>OZ014482.1:37033202-37633202 GCA_963965965.1 Trididemnum nubilum
GATATCAATAACCAGCATAAAAGAGTTGTACGTATATAAAGTTGATTAGCTTAAGTTGGTAATTAACTACACAACCTCAGTTTCTGCTGCTTTGCCCAGTTGAAAGTACACCAAAAAAATATGCAGTGATAATTGAACGTATAACCCCCTCGCCTCTCCCCGCCTGGTTATGCCTATACGTTCATATTATCCTCGGGGTGGCAAAAGAATCAATCCTCCGCCCCGGGATTAGGCAAGATTCGATGTAAGTAATCTGCATTCAACCATTTTCACTCAGTATGTCTATGCTGACAACATAGCGTTTAAATGTGCATACTACCGGAAATTGGCAGAAGCTTAAAAAAGTCTCATCCACTGACATTGCCAACTCTCCAGGCACCTCAAAAAAAGAAAACTGAAGCTCACGGAGCTAAAGCGTTTCATCTGCGTTCCATTTCAACCACAAGGAAACGAAATGTGATACATGAATTAGTAATGAATCTACAGTAAATGGTAAGCCACTCTCTTTCAGCGCTATACCAAATTATGTTGATGTGACATTGGATAGATCCCTCACTTTTGACAACATCTTGAATCTCTGCGAAAACAATCTCATTTGTAAAACAAACTTCTTTTGCTAATCAGAGGTTTGGCTGGAACTAGCCACTAGGGTGTTGATGCTTCAATCTTACGCGCAGCAACATTGCGCTTGCACATTCCACCGCAAAGTAATGTGCGGTGTGCACCGTTGCACCTGTTTGGTGCTGCTGTGCCCATTCTTGTGTGATTGATACAATCAACAATAGATCAGACGCATCAATCGGATACCTGAACCCACACCAAAGAAATATCTACCAGTTCTTGCAGGCATCCTGCCAGCTGAGCTTCGCTGCTGAAGGACAATACTCCACCCGCGTCCCCAGGCGAGCATGACACTTGCTACACAGCAACGTCATCAATCCGAACTACGGCATACTCGACGCTTAAAATCAAGACTCTTATTTGCCGCTAAAACATGATGACAGACCTTGATCAACTGGAGATCAAAACTGGGAGGAACATTTCTGAAATGCTAAATGGAGTAACCGTAATGCAAGACTTCAATCGTTGTCAACATTGATGCTCCGTTGTTAAAACTGCCAAAACGCTTGAGACTGCGGAAAAATGTCCACGCACTAGTGTAGGATGTCTCCATTTTGCCCTATACAGCTGAGGCTAGCTACAAACTGAGTCATGTGAGTGCAGCGCTGCGAACCAAACGTTATAACGTAATAATAATAAACTGTTTCCTCTGCTCTCCACTCCGTGGGTCGGATGGATTGATCCGCCTAGATGAGGTGGCAACCAGGTAGTTACGAGAAACCTGCACGGGCATCCGATAGGATGCTCAAACAAACAAACAATTTTTTTAGGTTTCTGTATTAAAGCTAGAATAGAATTATGCACAAGGTAAATTGTTTTTGTACAATAACGTATATTTCAAACTAGACAAAATAATTTTAATTGCTAAATAATTACTTAGTCTGTCATTTGCTAACCACCAACGTTGTGTAACAGAGATGGAAACCGGTCGGGTCGACTCGCCGCTCGGGTCGAGATTCTTCGACTGGCCGGTCAAACCGGTTGAAACACCGGTCAAATTCTACTTTCTTGCAACTAAAAGATATCTAAGCACCGACCGAAATGTACATATATATTTTATTATAAATAATACGTTTTATGAAAAACAGTATTAACAACCACACCTTTTGGAAACACTTGTTGAATGGTTTCAAGCTGTGACTAATATGCTGTGACCATTAAGACATGCACATTCAGGGACGTATTTAGGAGGGAAGCATCGTGCCATGCCCCGCTCCCCCTTTGGGCCACGGCACAAAGCAAAAAAGAGCAAAATATACCGTGAAATCGCGTAATCAGATTCTAATAAAGCATGCATTTGGAAGAGGCTTGCACTACCTGGCATTTTAACATCATTATAATCAGCTTGAGATTGGAAGTGGAGCAGATTTCATATTTTTTAGTACATGCTAATATCTTGCCGCTTTGAAAAGCTTGCTTCAACTTAAATTTACCACACTCTACTCTGGCCAAGAAAGACAATAGCTCTTATTTTTCATCTAACTAGCCATGGCTTGTTCTGAGGTAGCATTTCTACCAACTGCTGGGGCACATTATATTTCGAATATTTTCTAGCCAATATCATCGCAGTTTAGTGTTTGCTGCTCGGCAAATCGCAAATAATCTGTCAAGAATAGCTAAAAAATTCTTTTCTTGGCCTTACGCATAATATCATTAGAAAGAACGTCTAATAATTTAGCTTGTGCCCTCCAGTTTGTTTTCTGCTTATTTTGTGCACGATTTGCGCTGCTCAAAACAGATCTTACAAACCGAAATTTAACCTAAAAAGGTCTTAAAATTGAGTTATTTTTGCAAAAACCGCAAAAAATTTTTAGCGTTTTTTCTGAGACCTCCGTTCGGATCACAAATTTTAACACCTCACCCATGGTCCCCTCCTTTTGAAAATTTTTTTATAGGATGCATTGAACAGTGAACAAAAAACATCTGTGAAATACCAGTCGACCTGGCCGATCAGAAACCGATCGACCAGTCAACCGGCGTAGATTTGGAAATTTAGCGGTTGGGTCTGGTCGAGAAAATCCTGACCAGTTCCATCTTTGTTGTGTAATATGCACGAAACAAGCATTAACAGTCTAACTCTTCAAATTTGGCTATCATAACAAAGCAAATTTATGGACTATGCTTTAGCTTAAAAAATAGTAAAGTTTCTACCACTTCCGTAGTAAAGATATTCGGTTTCGGATTAAAGATTTTTGCAACTTGGAAGTTTCTCAAAATTAAATGTAACAGGGATAAAATTATTATTATCTTTTGTCGAATATTGTCACAACTCACGATACCGTTCAAAGTAACACCTTATCAAAAATTGCCCAACTTCTATTTGAAAGTTTATTTTAATTTGCATCTTTGAGTGACTCATAGGAGGGAAAATCAATTTTGATAATTATCTCAAAACGTAAATGGACAGCTGGAAAGCTAAATTGTATGAAAACGGGTTTCGGATTGTAATTCAGAACATTTCGTACATAATGAACTAAATAAAAATGATAAAAAAACATTTAGACAAATATGGGTCAGATAATATTTCTAATTTCACTGTGCTGTAGTAGTTGTAATCTTTTATTGCCAAGCAAAAGCAAATACTGTACGTAAATCGAAAATTCAGCATACATTTAAAGACTCGATATAGCACGACGAGAAGGATCGAAAGACCAACACAAGAACGTCGCTTAATCAAGCGACACGTTCGCCAAGTCTGCTCCTCTTCTTAGAACAGGGGTGCACAATTAACCTTTTACTGCTGCCAGCCGCAAAACATCCTTTAAATCATATAAATGCACTAACGGCCACCCCTAGTAAAGGACATTTTTTACGACTTTACGTTTCAACCCTAACAATTTAACTACACATGATAAACATTAGGAAAAGCCAAGTTTCCTAGTTTGGTGAATTTATTCAATCATAAATCACAAAAATACAAGATCCAAAAAAATGATTGAAATGTATACTAGAAAATGCTAGATCCAAATGGAATATGCTAGATTTTAATTTCGAAAAAAATATGCCCAAAAAATTGCTATACCGCTATTATATATTTTATTGCTGTTATTTTGATACTCAAAACTGACAGGAACAGAGTGAACTAAGTAAGTAATGCATTGATTGCTGACTAGCTTATGGGCAGAGTTCAAAACGACTTACCTTCAATATACCATAGAATTATAACAGAACTATCACATTTTTATTACAAAACTTAAAAGAAAAGCTAACTCGTACGTAAAATCATATTTTTGTGACGTCACAGTCAGAAATTTGAACACGGCATTAAACTAGCGAAATTATTAAACAACAAAAATAAAGTTTCGGAAACAAACTAGTTAAGATACTGTGACGTTGAAAAGTACGCAACTATCGAATTGGAACTTTCTGGAAAGGACTCGGCTAAACCACCTGTTAGAGGTAAATAGTTACGCATTGGTAAATAAACTGCATTGGCGTATTATCGTCTTAATTAACCGTACAATTATCAAATCGTGACTGTTCTTACCAGTTATTTCTTAACAGTTACGCAGCAAAACATTTTAATTAATGCACAGCCGTCACATCGTGCATTTTGAAGTACAATTTCACGGCCGCAAAATAATCTTTTTACGGCCGAAAGTTGAGCAAAATATGCACCTCTGACTTAGAAATATTACAAAAATTCACCTGTAGGATATCGACCTTGAACGGAAAGTTTGTTTTGATTTTGGTAATTAAAAAAAATAAAAAAATGGTAAAAAAAGAAAAAGGACAAAAACATACACACACACAGATAGGCCTACACTTTAATATCCACACAAGAAATGGTTTCGCTTAAGAACAGGTGCTGAATTGCAAAAAGTATTGCTTTAAGATCTTTGATAATGTTTTGTCACTGAAAGTTAAAACTTTATCTCTTATATGTCTGATTAGCTTTCAAAACTAGGAATTATCAAATTTCGATCGTGGGTTGGCACTCCTGCTTTGGCCTCTTCAAAAAGTATTTACATCTTGTTTCAAATACTGTGTGATTGCATTAATTGTTTGGGAACAAAAGCGAATAATCATGCAACATAATGACTTAATTGTAGGCATGAAGGGAAACTGCAGACAAGTGATCTAAAAAATAATATTTCTATAAAATTAGTTACAGTACGGCACGTAAATTGCCTTGATCGAAAGTTTTTTTGAGTTTACGTAAGTACAAAAGCATTAGTACAAAATGTGCATTAGCACAAAAACATTAGTTCAAAGCATTAGTACAAAAATGTACATTAGTACAAAAACGTACATTAGTACAACTAAAAAAAAGAAACTTTCGATTAAGGCAGTTAATGTACCGTGCTGCAACTAATTTAGTAGAAACAGCATCAAACCAAACTTCATCTAGCTTATCTGGAACAAATTCAACATCGTAGCAAAAAGTAATAATCATGAAATACAAGGATAAGCGCTAACATCAATCAAACAAACAAAAAAAAAGTTTTCTATACAAATTTTCATACAAGCATAAACACGTTTAGAAAATGCGCAAACCGCAGGTATGCCAACTGGCTGGCATGCACAAGATGTCGATACGCTAAATAATAATACACTGCATGATCGATATTTTTATAAACTGCCTACACATTGCAAATCAACGCTTTCACTAACATACACCATAAACAACTACTGCCAAATTAGAAATTTCTTAGTTGGTCGAGCGGTAACGCGTTCGTCTCTGGAGCGGGAGGTCTGATGTTCAAATCTCAGACTGGTCAAATCGGACACAGTGTTACCGACGTCTTTCCACCGCTGCAATATTTCTTCAAAAGATCGGATCAGCTGTGTTTCCCGGGCGCAATGACGCGGAGCTGGGTTCAGCAAAGTCGTTATACGCTTTGTCGTAATACAACTAGTACTTAAATTGTAGGGGGGACGCGGGGGGACGCGTCCCCCCATCGAGAGTAAGCGTCCCCCCATCGAGACGTAAGGTCCCCCAACCGAGGTTTGAGCGCTGGATGATCAGACGAAAAAGAGCCAGCCAGCACGAATAAATCTTACAAATTTCGGCCGGTGTTTGACTCGGCCTGTTTGACAAATTTCGGCCTGTGGGCAGGTGGTTGACTCGAAGACCGCAAGTTCTTTTTGTTCGCTCTTTGCCAAAGCAACTTGGTTTATAAAAATGTAACTACAACGGCAAGCTACATTTACAATTTGTATATGTATCAACTGTAGCAGACCAAAATTAATAACTTGAGATAAGCCTCTCTTGCTCATCGAATGCTTTGATGTACTTCAATGTAATAGCGAGTACAGAAAACATGTTAAAATTGAAGTTAATGGCTGTTTTACTTTTTTTAGTGATAAGCCCCTTCAGATCAGGGGCGTATTTAGGGGGGGCATTGTGCCATGGCCCCCCTTTGGGTCGCCAGGATTGTAAAATTGCATAAAAAGTAAGCAAAATTGGGGCATGGCCCCTCCCTTTGCAAGTTTGGCATAAGCTTTGATCAAACAAAGGGTATGTTCTGAGCGTTTCTTCTTGGCTTTGGGCTTAAAATCGGAGGAAATTTGAGAGAAGACCTTTTGTTTTGCTCTTCACCTAATTTCGGGCAAAAATCGGACTAAATTTGAGTGAAGACCTTTTTTCTTTTTGCTCTTCACCTTACTTTGGGCAAAAAATCGGACTAAAATTGAATGGAACAATTTCTGATTCAGATCTTTGTTCTTCTCAAATTTTCTGGCCCCCCCTTTTCAAAATCCTGCGTACCCTACTGCTTCAGATAAAACTTTTTTACTTAAAACTAACTTAACTTTGATCCAAATTTAATCTTAATTAACCCTTGAAATCTGTTGCTGGGTGAAAGAGAATTTTTCCAAGAGTTAGCTGGGAGAAATCCACCTCTCTTTACCATTCCCCCGGTGTCAAAAATTATTAGTCGAAGGACTGTTATAATTCCTGGAAAACTCTAGGCATTTAAAAAAGTTGAATTCCTTTGTTTAAAGAGACACTGCTCGAAATCAATTGTATTGAAGAAATGAGAACTACTTGAGGTAATAAAGAGGTGTCTCAACACTTTTTTCACAAACTCTATTATTTGCAAACATACGATTTAATCCGTTTGACTCCGTGCCATTGGCAACTCAGCATTTTGCAAGTTTGTGACATCACAAAAGGCAGATTTTGCTAAATTTCTTGCAGAACAGGAATAGCGATGTTCGATGAGGAAGATAATAGCCAAGGATTCTGCTTTAGTCAGCAATTTTAATTTAAACTAAATTTATCAGTGACATTATACGAGTAATATAATTTAGTGCATCCAAGTTGGATAAGTTTTGTGATGTTTTTAGCCTGTAAATGACACAAAATTTGAGGCCAAAAACAATTATGCTGTAGATTAGTACCGTACTGGAAGCCTAAATCTGCAGGTATCAGTATTAATAGCCAAGTTTTCAGATTTGGTGAGGCTACTCGCTGCTACCAGTTGGTAATCACGTTGTTTAGTCACAAAATGGCGAAATGCAGAGTTGCCTATGGTACCGAGTGAAACGGATGAAATCGCATTTTTGCAAATAAGAAGAATTGTGGAAAAAGGTTTGGGGCACCTTTTCATTACCTCGAGTAGTTCTCATTACTTCAATGAAACAGATTTCGAGTAATATCTCTTTAAATTTCTGCTTTTTAGTTTTTGTGAACAACAGCATAAAGGTCGATAGTCTTTTCCTGTAAGTGTTCGTCAACTTCTGCACCATATTCATACAAATTATCAGTCGCGTTTGTTGCAACGAAGCCTGAAGATAGATCCACAGCAACAGGATGATGACGCGGTGGTTTTTGCACTACAGCATAAAGACTGGGATCTGGTGCTTCATTTTGAGCAATTTCATCGTAAAAATTTTCTTTTTGTTCTGCGTAAACCATGCTGCTTTTAACCGCAGCCACAAAATGAAGCAAAAAATTTCAAAAATTATGTTTCGATTATAGCTATTGTAAACTACCGGAATCGATATGGTTCTTCAATCCTTTTAATTTAAAATTTTGGACTTTTTCGGGTCCGGTGTGGGTTTCAAATCATGAGGTCTGAACTAGCGGCCCGTTTACAACCCGAGCCAATATCATTTTTTGGAACGAGCGTAGGCGGATTCATTATGTGACTTTTCATTCTAAAAAAAATACTGCTCGAAGTCAGTTTCATTGAAAAAATGAGAACTTCTTGAGGTAATAAAGAGGTGCCGTTACCCTTGTTTGACTATTCTCCTTTTCCGTGAAATTGATTTAATCCGTTTCACTTCGCACAATTGGCAACCCTGCATTTCGAACTTTCATGACATCAGAAAAGGATGACTTTGCAAAACTTCTTGCAGAATATGTAGCCAGATGTCGATTTACAATTATCGAACATTGCGTTTCTTATACTGCAGTCCAAAAAATTTCAACTATAAAAGCTGCACGATGTTCTACTTCTGCAAGAAATTTTGCAAAGTCATCCTTTTCTGATGTAACGACGCCTTGAAATGCAGAGTTGCCAATGGTAAGGAGCAAACTGATCGAATCTATTTTCGCGGAAAAGTGGAATGTTGGAATTAGGTTTGGGATAGCTCTTTATTACCTTAAGTAATTCTCATTTCTTCAATAAAATCAATCTCGAGCAGTAATGCAGTATCTCTTTGACGCGTGTTCATTGTTACGTCGTTTCAGTTTGTTTTTCCATACTTGGTTGGTTTCGAACTCCGGCTTTGCTGAGTTTAAATTTTAGTGTACACTTTCGATAAAGTTTTCTTAAGTAACGCAAATTAAAATGTGATAACCATTGCAAATCAAGTGATTTATCTCGCCTTTTAACTGCATGTAATTAGCTTTTACGCAAGTATTTCAAACTGTTTACACTGAATGTCAGCAAATTTACTCCTTTTTTAGGTGTCAGTCGAAACTGTTAGTTGTCGAGGAAGGACATAAAAATTTACTTCAGATTTGTGAGAGTTGATTTAGAATTCGAATTGTATCAGAAAACTGTACTCAGATTCACGCCTTCGTTGGATATCTTTGCAGTCCTTCTTCAAGACCTTCAGGCTTGTCCTGGGTTGCTCACGTTTTGTTTCCCTTGGATCTTTGTTGCTGTTGCTCGCATTCAATTTTTGATCTATTGTTTTACAGGGGTTTATATTTGTTAATTTCTATTTCTACTTCCCGTGGTCCCTTTCGTAGAACCCGGTTACATTTGCTGAGCCATTTTGAAGATACAGCTCTATTTTTGGAATTTTGAATGATTGTCTGCCTTAAACAAGGAACCATCGGTGAGTCAAATTATGTGATGCTGTACTGTCTCGTTTAATATGTTTGGTTAATTGTTAGTAATTACTTTCTATCTACAGTATGTAGTATGTATTCTGTTTGTCTTCGCAATCTATTACTTGATGTGTGATCATATTACCGCAGTGATTTGTTACGCCTTGGTAATGCTTACTGATATGCTGATTTACTTATGTTTTCACAGAAACCGTTGAAAACAAAATCGGATAAAGACGATCAGTTAACGCGTGTGAAGACGTTCGATCAAGGCAGAGAGAAATGATTTTCGCGTCGTTTACAAAGTTTCGATGATCTTCCCCCTGCTGACTGCAAAGTTTCGAGAACTTCCAACTGAAAATTTAATTTCAACAACAACCAAGTTATTCTTCTACCAACTTCTTCGAAGTCATCTAATGAACAGTTCAAACCAAAAATGCGGTACCTCGATTCTCAAAATTGTTATTATTCGAAACAGCGTTGTTGCTTCGAAGATTCGTCGCACTAAGTTACATCTGTTTGCACTATTACTTCAGTTTGAACTTTTGACGTTATGGCGAATAAGAATCTAAGTATTGACTTAAGGGTTGCCATTGACGAATTACAAGATGAGTTAGATGACAACTATTTGCAGACTTGGAAAATTTTGTCGTCACTTGACACTAATACTAGAAAACTTAATGCAATGTTATCTGAGATGAATCAAATATATCACGAGTTAATGTCATCGATGACTACTACGTGTGAAAGCTATTCCACTGACGTATATGTTTGCGGTGCATATGACAAAGAATTCGAAGATCATGTCATTGAATGGTTCTGTGCATAGATGGGCAAAGTTAATGCAAAGCGTTAGCTTCGTTAACCACTAGTCCGTTAACAAACTTCACACCTCCGTTACCGTTAATCCGTTGTTTTCAGCTTTAATTAACGGAAGTTAATAAAGTCCGTTAATCCGTTAAGGTTTAGCATGTAATTTACATTTCGTTTTATTCACTCGCTTCTAGAACATGTATTGACGCTGTTGAGCTGATTGCAAGGAAATATTTATTGCTGTAGTGGTCTTTTTGTGTTATGGAAGTTACATTTTACAGTCTAATCTAATTTCAAGATAAAAACAAGTTCAAATGCACTAACAAAGCTGCGATCGGATAATCTTCGGAAATTGTGATCAGCGATAATTAATACACCTATGAGGCTGCAGCTTATTATTTGCCTTAAAAAAGAACTCCTTTCTTGGCTTTCTTCTATAAAACTCGTGCTAATACGCAACAAGTGTTACCAGTGCAAACTGGTTTGTACCGGTCTGATGAATGAATGGTGCAAGATATTAACGATAAAAACCTTAACGGAAGTTACTTAAGTCCGTTAACAGCACTTAACGGAAGTTAATTTAGTCCGTTAACATGAAAAAACATTTAACGGATTAACAAGTTAATGAAAAAGTTAGCTTCGTTATTAACGGATTAACGATTAACGGACTTGTGCCCACCTATGGTTCTGTGTTGTTTCTAGATCAGGTTACTATGTGTTTTTGGTGACAGTGTAACGCAAATTTTTAACTATCTCTCTAACTCTGCTTCTACTGCTAACTTTCGGTTCTTTTCCGAGTCTTCTAGCCGCCACTTTTTAAAACAGTGTATGCGAACTGATGCTGCTTTAAGGATTACTATATTGATAGCTATGAAATAGAGAGTGAAACAGAGAATGCTTAGCTTTAATGCTTGCATTGCGAAGAAAGAGGTTGGTCAAAAATCGGATGCTTTGTTTGATCAACCCAAAGTCGACAGCGATAATGTTGAGTCTTTTACTTCTCCGGGCCCAGTCCATGCCCTCGACTATACGGGGTTCCTTTCACATGTTGGTCCGGCTACTGAATATCCGGCCAATGACACTCCGGGTTCAGTCCATGCCCTCGAGAATACTGGGTACTCTTCTCTTGTTGGTCCGGTTCCTGAATATCCGGCAAATGGTCTTTCACCTGTCCAGCCCTACTTATCTGCTGATCTGATCCTGGGTCTTACACCTGTCCAGTCCTGTTGGTCTGCTGGTCTGGTCCGGGGTCCTTCGTATGTTTACTTCTTCCGACTTGCTGATCTGGGTCCTTTTCCATCGGCTACTGGGTTGGCTGATTTCGGTCCTGATCTCCCAGCTACTGGGTCCCTTGCCCTAGCTGATTGTGGTCCTGGTTCCCCAGCTACTGCATTTCTTGCCTTAGCTGATCTCTGTCTCATTTCCTGCGTTCTTTGCCCTAGCTGATCTTGGTCTTAGTCCCAACGGATACTGGGTCTCTTGTTCTAGCTGATTTCTGTTCCGGTCCCTCAGGAACTGGATCCTCTGCCTTAGCTAATTTCGGTCCTGGTCCCCCAGTTGCTGGGTCCCTTGCCCTGACTGATCTCGGGTCTGGTTCCCTAGCTACTAGCCTCCTTGCTCTGGCTGATTTCGGTTTTGGTCCCCCAGCTACTGGGTTCCTTGCCCTAGGTGATCTTGATCCTGGTCCTCCCGCTACTGAGTCCCCCTTTCTCTGGCTAATCTTGGTTCTGGTCCCCTTGCTGTTGGATTCCTTGCTCTAGCTGATCTCAGTCCTGGTTCTGGGTCCAGTTACTGGGTCCCCCGCCCTAGCTGATTTTGGTCCTGGTCCCCTAGCTATTGAGTCTCTTGTCTAAGGTGATTCTGTTTCCTCAGCTTCTATGTTTCTGCTCTTCCTTAGTGTGGTCTATAACCTTGCTTTTTTTGGCTACTTTGCTCTTTATGATTTGGTATCTGCTTCTCCAACTGCTGAGTCTTTGACCTTTTCATCTTAAGTCAAAGTGTTAGTGTATACCGAGTCTGTTTCTTATACGTGTTCGATCTCAAGTACTGCACCTACCGCGATGCTGCCTTTTCTGCAACCATTCCATAATTCCATATCCCTGAGTTTAGTGGGTCCATTACCCATGCTGATCTGATTCCCGGATTTCCAGTTATAGCATTTTTGACGTTCTGGGTCTTTTTAAATTCTATATATACCTCCATTCACGTGGAATTCATATTACAAGTTTCTCCAGTTCTCGAACGCCTGATTTTTGCATTTCTGATTAGTTCAGAGCTTGACGTGAGTTCTGTTGGCTACGCTACCCCCTTTCTAACTTCTGTTTATCTCACTCTCACTGATCTCAATCTAACTATTCAGTGGTATATGTCTATATCTTATGGTCCATCCCATTTCAGATGTACTTATAACCACCTTCTTTTGTTGCTCATCGAAGCAGTTTTGCAGTACTTTTTTGAAACCACTTGATGATATCTCCTCTCGCCATTTTTAGTAGCCTCATGTGTCGCGTAACGATGCACTCAACTTTGCAAAAAATAAAATCCGATGACAAATATCAGACAAAGCGTACGTTTGAGATAATCATTGATATTTTGTGACTCTTCTTGTTATTCTTTTTTTAATTGATTGAAATACACAGAGTATATCAAAAGCTTCTCGCGAATATTCTATCAAAGTTTAACTGAATTTATGTAGTTATTGAAAACACTCTAAACTTAAATGTTATTTCTCCCAAATGTTTCGGAAGTTTTTCGAAAATATTTCAATTTTTTCAGCACCTCGACTATTTTTTTCTTATATTTCGTGCTTTTTTATTGATTTGCAAAACATGGTAAATTGTGCAAATTAAATTACATCTGAAGACTCAACTAATTTGATAGTTCACAGAAACATCACGTCTTGCAATTCTACTTTATTTGACAGCATTTTAATGCAGTCTCTACGTCTAAATGGGTAATCGATTCAACCCCTAGTGACGCAGGTGTGGCGTACCCCCCCTTATTGCGGAAGTATTCCCGTGTTTCGAAGTCAACTGACTTTATTATCAGTGTGAAGTGGAGTCGACACAATGCAAGGAATTTTGATCCTTGTATTAGGTTAACTCAACTGGTAATTTTAAATAACCAAGCTACCGGTTTAGGCTATTGTTTTCTCTTACCTTCAGCTATTAAAAAGCAAAACTAAACTTTTCCCAGCCCCGAACTCAAGTTTCGCTTAACATCTATGCTCATAGGCTGGGAGGCGGTAGCCAGGAACTTGCAGTGAGGAGAGCTGTTTTGGGATGTGGGGGCAAGGCTCCTTGAAAATGTGCGGGCAAAGCCTTGGGCTACGCCCCGGCTCTTGAAAACTTTGCGTTTTTTTGCAAAAATAACTTAACTTTAGAGCTATTTAGATAAAAATTACTGGTTTTAACGCGAAACAAACACGATTAAACTGGTTGCATAAATGGGCTATGTGGGAGGTGGCTAATGTTAAATTTAATTTTGTTGTTGACATGCTGGTAAATTTTAAAATCCTATAGTTCAATAAAACTTATATTAACATATCACCAATTAACATACCACCAATGATAAAAATAAATGATAAAAATGACATACCACCCCCCAATTAACATACCACCAATGATAAAAATTACGACAACGTATAGGCTAGCGCTGTTTAGTTGCAGTTTTTTTTAGCAATACGCGCACAACAGTAGTTAACAATAACATTAATGACAATAAGGGAGCCCCGGGGCCCCTAACTAACAACCAGGGGCCCCCAAACTAACGACTATGAGGCCCAAACCAACAACTAGGGGGCCCCTACCTGGCAACCAGGGTGACCTGGGGCCCCTAACTGACGACCAGGGGACCTCAGAGCCCCTTACTAACAACCAGTAGGCTCCAGGGTCCCTAACTAATAACCAGGGGGCCCCAGAGCCCCTAACTGACGACCAAAGGGCCCCAGGCCCCCTAATTAACAACCAGTGGGCCCCAGGGCCCCAAACTAATAACCAGGGGCCCCGGGGCCCCAAACTGACAGCCAGAGGGCCCCAAAATAACGGCCAGGGGGCCCCAAACTAACAACCAGGGACTTAGGGGCCCCCAACTGAGAACCAGGGGGCCCCTAACTGACAACCAGGGGAGCCGGGGCCCCTGACCGACGAATTCGGAGCCCCTAACTGACAACCAGGAGGCCCCGGGGCCTCTAACTGACAACCAGGGAGCCCCAGAGCCCCTGACTGACGACTAAGGGTCCCGGGTCAGGAGCCCCTTAATTCAAACTTTTAATAATTTGTATGCAAAACCTGTGAGAAATTTAAGAGTTTTTTCCTAAAAGTTGCAACCCTAGGCCTTCGTTTAACCATAGGTGGGCAAGTTATTGCACAACGTTAGCTTCGTTAACCACTAGTCCATTAACAAACTTCACACCTCCGTTACCGTTAATCCGTTATTTTCAGCTCTAATTAAAGAAAGTTAATAAAGTCCGTTAATTCGTTAACATTTTGCGTGTAATTTACATTTCGTTTTATTCACTCGCTTCTAGAACATGTATTGACGCTGTTGAGCATATTGTAAGGAATTATTTATTGCTATGGTGGTCATTTTGTGTTTTGGAGGTTGCATTTTACAGTCTAATCTAATTTCAAGATAAAAATAAGTTCAAACGCACTAACGAAGCTGCGATCGGATAATCTTCGGAAATTGCGAACAGCGATAATTAATAGACCTCTGAGGCTGCAGCTTATTATTTGTCACAAAAAAGAGCTCCTTTCTTGGCTTTCTTCTATAAAACTCGAGCTATTACGCAACAAGTGTTACCAGTGCAAACTGGTTTGTACCGGTCTGATGAATGAATGGTGCAAGATATTAACGATAAAAACCTTAATGGAAGTTAACAGCACTTAACGGAAGTTACTTTAGTCCGTTAACATGAAAAAACATTTAACGGATTAACGAGCTAATGAAAAAGTTAGCTTCGTTATTAACGGATTAACGATTAACGGACTTGTGCCCACCTATGCGTTTAACGTTATTATGCGCTTAATGTTATAACACAGGCGGTAAAGCAAACCCCCCAATTGAAATACTGCCAATGATAAATATAATGAGAGCATAGCCAATACGTTGTCCTAGTCCGAAATTGCAGTTTCTTTAATTTAGGATTTACGTCTACAAAAGTAAGTAATAATAATGACGACCACCTGTTCACGTCATAATAATGTCATGAAATTCCTTGAGGTTTCAAAAAACTGTCAAGTGACTTGAATCAAGCCCTCCACGTTTTGGAAAAAAGTTATTTTAATTTTGCTTTAAATGTTTTTTTTTTATGAAAGAACTTAAGGGCGCGATCCTATCTCAAAATCATAGGCGAAGCCAAGGGGGTGGCCCAGGGGGCCCGGGCCCACTCAATCGAAATGCCACCAATGACACAAATTTGACAAAAAAAAGTCTTGTTTCTTCATTTTCAGTTTCTTTTAGCATCTTTGCGTACAACAGTACACGCGCACAACAGTAATTAACAATAAATAATATTGACGACTAGGGGGCCCGGCGCACCTCCTTATTTCAATTTTTTCCAACCAATTTAAACGTATAACTAGGGTGAAAATGTGAAATCAAGGGTTTTTGTCCTAATAGTTGCTACCTCAGGTCCTCATCGAAACTTTTTGTGGACGTAATGAAATAACCAGCGCCGGATTTGCCATATGACACATTGCCAGGACCCTGCCCTCAGATAGTAGGACTTTTTTTGGTCTTCACTTATATTTGGCAGGAAGATGTTGCAAAAATCCCCAAAGTGCCAGAGGCACCGCGCAACGTAAATCCGGCCCAGAAATAACATGTTTAGTAAGCGTAACCATCTATTGGACCATTTTTCAATAACGATTCACCTCCACCTCGTCAGTTTTTACGCACAAAATACTTTAAAAAAAACAGCTAGGAAAATGCTCATTGAACAAATTATTGAATTTCAATTGAGGGGGCCTGGGTCCCCTGGCCGTATATGTACTCCTTTAACTGGTTAACTTCATGAAAGGAAATTCTTTGAGTGGATTATTATTTACTGCTAAAATATTGCAGGAGGCAATGAGCCTTACTTCCCCCAATATGGACCAAATCACTTACAATTAAAACTTTACACCATAATGCAAGATTTTAAACGTGTTTTGGACTTTAATTGCAAGTAAAAGGAGGATTGAACAATCAAAATTTTTCGATTGGCTTTCAATGTTAAAAATCTAGTTCTTTCAAATGGCTGTGAACACGTGCGAAATGTGATCCAATGGGATTAAAATAGCTTTTTTTTCCAAAAACCTACAAAAAGCGCCCAGCGGCTGGGGGCTCCGCCCCCAGACCCCCATCTGTGATACGTTTAATTGCACTAGCTTACTCAACACGTCTCCTAAGTTAGACATTTTTGCTCTTTAACTGTTAGTTTTCGCCCTTTACCTTTACCAAAATCCTGGTTAAGTGACAACAGACCACGACTTCAGATCTTCCATTCTACGATATCTTTGCCCCACAAAAAGTTCCTTTTTTGAAAATTGCTGATGACGTCATTGCATGTGATTTGTGGTTTGGGCCCCCCCCCCAATCAAAAATCCTGGCTACGCCTATGACACGGAGTAATCTGTTTCGTCTATATTTCACAAAGAAAAATAATTGGTGGGTTGGGGGGTGTAACTGAAAAACTAAAAGAGGGGTGTGATTGGTAATTATCTGATGTTGAATAGCCCCCCATTTTGAAATTTATAACACGTATAGTTGTGATAATAAGTCAATTAAGATGTTTTTTGACGTTTGCAGGCCAGAGTTTTAATATTTTAATCGTTTTGCGTGCTTCTGCCTAAAGGCTACCAGCTCGGAAGCCTAGGGAAGAGTCTCCAGAACGGCGACTACTTAAAGCAAGCAATGCGAAAAATTGTCTTCCCACAGGAATCGAACCTGCAGCCTTTGGATTACCGGTCCACTGCTCTACCACTTGAGCTAGAGAAGACGCCTCCTCGCATGCTTAATTTTGGCTATTTAAACCCAGCAACTTGCTTGTTGTATGATTGTAATAATAAGTCAATTAAGATGTTTTTTTTGAATAATAAGTCAATTAAGAGGCCAGAAGCACGCAAAACGATTAAAATATTAAAACTCTGGCCTGCAAACGTCAAACAACATCTTAATTGACTTATTATTACAATCATACAACAAGCAAGTTGCTGGGTTTAAATAGCCAAAATTAAACATGCGAGGTGGCGTCTTCTCTAGCTCAAGTGGTAGAGCAGTGGACCGGTAATCCAAAGGCTGCAGGTTCGATTCCTGTGGGAAGACAATTTTTCGCATTGCTTGCTTTAAGTAGTCGCCGTTCTGGTGACTCTTCCCTAGGCTTCCGAGCTGGTAGCCTTTAGGCCAGAAGCACGCAAAACGATTAAAACACGTATAGTTGTTGATGAAACCTATGTTCAGAATTTTTGCACTAGCGATCAAATTTGATTGCTTGTTTTTGGCCATTTTTCAAAGTTTTTATTGATTTGTGAGTTCTATTTTTGACAAATTAGCCCTCCACCCCCACGTAAATATATTTCAGAAGATGCTTTAAATCTCTTTTCAGTACCTTCCAGTGCAAAAAAACAGTCTCAGAAGTGCTCAAAACTTGGTGTTTTTTTTATTCTGCATTTTGGTCGACCGGCTAATGGGGGGCTATAGCCCCCCCGCATCCCCTGGCTACGCTACTGTAGGCAGGGATGAAAGTCAAACCGAAATTCAAGCTCTAAGCTTCGCTGACCAATAAACCAAAATTCAAAGCCTGACTAAACTAGCCCATAAAACTAAAAAACGGTAAATTGTTTGTTACGTCTCATTTCATGAAACATAAATTTACGTTTCTGTTTAAACAGCACGCTTAAAAAAGGGACTGAACGACTTTTTTAAAGAATAATGTTAACTGCGTCATTTATTATGTTGCACGAACGACATTGCGGTCGACATTTGTTTTAAGCACTGAAGTCTAGAACGAAAATTGGTGTGTGCCATTGTTACTACGTTGTAGAGCTGGACAGAATTGATTTGAAATGTGAATTAATTGTACTTTGGAAACAAAGAGTACGAAACAACCTTATCAGTCTCGAATGATTGACTTGACTTAGAATTAAAATTCATAGAAATTCAGTCACGAAATAATACAATTTTGATCAATTTCTGTCTACCCATATTCCGGAATTGTTTGTCGCAAAATCCCGAGAGTACACGGTCTCACAATTACTTCAATGAATAGGTGGGCAAGGGAATGCAAAACGTTAGCTTCGTTAACCACTAGTCCGTTAACAAACTTCATACCTTCGTAAAATTTAATTCTTTATTTTCAGCTTTAATTACTGGAGGTTAATGAAGTCCGTTAATTCGTTAATATTTTGCGTGTAATTTACATTTTTTTTATTCACTCACTTCTAGAACACGTAATGACACTGTTAAGCTGAGGGTAAGGAAAAATTTATTGCTATGGTGGTCTTTTCGTGTTTTGGAAGTTACATATTACAGTCTAATTTAATTCCAAAATAAAAATAAGTTCAAACGCACTAACGAAGTTACGATCGGATAATCTTCGGAAATTGCAAACAGCGATAATTAATAGACCTATGACGCTGCAGCTTATTGTTTGCCACAATAAAGAGCTTCTTTCTTCGCTTTTTCTTCAATAAAACTCGAGCTATTACGCAACAAGTGTTACCAGTGCAAACTGGTTTGTACCGGTATGATGAATAAATGGTGCAAGATATTGACGATAAAAACCTCAACGGAAGTTAACAAAACTTAACGGTAGTTAAATTAGTCCTTTAACGTAAAAAAAACTTTTTTACGAATTAACGAGTTAATGAAAAAGTTAGCTTGGTTATTAACGGATAAACGATTGACGGACTTGTGCCCACCTATGCCTCAATGTATGGTTGGTTTTAAATAGTTGTCATTGCCCATTTTTGCTCACTAAGTAACAAACCCTGTTTCAAAAAAAACCTTTACAATAATTGACATTCAGCACAAATCAAACCCGTAACAGTATGATTCGTGCAGCAATTAACATTATTTAATGCAATATTTATATAACACGCTTTGAAAGTTTTATTGCAACCATTGCAAAAGAAGTTTGGTCAGTTCATAATCAGTTGAATATCAATGTCAATACAATATCGATTGACTAAGAATAAAAGATCCATAGCTATCGTAAACATTTTATTTGATAATAGAGGTTTGTCAATTGAAGAGAGATGTCTATTCGAATAAGAGTGACAACGACATGTGTAATTAGTCGAAACGTCTCTTATTAAATAAAATGTTTACGACAGCTTTGGCTTTTTTATTCTTAGTGAAACTGTTCTCAAGACCAATTTTTATGCTCTTAAAAATATTGATTAAGTTTGTTGTATTTTGAGCTTATAATCTTGAATCTTTTTATGAAGTTTTTACAAAATTTTTTGTCAAAACCCCAAACTTTAACAATGTTCGTAAGGTCGACATCGAAAAAATTCTAAACTTGGTAAAAACTTTCATACTGCAAAACTATTAAAAAAATTGTGTTCTCTAGCGTATAGCGATTAATTCAAGAAATCCATAAACACGGAGTCCAGTAGAAAAAGCGACGTCAGACAGAGAAAAGAAACTACTGTAGTTGGTCGCAGCTGACCCAGAGTTGTAAACGGGCCGACCAGTTTAGGCCCGAACCCAGCCCGAACTCGAAAACTAAATTGAAGCCCAAATCATACCGGAAAAAAACGAAAGTTAAGTTAGGTCTGAAAAATTTAGCAATGTTGCCAAATTATTTTGATTATGCTTTTGTGCACCTACGACAAAAAGTACGTCTCAGGCCCGAATTAAGCCCAAAATTTTTGTCAATTTTAGGACCGAACCCGACCCGAAAAGCCCGGCCCGACGTACATCTTTGAGCTACATGTAAAGGTGAGTTTTCACCGGACGTGAAGCAACTAAAATGTCGTCATCGACAATTTGCGAAAAGTCGCAACCGGTTCAAACTTCGCAAGCGGTTACTCAAAAGGACATTCAAGTCAAGTTTTTTACTGTTGACCAAATTATTGGGAAAACCCTAAAATGCATTCTCACCAAAGTGAAATTTCTGCGTCTTGCCGTTTTCAAGACATTGCAGTTCAAAGTTAACAATTTAATTTCTCTTGCTTCAGTGTTGCCATTTTGCCAGTACTGTGACAGAAGATTAACTTTCGGAAAGTTCGCTTGAATTTACTTGAAAAACATCTACCGTACTTTCTAGACTATACGACGCACCCAAAAAACTTTTTGATGTTAAAACTTAATAAGTGTGGCTTATACTCAGGTGTCCCTTATGTATGGAAAAAACAATAAAGTGACATAAATTGTTAAGTTTTCTCTGATTTTTTACTTATTTCACCGCAATTTAATTCTTAATTGAAATATATGCATCTTATACTCCAATGCGCGTTATGAATGAAAAAAAGTTAAAGTTTTTTAAACTTTTTTGGTGTGCGCCTTATAGTTCCGAAAATACTGTAAGTTACAATTCTGACCCTTTGCTTTGTTTTGACAACAACACTGCCGAAGCACTTATTAAAAGTTACTAACATGCAGTCAATTTTTGAAATTTTGTTCGTAGTTGGCAACCCTGGCACAATTTTTAAGGGGAAAAAGCCTTTTTAATCGAAAATCTAAATCGTCATATCTTTGGAATTGAAAGTTGCAGAAAGCTCAAGTTTGGAGAAGTTGGTCTTTGAATTTGTCAAAATTTTTTGAGAGAAAACCGAGTAGAAAGTTTTTGGCTTAAAAGCCTTTTTAACTTAATTCACTTAAAGACAAAATTGTTGATGAGCGATTGGCCTATTTTGAGCAAGTGACGTGAGTGATGGCTCGAAAGATTGCCAACCTTTGCTGTGCGTTGCTTCGCGTCCAGTGTAAACGCACCTTTATTGTTGATTATAAAGTTGTCAGAACTTAGTATTTTTCAAATGTGTTTACTAAAAAGGAAAAGAGAAAATTGTGCCAAGCAATCTTAAAAGTTACTTAGATCATCATACCATGGGACTGATCCGGCATTTGATATGGCAACACTCCGGTTAATTTAAGTCGGGTAGAAGTTGTTGAAAAAGATGAGTCACAGCTGATCAAAATGCTAATGGTTAATTCCTTTGATAGTCAAATCATTTGCTGCAGATCTACGTCATACATGAAGGGCTGTATGCACCAACGCGGATTAACTTTGATTCGCTGCTTAACAAAAATTTACGGGGAAATTTTTCAACAAATGGCCGGGAAAATTGCAGGCATTATTACGCAGTTCAAGAATAAATTCTCTGAGATTGCGAATTCAGTTTGTTTATTCTAACAAAAAATAGTCTGATTGCGTGATCTGAGTTCAACCCGCACGGTCGTCACGTTGTTGCGTTCTTGGATAAGACCCTTTATCATGATTATCTCTGCTTGTGGCTTCGAACATGCCGAAAATTTAGTGGACAAAAATTCTAACAAAACCGCTGGAGTATTGATTGGATCAGTGGAAACTCTTAAGCTGATGCGGATTCCTTCAAGCACGAAGTAGTCAATGCATTAAAAAGTGAGCTGATTGTTCAATAAGCGTCTGACGTTGTCCGATGACAGGAGGATAAATATACAATACAACAATAAATATGCAATACGATAGAACCAACTTAGATTAAAATGCAATGCAACAACAACAACAAAAAGTCCAACGATTTACAAGATAAAAAAAATTGATGATCTGCGGACCAAATTAATCTAAGTTGGTTCATACGACCGTAAATCAAATGCCACTAACTTAATTTGCTTATTTTGCCATTTTATCATTGTTTTGTTAGAGGGGGGGTTAATAATGAAAAAACTTGAGGTTTTTTCGGGGGATTTTGGAAACTTACATGGGGTTTTTGGGATTACTTGGGGACTTCGGAAACATGTACTAAAGTGGAAAAATGGAAATACATGCCATTCAGCTTGACAATTTTTGGCGGAAATAGGAAAATAAAGGCATGAATTCTCAAAAATCTTGTTTCGATCTTCAACTCAATGTAAGTATTTACAAGAGGTGGAGTCGAGAACACAAGGCTTGAGGCCAAGGCCAAGACCAAGGACACAAAAAAATTTCGGGGCCAAAGCCAAGGACAGACCCACTCGAGGCCAAGGTCAAGGACCAAGGACACAGGCGCAAATGTTCTCCAAAAAAAAAGAAGGTCTTCAAAAATTTTTTTTCAAGCGATTTCAAAAAAAAAGATCTTCAAAAACTTTTTTCAGGCAAAAAAGGTCTTCAAAAATAATGTCTTCAAAATTTTTTTTCAGGCGATTTCCACTTGAGGAAAACAAACAAAGGTCTTCGCAAATTTTCTGCGAAGTTTCTGGCGCTTTCCAACAAAATTTCAACAGTTCAAAAAATAGTGCTGTCCTCGAGCCGAGGACAGGGCAATTTTCGAGGATTTGAGGCTTCGAGGCCAAGGTCAAGGACTTCCAAATCTGTCCTCGAGGATGTCCTCGAGGCCAAGGACGTCCTCAAGAACTCCACCCCTGGTATTTACAATATTCATCTAGGCTTCTTCGATTTACACACTGATTTTGGGAGATTTTTGAGCTCTAAATTGGGGGGTTTTATCACAATGATGAACCAGTAGCATTCGATTTGTGACCAGAAGTTTTGTCATTTTATTAAAAGTCATTTTAGTAGCTCTGAGACTGACTTTCACAGACGAACAAATTTCGGTACATTCATGTGCACGAACAAGACACACTGCGTCTGTTTGACCACACCAACGCTATAATGCATTCCTAATTTGGTTCCGTTTACAAATCTTTGGTCAAACCGGGCCAACGCAACGGGTGGAATGCTTCGTACCAATAGAAAATAATTGCATAAAGTGCTTTTTCAGAGGCATAACAACGCATTTAAAGTTTGGAATCGAACCAAAAACGAGCAGCCTTTTGATTCATTTCAGGGACCTACAATCATATGGGCCTTGACAATGGTCAAATATATTAAGTATAAACTGTTGCTTCCGCTTCAGTAGAGTTAGATTAGAACGTAAAAGTCCATTTTGCTTGGTCTCTTCACAGAGTTCATAATAATACGATCGTTTGGTTTTTTAAATAACATTTGGACATTGTATTGTTTTCTTTTTTTTTGGACAAACACATTCATTTCAACCTTTTGGGGGAAAATATCACTTAATTTTTTCGCCGCATGCTCGACTAGAAGAAACTCGATAATAAATCCTGCGAATTGCTGACCTTTCAAGCGACAAAACGTGATCAACAACGACCTACACAAAGAAATTATTAGTATTTCGCATTCACGTATCGACAGCGTACTGAATAAAGAATTTACGTCAGCGTTATTTAAAGACCAGCCAGCGGGCCAATTAAGGCGTGCGATAAAATTTTATGCGGCTTACGATAGTCTTCATCCATTTTCCGCAAAAATTACCCTACTGACACAAGAATATATCTGCCCAAAAACCGTGCTTATTGGACAACGCCTGTTGTTATGACCCAATATGCTGCAAATTTCGGACGATCGAAAATCTTTTTCAGGTCTTTTTCTGTATACTCTTTGCAATTGTAACTGACCCGAAATTTAGCCGATGACCTTTTTTAACTTCATTCTTTTACTAGATTCAATACTAAGCGCGAGCATCTTTAAAAATCTTATTTGGCACTTCTTCGAAACAGTTTGGACATTTGTGATATATATGCTGTTGTCTCGCTTATACTACACTGAAGAGTAAAAACTTGATGAGAGATCAAATCTCATTTTAATTGCACTTCTTCGTGGGGAATAAGGTATTTCTTACAACAATTCCTGTTATACTCGGCCAGTGGCGCGATGGGTTAAGGGGCCTTCAGCCTCCCCTTAGCCATGTCACTTAAAAATTTAACACCAAAATACAAGCGTTTAAACGTGTTTCACATTTCACCAGAAACTAAGGGAGGGCTGAAGGGGCGGGGCAATTTAATTCTTGCAAACAACCCGATTTTAGCAGTTTAGTCTAAAAACTCTAAAATGACTCTAAAAACTTGGAAAATGTTACCCAATTAGCGTTGAAATGGCTATATTTTTTTCGAAAAATTACAAAATTTTTCTAGCGGCTAGAAGACTGAAGGCTCCGCCTCCAAATCCCCATTTGATGAAGAAACGCTTGGTTGTGCCAGTTTGCTCTGCAGTCCGCTTAATATCAGACATTTTTGAACAAATTTACACATATTTTAACTTTGGGTCCAAGCCTGTGACGGCCGCCACTTCATGTCCTCATCGAAAATCGAAGCCTTGTTCTGCTCAACCAGTATGTGATGCTAATCACGCGACTTTGTATCGCCATAGGCGTTTGCGAGAGGGTTTCTCATATAGTATGCACTAATTGGTGGCAAGACATTGCCTTTCTTCTCACTATTCGAACTAAGACAGAGGAAACAATTTTTAGTCCCTTTTTAGAATCTGGACCATTCAAGCATCATCGTTCATCATCAATTATTTCAACGCCGATGTCTTTATTTTAAATTCAACTCAAGCATTTTGTTTGAACTTTATTTACTTTAAAAACCGATCAGTGGTCAAGTAGATAGAGCGTCTGCTACTGAAGCGGTAGACTCGAGTTCGATTCCCGATTGGTTCAAACTAAAGACTCCAAAAATTAGTATTCACAGCTTTGCTGCTTGACGATCAGCAATTAAAGGGACAGTGTGAAACCTCCGCCGTGTAAGGTAGACATGTGGGCAGATGGCAGCTTGACTCGAAGACCGAAAGGTCCCTTCGCTGCCTGCTAGCCAAGGGAACTTGGTAGATAAAATGTAATTACAATTACTGTAAATTGTTAATCGCTAAAGTTTAATCATTTTTGTTGGATTGGAATTAGTGCAATATAATATTTTAATTTAAAGATTGTTGTGACGTTTGCTTTTCTGCGATTTAGCGGAGTTGAGTTAGAGTAATAATAGAACCTGGCGTGGCAAGCTCCCCTCCTCCAGCAAAATCGAGAACTAAACATCTGCCGAAATACAACGCTTCATTGATATTTTAGTTTCTATTTAAAAATTGAGTGTTTGATTTTTTGTCGCTGAAATTTCTGCCAGTGACATATAATTGTTTGCTTAGATGAAATTATTTGCTAAAATGAAATAATGTCCTAACTACAAAAAAAATATTGATAACAGCAGGGCTGCGAACTTGATTGATTTTTATTCGAGTTTAAGTTCGAGTTCCGCCTATTTTAACAAGTCCGAGTTCAAGTTCGATTTCTCTAATTTAATTTTTTCGAGTTCAAATTTGACAAAAATATCGGTTTTTCGAGATCGAGTTCAGGCTGACAAAAATACTAAGTTTACTGTTCGACTGATCCACTCTTTTTTTGTAGACGTGCTGTGTTTTCTTAGTCGCCATGGCATAAACAGGTAAATGACAATCTCAATCTAAAAAGCACGATCAACAAAAAACGTTTCCGTCAGATAATTTTTTAATCTTTAAATTTTATTTTAATGAACTCAAACAGTTTTTATCGAATAAAAAGTTTCTAAAGTTTTTCTGGTGTTCTTGGCTAGCTTTGAGAAATCACTCAGATGCTACTCAAAAGACTTTATTGCTGACGTTTCGGTAGTTAGAAACAGCTAGCTTCATCAGAGCACTGCTATCAGTAGTGATGGCAAATCGCCATCAACTTCTGATAGCAAAAAACAGAAAAACGATCCCACACATTGCTGTAGTAACATAACTAGCGAAAAAAATCCAAAGCTTAGGCTCCGATAAAATTGATTGTTACGATAGGCTACGTCATACAGGTAATGTAAAGGTGCGTGCAAGAATGAAAGAAAGCGGTACCTTTGAAAATAATTTCTCCGAATTAGCATTGCAGCAAAACACATTAGAACTTAACTCTAAAAAAGATTAAACTAGAAGAAATTTAACGCTGGGAATTAAGCAACTTCCTGAAAACAGCAGGGAATGATAACCCAACGTTTCTATTGAGCACTTCGTGCTTTTCATTGATGTATAAACTTTCAGTAAAAAGACGCTTCGAGTAATTATGTTCCACTTTTAAAATTTTGACCTCAGACCAATCAATGAGGTGATCATTTTCCATGGAATGCTGGCAAAGTGCTGATTTCTCAGGCCGTTGGAATTTTATTGCTCGTTGATGTTCCTTTATTCTAGATTTGAGGTCCCGTTTGGTTTGTCCGATGTAAACAAAAGCACAATTCGGACAGGAAACTTCGTAAACCAAGTTGGACTTATTATTGTGATTTATTTGATCTTTTATGAAAGGGAGAAATCTGCCAATGGTTAAAAATGGTTTGAATGCCACTTGAACCCCGGTTTCCAAAAGTATTAGCTTGATTTTGTCCGATACACCTTTGATGTAGGGTAGGGTTGTGAATCCAGAAAAAGTTAATGGAGTACTAGCTGGCATGTCGGTTTTACTCTTAGAAAAGGGATGAGTAAATCTACAGGAAAACCATTGATGGTTAATGTTTTTTTGGTGAAATCAAAATGAGGTTTGGGTTCAGATCGTTTTTGAATGTGGGAGTCGATTCGGTGATACAAGGTTTTAGCAACAGCCAACTTATGATGTAAGGGGTGGTTGGAGTCGAATTGTAGATAACGGTCGGTGTTGGTGGGTTTGTGATAAATTGCGGTCCAGAGTTTGCAATCAATAGTACGGTTGACACGAACATCCAAAAACGCTTAATAGCAGTTATCCTCCAATTCCAGTGTGAACTTAATATTGGGAAAATAGAGTTAACATGATGGTAAAAGTCATCAATTACAGACGATTTGATTATACAAAACGCATCATCAATATAACGTAGCCAAATTCTAGGGGGTTCTCGAAAAGTAGTGAGGGCTTGACGCTCAATGTGTTCCATGAAAATATTAGCTACCACCGGTGAAATACAAGATCCCATAGGAGAACCACAAATTTGCCGATACAAAGTGCCGTTAAAAGAAAAAACAGTGGAATGGAGACGCAGCTCAACATATTTTATGACATCACTAGCTGTTAAGTTTGTACGCTCATGCAGCAAATTATCAGACATAAGCAAATTGGAAATAATCGACAAAGTTTCATGCACGGAAATAGATGTAAATAAGCTTACAACATCAAAAGAAACAAGATACTCATCACTAAAACACTGGAAATTATTGATTAACCGCACAAATTGACTAGAATTTTGAACAGTATATTCCAAAGACCGAAAAGGAGAAAGAATACCAGCAAAAAAATTTCGCTAAACATTAAGTAGGAGCACCAATAAAAGATAGAATAAGCCTAAGCGGAGCATCACTTTTATGAATTTTCGGTAAACCATTAAATTTGGAGTAACAGCTTTGTCACATTTTAATTAATGATATACAGGAGTTGTGATTTCATTCTCTTTAGCAAAACCATACACTAATTTATTTACTTTTTTCTCTGTGATCTCAATCGACTTGGCGTATTCGCCAACAGATAAAATTTGATAAACATTACGGTCGTTCAGCAAATGCAAATTTTATCATCATAGTCCTTTTTGTCCATAATCACTGTACAATTGCCTTTGTCTGCTCTAATAATTCTGATGGTTTGATCCGATTTATAATTCCTGCAAAGTTTTCTTTTTTTCGGGAAATAAGTTTGGTGGAGGTAATTTTGAGTTGCTCAAAATTTGTGTAATTTTGCGAAAATCTGGGTATTTTGGGTAAATTTGTGTAATTTTTTGATAAGTTCTTACGTGTTTTGTTGCAATGCTATTTCGGAGAAATTATTTTCATAAGAACCGCTTTCTTGCATTTTTGTACGCACTTTTACATTACCTGTATGACGTAGCCTATCGTAACAATCAATTTTATCGGAGCCTTGCTTTGAATTTTTTTCGCTAGTTATGTTACTACAGCAATGTGTGGGATCGTTTTTCTGTTTTTTGCTATCAGAAGTTGATGGCGATTTGCCATCACTACTGATAGCAGTGCTCTGATGAAGCTAGCTGTTTCTAACTACCGAAACGTCAGCAATAAAGTCTTTTGAGTAGCACCTGCGTGATTTCTCAAAGCTAGCCAAAAACACCAGAAAAACTTCAAAAATTTTTTATTTGAAATGTCTGGTGTACAACTACATTACAGTTTTTATCGAGTTCAAGTTCGAGTTCAGAAAAATTATGTTTTTGAGTTCAAGTTTGAGTTCGGCAAAACAGCCGAGTTTTTTTTTTTTTTTTTAGTTCGAGTTCGCAGCCTCGGATAACAGGTCAATGACATACCAAATGAAATGAAACAAAATGCTCGGGAAACTAAAAAGAAAAGAAGCAAGAGATTGTAATGTATAATATTACTGTAGTTAGGCTATTCACACTCGTACACTTAAACTTTTTTTGCTATTTTTCTTGATCAGAATGTCGATCATAAGTTGGGTTCGATACGGATTTGAGATAGCATTACATCACTACCACGATAGTTGTAAAAAAAATTCAATTTTCGACATTTTTAATTTATGGCATGGCCGAGAGCACCAAAGCATGAGCTTCAGCAAAACAGAATTCAATCTAAAACTTGAACCAGCCTGGCGAGATCTTTAAAAATCCAAACTGATATATCAGATAAAATGATCTGATATAAATTGATCTGATAAAATGATCTGATAAAATGATCAGATATAAATTGAGAGCTTCGACATTTTTAGACGGGGAAACAGCTAAAGGAAGATTCTGTTCCAAACTTCTAAACAATTAGTAAAGGTTATGTCATTGTAGTAATTTATTCTCAAAACTATATTAAAAAATGTCGAAACTCATTACAGCAGGCTACACGATCAATAGACTACACATTTTTGGTTAATCCTGGCCGCTTATTACATTAAATCCAAATTGTTTAGAAGTTTGGAACAGAATCTTCCTTTAGCTGTTTCCCTTCTAAAAATGTCGAAGCTCTCAATTTAACCCTATTTTACACGAGTAGGGAGATTTTTGCCCTCCCTCTCGGTTTTTTGTCATAAATCTTTTCGGAAAAAGTATTTTTATTTCGAATCAACTTGACTTTGACTCAAAATTTATCACAAATAACTCCTAAAAATTTGAAGTTTCTGAAGTAACGGTAGGTTTCCCAATTTTGTGGTTTGCCGAAGTCACTTTCCCAAATCTGAGCATTTTTTGGCCAATACTTAGCTTAAATGACGTCATAGCATGTTTTTCCGACGTAAATAACTTGACTTTGGTTCCTTTAATCCCTTTTGGTTATTTTATAATAAAATCCTATATATTTGCTAAAACTTTAAATGATTAAAACCTAAAAAGATTGAAACATTATCAAACTTTTAATTCGTAGTTGGTGGAACCAAATCTTTAATGTTTGCAAAAAAAGTTGGCAATTGTAGGACATTCATTTAATACGGTATAGTTGTTGCTATTTTAGTTGTTTCGTGTAAAAAAAATTGCGAAGAAACTTTACTAAAATCTGCCCAGGAAGAACTGCTTGTCTCAATTGAGACTCTTTAGAGTCAAAGTCAAACATAAGTAAAATTACAACTACCTGTTCCGTATTGACCTGCTTAAAACCAAAAACAATCTGATGTTTTTGAATGAAATTATCCTTTTACAGCTGACGGCTTCACTATAAAATCTTGATGATTGTATCCACGATGTTTTTCCGAGCCTAATCCCGTGATAAAATTAATCCTAAGCGTTTGAGATGACTTTTTTCTACATTTTGTTAATTTTACGTAATTTATTGCTGTATTTGGGTGCTTGAAAACCAAAAACTTATTGTGTGCTTTTAAATAAGTCAGTTGCTGGCTATGCGCTTCACTGATTTGGAATCATGGATTTGTTGTAAACATAATGTCACTCTTTCCTCAACAACGTGTCCATAACTCGAGTGCTGTACGTTAACAGGTTCTTGCATGCACTTTAATGCACGTTTTGTTCTTTTATCAAACTACTTGTGTCAAATTAGATACCGGCAGTTGCGCTAAATGCAATTTCTATTTTAACTAAAAACTCTTCGTGGAAAATTTGAAGCGAAATTATTTAGTCGATCGCCAGCCGAAAGGGTTAAAGTGTCATTTATTGTGTGATCTTCAGTAAGTTCAATTCGCACCCCGTCACGTCCTTGCTTCCTTGAATAAGACAATCTATGACAACTATTGAAGAGGTAGTTTCCAAAATGCGATAAATTTGTTTTGTGAAATGGCACATATCACGGCCTGTGAAGAGGCGCATTTCACGTTTTGGAAAAAAGCAATAGTTTAAAGCAGGTGTGCCCAAAATGTTTGAGAAGCGGGCCGCATTACACTTTTTTGAGCTTGAATTTTGAAGTACTTTTGAAAAACGGTTGTTAGTGAGATTTGATACAGGTTTGAGCGGAAAATGAGGTGAAGACCAAAAACAAAAAAAACACCGAGATTTGATGTGATGTTCTGCCAAAGCTCTGTTTCATTGCATTCGGCGATAAAATACTGTAGTTGATCTTGAGACCAGTCGCGGTCCGCAGAGAGTTGTTATGTGGGCTGCATGTAGCCCTGGTTTAAAGGCGGAATAGCTTGGGATTTATTGAGTTTTGTTCGAAAATAAAGTCACTGCTGTAGACCACAAACGTAAATGCTACCACAAACTTGAATGTTCTCATATCTGGCGGTTTTTCAGCTACTCAGATTGAGTGTTTATCGTGTTTTAGACCAGAGCTTTTCAATCGATGGTTTCGAACAAGTAGCAAATTAAATTTAACAAACAAGTCAAAAATTCACCAGAAAATTTGGAAAATGGTAAGCGCGGATTTGATTTTTCATGATATTTTTCTGAGCTTTTCATCAACTCCATTACAAAATTTTGAAGAGATACAGCTCGAAATCGGTTTCATTGAAGAAATGAGAATTACTTGAGGTAATAATGAGGTGCCCCAAATATTTCTCCTCCATTTCCCTTATTCGCGAATATCCAATTTAATCTGTTTGCCTCCGTAGCAATTTGAGCCAACATTTCGTAGATTTTACTTGGGAAGAAGCTAAAATTTCAAAAATGGAAGCCAAATACAGTAAACGTAGCACATTGGAGAGTTTTTTCATAAATCAAAGAGCGACTGAAGTAGACGTTTTGAACGCAATTGACGGCCCTAACATGCTCATCGAATGCTGTATTTTTTTGTTGTTACGTCACAAGAGTTTATTCCTGGTTATTTGTGTTTTTCTTTCTAGGTTCATTCTCATTTTTGCAAACAAGAGATGCGTTACCTTTCGGATGATGCTCTCTGGACTGGAGAGCAAAACGTTAACCTGAATAAAAATGATTCATCGGAGAACATTGCTTCAAATCAAATAATTTGTCCCGATTAACGCGCTCCAAACTTCATTTTCAAAACCTATTATCAGCAAAAATGCAAACGTTACAACGTAACAACCACTACAACTTCATACATTTAATATTGTGACGTATACATTACACCTTTTTTATTGTAAAAAAAATATAGGAAAAGTCAAAAAAAGATAGATCAAGTCAAAAAAAGATAGAAGGATTAAGCAACGCTGTAAAATAACAATACCGCATATGGTGCAATATAGACCAGGGGTCGAAATTAACTTTTTCAACAATTTGCCCGTCGGGCAAGTGATATCAAATGTTTACTTGCCCGAGGAAATTTCAACTTGTCCGAAAAAGAAATTAGGCACAGTAAGTTTTGAGGCAGTTTACCGTTGGAAAAAAAAACTGTAAAATGTACTTCTTGGCAAAAACAGTGAATTTGCGTAATGCGTGTATCCTATTTCGAGAATCAAGGTTTTGTGCGCGATTGCCATGGTAAGGTGACGTAATAAATACCTTTTTTCAAATACATTACGCAAAAAATGAATTTTTGATTGTAATGCATTTTCAATCGCGAATATGTCGGAAACTACACCAGCTAGACAGCTAAAATTTTTTGCGAAAGTTGTTGGAGCTGAAAGATCTTCAAAATAATCAGAACAAAAATTGCAAAATTTTGACGTTGTCGTCATGCAGCGCAGAGTTTGTACTTGTGATATTTGACACAGTGGTTTTCTCAGAAATTTTTTCTCAGAAAACGCAGCTCTTTATGCCAAAATGTTGCTAAGTGCGTCTGAGTATCGAAAAATTTGCGTGCGATTAAGAAGTGTTAGTTGCGATTAATGATGTGCGGACGATAATCAAAGTGTTCATTGTTATGATTGCAAAGTGCTAAAATAAACTAAACAACATCTTCTCTACTTACATTTTATTTTATTGCAACAAAAGCGGAACTAAATTGCAACTCTAAATAATCATGTTTGATGTTGCTTATTACGCTGTTTGTTGTTAGCTTGCCCGCCGGGCAAGTTAAGCCAAAAAATAACTTGCCCGAGGCGATTTCAGCTTGCCTGGGGCAAGCGGGCAAGCGTTAATTTCGAACCCTGTAGTCAATAGACACACAAAACAACTAATAAAACAATAAGTTTAAAACACATTCAAAAGAAAAGAGCAACCGTTGGCGTATAATTGTGAATTCAATCGTGGTGTTAGCTTTTTTATCAATAATTCTTCCTGTATTTTGGCTTCACATTCATCGTGACAGTTTCTAATTACTTTAAACGAACTAACATTCAAACTAAAATATGACATCGCAAGCGATGTGCGGGGACTTTGCGAAAGTATCTAACTATAGTGAACTAGGAACTTCACAATTGCATTAAGCGTGTTTATGGTTTTTGATGGTCAGATCTGAAATACATCGCTATCGAATTTTATGATATTCCATTAACTTGATCAGGTTTATGACTAACGGTTTCAAGGCTTTCAAAATTTTAATGTCTAGAAAAGATATCTATAAAACGGCAATCAAAATCTTATCACTCTGCTTGGTTCTCTGTTCAAGTTTTAAGGAGTTTGTAGAATTTTCACTTAGCAGCACGGCGCAATTGTTAAAATTGCGGTTACAAACAAAACCCTCATTAGAACAAATATTTCTACCGTAACCTTTCAGCAATATGATTGTTGGATTTGTAACTTTCATTATGGCATGCCCATTTGGCATTGTCTTCTCATTGTGGCCAACCAAATTTGTTATCTTTAATCTTTGATTCATATTAACAGAGCTGGGCACCGCAAGTTTTTTTTTAAGTCCGCAGTCCGCAAATCCGCAACCGAATTTTAATTTTCTTAATCCGCAACCGCAAGTCCGCAATTGGACGTTTAAAAGCTTAGTCCGCAACCGCAAGTCCGCAACGACTTTTCAGGATTCTTGAATCCACAACCGCAAGTCCGCAACTTCCTAATTCTTGAAGTCCGCAACCGCAAGTCCGCAACTTCGTAATTCTTGAAGTCCGCAACCGCAAGTCCGCAACTTCGTAATATTTGAAGTCCGCACCGCTAGTCCGCAACTTTTTATGAACCGAGTGAAAGAGTTTTGCAATCAACCACGTCCCGAAGTGAACTGCTCAAAGTTGATTGGCAAAAATAAGTCAAAAGTTGTGACATGTGGGAAGTATAGCAAACATATTGTGAATACATTCCACGCAATAAAAGAAATTACTCACAATCGTTGATTGTAGTAAATGTACCACAGCATGACTTGTTATTGAGCTGCTTTTTCGGATGGCAAACTTAAGAATAGCCCAGCCCCTCTTACTTTCAGGTCCAACTCAAAACAGATTCAAACGTTTGTAATTTTGGTTAAAGTTTTTAAGTGACTTGGCTAAGGGTTTTTAGCCCCCAGCCCTCCTGGTTGCGCTTCTGCTTATATAGTAGGTGCCTAAACTGCGTGGAAGCATAAAGCACAACCCACCGGCGAACCCTTAAAAATGCTACAATGAAGCTAGAGATCTGGAGATCAAAAGCCATTGGATTACAGTGAAAAGCCATCAAATAGCAAAGCACAATCCGCATTTCCGCTTGCAACAATATATTCTAGGAAAACAATTTTTTTTCGAGGCAGGAAAAGGCAAAGGCAGTAGAAGGCAAAAAAACATTCATATCACTAATCGTATTACTAAATTTTTAGTCCCTAGTTTCAATAAATACTCTAAGAATGAGATAAATAAGCACACGCTACCAGCAGTGCCGTCGCCAGACCAAACGAAGTGAGAGGGCCCTAGCCGAAAATGGGGGGAGGGGGGCACTATAAAATGGACTGAACTTTTGCACATAAAAACTGATATTTTAAAGCTACAATTTTGTATTCATCTTTGGAAAAAGATACGTATAAGCCCGGCAGCGTTTATTAGGTCGTTTCGCATGCGGCCGGTATAATCGCTTGAAAAATATGTCTACAGGAGTGAATGCGACCAGAAGCTCAACCAGGGTTTAGTTAAGAGAGAGGGGGCTTGAACCAAAAGTAAATGTTTTTTGCACAAAAATTGTCTAATTTAGGTCCCGTGCAGAACATACCGTTGCTACTCAAGCGTGTTATAGAGGGGGATCAGCTGCTGGGTGATTTTTGCGATTTTTTAGCAAAAATAGCGATTTTAACGCCATTTGAATCAGATTTCGCACGTTTTAAAACCATTTCAATAATTACAGTAAATTGCTAAAATCCAGAAGTCATTGAACGATTTAAATTGTCTGGCCTCTTGAGCCCCCATATACATTAGGTCAAGTCCAAAACTCGTTTAAACGCTTCTTCTTTTTTTGGTTATATTTTTTAAATGACTTGGTTAAAGGGGTTGATGACCTCTTAGCCCCTTTCCCCTAATTGTGCCACTGACTGCGAACTAAAATAAATCTTGAGCGTGCTCTAAAAACAAACAGCTGGTCTTTTAAAGAAATGTTTCCACGTATTGTTTTAGGTCATAATCACTAACGAAATACCGGTAACGCTTCTATAGGCATACATCCCTATTCCGCGACACATCCGTATAGGCGTGTTAATACGACGGATTATTGGGTCACATTTATGTAAAGCAGTTGGTGGCCAGCAATTTTGCAAACAATCGAGAAAACTTCAAACGAGGATCATGTTTGAAAATTATTATTCCTTTGTGAACTCACGGTAAAAAACAACAATGCCATACTTTGAACCAGGGCTGCAAACTCGAACTTAAACCCAAAAAAAGTCGGTTATTTTGCTGAACTCGAGAAAACAGTGTTGACTCCAATTTGAATCAGGTTAAAACCTCTTGTAATAGCCTGTCTCGCCGCGCGCCGTATCCTTCATATTTCTGCAGTCATATCACACTTTGGATATAAATATAACAATATTATTCCTCACAGAACACCAAAAATTTGATTCATCCATAGGAGCACGGCAAAACAAGAAGTCAATTATCAGCTAGCCAAATCAATATCAATTAACTAAAATTTACTGGACCAAAATTTACGCTATTGATTATACTAACACTATGCTAGACTTTACTAGACTATGCTATTAAAAAACTGCTTCGAGGTCGCACTATAGAAATAGAAACATCAGCAACCAACTTACTACTCAGCTAACTTGATACACTAAACTAGGAAAATTTGAAACTTCATATCATTCGTACTGTCGAAGACTGTCTAATTTGAGTACTAGTTGCAGACTTAAAGATTATGAGATTAAAGGTCTAAAGACAATACAGTTAAAATTACCACAAAAACACTTCTAGAAGATTCTTAAAGCAAGCACAAAAGGGGTTTCTAAAATGTTCTAAAAAATCAACCAACTATTTGCATAAAAGATGAGAACGCGGCATGTATTCGTTTCTCACGTTACCAAACAGCATGTCAACAAAAAGAAAGCGATTAAGTCGAAAAGCAGACTTAGTATTTATGTCATCCTGAACTCGAAAAACTTGATATTTTTGCCGAACTTGAACTCGAAAAAATTAAATTGATTGCTCATGTTTGACTGGGTAAAAAGATGAATATTTTACGAAAGTAGTAAAAAATTTCAATATTTGTATAAAACTTGCGGAATTGCGGACTAAAATTAAAAATAGTCCGCAACCGCAAGTCCGCAATTTAAACTGCCAAAGTCCGCATGTCCGCAACTTTTTTCGTTAGTCCGCAATTGCGGATTTGCGGACTTGCGGACTAACTTGCGGACTTGCCCAGCTCTGCATATTAACCTATCAAACAGATTTAATTTGTTTAGCTTTTGCTGTTAATCGGGACGGTGTCAACGTAATTGGAGGACCCCTATAGTATGAGATCTTCAAATTTTTTCAAAATATATTTTTACCTATCTTGAAAATTTTAGGTGTTTAGCTTGAGTTGTTAAAAACTTTGAAGGATCCGTTTGAGGAAGACTCCCCTATTGTGGCACCTAAAATTAGCCGTATTTTATTCATCTATTCTGATTTTATCTTTCTTTTGTATTTACCTATTCTGAAAGCTTCATGAGTCTTGCATGAATCGTTGAAAAGTTTGAAGTTTGGAAGACCCCAGTTTGCTGCCCCAAATTTTGTCAAATTTGGTCTTTCCTACATATTTACTTTCGGGTCTTGAAATTGTGATGTGTCGAGCTTACACAATTTAAAGTTTGAATTTTGGCGTCCTCGTTTCAGACGGACACCCCATTGTAGTATCTCCAAGTTTTGTCAATTTTAACTTGTCTTCATACATATCTATTCTGAAAATTTCATCGTTCTAGCGTAAATGGTTAAAGTTTGAATTTTGGCATCCTTGTTTGAAGGGGATCTCTTCATTTTGGTAATCCCAAATTTTGTCATATATTATCTTTTCTTCATATTTGTCAACCTGAAAATTTCATGTGTCTATCATGTGTGGTTAAAAAGTTTGAATTTAGGTGGCTCAATTTAAGGGAGACCCCCATTTTGGTACTTTTAAATTGTTTCAAATTTTATTTTTCTTTTGTATTAACTTACCTTAAAAATTTCGTGTGTCCAGCATAAAAGTTTAAAAAGTTTGAACTTTGGAGGATCTCGTTTGGGGAAAAAAAACACTTTGGAACCCCCAATTTTTGTTAGATTTAGTTTATTTTTGATATCTACCAATTCCTAAAATTCGATCTAGCTCTAACCGTTGAAATGTTCAAAATTTTGGCGGCACCGTTTGAGGGAGACCCTCCATTTTCATACCCCCAAATTTTGTCAAATTCTATCTTGTCTTCGTATTTACCTATACTTCGAAAATTTTATGTGTCTGGCGTACGTGGTTAAAAAATTTGAATTTTGTCGGCTCCGTTTGAGGAGGACCCACCATTTTGGTACTTTCGAATTTGCTCAAATTTTATCTTTTCTTTATAATTACTTAAATTAAAAGTTTCATACATCTAGCTTAAAAGGTTAAAAATTTTGAATTTTTGAGGGCCAGTTTGGGGGAAACCCCCATCACAGCACCTCCTATTTTTGTTACGCTTAGTTTATTTTTAATACCTACCCATTCCGAAAATTTGATCCATCTTGCTTTAACGGTTTGAAAGTTCAAAATTTTGAGCCGATTGAGAGGAATTCCCCAACCTGACATTCCCCGATTTCAGTTGCACACTAGTCCTCCTTGATCTCTTCAATTGCTCAAATTTTTAATACTGTGCGTTTAGCAGTTTAAAAGTAGATAGCGGCAGAAGAAAAAGAAAAAAAAACAGTAAGAAAAAAGAAGCAAAACAAGAAAAAAGTTTTCAAGTTGGGGTAAACGAACACTGCCAAAAGAAAGGTGGTTGATAGTGAGCACAAAAACCACAAACCATTTTTCATCAATATCGGTAATTACCGGGATATATTAGTTCAAACACGTCAGCTTTTGCCCAATTTCGGCCTGTAAAACTTTGGTCACGCTACCGGGTGCCCCCAGATTCGATTTGCGTAAAGCATTCATAAGCAACCACATTGAGTCCAAATTTCAGCTTTGCACGTCAAGTGGTTTTGGGAATATAAGCAAGTTATAACTTTTCAAGCCAAAAATTGCCTTTTTTTCGTGTTTTTTGTCTCATTTCACAATCACGTGACCTGTAATCTCCACAATTGCCACGCATGACGTTTTCATTAATTCTTACGTTAAGTCCAAATTTCAACATTCCAGGTTTTACCGATTGCTGGTTATAAGCAAAATCAATCCTCATCTGCCAAAATTCACGAACAGAAGCAAAGGTACTACGCGCTCACGCGAAGTCCCAATTACAATTTTGACAACTTTGACAAGAAGAAATGTGTTGGCTTATGGCACTTTTGGAGCAGTTAGAGTTAAGGCTGCAAGTGTTCTCTGACTCTATAGTCACCAAGTCTCGAGTTGACATGCCAATGTATGTCGTGTTCACATCGCGTGAACGTGTAAATTTAGGAAGCGCATTGGATTTTGAAGCAGCAAAAGTTTTGCATTTAACATTAAAATGTGACCCAGTTTTTTGCGAGGTGTAACAAGCAAAAATTCGAACATTAAATCTTTGCTTTAATAAGGTAGATAATTGAGATGCAAATTTAGGCCAGAGTTTTTCAACATCTAATGCCAATTAAACTGAATGTCGATAAACCACCAATTCCTTAAGAAACAAATTTTTTTTACTTATGTGCGGTAAATTATAGATGTTTTGTTCAAATTTAAAAGTATCAGCTTTGTTATCATCATGGTATGAATGGGATTCTTGACATGTTTTTTAATTAATGTGAAAAATTTAGTCGCTTTTTCTCGCATAGAAACTATACCATTCCGAAGTGTTTTTTACACCGGTTTCTAGTGTCAAATATTAGAAACCTTGAACAACACAAAACTGTTAATTTTTAAGCTAAGAAAGAGGCAACAGTTTTGTAAAATATTTAATTGCATTTTTTAATTACAGGCTGTTTGACTTGAACACTTTTTTGGTCGCTTACAGCTCCTTTTTCAACAAATACTATAAAATTCACATTTAAATATGGCGTTTTATTTTTCATTTTCTTATTTTCCAATTATGCCGTATTGCATTTGTTTAGTTTTTTATTTGCGTTAGTTAACCTCTGCCTGCCCACCTGCCTGCCTGCCTGCCCGCCTGCCCACCTCCCCGCCAGCCCGCCTGCGCGCCTGCCTGCCTGCCTCCTGTCTGTCTGTCTGTTTTGTAAAAATAACTCCTAAAATTTGCCATTCAAATTAGAAATAGCAATTACAGTATGAGTTGCAAGTTTACGATACGTGATTCACTCGTGTTGTAAAAGTGAATTCATTCCAGCGAATCCGTCTTCGGTTGCGCTTGAAAAAAATAGTGAAAAGGTAGTGCTAAACTTTTTTTCTTTTGTTTTAGCAATTCCAGTACCTCACATCAAATATACAGTAAGCTTTTTAGGATTTTTTTATATTCATTTAAGCTAAATTTAAGTCAGTTTTATTTACACAAATTTCCTGGAAAACCTGAAGGTTATCACTCATCATTGAGTAAAAAGCATTTCAAGTTTGGTTGAAGCCTTTCTGCAAAGGTAATTTCAGTGAAAAACTAGGTAAATGACGTCACGAGGCTTTGGAAGATGTAATCCAGAGGTCACCCAACTTCGGCCCGCGAGTTCATCACATCCAGCCCGCTACGTTTTGCAGAAATAAAAGCTAAACTACATGGCTAAACAACCGTTACACAAAAAAGTTACCAAATTTTTTATAAAAGTCTGTCGTTGTTGTAGAGCCAGACGCAATCTATTAATGCGACGACAGCTTTTATGACATCACAAACTTTCTTGTTGACTACGTCATTGTTTCTTCAGTGCAAGATCTCTGTTTTTAGGCCGGCCTTACTGGGAGAGTATCAGTACAAAATAAGTAATATTTAGGTAGTACTCTAACACTCTATACTCTTTAAATGACTATTAAAAAATAAAAACAAATTTTGAGTGCCACGTGTTTAATGAAAAAGCGAAAAACAGTATATTATTTTTTGTGGAAGTTATTAATGAAACAGCTAGTTGCTTGACATGCAACAAAAGTGTTGCTTCTTTTGTGGTATATGCACCGCAACAAAAGTTTTGCTGCTTTTTTATGGAAGCTATGGTGTATGCACTGAAGAACATTTCAATCTATAAAACGTAGTTTGCTGTGCCAAAAACATTTATTCACTCAACAATTTGCTGAAAATGTATCCGTCACTCGTAGGTACAAGTTATAAAATTGTGCAGAAAATAATCATTAGGACGAGGAAAATCATTTACTGATGGCAGCTACATCAAACAATGTACCAGTATAGCGGAAGCAGCAAAGACCTGGGTCCCCAGAGCACCCATTTGTTTGCAAATATCAACTTCTTAGTTGTGCGGAGAGTTATGAGAACTATTAAATATTTGAAAAATCTGTTTGCAATACAGACCCGGCTCGCAGCCGTTAGTCTTGCAGTAATCCGGTCCTTAGTCAAAAAAGTGTGGTAACCCTTGATGTAATCTAATCTAATCACTTGGGCAAGTTTTTGTTGCACTAAAATTCTCAAAAACAGTAGCAATATACAGCCACCACAAGATCTGGTGAGTTTTTGGGCGTGTTACTTATATTTACAGAGCTGTAAAAGAAAATAACTAAGCTAACGTTTTCGGCACTACAATTGGCCCTTTTTAGGCATATCTGAAACAGCAATTCTGACTTGATGATTCCTTATCAATTATTAAGCTAAAACGTTTGTTCTACTGCACACTGTTCATTACGCTAAATTCAATATAAAAGAAGATTCAAATTTACAACAACTGAAATGACAAAATTAGCAATTATGACAAAACAAGCAGTATGGTTATAGTATATAGAAGAAAACACTATGCACGTCTAACTGTTATTAAATATTTCTGATTAAGCTAAAAAACTTGCAGAAAAAATGCTGATCCTTTGGCGTAAAGAAGACGATTTAGAGCAGGAGAGTGTTTCTTGATCAGAGGCTTTTGTGAATTTTCGTGCCATACCCAGAACGGCATTTTCGAATTATTTTGAATGATCGGTACTGATTGCACGGTAGTTTTATGTAAAAACAGTAAAGCCTTATTTAAAACAGTAAAATTTCTAAACGTTTCGAACTTGGCAATGTCTAACATTAGTAAAAATAAAATCTGCTAAAACAGTAAAAAGTGTAAAAAAACAGATCTCGAATGAAAGTAGCCGCATTGCAATACAAGCTGTAAAATAGCGCTGGAAATACCTAAAACTTTTTGATTGTAAACGAATTGTTGTGTTTCTGCTGCATACAGTGATTTTGCCATTTTAGTTACAGTCGTAAATTTGAATCTTCTATTTGTATTGAATTTAGCGTAGTGGACAGTGGGCAGTAGAGCAAATGTTTTAGCTTTTTATCAGATTAGATTATTAATTGATTAGGAATCATTAAAGTTAGGATTGCTATTTCAGATATACCTGAAGAGGACCAATTGTAGTGCCGAAAACGTTTGCTTAGAAATTTTTTTTTAATTGTGAACAATGTAAATATAAGTAACCAGCCTAAAATGCACTAATTTTTATGGTTGCTGTATACTGCTACTTTTTGGTACAAAAAGTCAAACTCTTTGCCAAAATTATAATTCTGAAAAAGTTGCATTTATTTTTAACAAAAGTTGCACTAAAAGTTAACGCAGGCGTCGGCTACCTTTTTTATACTGTGGACGGGTTAAAAACTGAAAATTTTTTGGAGACCGGGTTTCAAAAGCAAACACAAATGCGTAGCAATGTACTACAGTAATTTCTGTAAACGGGGGTATTTCAAAAAATTATTGCACTACTTCCTGTAAACTGAAATTATTTTACCACAAGATGTTAAAACTTGTGTAATCAAATCTATTGTGCATAAAATGTCCAACCTCAATTGCACTTAACGTTACGAATACATTCCAAAGTATTTAATCTGGATTAGCATACGGCCCGATTACGAACTCTCCACGGACGGGCACCGATGCGCCGACCGGTGGTTGCCGACCCCTGCGCTACCGTATTCGTTTCTAGAACGATAGATAGATGGTTCAAACTTCGAAATGGTGAAACAGATATTGTGTTGCCAACGGCTCGCCACCGCTGCAACAATTTTTCAAAAGAGGCCGTGATACCTGCAAGCGAAATGATGAGTAGACGGACTTCGCTAACTCGTTGCACGTAATGCAGCGAATACGTATGGTTAAAGTTTTGATTTGATTATTTTGAAGATTCGATCCTGGATAGCAAATACAGCGAATATTTTAATACTTGTCCAATGAAATCGAAAAGTTTAAAAACTTGCAGTAAAATTCGTCAGCTAAATTGAAATAATGAGGTTGGTTTCAAAATACGATAAATCTATTTTGTGAAGTCAGAATTAAATGGCACATAGGCATTTAATGAAGTGGCAAACAACCCGTTTTGGAAAATAAAAAAATGACTCAAAGGCTGCATGGCTTAAGATTGATGGTGTTTTGTTGGAAAATAAAGTCTCTGCTGTAAACTACAAATTGAATGCTTACATTTTTGGCGGTTTTCCCAACTACTTGGATTTCGCGTTTGTTGCGTTTTGAAACCAAGCGCTTCAATCGCAAAAAAGTAAAATCAATTTTTGAGGGCAAAATCGATTTTACTTTTCATACAGAGCAGTCGAGCGGATAGAATTGAATTAAAGTTTCTATACTTCGTGTATTTCTCTGATTAATCATCTTTTAATACCACGATATTCTTTGAAAGATATAGTGAATCGTGTTGGTATACAAACTTAGCTATATTGAAAGGTTTCAATTAACATTTAGAAATGAGCTAAGAATGAAATCATATAGCAGCGAAGTAAAGCAAGTGTCGAGTAGAATATAAGTCAACAATCTCACAGTTCGAGTATCGGAACCGAAGTCTAGCTCAGATTGTTACTTTATGTCTTGTATTTTTTTGAAAGAAGTAAAGTATTCAGAGAGCCGTGCATACATTAGTAGCTTCATTAAACTAGAAAGTAGATATGATACAAGCTTCATTTTTGCTATACCTGTAATGTTTTTGCTAAGAAATGTAAGAATATTCTTCTTGATCAACAAGAAGCTTTTTAGTTATCAGCAAGTATGCCTACACCATAGGTAAAACAATGTAGTAAATAATCCTTTCTTAATGAGCATTAAAAAAAAATCACCGCATCAGAAACAACAAGCTAGGTATTTTTGTGCACAGATATTTTGCGTGGAGACAAAACGTAGCCTACTGTTTTATGTGGAAATTTGCTTTTTCTTTATATGCCTAAGTTTCTTTACTATAAAAAACCTCTTATGTTGTTCATTGTCATTGGTATCACAACTCACAAAAAAAGCCTACGCAGCCACTTTGGTTTTGGTCCATCAGTCCATCACAATGAATTAGGCCTTTCGTTTTTGTTTAAAGGCCGAGTTGTTAGATAGACGATAAAGTGGTCGGCGATTTGGACTGCACACACTTCCGAACGATACCTTATGTTCAGAGGCGCAACCAGGGGAATAAGGGGCTTTCAGGCCTTCCTTAACCAAGTCACTTTAAAAATGTAACCCAAAATACAAGCTTTTCAACGCATTTTGAACTTCTTCTGATTAGGTAAAAAGGGCTGGACAATTTAACTCTTTCATATGACTTCTGAATTTTAGCCATTTAGTTTTTTCAAATGGTTCCAAAAACGTGCAAAATGTGATTCAAAAGGGGTTAAAAAGGCAAATTTTTGCCGAAAAAATACTTGGTTGCTGCAGCTCCACCCCCGTATGCTGTATGTAATACACTTAACCTGAATCACTTTGTTCAGCACGCCTCCTAGATTAGTCAATTTTCGGCCTAAACAATTTTAAGTTTTTTGGTTCAAGCCCCAGCACTTGACAGAATCGAGTTGCAAGCCTGCTTAATGTGCTAATTTTTTTTCTAGATACCTCGTGTTTCTAAATATATTCAAAACTAGATAACTGCTGTGCTTTTGTGTACTCGAAAGCATGACAGGTTCGAACGATAACGATATAGTTATAGGTCGTGAGATTCATTTATATACAAGAAGATGGTTGATATTGGGATGCCTCGGATTGCAATCAATTCTGTTACCCATGTCAAAGTATTATTTTGGTTTAGTCAACAACATCTTTCGTGACTTTTTTGGCATCACTTATGCAATGGTGGATTGGTTTAGCCTAAGCAGCACCGCATCCACATGGATATTCTGTGCTGTTTGGACTTTCTTGTCCTTGACAAAAGCACAACAATTTCGAAGAATGTCGATTATTGCTTCTGCTTGTGCATTGATCGGTTGTACGTGCGCATTAATTACCTATATATGGCGTAGTTTATTTGTTTTTTTATACGCAGGTGGTTTGTTCATTGGAGTACTCAGTGGATTCTTGTTGATTGCTTCGGTTTCTTTCATTGTTCTTTGGTTTCCAGACAATGAAGTTGGAACTGCTTTAAGTTTGAGGTTTGCGACTTCGAGGCTGGGGCTAATTTTAGCCTTTCTCATTCCAACACATATTCTATCTCCTCTTTCATGCAACAAGGTTTCAACAGATCAAAACAACACTGCTAATATGAGTTTTAGATACTGCAAAAGCTCCTGGATCCATCAACAGAGAAGCAATCTTTTGATCTATCAGGGATCTCTCACTCTTCTCGCTCTTGTTATATTGCTGGTATTAATTTTTCTAGCAGCCGACAAACCCCCCAAACCACCGACGAAAGCCCAGGCTCTTCTGAGGCAACAAAATACAAACATCCAACAATTAAATTTAACGCAACAAACACTGTTTTATGTCACAGAAATGAAACTTTTGTTCAGTGACGTTACTTTTGTAAACATTGTGGTTTCCCTCTCAATCCTATACGCTCAGATTGCATTTCAAAGTTTATTTATGAGCGAATTGATGCGACCAATCTTCGGTGTTTATTTTCACTCAAATCCAGATGAAATCAGCAGTTATCTCGTCATTTTGTATGAAGTTGGAGCGATCGTCGGCAGCATTATATCTGGTCAAATTATGAATCGAATGAAAAATTATGTGTTGTTGGTGCGTATTGGTTTTTTGATGACGATTGTGTGCACGGTTGGTCTAATATTAAGTTATTGTTTCAAGCATATTCCTTTCATTTTCATTTGCAATAGTTTGCTAGGTTTGTGTTCCAGTTTTATCTTTAGCCCCATATTTGAAATCAGCACTCAGCATACTTATCCTCGTCCAACTGATTTTGTATTGTCCTGTTTGGTATTTGGATTTCGACCGCTCGCAATCTTACTATCAGAGCTGTTTCGACTGGTGTTGAATTATCTTGGTGGTTTCTATGTGCTTGTCTTTTATTCATTATCGTTTGCTTGTGGTTTGTTTTTAGCTGTTTTTTTAAAACCGCAATATCGTAGATTAGAAGCTGAATCGAACGCTGCTGACAACTTAATGGAGCATGAAACTCAACCTTTACTGAGCAATGACGATGATAATCACGACCTTGAAAAATAACCAATTGTTGATATTCCTTTGTTGTTGCATAAGCGTAAATGTTCTAATCATTTGTTTATTATTAAGGTATCGACAATTTACAAATGTGTTACGTGTTTTGAATATTCAAAATTGCTTTTTTGGGAAACGAAAATCCAACGACAATGTACGAACAGAACGATAACATTTGTGATAGGTGTGTTCGAAAACTTTTATTGAGTTCCAACCAGGCTATAGTTGAAAAGTTATTAAAACCCAAATTCAGAAGAATTTTAGTTAGCTGGTGGTCACCAAATTCTGCGGCTTAGGTTACTTGGTTGTGATCCAATTACAAAGTGGTGCGTATTGAGATAAAAGTGCTAAGGTAATGGGGATTTTTCCATACATAAATTACTTATTGCACTGAAAAGTGTGCCAAACTTCGGATCATCGAATACTGTAGTTCGCGTTTGACGCAGTCCTATGACAGGAGGGTAAATACGAGTACGAGGATAAATACTCGTTAATGCAAAACATTAACCACAATTTCTGCTGAGTTAAACTTGTCTTTTGTGATAGATCATGATTATTGTCAGACAAATCAACAAAAAAAGTATAGAAAAGGCCATGAAAATGCTGCTGAATACCTACAAGCGCGTTGTGCGGACCGGTGATTTTATTTAGTTTTTGCATGCTGAAGCTGGCATACTGCTCTTCATGAAAAGAAATTATGCTTCACGGAGCAATATTTACGGCTTCCCTAGATTCCGCCAGCCATCATGTAGGTATACTCAACCACGGAAACACAACCGGATCCTAGGACAGCTATACCAGATGTTAATGGAAGGTTTCCGCTCAAATGCCATTTTAATTGCACTTTTTTTCTGTATTGTAAAACTCACCAAGAAATGCTAAAAATGTTGTACATCACAAAGAGAAATAAAAAATGTTTAAAAAGATGATTACTCAACATTTATTTAAGCCATGAAAGAAATAATACAACAAAGTGGCAAAATAATCAGACAGATGTGTGCATGCATTAGTAGCTTAGAAGAACGCAGTTAGACCTTTGGGGTAAAGAAATGACTAGACCCTATCAACAAACAATGAGCGTAAAATCATAAGCGTACGAGTATATACTTAGTTTACTTTAAACAAAACTTCGTTACGCTTGGCGTATTTTAGTATTGGATACGCTCGTACACTCACGAGCTTACACTCAGTGTAGACCGTACTTTGGCTTAGTTTTGGCGGAGCGTTTTTTGTTTAGAGGTGTAAGAAAATTCTGTGTGATCAACAAGAAGCTTTTTAGTTTACTATCAAGTACGCCTTCGCCATAGGTAAAACAATGTTGTAGAAACATTTTTTCTGGATGAGCAACAAAAAAACACCGTATCAAAAAAATCAATTTCAGGTGCCTTTTTACGCAAATATTTTGATTGGAAACAAAACGAACTGTTTTATAATTTAAGTTTGAGATCTGCATAATATCATTCTAAGCTCAGTTTTTCTATTAGATAAATGCGATTTCAGTTGTATTTACACCTTCGTTCACCAACTGGCCTTGAGCCGGAAACATCGAACTGACCTTGCGTTCTTCTAGTGAAGTTGCCACTCGTAATCACACACGGTGTGAGGCATAGGCGTAGCGAACAGGGGGGGGACCGCCCCACCCAATTGAAATGACACCAATGATAAAAATGTGGCAAAAAAGCCTATTGTTTCGTCAGTTTCTTTTAGCATTTCTGCGTACCACAAGACACGCGTACAACAATAATTACCAATGACGATATTGACGACCAAGGGGCCCGAGCCCACTCAATTCAATTTTTGCCAACCAGCTTAAATGTATAACCCGGCTGAAATTAACGGTTTTTGTTCTAAAAGTGCTACCTCAGGCCCTGGTTTAACCTTTTTATGAAAGTAATGCAATAACGAGGGCCTAATTTAGCATATGGCACAGTGCCAGGGGCCCCGCGCTCAGATGATGAGGCTTTTTTTGGTCTTCACCTATATTTGGCAGGAAGGTGTTGCGAAAATCCCCAAAGCCAGGATCTTCGGGCGATAACATGGTTAGCAGGCGTAACCATCTATAATACTATTTTTCAATCGGAACAATTAACCTCCACTTTGCTAGTTTTTACGCGACAAAAAATAGATTAACTAGGGGAAATACTCTTCTTCTTCTTTCTTCGTTGCCCACTTTTCCGTGAGGGTTTGGGGGGCAGCACCTCAAGATTAAGCCGTCGCACTTCACGGTCTTCTATCACATCCATCATTTCGCATGGGTGAAGTTCCAAGTGATTCCATCCAAGATCCTCATTGTAATTGATCCACCTAGTTATAGGTCGTCCAACTGGTCTTCTCCCATTTGCTTTGGCAGGTAAAGCTGTTATGGAAGTCTTTCCTGAGGCGTTCTGCTTACATGGCCAAACCATCTAACCTGAGATCTTTTAATTGCGAGAAGTAACGGCTTGATGTTAAGAAATTTTTAAATCTTAGAGCTACGCACCTTGTTAAAGAACGTAACCCCTTCGATTCTTCGTAAAAACCTAATTTCGGATACTTGCACTTGTGATCGCACTCTTTAGGTCATTACCCAAAATTCATGACCATAAGTGAGAATGGAAACAAAAACTGTTTTATAAATGGAAAGCTTTGTTTTTTTTGACCAGAGGTCGAGTCCTCGAGAACGTCCTTGGCCTCGAGAACGTCCTCGAGGACACATTTTGAAGTCCTTGGCCTTAGCCTCGAAGGTCAAATCCTTGGCTTCGGCCTCAAAGACTCAAGTCCTCGAAAATTGCCTTGTGCTTGGCTTGAGGACAGCACAATTGTTTGAATTGTTAAAATTTTGTAGCTCGCCTGCAAAATTCTTTTTGGACACCTTGTTTTTTGAGTTCGACTGAAAAATTTGCTTGAAGACCTTTTTTTTGAGATCGCCTGAAAAAGTTTTTTTTAACTTTTTTTTGCAGAACACTTGCGTCTGTGTTCTTGGTCTTTGGCCTTGGCCTCGAGCATTTCTGTCCTTGGCCTCGAGAGGGTCTGTCTTCGGAAGGGCTGTCCTTGGCCTTGGATTTGGCCTCGCACTTTTTTTTTGTGTCCTTGGCCTTGGCCTCGAGCCTTATGTCCTCGGCTTCACCTCTGTTTTTGACAATTCTCGTTTCATAAAAACCAAATAGTTTAAAGCTAGCATTACTGCCAGTGATGGGCACAGCGGCGCTACTAGCGCCGCTACTTTTTCGGCAGCGATAGCGGCAGCGATAGCGGCAGCGCCGCTGCTTTTTTTCGTCACCAGCAACAAGCGTCAGCACCACTGTTTTTTTAGCCGAAAAAGCGGCAGCGCTTCAGCGCCCCATTATTTGCCGCTGCCGCTACTGCTAACAAACTTTTTCCAAGGCTTTTTTGATTCACATGTTGACACGTTCCCGCTTGGAGTCTTTACTCTCCGCTTGTTTTTACGATGATCTTGTTGTTTAGTAGAACAAACAAGGTTACCTTTGTGACGTTTTGTCGTTGCTCGCATATGTAGAGGCGAGTTTTATCGTACGTGGTCCTATTTTTTTCTGAACCAAAATTGAACTAATAATGTGGTCTAGTAGCGGGCCAATCTGAACTGAAAGAACCGATTTCAATAAAGCCGATTTTGAGCAGTATCTCTTTAACGAAAATGCGATAATTACAGTTCGATAAATTGCTGAAAACTTGCAGATCGTAAAAACGGTTTTCCGCGATATTCCTCAAAATGCTAGCATTACTACAACAAATGAAGATGATAAGTTGGCTATCTGGTCACAGACCACAGTATAGTTTGTGCACTGCAAGTAGAACAGCATAGCGACAGGCCCGGAGCCAGCGTAGTGTGTTTCGGGAAGGCACAAAACTTTTGGTGGGACGCTTACGTAACCGAGACCAGGCGTATTCGGAATGCAGCAGCAATCTGGTAAACATTTTGCTCCAAATCCTATGTTATCCTCTTTTGGTATAGATTTCTCCCTTAAACTCGGAGGTAAACACCAAAAAGATAAAAAAAGATCTTCATCGCAAAATCTTAGGCAACTTGATCAAGTTCAATCGATCTGTCTAGCTGTTTCATAGAAAAAAAGCGTTCGTGGTGACCTGTTTTGGGGCAAAAGTTTGCTGGTCCCCTTGTGCTAGTACAAAAATTTGCTTTCGCTTGAGGGGCACAAGCAGTGATTTGGGGGAACACGGCCCAAAATGTCCCCTCTCCCCGAGCATAGGCGTAGCCAGGATTTTTGATTGGGGGGACCCAAATCAAAAATCATATGCAATGACGTCATCAGAAATTATCAAAAGAGGAATTTTTGGGGGACAAAGATAACCTAGAATGGAAAATCAGAAGCCGTAGCCTGGTTTGGCACTTAACCAAGAGTTTTCTAAAGGGAGAGGGCTTTTACACCAAAAGCTAAAAATGAAATTATCTAAATTTGGAGACGCATGTAAGTAAACTAGTTTAACTCAAACCTATCATAAACGGCAGTCTGGGGGCCAAGCCCCCAGACGCTGGGCGATTTTTTGTAATTTTTCGGAAAACAAAGCTATTAGCTATTTTAATGCCATTAGATCACATTTTGCATGTATTCAGAACCATTCGGAAGAACTAAATTTTTAACATTTGAAAGCCAACTGAAAAAAATTAAATTGTTTCAATGCTCCTTTATTTACAATTTGGTCCAAAACATGTTCTTAATTTTGCATTTTGGGCTTAAATTTTGCAAGTATTTTAGTAGTAAATAATATTCCATTCGAAGATTTTTCTCAGAGATTTTTGGTTTGATTGGAAAAAGAACCAGCTGTAGGAGTACACGTACGGTCAAGGGGCGCCAGGCCCCTCAATTCAAATTCAATAATTTGTTCAATGAGCATTACTCTAAGCGTCTTTTTTTTTCAAAAGTATTTTTTCGCGTAAAAACTGGCCAGGTGGAGGTGAATTGTGATCAAAAACCGTACAATAGATGGTTACGCCTACTTATTATGTTATTGCCCGGGCCGGATTTACATTGCGCGGGGCCCCTGGCACTTTGGAGATTTTTTGCAACATCTTCCTGCCAAACATAAGGGTAGACCAAAAATAAAAGTTTTACCATCTGAGCGCAGGGCCCCTGGCACTGTGCCATATGGTAAATCCCGTCCTGGCTATTGCATTACGTTTTTAGAAAGGTTAGATGAGAGCCCGAGGTAGCAACTTTTAAGATAAAAACCCTTAATTTCAGCCGGGTTATACCTTTAATTGGTTAGCAAAAATTAAATTGAGGGGGCCCGGGCCCCCTGGTCGTCAAGATTATTGTTAATTATTGTTGTACGCTTGTACTGTTGTACGTGAAAAATGCTAAAAGAAACTGAAACTGGCAAAACAATAGACTTTTTTGTCACATTTTTATTATTGGTGTCATTTCAATTGGAGGGGGCCCGCGCTCCCCCTTTGGCTACGCCTATACCCCGAGGCGCCGTGCCTGAGCAGTTACATCAATGAGCGCTAACATTACTTTTGCCGCAACAGTAAACCGTAAAACTGAGAATTGAATTTATAGTGCGCTGAGAATTGAACTACCAAATAAGATTAGGTAATAACTAAGCTTCATTGACAACTTAGTTATGAAGTTACACTCGTAGAAAAAATACTTAGTGTAAGGTACGTGAATCGCATTGAGCATCATTTGCTTAACATATACGTCATTACTACATATCTTTTTCGACTTCGTAAACACCAGTGCTTAAACGCTCGATCTACTTTTGCGTCAAAGTTAGACGAAATCATCGCAAGGACGTAAATCACCTACCATTTCCATAAAACTTCAAAAAATGTTTGTAACTTGATAGATTGATAAATTTTCCTATCGAATCTCTAGAAGAGGAATTATTTTAGTGATTGAGGGCCGAGCGTGTGATAAACAGATCGACTACTTCAGAGCTATAAGAGCCGCGACAGAATTGTACAGAAACTGAATACTGTGTGTCATCGTGCTTTAATGGCAAAACCTTAACTTATTTGAGTCGATATTTTTTATTGCCTTTTGTTTGTGTAGAAAATGCGATGAGGAATTTAACTTCCTAGTGTAACTTCCAAGAGTAACTTCCTATGTAATTTCCAAAGCGATGGTTTGACCGACCAGCGCTGTGAAATGCTTGTTTTTTGCTTGAAAGAAGCATGCCAGCAACTAATTGAATAGCGATTTGCTTGCTTGTCTACCATTTAAGCCTGCTAATGCCAATTGCAACCTGTACCGATATTTTAAAAGCTTGAATACTGCAATTAACTTTTGTAAATAAAGTTCAAATTTTACCATTAGATACAGTATTTGAATGCCATCGTTCTTTTTATTATTTATTTTTTAAAGTAGCGGCAGCGACAAACGGCTGCGGCCGCTGTTTTGCGTGCAAGTAGCGGGAGCGCCGCTGCTTTTTTTGCCAAATAGCGGCAGCTTTTCAAAGTGGTAGGTGCGGGTGCCCAGCTCTGATTACTGCTCTAGTCTTGCCTATTCGGATATGCACTTTTTCGTTTTGCCTTCCGTCACTCGTAAATGCAACCCCAAGGTACTTGAACTTCTCTACCTGCTTCAGTGTCCTTCCATTTCTTGTAATACGCACTAATCAGGGTTTCTTGAAAGATGAGTTTTGGCCCTGCTTATTTTCATTCTGGCGGTGTTGCATGCATCTAACCGATCAGTGGTCGAGTGGATACAGCGTCTGCTGCTCAAACGGTAGACTCGGGTTCGATTCCCGGTCGGGTCAAACCAAAGACTATAAAAATTGGTATTCACAGCTTCCCTGCTTGACGTTCAGCAATTAAAGGGACAGTATGAAGCCTCCGCCGTGTGTGGTAGACAGGTGGGCAGGTGGTAGCTTGGCTCAAAGACCGAAAGGTCCCTTCGCTGTCTCCTGGCCAAGGCGACTTGGTAAATAAAATGTAATTACAATTACAATTACATCTGCAAAGCTATTTAATGCGCGCTGTAGGCCAGGTTCTGTGAAAAAAAACAGAACCAAACCATCAGCGAATAGCACACGACTGATTTTGCAATTTCCAATCGTGGCACACTCATCAGCTTAGCTGCATTTGTCGATCCAAATCATGTAAACAATGAAAAGGAGAGATGACAAAACGCACCCATGTCGGAGTCCAACGCGGACATGGAACGGCTTGATTGCTTGTCATTTACCCAAACACAAATCTCCGGTCGGCAGTAGATTGACTTAATGACACGTAACAACCAGGCGCGTAGCCAGGATTTGGAAAAGGGGGGGGGCTTTTTTGAAAGAGTGAGAAAAGTGCAAACGACCTTGACCCGAATTTTCATTGTTCTTGAATCAGTTTCACACTGTTTGCACGAAATTTAAGACGGAATTTCTCGGAAAGCTCGGAAATTCAAACCGTTTTTTCCGCTCAAAATCAGGTGGTCTCCAAAAAAAAAAAAAAAAGGTCTTCACCGAAATTGAGACTGATTTTTCGGCCAAAATCGGAAATTCAAACGTTTTTTCCGCCCAAAATCAGGTAGTCTCCAAAAAATTTAAAAAAAAAAGAAAAAGGTCTTTACCGAAATTGAGACTGATTTTTCGGCCAAAATCGGAAAGTCAAACGTTTAAGGGGGGGCTGTTTTCCTTTGGGGGGGCTGTTTTCAATTTTTCACAAAAAATCGGCCTTAAAAGCACCAAAAACGTGCGATTTTGCATACTTCACAAGCTAATGGGGGGAGCTCGAGCCCCCCCCCCCTGGCTACGCTACTGGTAACAACTGACCATCAAGGCCATACTCCCGCAAAACCTTCCAAAGTTTATTTCGAGAAACTCGGTCTTTTTCTTTTTCAAGATCGACAAATCATGTAAAGAGATCTTTGCCATACTCCCAAGATTTCTCAAAGATTTGCTTCAAAGTGAAGATTTGGTCCGTATGGTGTTGCGACCCGGACAAAAACCGCATTGACCAGAGACCATCTTCCAGTTTTGATTCTACTATTTCTCGTCATTTATTTTTACTTTTAAGGCATTTGGCATATACTTTCCCTGGCAAACCGAGGAGCGGTATCCCTCTGTTAGGATGTTGCAGACGCCCCATAAATTTGGAAAATTTTATGGAGGCAACTTCTACCTACGCTAAAGTTGGAGGCTTCGCACAAAAACCCTTTTGCTCAAGTTTCGCAAAAATTTGCCAATGTTTAGGGGTAGCACAGGGACATCAAACTTTTGGCAATTTCAAAAAAACAATTGTTTTCTTTTCAATTTGAATGTTTTGGGCCTATAAGTCAAACTTGTGATCACTTTTGACCAGTTCTACTGTTTTAGGAGTTGTTGTTGTTTAGTACATAGCAAACAAGAGAACTTCTTAAATTAAAGTTATCAAAAGTTCCGTAATAGACCTACAGCCGCAAGCATAATTAATACCAAATCATTGCATATATTTCTAATTTAATAATTAATTTTATATCTGGCTCTAATTTTCAACTGAAAAGCGCTCGTTATTGTTATTTATTCAATCTCAGTCTTTTTTTTTATTCTAGACAGCTCAACTGTGTTAACAAAAAGCATCTTATTAATAAAGCCCTATCTCCACCAGGAATTTCCGCGAGAAATTCAAAAAAATTTTCCATAATTTTCTCACTGGAGACCTTTGATTCCGGTAGAAATTGAGTAAGATTTGCGACAAATTTTCTGGAATATTTCTCAAATGTGCGTAGGAAAATTTTGGAAGTTTCGCAGGCATTTTTATGTCTCCACTGAGAATATTCCGAATCGCGACAATTTTCGAAAAAATTAGGGAAAATTATGCTGAAAGAAATATCAAAACTTTTTGATATTTCTTTCAGCATAATTTTTTATAATTTTCTTCCACTACATTGTGAAGAAATACTCCATGTGCATGTTACTCTAGGTCAAACTTGCAAAAAGAAATGGATGTCTATGAGGTAATTATTGTTTGATCACGCCGTGGAAAAGAAAGCCTTGATTAGGCCTAATTGCAAAATAGTTTTTGTTAGCCTATAACCAAATTTGCTAAACTATAATCTTTATTTTGCTGGTCATACAGTCTGCTTTGCTGCAATTCAGGGGCGTATTCTCCATGCATGCAAGGCATGCATAGCATGCCCAGTCATTTAGCCAAAAAACATAATAATTTAAACAATTACAAGTAAAAACTTAAAACAAAATCAAACTAAGTTGCCACAGTTACAGGTATTTGCAATAAATAAACAGTCAAAATAGCAATAAACAGTCTCGCTCAGTAGCGTAGTCAGACGAGGGGCGAGGGGGAAGGCTATAGCCCCCCCTCCCCATTAGCCTGTCAACCAAAATGCAGAATGGGAAAAAAAACTACGTTTTTAACACTTTTGAGACTGTTTTATGACGAGAAGCTAGTCATGAAGAAGTCACGCAGGCAGCCGCAATCAAGCGTAATGGTACGTCGCTTTTGTAAACGAAAAAGCTGCTGACACGTAATTGCTATCCCTCAGGCTGGCATCATTGCCCCAAACCTAACTATAATGCAAGGTTTTCAAGCAAAAAAAGATTGCTTGTGCATTTTCTTTCCCGTTACCAAGTTCTGCGTCTATACTCCGTATAATTCCATTCCACACATTCGTAACCCAAGCGCGAATTGAACCCAGGTGCGATGGTTGGAAGGTGAACGCGTTAACTACTAGACTACGCAGGAGCAAAATGTAAAGGAGCTACGCAGGAGCAGGAGCAAAATGTCATATTTAAACCAAATGTATGAGAAAAAGGCAAAAGAAGGTTTTGCTTAAATGCGGCTGCCTGCGTGACTTTTGCATGACTAGTTTCTACTTGTTTTATGGAGTATAACCATGTATTGTCTTTTTCTCATGCATTTGGTTGAAATACGACATTTTGTCATTGCATTGTTGCAAGCAGCACAGTGTAGTGGTTATCATGCTCAGCTTCCAACCATCGTATCCGGGTACAATTCGCACTGGGGTTGCGATTGCTTGGAAAAGAAGAATACGGAGTATATGGAACAGGGGAAAAATATACATGGAGCAGTCTTTTTTTGCTTCAAAACCTTGCATTACAGTTAGGGTTGGGGCAGCGATGCTAGCCTGAGGGATAGCAACTACATGCCAGCAGCTTTTTTGCTTACGCAAGCGACGTACCGTTACGCTTTAGTGCGGCTCCGTGCGTAAGTTTTGAACAACTAGCTCCTCGTTGTTTTATGCACTGGAGTGGACAAAATAGTGATTTAAAACATCTTTTGAAACATATGGTCAGGGGGGGCTAATTTGTCAAAAATAAAACTAACAAATAAATGAAAACTTTGAAAAATGGTCAAAAATAAGCAATCAAATTTGATCGCAAGTGTAAAAATGCTAAACATAGGTGTCATTTGCACAATTTTCTTGCATAAATCAAGCAAAATGTTGTGCAAGTCTATGACATAGTAATGCGGGCAACTGTCGTCAGTAATATTGCTCAGCATGTGTGAGAATGAAAATCAGTGTCTAGAAAGTCTTGCTACATTCTTGCGGGGAAATAGAACCAATCTCTATTTTGCCAGAAAGTTTTCTAAAAGCCGCTATTCTCAACAAAGAAAACTGAGCTTTTAGCTGTGCCTTTGAAAATTGTGGGCCGCAGAATACAAAAATTGTTGCCGAAGTCAACGAAAAAAACGATTGCGTCACAATTATCAAGTGAAAATGTTGTAAGAAATTTCACCGCTTTTGATTTAATCAAAAATGATGTATTATAACATCGTGCCTGTTTTTTCCTCATATTTCTGCAAAGACCTAAATGTGTTGCCTGCTGTTTTGTTTACGATCGCATATCGATTATCCAATTCTTCCTACTTCGAACTTATGCTTGGCCTTTTCCAAAATGATTCTGAAAAGTATTTAACCAGAACTGCAGTATAGTGATCAACATGCCGCAGTGGTCAACTCATGAAATTAAAGTTTTAATTAGCAAAATCGAAGAAAGGCAGTGCTTGTGGAACACATTTAATCCTGAGTACAAGGATAGAGCAAAAATATCAGATTTTTAAAAGAAAGTTTTAGATGGAAATCAAATGGAGGTACGCATTTGCTGATTATTTGGCAAAAATTAAACTTTAATAAGTATTCAATATGTGATCTGGCTTTAATCAAAATATTGAAAATTTTCATCTGATCGGAAAAAACTTTCTGGCCCAGCTTTTGCTAGAGCCGAGATTATGCAATTAATGATGCGTTTTTGATGATTTTAATATTTTTTTGGTTAAAATTTGACATGTCCACTGGCAAAAAAGTCTGTTGCATTTTTAAGCAGTAAAGATAAATTTCAGAAGATAACTTTTAGCTATTTCATGCTGATTTTGTAAGAAACCAAACAAAACCGCTCTTATTTGGTTATTCTTATTTAATAACAATAAAGTTTCAATTCACCCTGATGTCCAATTATTGAGCCCTCTGCAACCGCACGTACCGAAGAGAACTTACCTGGTTTAATATTACTTGATCAATCATGCAATGTTATGCAAATTTTATTGACCTAATAGATAACATTGCATGAAAAATGCTGCGCGATACGTTAACAAGTTCCACACAAGCAAAATTATTTTGACATTTTCAATCTATGTATTCATTTCATTGCAGGTCAAAAAAACTTCCATAGTCTGCACTCGTAATTTGCTGCAGAACTCATATAGCTATTTATTATTGTATAGCTGCATCTTTTCGCTTTTGTGAATGTGCTCGTATCATTTTGGCAAACGAGAAATAACGAAGAATTGCCAAAGCGCATAGTATTACTACCACCACTACAAATTTCAAGAAAATTCTTTTACTACTACGCAGCACATAAATGCAAAAAAACTACTTCTGATAGCTTCAGCAATTTGTTTGCGAAAAAACCCAGACGCTTCCGCCTGGCCAGAAACTGTGCAAGAAAATAGCGTCTAGATGTGATAGCTCCAAAAACGCTGATGCAAGAAAAATGTTGAAAAACCTTGATTGTGTAATCCCGGCCTTAACAAAAACTATTATCATACAGTGTTAACATTAGCAATTACCCTTTTCAAAACATTTTGCTAAAAATACATTAGGCATCATCAGTTAAAATGCAATCTGGGCTAATCTGAAGTGTAGGCTAGCGTAAATTTACTTTTTGTTGATAATATTAAAAGTTGTGTCTACAAAACACCTTTAAATGATAGGCTACTGGTAACCAAGAATGGCAGTAGGGTACGGTATGTTCAGAATTTACGTACTACGTACCTCGCACCTTCAACTATACCATACCAGCGTACCGTACTTCAGTTCAATTTTTGAAACGTATCGTACCAACGTATAACCGTACCCGTACCATTACAAAAAAGCGTACCGTACCAGCGTACCGTACTTCTTAGCAAAAACTGAGGTGCACCATACCGTACTTACGTACCGTACCGTACTACCATCCTTGCTTTTAACTACTTGCAACTTTAACTGACCTTGAAATCACTAGCCTATAAATCAGAGATCTCAATTCACACATTTAATCTCGGCTTCAGCTGTTTTTTACCTCTGCTTACAAAAAGCCGGAGCAATGAGCAAAAAGTCTGGGATTTTTAATTCAAACAGCGTACCAACGTACCGTACCCGTACCATTACAAAAAAGACGTACCGTACCAACGTACCGTACCCGTACCATCGCAAAAAAAACGTACCATACCAGCGTACCGTACCTCTTCGCAAAAATTGAGGCGTAACGTACCGTACCGTACTGCAAACCTTGCTGGTAACCAGTGGCGGATTTAGGGGGGGGGATGGGGGGGATGCATCCCCCCCCACCAGCCTAAAAGTAACAATTTTGGCCGAAAAATCAGCCTCTAATTCGAATAATTCGGCTCCATTTCGGGATGCATCCCCCCCCCACCAGCCTACACGTAACGAATCCGGCCGAAAAATCACTCTCAATTTTGGTGAAGACCTTTTTTTTTTTTTGGAGAACACCTGATTTTGGGCGAAAAAATCGTTTGAATTTCCGATTTCGGCCAAAAAACCATTCTCAATTTTGGTGAAGACATCCGAATTTTTGCGGTTTTGTGCTTAAAATCCCTCCCCACCAAAATTTTCTGGATCCACCACTGCTGGTAACTGCTAACGTGTTGGCTGATCTTTTTTGTTTAGCCAACTGTACTTATACTATGTTTTACAAAAACCCTTAAGAAAATTATATCTAGGAACACCTTACCTTCAATAGCTGCAATTACATCTGAAGACAAACCCAACTTTTGTGCAAGTATAGCTAAGTGAGGCATATTTTACACTACTAGATCACGTGAAGCTGCAAAAAAAAGCAACTAATTTTAGTTTCAACCTTATGGCAAAAGCTGAGGGGAACAACTTTTGCACCACCTCTGACCTAGGCTATCTCATATGTTTCATTCCAGGTTAACGTTAGAGGTGGACAGTGCAAGTCATAAAAGTAATGCACAAAGGGCAACTAGGCCTGCTCCAAAATTATTACACCACAAGGATTTCCGCAAGCCCCCCTAAATAATTGTGCTAACAAGCACAAATGTAAAGTTTTGAAAAATACAGTACAATTGTAATGAACTCTCTGCTCAACCTGCACGATGGTATAAAACCATTATTCAGAACAAATTATGCACACTACCAATTCAGATTTAGCAAACAAAATGCACCAGTTTTCTTTTTGCAAAAACAATTTTAGAAAAATATAAGGCTCCATGTTTATTCCAAATTTAAGAACCAACTAAAAACAATGCCAGCCACAGCATGAAAAAAGCATTTAGGAACATGTGCCAGTAGCAATTGCATTTGCAAGCAAAAAAAAGCAATACATTTGTAGGCAATATCAAGTGAGGTTTGGTACTGATCGAAATAGTACTATCCTGTGCAGTGTGCATTGCATGGAGTGGTATTATACTCCCAAAATTTAATTTACTGGGGTACAGATTTTTTTCTGGACAACTGTTTTGCTTGCTACAGTACGGTAGTATGCTTTGGACGTAGCAGGTACATTATCAATCAAATTTTCTTAGCCTGCGCAAATCTTGTAATTTTACAACAAATATGAAAAACAAAAACATTACAATCTGAAAATGCAGGCAGAAACTGCTAATTGCAATTAACAGCAAATGATACCGGTAAGTTATGGTTTTATACGGTAGCCTATTCTGTAGGACATAATTTAAGATTCTGTTGTGTGTAACACACCAGCACTCCAGCAGTCAGTGAAAGTTGGAAGTGACTACCAATACGCAGTCTTCAAAGTCCACTGACACAGTTTGTAATTCTAAACACATTCAAAATTCTAAAGAAATATTCAAGAACATTAAAAGGCTAAAACTTCAGGGGGTCTAGGAGCATACACTACAGCGCTCCCCCAGACCACCTAGCTGAGCTATATCTGCTATCACTCTAATATGCGTTATCCCCTGTGTTTACTCACACCATTAGGGTGCAGGCAGTACTTAAATTGCAAAATTTTGCATGGAGGGACGCCATTGTAGCCTCGACTAAATGGATTTGGCATGCGAAAGTACTTTAGTGAAGATTACGTAATTCCGACGGCGAAATTGAATGAACATCAAAAAAAGGTCATCGCCGGAAATTGAAGTAGTTTTTCGCGAAAATTAGGTGAAGAATTAGGTCTTTTTCGTCTGATCATCCAGCGCTTAAATCTCGATGGGGGGACACCTAAATTTCGATGGGGAGACGCTAAATCTCGATGGGGGGACGCGTCTCCCCGCATCCCCCCTGCAATTTAAGTACTGATGGGTGCATTAAGTACATTTGGCGTTCACAAAAATTTTAAATTAGCAATAGCAAAAAGTACCCTGTCAAATGGCTCTCACTCAAACCTGAAAACAGCAACTGATTTTTGCGCAAGTGACACCTTTTCCATAGTGGCTACGCTCAACAACAATAGGTATATCCGTACGGTTGCCAGTAACTTTACCACAAAGTGAATTCGTCACAGTGGTTTCGGCTTTTCACAAAATAATTTCGATTTAGTCCGCATTCTGTTTAGTAAAAGACAAAAGTTTGAAAAAACGCAAACGTTATGCTTGATTGATTTTTTTCATCTTTTTTTCAAAAAAAAAGATTACATCAGTACATCACTTTGCAAAAACGATTTTGGTTCAACCAGTGTTCCTTCTAAGATTCAAAATAAGCGAAACCGCCAAAATGAAATTTTTAACAGAAATTTTGACAAAACTTGTTGCTACTCGAACTAAATTTTCAATCAGAATGATGGCCACGCTCTCACCAAAATAATTTAATTTATCGCAACTCAGTAAATTATAGGTATAAGTGAGTAGTAATGTTTTGCATATTTTCCACCGCTTACACTCATATCTGACGTCGTAAGCCAACTTCAAGTTAATGCTGAAGAAGAGCCTCCTAAGCTGAAGGATTGGGTATCTATTGCGGATTGATTTTGCAAAAAGACGAGTCGCAAAAATCCCGACAGCTATTGTAGGATCAGGCGCGTAGCCAGGAATTTGCAATAGAGGGCTGTTTTGGAGGCTGGAAACAACATCACACGATCTTGACCCAGATTTTGATTGGTCTTCACTCAGATTGATTCGGTTTTTCTGTCCAAATTTAGGTGATATCCAAAAAAAAAAGGTCTTTATCCAGGTTGAAACCCAGTTTTTCTGGTCAATTTCACATCAGGTTCTTGACCAATTCGCATCGCCAATATCATTAGGGGGGCTATTTTTGTTTTTAGAGAAAAAATCGGCCTCAGAACTGCTAAAAACAGGCTTTTTTGCATATTCTTCAGGGCTCGAGCCCCCTGCCTACGCTCTGAGTAGGATAGGGAGTCGACCAAAGTTAGCTGGTACCAAGTCTCCTGCTGGCGAAACGGCCTGCTTATCACGTGGAATTTTAAATTATTTTAGTCTCAAGTAAAACCATAATTTTGCTCGTGTTTTCGCTTTCCATTACAGCCTTAATTTTTTTCAGCCTGTTGCCATTTTCGGCCAATAAACTTAAATCAAACATCTCTCATTATATTCGCTGTATTACGCCGAAGCGTGTAACGAGTTGGCGGGGCCCATCTCCGCGTCATTGCACCCGTGCAACACAGTTTCTTTCGAGGAAATGTCACAGCGGTGGCGAGCCGTTGGAAACTCTGTATCCGATTTGACCGGCCCGAAATTTGAATCTCAGACCTCCCACTCCATAGACGCACGCGTAACCGCTTGACCAACTAGCCGGTTAAATTATTTTTCATCAAATGGTCAGCGGAATGTCTCAATGGCAGTTTTGTACAAAATATTCATAGTGTAGTTTTTTTTTTCCGATAAATCAACATATGAAGTTTTGCAATTTACACAATCCATAATTTAGACATGGCTCACATAAATCCACAAAACAAATTGGCTGTTGTTTAATCGAATCTGTAAGCCATATATATGGTTTGTTTTTAAAACAATTTTGGCTAAATTTCAGTCATACCATAGACTTTTTATTAGTAGACTGAAAACTGACAGTTTTATCTTTTTTTCTTTACGGTTCATTTATTGTTCTTGGAATTTGCCAATTCGTCCAATCAGCGTGACTTTTTTCTTTCACGGTTCACATGTTCTACAAATATGTTGAATCAAATCGGTCGAATACACGTGACCGCAAAAGACCTTCGCAAGTACAAGACCAACCTTTATATCTTCAATGCACTTCTCTTTTTCTCCGCGAGTTTGTTTTTAGTCTACTAAATAAGGAGTTTATCGATGGTCAAATAAACTCGAGCATAAATCAATCTCACAAATAGCCAGAGTCGATTTTCTGTTTTGATTTTTTTTCAGCAATTTTATGGCTTATAAATAGTTTATTGATTTATTTGGCTGTTTTTAAGCCACCAATCATGTATCACCAAATGTTTGGTCAAATTTTTGGCTCACAAAATTACACAAAAAATGGCTATTATAAAGCCGACTGTGACATGTATGCCACATAATGGCTTTTTTTTGAAACAATTTTGGCTAGATTTAAGCCAAACAAACGCGAGCGTGAATTTGAGTTATATGCAGTCAGAAATTGGCTAGACAAACAACCATTGGCTAAATGTAAGTCAGTGTCTTAAAGATAGCCACGAAATAACAGCAATGGCTTAATTTTAGCCATTATTTTTGTAAGCCAAAAAGCTGACTTAAAATTGGCTATATTTAAGCCAAACAAATATTTGCATAAATTTGTCTTATACGCAGCCATTTTTTGGCTGAAAACATGTCGTTGGCTACACATAAGCTATTTGCTGAAAGATAGCCAGTAAATGACTTCATTGGCTTAATCCAAGCCATTATTTTTTTCTGTTTATGTACTCCTACAACTGGTTATTTTGATGACAAAACAAAACCCTTTGAGGAAAATGCTCGAGTGGATCATTATTTACTGTTAAAATAATTGCAGGAGGTAATGCACCTTACTTCCCCCTACCTGGGCCAAATCACTTACAAAATACAACCCCAAAATACAAGATTTTAAACATGTTTTGGACTTAAATTGCAAGCAACAAGAGGGCTGAACAATTTAATTTTTTCTATTGGATTTCGAATGTCTAGAGTCTAGTGCTTGAATACGTGCGAAAAGTGATCAAATGGTATCAAAATAGCTTTTTTCCCAAAAAAATTACAAAAAACCGTCCAGCGGCTGGGTTGCTGGGGGCTCCGCCTCTAGACGCCCGTCTGTGAAACGCTTGAGTAACACTACTTTACTAAATTGCGTCTGCCAATTTAGACATTTTTACATTTAACCAGTACTTCAACTGTAAAATTTTGCATGGGGGAACGCTTTTGCAGCCTTGACCAAACGCATTCGGAATGCGAAAGTATTTCGTTGGAAATTATGTAATTCCGTTCCCGAAATCAAGTAAAAACCAAAAAAAGATCTTCTCCAAAACTTGAAAAGTTCTTGCTCGAGAAATCAAGTGAAGTCCAAAAAAAAGACGCTCACCGCAATTTGGGACTATATTCGGCCGGAATTTGTGAGGTTTATTCGTGCTGACAGGCCGTTTTTTGTCAGATCATCCAGCGCTCAAATCTTGATGGGGGAACGCAAATCTCGATGGGGGAAAACTAAATTTTGATGGGGGGACGCTAACTCTCGATGGGGGATGCGTCCCCCCTACAATTTAAGTACTACATTTAACTATTGGTTTAAGCCCTCTTCCTTGAACGAGATCCTAGTTAGGTGCCAACACCAGGCCACGGCTTCTGATCTTCCATTCTACGATATCCTTGCCCCCGAAAAATTCCTCTTTCGAAGTTTTTGGCGATGTCATTGCATGTATTTTGTGGTTTGGGCCTCCCCAATCAAAAATCCTGCCTATGGTGTATGGTTGCTGTATATTGCTACGGTTTGGTACAAAAAGTTGACCTCTTTGTCGAAATTATGCGTAGACAGGCTTCGCTAACTCGTTGCACGCTTCAGCGTAATACAGCAAATACATATAATTAAAGTTTTGATTTGATTATTTTGAAGATTCTATCCAGGAGAGCAAACACGGGAAAGACTACTTCAATGAAATCGAGAAGTATAAAAACTAGAAATAAAATCCGTCAGCTAAATTGAATTAATAAAGTTGGTTCCAAAATGCGTTAAATCCATTTTGTGAAGTCAGAATTAAGTGATATATATAGCGCAGTTTATGAATTGGCAAAAAACGGTTTTGGAAAATAAAAAAATTGCCTAAAGACTGCATGGCTTTGAATTGATCGTGTTTTGTTGAAAAATAAAATCACTGCTGTAGACTACAAACCGAATGCTCACATTTTTCATTCATTTTTGACGGTTTTTCCAACTATTGGGATTTGGCGTTTATTGCGTTTTGGAACCAAGCTCTTGAATCGTAAAAAAGTAAATCAATTTTTGAGAGCGAAATTGATTTTATTTTTTATACATACAATACAGTCGAGCAGACCGCATTGAATTAAAGTTTTTGCATTTTTTATTTTTTTTCTGATTAATCAGTATAATCACCTTTTAAAATCACGTTATTCTTTGAAACATATAATGAATCGTGTTGGTATACAAAGTTAGCCTTTGAAAGGTTTTAATTACCAATTAGAATTGGGCTAATGACGAAATAAAAACACCGAAGAAGTAAAGTACGTGTCAAGTAGAATATGCGTCAACATTTTCACGTGCTCGTCTCTCTCATAGCTCGAGCATTTGAACCGGAGTCTTTATGTTTCGTGACTTTATGTCTTCTGTTTTCATGAAAGAGTAAAGTATTTAGAGAGGCATGCATTCAGAAGTAGCTTAATTAAACTAGAAACTAAATGCGATGTAAGGTTTAGTTTTGTTGAACCTGTAATGTTTTTGCTTAGAAATGTAAAAATATTTTTCCGGATCAGCAAAAAACTTTTTAGCTATCAGCAAGTACGCCTACGCCGTAGGTAAAATAGTGCAGTAGAATAGTCCCTTCTTGATAAGCGTCAAAAAAATCACCGTATCAGAAAAAACCAAGCTAGGTAGGTTTGTGCACAGATATTTAGCGTGGGGACAAAACGGACTGTTTTACGTGGAAACTTGCTTTTTCTTTCTAAGCTTGATGTTTTTATGATATAAAAGATCTCTTATGTTGTTTATTGTCGTTGGTATCAAAACTAACAAAGAAAGCCTACGCAGCCACCTTGGTTTTAGTACATCACGGTGAATTAGGCCTTTCGTTTCCGCTTGAAAGTCGAATTTTGTAGACAGGTGATGATGTGGTCGGCGGTTTGGACTGCACACTTCCGAACGATACCTTATGTTTAGAAGCGCAACCATGGACTAAGGGGCTTCAGGCCCCCTTAACCTAGTAACTTCCAAAAAACTACAAGGGTTTAATCGTTTAATCGTATTTTGAACTTGATCTGTTTAAGTAAAGGCGGCTGAAGGTGCTGGACAATTTAAGTCTTTCTTATGTCTTCTGCATATTTAGCAATTCAGTTTTTTCAAATGGCTCCAAAAACGTGCAAAATGTGATCGAAATGGCGTTAAAAAGGCAATTTTTTGCAAAAGAATCGCCTGGTCGCCGGGGGCCTGTTTTGGAGGCTGGAAACAACATCACACGATCTTGACCCAGATTTTGAGCGGTCTTCACTCAAATAGAGGTGTTGTTTTTGTCCAAATTTAGGTGATCTCCGAAAAAAAAAAAAGAAAAACAGGTCTTCAGCCAGGCCGAAACGCCGTTTTTCTGGTAGAAGTCACATCAGGTCTTTGACCAATTCTCATCGCCAATGCCAATGGGGGGGCTATTTTCGTTTTTCGTGCAAAAATTGGCCTCAAAAGTGCTAAAAACGTGGTATTTTGCGTACTCTTCAGGCCAGTGGGGGGGCTAAGCTCCTCCCCGCCCCCCTGGCTACGCTACTGCTGGCCGCTGTAAGCTTCACCCTCAGACTCCCGTCTGCGATACAATTGAGTTGCGTCAATTTGTTCGGTAAGCCACCTAGACTACTCAGTTTATGGTTCAAGCCCCAGCACTTTACAAGATTGAGTTGCGCGCCTGCTTATTGCGTTAATTTTTTTGTAGATATCCCGTGTTTTTAAATATATTCAAAACTAGATTATTGCTGTGCTTTCGTGTACTCGAAAGCATGACAGTTTCGAACGATGACGATATAGTAACAGGTGGTGAGATTCAATTATATACGAGAAGATGGTTGATGCTTGGATGCCTCGGACTGCAATTAATTCTGTTGAACATGTCAAGGTGTTATTTTGGATTAGTTAACATCTTTCGTGACTTTTTTGGCATCACTTATGCAATGGTGGATTGGTTTAACTTAAGCAGCAACGCATCCACATGGATATTCTGTGCTGTCTGGACTTTCTTGTCCTTGACAAAACCACAGCAATTCCGAAGAATGTCGATTATTGCCGCTGCTTGTGCATTGATCGGTTGTACGTGCGCATTGATTGCCTACATATGGCGTAGTTTATTTGTTTTTCTATACCTTGGTGGTTTGTTCATTGGAGTACTCGGTTGGTTTTTGTTGATTGCTGCGCTTTCTTTCATTGTTCTTTGGTTTCCCGACAATGAAGTTGGAACTGCTTTGAGTTTGAGGTTTGTGGCTACAAGACTAGGGCTACTTTTGGCTTTTATCATTCCAACGCATATTCTATCTCCTCTTTCATGCAACAAGGTTTTAGCAGATCAAAACAACACTGCTAATATGAGTTTTACATACTGCAAAGACTCGTGGATTCATCAACAGAGAAGCAATCTTTTGATCTATCAAGGATCTCTCACTCTTCTCGCTCTTGTTATATTACTGGTATTAATTTTTCTAGCAGCCGACAAACCCCCCAAACCACCAACAAAAGCCCAGGCTCTGCTGAGGCAACAAAATACAAACATCCAACAATTAAATTTACGGCAACAAACACTGTTTTATGTCAAAGAAATGAAACTTTTGTTCAGTGATGTAGCTTTTGTGAACATTATTGTTTCCCTCTCAATCTTAAACGCTCAAAATACATTTCAAACTTTATTTATGAGCGAATTGATGCGACCAATCTTCGGTGGTTATTTTCACTCAAATCCAGATGAAATCAGCAGCTATCTCATCATTTTGTACGAAATTGGAGCGATTATTGGCAGCATTATATCTGGTCAAATTATGAATCGAATGAAAAATTATGTGTTGTTGGTGCGTATTGGTTTTTTGATGACGATTGTGTGTACGGTTGGTCTAACACTAAGTTATTATTTCAAGCAAATTCCTTTCATTTTCATATGCAATAGTTTGCTAGGTTTGTGTTCCAGTTTTATCTTTAGCCCTATGTATGAAATAAGCACTCAGCATACTTATCCTCGTCCAACTGATTTTGTATTGTCCTGTTTGGCATTTGGATTTCGACCGCTCGTCATATTACTATTAGAACTGTTTCGACTGGTGATGAACCATCTTGGTGGTTTCTATGTGCTTGTCTTTTATTCACTATCGTTTGCTTGTGGTTTGTTTTTAGTTGTTTTTTTAAAACCGCAATATCGTAGATTAGAAGCTGAATCGAACGCAACTGACAACTTAATGGAGCATGAAACTCAACCTCTTCTGAGCAATGACGATGATAATCACGATCTTGAAAAATAACCTATGGTTTATTTTCATTTGTTGTTTTATGGTAGATTGCTAATCATTTGTCAATACGTTTTCAGAGTTTCGACAAAGTGCAAATGTGCTACGTGTTTTGATAATTCAAAATTGTTTTTTTGGGAATGACAGTCCAAGGACATTGAACGAACAGTACGCTTACTTATAGTTATGATGAGTACGTTCAAAAATCATTCCAAAATTTTGGCAGAAGCAGTAACCCGATTTCACTTAGCCGTGCTAGAAGCTATTTTTATCAAAACAGAAACTATTTTTATGCCGGCAGAAAGAGTCTGTCTGTTCCAGGGGTGTCCAAACTTTTTGATAAAGGGCTACATTGGCTTAATTCTATAGAGGAATGAGCCGCAATCAACGTTTATAGCCGGAGGTTTTAGTGAAGATCACAAAAAAAAGAACGGAAAGGTCTTCGCCAGATTTTAATGTCAATTTTACTGGAAATTTAGGTAAAGACCGAAAAGAAGGTTGTCACCAAAAATTGATGTCTTATTTTCTGGTATTTTAAGTGTAATTCCTCTGCAAAAAAAGTCAAAAAAATATCTAAAGGTTTTCGCCGGTGGTTTGGTTTTTCGAAAATTACACCAAATCAACTTAAATTCCTGAGACCGTTTGCGGGCCGCAGGAAAATGTTTACGCGGGCCGCATTTTGGACATCTCTGGTCTTTTCCTTCCAAATTTTACACTAATTAATCGTTAGGTGGTAGACATACTAAGTTTGACAATCAACCAATTGCAATTCACTTTTGAATTTTTCTTTTTTATGTGGAAATTTAAACTGGTGGCCTACTGGTTTTACCTCCTCTCCTTGTCGTATTGCGGGGTGTCCGAACTGTCATTTTTTTCAGTTTTATTGATTTTTTTTTTAACCTTTGAACATTTTTAACAAATTTGTTTCTTTTTTTCAGTTTTTGAAGTTAGTTTTACTTTTTAAGATTTTTGTAAGGAAATCGGGGATTCCCGCGGAAATCGGGGATTCCCCGGCGAAACGGTGTCGAATTTTTTCGCTGGGTAGGGTTGATTTGGATTCTAAAAATCGTATTTCTGTATCAAGTAGACAGTCGATTTTAGATTCAAACGAAAGAGGAAGATAATTGCAAACTTTTCGTAAAATAATTTTTTGGATTCTTTGATTGTAGAATTTTCCTCAAATGCAACTCTGCATGATTCTTCAACCTTTTGCTGTCGTAAAAAATATCCCATTGTCGCCATTAGGTTGTTCTAAACTTGCTCATGCGCGTACAATCAAATGGTCTATTGCTGATCGAGCCACTTAGTGCAGTCGCCAGCAGAGTTCACGAGCACCCAAAAAATGTATTTTTTTCTCCTATATTTTTGAAATCCTGAATAAACGTTCTTTTAAAATCGCCAATGTTTCCACCCAATTTACGGTTGTTTTGGCGGAAATCGGGGATTCCCCGGCGAAACGGTGTCGAATTTTTTCGCTGAGGTAGGGTTGATTTGGATTCTAAAAATCGTATTTCTGTATCAAGTAGACAGTCGATTTTAGATTCAAACGAAAGAGGAAGATAATTGCAAACTTTTCGTAAAATAATTTTTGGATTGTTTTATTATGACGTCACGATATGGTTGATTGATTCCAAATTTTTACAAAAAATTTTGAATTAGAGTGCATATCGTTAGTTATACAGCCAAAGTTGACGGAATAATGTCATGAAAGTTGCAACATCGATAAAACAGTTTCTCACCGACAAAATGAAACCAAAATGACATCTTTATGATGTCATTAGAGAAAACTACGTAGTAAAATGCAAAATCGAGTAGACGCGCTTTTCAAACGAATTGCACGTGACAGCGAGTATTTTGATCGCGGCGCTGCGGTTTTAGTAGCCAAGATCAAAGAATATCAATTTTACGGTCGTAAACGCACAAAATGACGTTTGTATTAAAACTTTTTTACAGTGTGAGTGCATGAAGATAAACTCTGTTCAAAATTTAAGAACAAAATAAGAACAATTTTATTCTCAGTGCAAGAAAAACTTTTTAGAAGTTTTTTAAAATCTTATTGCTATTTTGAGGCAAAGCATAATATTGCACTAGCAAAATGTTCAGGTACATTGTTTCGAAAAGTCATACAGTTGGTAGAGTAAGAATAAAACGGTATATAAGTGGTGTTTCTAACATTTTCTTATTAAAAGGTATCAAATATTTACGTAAAACAATATTGTCACCAGCAAAAGAGCGTGGATAAGCTCATTCAGATGTTTTAATTTTCTGTGTTGTCGTGATCGGACTCTTTGTTCGCAAAAGTGTCTTTTAAAATAACTAATGAATTGCTTGTTACAAAAGCTATTTTGATTGTTGCTCATACAGCAAATACTTGTAAGAAATAGCGGGAACGCTGTCACCACCTACAATCCTTCACAAAATCGTAAGTTGATGGGCGAAGGATCTAAAAAATTTTGGGGGGGCGTCGCTGAGAAAACTGATGGCTCCGCATTTGGAGATATTAACCGATTTTTACTGTTGAAACATCACTGACTACATTTTAAGGGGAAACAATTATTCACAAACACCGCATTCACCATACTCTAAAAATGAAATGTTTATCATTTCAGATCGCTTTACCCGGTTTTGAGATCATCTCATTCAAAATAAAAAAAAAAATTTCTTGAAGAAAAGGCACTCCTAGCGTTGACTACTTCAACGAATAAAACAGTCTGTTAAGTGCTAAATTTTTATTGTTGCTGTAAGGTGTACGGTAATGTGCTTGCAGTATACGTAGGAAACTTACATGCTAGCCAGCGGCGTAACTAGAGGTTAGAGCCAGAGGGCATGGAAAACTTAACTAGAAATTCACTCCACGTTTTTCTGTCAATTTTGAGTGAAGAAAAAAGAACTTTTCCGAAGATTTGGTGCTTTTTTCCGTCAAATTTAGTTATAAGGGTCTTGACCGAAAATCGGTTGCGTTTTTTCCGTCGAGTTTTAGGTGAAGACTTTCCGCTTTTGTCGTTTGTTTTTCCCCCAAACTTTGTTGCCATAATTTATAAAGGGACCCACATTAGAGGAAAATTCTTCCCTGCCTCGCGCCCCCCCTCCCGTCAGTTACGCCAGTGATGCTAGCCCCTGCTATTTATGCACTTTTTTTATTTGATCAAAACACCCCTGACGATTGCGATTACGGAAAAGCAGTTTGTTTGTAAGATTTAAAATTTTATTTTGTCGCGTGCTGTTTCTAAAATTGGTTTACTCACTTTTTTAATACAGTAGATGTAGATTGAAGAAAAAGTCATCAAGACATTGTAAAACTCAAACTCAAACCAAGTTGTCGTGTATGAAAATGAAGCAGCAACAGGTCTTTTTGCAATTGTTAATGGTTTATAATATAGTATACTTAATGTGTCAGCCGTTTTTAAACATCTTTCGACTAAAATTATTTTGAAACGATCTACGAAATTTGTCTATCACAAAAGGCCACTTCTTTAGTCCCCTTAATAAGTCTGATTGGATTTCAGCAGCTGCTGAGAGCTCCGCTTCCTAATCCCTTCCGTGGTTTTATTCCTCTGGCGTGTTAGCATGATCAACCGACTCATTATTTAAACACATTGTAGCCAAACGCCACTACTTTGTGCAAAAATTAAGTGAAGAGCCATACAAGACTTCATTTAATTAGGGTTCCTCTCACTAAAAAGCGTCACGATTGCACTCGCCAGCTCTCTTTCAACCGGCTGCTCTGTGAAAGTAGCCCATAGCTATACCTTGCAAACTCCTGGGACCATCCGCTTAATTACTTTACTTTACATTGGGTCAGTAAATTACAATCAAATTTATCAAACGGGTGTATACGTCATCGAGAACTTGAGTTTGGACAACTTCAGGCAGGTGGACTTGCACTATACGCACTTACGTAGTGTGCCAGGGTCATTAGGCAGGAAACCTGCAGTGTGGTTTGGGGTGTCTGAAATTTTTCTAGGAGCGTGATGGAGTAGTGAAAAACCGTTCAGCGATGCTAATTCTATTATTAGTCTCATGCCTTCAGAAGATTTGGATCTTATACACATTCTTTCATAGGCGTAGTTAGCCCCCCCCCAACTGACATACTACCAATGATGAAATGTCACAAAAATACTATTGCTTCTTCAGTTTCTTTTAGCATCTTCGCGTACAACAGTACACTCCTACAGCAGTAATTAACAAAAATATTGATCCAAGGGGTCGGGGCCCCTTCAATTTAAGGTTTGCCAATCAATTTAAACGTATAGCCCGAGTAAAATTACGGGTTTTTATCCTAAAAGTTGCTAACTGAGCCCTCATCTAACCTTTTTATGAACGTAATGCAATAGCCAGGGACGGACTTAACATATGGCTCGTAGTGCCATGGGCCCCGCGCTCAGATAAGACTTTTTTTTTGGTCTTCACGTGCATTTGGCAGGAAAATATTGCAAAAATCTCAGAATGCCAGGAGCTCAACTCAAAGTAAATCCGGCCCGGGCAATAATATGGTTTGTAGGCGTAACTATCTATTGCACATTTTTCAATAACAATTCACCTCCACCTCGCCAGTTTTTATGCGCAAAATACTTCTGAAAAAAATTAGCTACAGTAAGGGGAATGCTCGTTGAACAATTTTTTGAATTGAGAGGACCTGGGCCCCTTGGCCATACATGTACTCCTATAACTGGTTGTTTTCATGACAAAACAATTTCTAAGGAAAATATTCGACTGGATCTTTATTTACTGCTGAATAAATTGCAGGAGGCATGTACATTACTTCCCCCGATCTGGGACAAATCACTAACGAAATTTAACCCCAAAATGCAAGATTTTAAACGTGCTTTGGACTTAAATTGCAAGTAAAAGGTGGACTGAACAACGTAATATTTTCAATTGGCTTTCAAATGTTAAAAATCTAGAACTTTTAAATGGCTCTGAATACGTGTGAAATGGCTTTTTTTCCAATGATATTAAAATAGCTTTTTTTCCAAAAAATTATGAAAAATCGCCCAGCGGCTAGGGGCTTTGCCCCCAGACCCACATAGCCTCCGGCGGCTGAGGGCTCCGCCCCCAGATCCCCGTTTGTTATACGTTTGAATTACAGTGCACTTCTTTACTCAAACACGTCTCCCAATTTAGACATTTTTGCATTTTATCTATTGGTTTAATCCCTCTTCTTGAACGAATTCCTAGTTACGTGCCAACACCAGACCACGGCTTCTGATCTTCCATTTTACGATATCTTTGCCCCCACTAAAAATTCCTCTTTCGAAGTTTCTGATGAGGTCATTGCATGTGATTTGTGGTTTGGGGCTCCCCCAATCAAAAAATCCTGGCTACGCCTAAGTTATGCATTCGTTTAACAAAATTATGGTAGGACGCATTGTGAAGCCAGGAAAGCCAGAAGTCTTCCCAATATACTTTGTTTTTTAAGAACCGTAAATTTTGGGTTGAGGATGGTTGTTCTTAAATTTTCACTAATTTTCAGCCTCATTTGCTCTTAACTTTACTGAAGAATAAACTACACAAATTATCCTTCTTTGATTAAAATTTGTCTCTTATTATAGGTCATGCTTACTCTTAGACAACTTACAGAGAAGGATAGCAAAACTCTGTTGATTTCTTACAAAAATGCTTTACAAAACATTTTATTACTTAGCCCCTTTAGCTTCTCTTGGTTTTCAAAGCACGTTAAAAAGCGTATCTGGGTTAATTTTCCAAGTAACTTGGCTAAGGGGGGCTTCAATTTAATCCTAGTAATTACGTCACTTGTGGTCAAATGTCACGCTTACCGTAACACGGCTACGTATGCGTTCAATGATTTCAAATAATTACCGGTTCTTCTAAAAATGTTTGTTTAAAGACTCCGCACTTGGTGGATGATACAAATTAAACTCACAGAAAAGCTGTATAGACTCTGGTTCGATCCCCAATCGAGCTAAACTATATAAAGATTCGAATTCACAGCTTTTCTGCTTGACGATCAGAAAAGACGTAATGTGGAGTTTCCATTACTTGTGGTAAACATGTAGGAAGATAGCAGTTCGACACAAAGATAGGAAGGTCTTTTGTTGTCTCTTGATCAAAGCAAATTGGCAATGATAAAATAATTATCTAATGTTGTTGATATTTTCTTTGTAAGATTTTACTTTTTAAGTTTTAATATTCTTAGATACTGAAGATCACAATTTTTTTTTGATTATATGAGGGGCAATTTGATATGAAAATTGTGCACTATTTTACACAAATAATCAAACATCTTTTGTAGCAAACAATTCATTAGTTATTTTAAAAGACACTTTTGCGAACAAAGAGTCCGATCACGACAACACAGAAAATTAAAACATCTGAATGAGCTTATCCACGCTCTTTTGCTGGTGACAATATCGTTTTCCGTAAATATTTGATACCTTTTAATAAGAAAATGTTAGAAACACCACTTATATACCGTTTTATTCTTACTCTACGAACTGCATGACTTTTCGAAACAATGTACCTGAACATTTTGCTAGTGCAATATTATGCTTTGCCTCAAAATAGCAATAAGATTTTAAAAAACTTCTAAAAAGCTTTTCTTGCACTGAGAATAAAATTGTTCTTATTTTGTTCTTAAATTTTGAACAGAGTTTATCTTCATGCACTCACACTGTAAAAAAGTTTTAATACAAACGTCATTTTGTGCGTTTACGACCGTAAAATTGATATTCTTTGATCTTGGCTACTAAAACCGCAGCGCCGCGATCAAAATACTCGCTGTCACGTGCAATTCGTTTGAAAAGCGCGTCTACTCGATTTTGCATTTTACTACGTAGTTTTCTCTAATGACATCATAAAGATGTCATTTTGGTTTCATTTTGTCGGTGAGAAACTGTTTTATCGATGTTGCAACTTTCATGACATTATTCCGTCAACTTTGGCTGTATAACTAACGATATGCACTCTAATTCAAAATTTTTTGTAAAAATTTGGAATCAATCAACCATATCGTGACGTCATAATAAAACAATCCAAAAATTATTTTACGAAAAGTTTGCAATTATCTTCCTCTTTCGTTTGAATCTAAAATCGACTGTCTACTTGATACAGAAATACGATTTTTAGAATCCAAATCAACCCTACCTCAGCGAAAAAATTCGACACCGTTTCGCCGGGGAATCCCCGATTTCCGCCAAAACAACCGTAAATTGGGTGGAAACATTGGCGATTTCAAAAGAACATTTATTCAGGATTTCAAAAATATAGGTGAAAAAAATACATTTTTTGGGTGCTCGTGAACTCTGCTGGCGACTGCGTTAACTGCTTACCAACCCGGGTCTCGATCCTGCAATTTATGCCTGACTGAGAAACTCGCAACTTTTCTAGCCGACAAACGTACTGCACTTAACAAAAGATCAGAGCTTACGGGGAAATGCAGGCACAAAAGCAAATACGTACAAGTTGAAAAACGTTCGACCATAGTTTTTATTTTTTAACCGATGTTTTAATCAGGGCGGTATTTCAACACTGCAACTTGCAGTCTTTGGTAGTGTTTTAGCTTGACAGGTTCTTCAGTAGTATACAGTTTTAGCTTTTAGAGATTTGATGTTTTAGTTTATAATACTTCTTTTACAGATCACAGTTGCACCTGACGAGTCCTTATGACGAAACAGACTGTTGTGCTTTTAACCTTTCACTGGGATTTCCAAAAAGTTACAAAAATTTGCCCAGAGGCGGGGCCTTCGCCCCCAGACCCCCATAGCTTCCGGTGGCTGGGAGCTCCGCCCCTACGTCCCCTTCTGTGAGACGTTTGAGTCACATTTGTTTACTCAACACGTCCTCCCACATTAGACATTTTCACTTTTCAACTTTTGATTTATGCCCTCTCCCTTTTGCAAAAACCTGGTTACGTGCCAAACCTGGTTAAGTGTAAAACTAGGCTTCTGATCTTCCGTTCACGGATATCTTTGTCCCACAAAAAGTTACTCTTTTAAAATTTTCTGATGACATCATTGCATGAGATTTGTGGCTTGGACCCCCCCAATCAAAAATCCTGGCTACACTTATGTAAACAACGATCCAATAATGATATATGTGACCTATGTTGCTGGTTTTTTTGTGCATATCTGATTCGTATTACCCGAAAGATAAAAGCTTAAGGCAGCGTTACTTAAAGGATGAATGGTTCAACCCAGGGTGAATTAAAATTTTGTGAGAGTGAACAAGTATAAAGAGGTGAACCAAAAAATGGAAACTGGTAAGTCAATGTGAGTAACAGTGACAAAACGCTTTTTGCTTAAAGGTAATGTCTCGAAGCAGCAATTTGTATAAAAATAGTCTAAAAATTGAGCTACTTATTGGGAAAGCATTCAAAATCTCCAAGCCTTGATAGCTCGCTCTCATATTCCCAGCTTTTTGAAATTATTTGGAATAATCAATAGAGTATTTTCATCCTTGGAGGATGAAATGAGAAACGGAAATAATGGTGAACAAAACCGAAGAAGTTATTAAGCATTGGCTTAAGAGGTAATTACACTTAATAGCATGTGGAACTTATAAACTGCTCAGCTTTATATGCCGATTACTTTGTTCAAGGCCGTCAAAATTTTACAGAACAAAAAATAATGCAACGTCTGGAGAAGATTCTTTCTGCTTCAGAAACAGTCTAGGGATGAAAAAATGACAATTTGAGAGCAAAATTCAGTTTTATTAAAAAACAAAGACCTCAAAGAGGCTACTACCACAATGATATTTGTAATTTTTGTATGTTTGTGCAGCACAGACATCTGCATTTGTTTAGTTGGTCAAACTTATTTTAATGTATCGGAAACCTGTTTACGTGTCGTCATTTACGAGGCGTTATTTCAATGAAATTTATGAGTACTTTTCTTCCAAAATTGTTCGATAGGAGGCGGAAAGGGATGAATTGCAATAGGGCTGCGACTTGACACTGTTAAGTTGACAGATTTCAAACAAGGGTTCACTGCACAACTAACAAAAATAATTAGAAAAATAAATAATTAGAAAAATCAAAGTACATTTTATGTAGCAATACCGAATAATTTTGTTTTTTAAGATCTCGAAAAAATCATAAAAAATCATGAATGATGATACAATTGTAAATGTGTGCCTGTTTCAGCTTTCAATACAGGCAAAACTGCCTCAACATTATTACATTCTAATAGCTTTTAATATTTTTTTTCTAATACTGTTTTAATATATCATGCATTTTTAATTGTATGTGCACGGTCGCACGAATCTTCATTCACATACCAATAGGTACGGTACGTTTGGTACGCGAATTCAAACAGCGCTCCAACGTACCGTACCCACACCATTACAAAAAACGCGCACCGTACAAGAGTACCGTACTACTTAGCAAAAGTTGAGGCGTACCGTTCCGTTCTGCCATCTTGCTGGGAAGACGTTGCTAACGACGCTAAGACAATCAACGTCAGAGCCGCCAATAATGATTATTAAAATTTATAATGTTAGAGGCCTCGACGTCGTGTTTGAAGTAAAAAATCTTTGGAACAGCTGGGTCAAAATGGATGGAGTCAACGCCAATCTTTAAATACCACCACTGATTTTGGCTTTAGTTCTCGTTTAAATTCCTGAGACCACTCGAGGGCCGCACAAAATCGTTTACGGCCGCCGCACTTTAGACACCCCTGCTCTACTCCAATCAAATTCTACAGTAGTTAGTCATTAAGTGGCGGACATACGAAGTTTGACTATCGACCAACCAGAATTCACTTTCAATTTTTTTTTACTTTTAGCTAGAATTTTTAACGTCTAGAAATAATTCAAAGACCGCATTTTCAACTCCCTCTTGTTCTTATTCTGATTCTTGACACGGGCAAGATAAAAACAGTTCGAATCAATTTCAATAAACAACTTTTTTAAAGGTTACCGCAATCATTTAAGATTTATCCGATGATGTTTAAAGCCATTTTAAGATTTTGTACCACCAAACTATAAAACTGTAAATTTTCTAATCATTTGTCAAATTATTATTAAGGTTTTGTCTATACGCGATTGTTCTACGTGTTTTCAAGTTTGAAAATTAGATTTTTGGGGATGACAATCCAACAACAATATTCGATAATAATTGTTGTAAGAAATGTTTGAAAACTATAACTTGTTCCAAAGTGGCTAGTTGAAAAAATATTAAAACTATTAATTTGGAGTGTATTAGTTAACTAGTGGTCACCAAATTTTGCGGTGTGGGTTAATTGACTGTGATCCGATACGAAGTAAAAGTATTGGAATAAAAAGTTGAACAGATCAGACTTCTTTCTTTAATTTCAATTAGTTTAGCACTCCATTAAATAAAACTGGCTTTAATTAACATTATGTACAAAAAACCAAATGGTTTGCAAAGAAAGCACCTGATCAAGTATCTTTTTAGCAGGCAACCCTAACACGTAAAGTATAGCCTACTAGTTTTACCTCCTTTCATTGTCCAATCGACGTAATAGAATTTGGTGAATGAACATAATGTGGGCTCGCGGGCTCTCAGATATATACAAAGATAGAAAACTTTCGCAGTAATTCTGAATATCTGAATCATTCGAATAAACTAAAAAATATGGAACAACACTTAGAAAATGCAATTGACTTCGTAAGTAGGAAACATGCTTCAATGCTAAATCATTGGATGAGATTTGGTTCGCTTAAATTAATTCATTTACCAGTTTGCCTTGACCAGGAGACCACGAAGTGACCTAAATTTCAATCTACTTTTTTCTATCACACACGTTGGAACCTTCATAGTGTCCTTTTCAATACGGAACGTAAGCCAGGGAACATGTGAATACCAATTTTGATAGTTTTGGGTTTAACCCGAAGTGGAATCAAAATCTAGTGTACCGTTTCAGTAGCAGGCGCTCTATCCTCTCCATTACTATCTACTCCATTACCATCTATCTAAAATATATCATCTATCCGCTTTATCTACTCCACTACCGATCGTTCCTGTACGACACAGTTAATTCAGCAACTAATATCCTCACAAATTAATCTAAACTTATTATCTTTAACTTGGCAAAAAATAAGTATTAAGTAGCCTGGGTTTGTATTGGTTTAGCGATAATTCATCTAACCAGAGAAAGAGGAAATAGACGGAGAATCGCTTCAAAACGCTAGAAGCCAGGAACACCACCACAAAGTAGAAAATTTTGAAGATGAAAATCGGCAGAAAAATTACAAATACCAGGGCGAAGCAGAAAAACCAACCATGTTTCAAAATTTTACTGTGCCATTGCTGTTTCAGTTATTCGGACCATATGTGTAAATTTTTGAAGTGATTGAATTGGCATTAAGGCCTAGAATAGAAGCTAAAAAAACTCATTATACATTTGCCTAGTTTTTCAAGAGTTTTGAAGTCTCGATTTTGGCCTGAACAGAAAAAATGCCATTTATTGAGAGAAAATTTTGTCCCTCATGGAGGAGCACCACTGCAACTTTAAGAAATATCGGATTCATATTCGACTGAGCAAAAAAGACTTGTTTCTGATAAAAAGCAAGCAAACTCTCTCTGTATGGGTCTCAGTTTGGTGCTGAAAGGCAACTCCTCAACAAAGTAGGGACACTCCATTTTCTTTTTCAGGCCTAATCGAGACTTCAAAATTTCTGAAAAAAAAATTAAGCACATTAATTGTTAGTTTTTCTAATCTTTTATTTTAGATCAAATGGAGACTCAATTACGACCAAATTTCACTCCAACTATGTGAATAACTGAAACAACATTGCCTCAGTAAGATTTTAAAATATGGTAAGTTTTCCGCCCCACCCTGTGCTGTAATTATTAGCTCTGTAAGCTACGTCAACAGCATCCAACAAAAAAGCAACTGTATTTATCAAATATGGAAATTTGATTGGTTACGCGTAGAGTTGAACACGATAAATTTTGGTAACACAATGAAAAAATACCGAAAATAACCACAAAACAAAACAAGCAAACAAAAAATCACAATTTAATATAACAGTGAGCATAACAGTCTATTTTGATCTTAAAGATGTTGATACAAACTTGGAGTAGGTTTATGGTTAAAAATTTGGACACTTTTTTTTATAATTGCAATAATTTTATAATACGAGGCTCATTTTGCTTAAAATTTAAAAAGAAATTACGAACAATGCCAACCTCGGCATGAACAAAATTTAGAACCGGGGCCAAATTTTAAAAAAATCAAAAAATCTATCCCTGTAATGCTGTCCGTATTGTAACAAAATAACCAGATTTTTGCCATTATTTACAGCTTACGGACTGTACTGGTTTGTTTTTGCAGCTTTCACAATCGACAAAGTTTTTACACAACTAACTTCAACCAAGTAAAAATTAATTATTTGTCCAATAAAGTTCAAGAACAAATTAAGAACAAAAATATGTAGTTCAAAAATTGACAAAACTTAAGAACAGCCAGCCTTAACCCAAAATTTATTGCCTCTTATGCAAAAAGTGTAAACTGTAGGCGTAGTAATTCTGCTTCTTAAATCGCAAGGTAATACTACAGTTTGAAATTATTGTTATGTTTTAAGTAACCTAAACAGTTTAACAATTTTCAAACTATCATGCTTTTGTCTATAAATAACAAAATGTGCGCTTGTAACTTTCGTTATGTTGCAAATGCGCTCGTTATATTACGTTGCCCTCTTCCATTTTTAATACTATTACTTTTTTTAATAATACTGATTAATTTTTAATACTTATTACCAATTTTACGGTGTGGAGTTTTGTTTTTAATATTAGCTTCAAAATTCCAATATGGTTTTAAACTTCATTTTCCCACTAACTTAGTGTGACTCCTATAATCATCCTCATACAGTATGTGTTGAGCAAACTGTCTTGAGCTTCGTGTGCGTACACTTGCAGTGTAATGTTCCGTAAAAACGTGAAAGATTAGACTTATTATGGGTCAAAATAAAGCATAGTAAATGGTGCAAAAAAATAAAAACAATGTAAATTGAGCTTTGATCGTTTATAATATTTTGCAAAAATTTTACTAAAAACTTCAAAATGGTTTGAAAAAAGCCGCGTTGCATCAGCAAATACTTTAGAAAGTTTCAAAATAAAACAAGTGAATTTAGCACATTTAGATATAATATTGGAACCCTGGTTGGGGTCAACCCGATCGCTTTTTCACAGTTATGAAATATCTCCTATTTGTTTGTATGCATTAGATTAGACCACCGGTAAAACGACCACCCCGGTTTCCGGACTGCAAGCGCTGTATTTTCATCCACTAACTACTATTTCAATCTCGCTGTTGTCTTTTTTGCTTTTGGCTTGACTTTTTTTTTAGTTTCGCATCTGATCAGCTCCTAATCATAGCTCACCAATTCATTCGAGTAAATTTTTTCCTTAAATTATGACTTTTTTTACCCTTCAAAAATTTTGATTAGGGGGGGCAAACCACAAATCACATGCAATGACTACATCAGAAATTTTCGAAAAAGGAACTTTTTGTGAGACAAAGATATCGTAGAATGGAACATCGGAAGCCGAGGACTGCTTTGGCACTTAACCAGAATTTTGCTAAATGTAGAGGGCTTAAACCAAAACTAAAAAAGTGAAAATGTCTAAATTGGGAAACGAATTGAGTAACGACGAGTAGTAGTGTAACTCAAACGTATCACAAACGGGGATTTGGGGGCGCTGGGCGATTTTTTGTAATTTTTTGGAAAAAAAACTTATTTTAATGCCATTGGATCACATTTCGCACGTGTTCGGAGCCATTTGAAAGTACTGGATTTTTAACATTTGAAAGCCAATTGAAAAAACTAAATTGTTCTATCCTCCTTTTACTTGCAATTTAAGTCCAAAACACGTTTAAAATCTTACATTTTGGTGCTAAATTTCGTAAGTGATTTGGCCCAAGTAGGAGGAAGTAAGGTACATTGTCTCCTGCAATATTTTAGCAGATTTTCTCAAAGATTTTCGTTAACGATTTTGTTTAGTCATCAAAATAACCAATACTAGAAGTACATCAGACATGTACGGCCAAGGCCACTTAAATTCAACCTCAATAATTTGTGCAATAAGCATTTGCCCTAGCTGATTTTTTTCCGAAAGTATTTTTTGGCGTCAAAACAGGCGCGGTGGAAGTGAATTGTTTGTAGCGTCAGCTCCAACGTAGCTACAAGTTAAAGTTTAATCGGATCAATTGGGTATTAAGTCAATCCGGAGAGTACCTCGATAGGTTGTTCAACCAAGCCGGTCGACCGCATTGGGACGCGTCCTTTTGACACGTACGTCACATGATATTGAAAAATGATACAAGAGATGGTTATACGCCTACTAAACATGTTATTGGCTTATTGCCCGGGCCGGATTTACATTGCGCGGGACCCCAGGCACTCAGGGGATTTTTGCAACATTTTCCTGCCATATATAGGTGAAGACCAAAAAAGTCTTATTTGATCGCGGGAGCCCCTGGCACCGTGGTTAAATGGTAAATCCGGCCCTGGTTATTGCATTATGTTCATAACAAGGTTACATGAGGGCCCGAGGTAGCAATTTTTAGGACAAATACCCTTAATTTCACCCGGTTATACATTTAAATTGGTTGGCTGGCAAAAATTGAATTGAGGCCGCCCGAGCTCCTTAGTCGTCAATATTTTTGTTAATTACTGTGGTACGCGAAAACGCTAAAAGAAACTGAAACCGAAGAACCAATATTTGCTTTTTGGTCAAATTTTTATCGTTGGTGGCATTTCAATTGGGGAGGGGTCGGGCCCCTTGTGCTCCCATCTGGCTACACCTATGCTTCAAATAGCATGAGCGATGTACATATAGTTGCATGCTTTTGCGTTTGAGGAACAAACTGTACAATTCTGCTTAAAGAAGCATCAGCACGCGCGCGCTATTTATCAAAAGTTTTATTGTTTTCATTGCTGATTAAAAGTGGTTGGGTTTGATCGTCCAAATCATCTGGTGCCGAGTTAGATTCCGTTTCTAATCTTCGATATTTTGGTCTTAGAAAAACTGATAGTAGAAACCCAAGAACGTAAGATAATACATAAATGACAAGCAAACCAAAACCTCCAAAGTAGACGAACACTAGTCTATAGAGTTCGGAAAGCACTACCATAAATGGGCGAAGTGCAAATATCAAACAGGACAGCACAAAATCAGTGGGACGAGGATAAGTATGCTGAGTGCTTATTTCAAATATGGGACCATAAATACAACTAGCGCACAAACCGATCATAGCGTTGCTAATGAAAATAAAAGGAATATGCTTGAAATAATAACTTAGAATGAAACCAACTGTGCACGCAATCGTCAATAAATAACCAATACGCACTAACAGCACATAATTTTTCATTCGATTCATAACTTGACCAGATATAATGCTGCCAACGATTGCACCAATTTGATACAAAATAATGAGATAACTGCTGATTTCGTCAGGATTTGAGTGAAAATAACCACCGAAGATTGGTCGCATCAATTCGCTGATGAATAAATTTTGGAAAATATTCGTGGTGTATAAAATTGAAAGAGAAAATATTATGTTAGCGAATGTGAAATCACTAAATAAAAGTTTCATTTCTTTGACATAAACTTTAGTATGTTGCGTAAATGTAAGTTGTTTAACGCTTTCGTTTTCTCGTCTCAGCAGAGCCTGAGCTTTCGTACGTGGTTTGGGAGGCTGGTCAGCAGCTAGGAAAATCAAAACCAATAATATAACAAGGGCGAGAAAAGTGAGAGATCCTTGATAGATCAAAAGATTCCTTTTTTGTTGATTGATCCAAGCCTTTTTACAATTTATAAAGCTTGAATTAGCAGAGCTGTTTAGATTTCGTATTTCATTATTACATGAAAGGGGAAATAGATTATGTGATGGAATGAGGAAGGCTAAAAGTAAGCCAAGTCTGGTGTTAATGAATTTCACACTGATTGCCCTCTCAATTTCGTTGTTAGGAAACCAAAGAACAGCAAAGGAAACGGGTGCGATTAATAAAAACCCGCTGAGCACCAGTGGTGGCCTTAGGAAAGGGGGGGCAAATTAAAATTAAATGGAAGGGCCCTTTTCTTTACACACCACTTTACCATGATTTATCTGCACTTGCAATTAAGCGCAACAATGCATTTCACAAATAACAAGACCAGAAGACCAATGCTATTGCAGCCCTGATTAAATCAAATGTTTGTTCATAAGTTCCTCTCATTTAGATTATCAACTCAATTAATTGTGCAAGTAAATTAACGTAAACTTTCAGCAATTGCTTTCAGTATGCTAGTGCTACTACAGAATATGTTTGAGTACTTAGCAATAATGTTTGAAAGCTTAATACTGCTTAGCATATGATATACTGCATACGTTAGTCAAAAACCTATTACTGTCAGTTGCTGAAAGCAGTTGAGAAAAAAACAAGAGGAAAAACGACTACCTGAGTCATAGGCGTAGCCAGAATTTTTGATTGGGGGGGGGGCAAACCACAAATCACACGAAATAACGTCATCAGAAACTTCGAAAGAGGAATTTTTTGGTGGGGCAAAGATATAGTAGAATGGAAGATCAGAAGTCGTGGCCTGGTGTTGGCATGTAAGTAGGAACTCGTTCAAGGAGAGAGCTTAAACCAATAGCCTAGTTAAAATGCGAAAATTGGGAAACGTGCTTAAGAAAAGAAGTGTACTGTAATTCAAACGTATCACAGACGGGGGTCTGGGGGCGGAGCCCTCAGCCGCCGGAGGCTGTGGGGGTCTGGGGGCGAAGCCCCCAGCCGCTGGATGATTTTTCGTAATTTTTGGGAAAAAAAAAGTAGTTTTAATACCATTGGATCACATTTTGCACATTTTCAGAGCCATTTGAAAGTACTAGATTTTTAACATTTGAAAGTCAATTCAAAAAATTTAGTTGTTCAGTCCTTCTTTTGCTTGCAATTTAAGTCCAAAACACGTTTAAAATCTTGCATTTTGTGGTTAAATTTTATTAGTGATTTCGCCCAGGTAGAGGAAAGTAAAGTACAATCCCTCCTGCAATATTTTAGCAGTAAATAACAATTCAGTCGATTATTTTGTTTATAGATTATTGTTTTGTCTTGAAAACAACCAGTTATAGGAGTACATATACGGCCAGGGGCCCAGGCTCTCTCAATTCAAAAATTTGTTTAATGAGCATTCCTCTTACTGAAGCTAAGTTTTTTCAAAACTATTTTGTCGCATAAAAACTGGCGAGGTGGAGGTGAATTGTAATTGAAAAATGTACAATAGATAGTTATGCCTGCAAACCATGTTATTGCCTGAGTCGGATTTACATTGAGTTGGGCCCCTGGCACTTTGAGATTTTTGCAATATTTTCGTGCCAAATACAGGTGAACACCAAAAAAAGTCTTATCTGAGCGCGGGGCCCCTGGCACTGTGCCATGTGTTAAATCCGTCCCTGGTTATTGCATTACATTCATAAAAAGGTTAGATGAGAACCTCAGTTAGCAACTTTTAGGATAGAAACGCTTAATTTCGCACGGATTATACGTTTAAATTGGTTGGCAAGATTAAATTGAAGGAGCCCTGGCCCCCTGAAACAGTATTATTGTTGGGGGCCCATTTAAATTAGAGGGCCATATAAATATTCTTGTAGGGGCCCATTTAAATTGGTTGGCAAAAATTAAATTAAGGGGCCCTGACCCCCTGGATCAATATTGTTGTTGGGGGCCCATTTAATTATAATTGTAGGGGGCCCATTTAAATTGGTTGGTAAAAATTAAATTGAGAGGGCCCAGGCCCCCTGGGTCAATACAATTGTTAATTACTGCTGTACGAGTGTACTGTTGTATGCGAAAATGCTAAAAGAAACTGAAGCTGAAGAAACAACAGTTTTTTTGTGACATTTTTATCATGGGTAGCATTTCAATTGGGGGGGGGGGCCTGGGCCGACCCTGGTTACGCATATGACCTGAGTAGCCTAACAGTAGCAAGCTAAAAAAGAGTAGTAAGTTGACTTTACCAGTAAATTTTTATTATCTGTTTACTAAATCTGACTTAAAAGTTAAAACTAATATTGTCTTGGAAAGGGGGATATGTGTAATAACATTTGGAACAAGTGCATCTTGAGGGAGGGGTACATATGTAATGACACTTAAAACAAATGTATAAACTTTTTATCGTAATTTGCTATAGTTTTTCATAATCAAATTTTTTCTGCGCGCGGTAGGTCAAGTGGGGGGGCCCCCCAGAAGTGGGGGGGGCCTGTGCATTTGCACACTTTGCACATTCCTAAGGCCACTACTGCTGAGCACTCCATTGAATATGCTGCCAATATATACAAACGCATACAAACGGCGCCAGATAAAAGAAATTAGTGAGCACAGACAACCCATCAATGCACAACCGGTAGAAATAATCGACATTCTTCGAAATTGCTGCGCTTTCGTTAATGACAAGAAAGTCCAGACGCCACAAAACAAACCTGAAGCTGGGATGCTACTTATGCTAAACCAATCCACCATGGCATAAGTAATCCCAAAATAATCGCGAAGAACATTGTTTACCGATCCGAAGTAGTGCACTGACAAAGCAAATAGATAATATTGCATTCCAATGCATCCCAATATCCACCATCTTTTGGCATATAATTGAATGTCATCACTGGTTACTCTAGCAAGACTATTGGAACTTTTCATTTTTTATAAAAGTAATTTCATAAACACCAACCTACAAATACAATATACTTAATTACTTATATCACCAACAAAATCTTTGTTTCGTTTTTAATTTTTCTTTGCAAAAATAAATTATAACGTGATTTAAATTACATTTTTATAATACAAGTGACCCGCTAAATCGACCATCTTGGTACCAATCTAAATTGGTCAAATTACGCCGGTATAGTACCACAAAAAGAACAAATTTCTAACATTTCTTTAGGTTGTTGGTTGGTCGGCAGCAAGTGACACGCCGATAATTGGGTTTGCTTTAAATGCAATAGGCGAAGCACCTTTTGGTGCCGAAAATAAGTTTGTCCGTTTTAAACGCAAAACTAAAAACAGTCACTTAAAACGCGATCGAAGTCAAAACATCATTAAAAACAACGCCGTTGCAGTCGCTGTCTCAAAACAAAATGCACAAAAGCAAAAATTAAGTATCGTAGAAAATATACAAACACAAAAATAAAAGCGGGTTTTAGGCAAAGTAAGTTCCTTTTAAGCGAGTAAACTTACACTGAAAACTGAATTTGGATTTGAGATCATTGAAAGTCGGTCCCAATAAAGCGAGTACACTATTTTTTTTATGAGAATCAGTAAATTTTGGGTCGAAGCTGGCTGTTCTTAAATTTTCACAAATTTTTAGCTTCATTTCTTCTTAACTTTGTTGAAAAATAAACTAACACAATTTAATCCTTGGTCGGTCAAAAGTTGTGTTTTGTGATAGATCACGATTGCTGGTGAACAAATTAACAATGCTTATACAGACAAGGCGAAGATTACTTGCAAACGCACTGTTTTAGCGCGTGTTCTTAATTATTTTTTTCATGCTGAGGCTGGCATTGTTCTTATTTGTTAATAAATTTAAGCAAAAGTGAGTCTCGTGTTCTTTTAAAGTTGTTCTTATAAAAAATTATAGAGCATAAGTCTCAATAAAAATGTTCGATACGGTGAGTAGTCGTCCTAAAATAATAAAAATTGATTGTTTGATTTTTAAATATTTACCTTCTGTTCTTAATTATTTTGTTATTGAGTTTATTTTTCCAATAAAAGTGAAACGCAAAAACTGCATTTTGAAATTTTTGTTATAGCTCACATAGCATACGCTATTTTAAATTTCGCCTAGAGATTCCAATTATTATTTATTATCGCAACCAAACAATGCTGCTTACCCTCTCGCAAAAATGCAATCAACTGTTTATTTTTAACGAATAAATACTTCTAACTGCAATGACGTCACAATGACAAAAATGTTTGAATTCTAGGACGTTATTTATCGCAAATCATAACTCTAGCGTAGCCTTAACACGTAGCAGTTATGATTAAGCAATGTACGGTAACTCAAGAATTAACAAAATGATTATATCGCCTGAGCGCCATCAGTTAGGTTCCACTGCAATCCTAATTAGGCATTTGCACGGCCAGGTTCTGGGTTTGGTTTGAAATTAGTAGATTTAAAGTTTTTGGAGGAAGATTTAAAGTTATCAAAACTATTTTTTCTTCAAGTTTTACTAAGTAACAAACTCTGTAATCTTCTAATCACAATTTTATTCACCAAGTTGTCTTAGCCAGGAAAGAGCGAAACTTTTGGTCTAGGAGTCAATCTGCCACCAGTCTATGCTACCACCTGTCTACCCATTAACTCTTTATTAGTAAAGTGGAAACTGACAGTTTTGAGAGTTTTTTTTTTTTTCTTCACGGTTTATTTGCGTTGAAATATGTCCAAGTTGTCCAATCAAATTAGTCGAATATGCGTGACCGCAAAAAAAACTTTGCAACAAGAGCAAACCTGTTTTTTAAATGCTCTTCTCTTTTTCTCTGCGCTTCTGTTTCTAATCTACCAATAAAGAGTCTATAATTTACCATACACTAGGGAGGCTCCACACTATCCGTTTAAGGCTAAACGTCAAGCAGGGAACATGTGAATATCAAATTTAATAAGGTGTTTGGTTTGGTTTTACTCCGATTGGAAATCCATCCCGAGTCTACCGCTTCAGTTGCAGGCGCTCTATCTACTCGATCACTGATCGATATCAGGCGTTTTTGCGCATACTCGTCGCAAAATTCTAATCGACGGAACCGACTTTCGTATTTTGGTAACGCACTGTATCATTACGATTTCGGTGTTAGAGAAGCTGATTGGTGGTACAGAACTTGAGAATTGCTTTAATCAAAATGTTCATTTTTTGAAGCAGCTTTTCGTCTGAGACGTATCAAGAAGAATCGTAAGAATGGAGAGCGCAAAAAAATGCCTCCATTCTGACAATTCTTCTTGACAAGTATCAGACGAAAAGCTGCTTCAAAGAACGAACATTTTAATTAAAGCAATTTCGGTTTTGTTTCGAATTGGGTGTCATTAGCTCAGAGGTGTCCAAACTTTTTCGATGAAGTGCCAATTTGGACCAAGCAAGGTTGCGTGAAAAAGAAAAAAAGAATGTTGGTGAAACACTAGGATTTCAACGGGAGAAACGGCCCATCTTCAAAAAATTAGTGAGAAAGGAAGGTAAACACCGAAACAAAAAATAAAGACTTCAACTTACTATTCTTTTAGTAAAAAGAAATATTTGAAGACCAAGACATTTTCAACTGCTCCTGGTTGAGAATTGGCGAGGCTACAACTTTGCCAAGCCAGTATAATTCGTTTACGATTAAGGGCGATAACTTTGGTGGCGGGCCAAAGTTGCATTTTTGACGCGGGCCAGGTTAAATTTCTTGGACAGACTTTGAACATTCCAGCAATTGTCAATCGAATTTGAGGAAAAGTTCGAGTAGTCAGTTTTCCTTGTTTATTTTTGCTCTGTTAAGCCGAGTCGTTTTATTCCTAATCTGTTGTCACAAAAATGGAGCAATTCTTTCAAAATAATTTCTGCATTTTCGTGAGATTGGTCGTTTACAACAACAATGTAATGATAAAACAAAAACGATTTTAGATATTTACAAAAGCAATATGCAAAAGAAATTTATTTGCACTGTAATAGCATGTTACTTGTTATTATAGTTATGACAATAAACTCTTCAAAAAATGGCATTTATAAAAAACAATGCTGCATATAGTGCGCTGTTCTTCTGCGAAATACAGCAAGTACAACCAAACAAAAAAGTTCAGTGCGAAAAACCGTCATGCAAAATAGACTAAAATTCCGTACAAAAATCAAATATAGCTCTGAGGTATAATTGGAAAAAGCTAAAGTTTAAACAAATTTGTAACTTTCATTTAAAAAACAGAAAAAGTGTTGTAACAATACTATTTACGTTAACATTTAACTAACCTATATCAAGGTTAGAACCCTATTTTCATGGGAAGATTAGAAGATCACTTTTTCATAATAACCACTTCAGATGAAAACTTATCTCAAACGAAACTGACTTGGAGAAGGAGGCCTGAGGTCCAAATCTCAGGCTGGTCAAATCGGATACAGTGTTGCCAAGAGTTTGCCACCGCTGCAACATTTCTCCGTTAGGAGCTGTGCTACCTCCGCGCAACGACGCGGAGAAGGGCCTCGCAAACTCGTAACTCACTTTGGCGTAAGTAATATGCAGCGAGTATAATGAAAGATTTGATTTGAGATTTATTCTCTAAGTAAAATATAAATATGTAACTTTAGATAAGTTTAGCCTCTTGAGCAAGGGATACGAGACTTCATCGTGTCTTCCGTAGTTACGTCTACGGCCCTACCTATGAATATGTATCACATACATACATGAATTTATTTGCTCAATGGTAAAAAAAATAGCTCACGTTTAGACAAAGAAAAATCGTAAACAGCACAATATTACCATTAAGCAAGGAAATACCAAAGAACCCTAACCTTTTTCAGACAAGGTGCTTCCTGATAATGCCGAGTTATTAAAAAAAAGCTAGTTCGGAAAAAAACAAAAAAAAAATAATTTAAGAAAAAGAAAAAATCATAAAAAATATGAAGAGGCAAGATGCTCCAGTAATAAATGATAAGCTTTAATCAAAATGTTTATTTCTTTAAAGCAGCTTTTCGTCTGACACTTGTCAAGAAAAATCATCAGATTAGAGAGCGCAGGAAAAAGAACGAATATCTATAGGAAAAGTCGAGCCGTGACTGGTTGGAAAAAGACCGATGAGAGAAAACGTTCTCCCTTCGTTTTTTTTTTCAGCCAACAATAGCTCGGCTTTTTTCTATAAATAATCGTTCTTTTTCCTGCGCACTCCAATCTGACGATTCTTTTTGACTAGTATCAGACAAAAACCTGCTTTGAAGAAATGAACATTTTGATTATGTAATTCTCAAGTTCTATACCACCAATCAACTTTTTAAATGATTGCATAAAAGCAAAAAAAGGAAAAAAATGTAAATGTTCTGGTAACCTTTTACCACCATACTCTGCTTACCTTAGGTAGTCGAAACTGTTTGGTGCAGATCACGTCTTTTCATTCAAACAAACTGTATCACTAAGCTTACAGCATGTTTGAGAGGAGAGAGGCTAAAAATCTTTTCCTTACACTTTCTTCACCTGAAACGTTCAAAAAATTAAAACTACGCCGCCTTACTAAGCTATAACAATAGTTTTAAAACATTCTTCTCGTTTTTTTTTTAAATTTTGACTCGAATTATCTTTTAATTGTTGCAAGATACTATTTAAAAGAATCTACTCTGCCTTAAAGAAACTATTTGCAAATAACTATATAACGGAATCACGTTGCCTAAAGGTTTTGTAAGGATCAACAATTAGTGATGGGCAAGTTACTTTTTAAAAGAAATTTGTAGCTATTTGGCTAAAAAATATAATCAAGCTACAGTAACAAACTTAAAAAAAAACTGACTTACCCTTACAAGTTACAGTTACTTTTAATGGTCAAAAACTTGGGCTAAAAATAGGACTTTCGCAAGGCCACGAAAAGTTGAGAGCACAAACATATAACGAAGTCAAGCCAAAGACCGTCTTTGTCATTCGTTTTATCAAAACGTAAAATTTTACATTTCAATTTACAAATTTCGTAGCTTTTCAACCAAGATGTAAACCAAAATGCAGAATAAGAAAAATACCACGTTTTTAACTCTTCTGAGACAGTGTTTTTGCGCTGGAATAGACTAAAAAGAGATTTAAAGCATCTTGTGAAACATATATTCAGGGGGGGAGCTAATTTGTCAAAAATAAAAGTCACAAATCAATAAAAATTTTGAAAAATGCCCAAAAAAATAGCCCATCAGATCTGATCGCTAGTGTAAAAACGCCAAACATAGGTTTCATCAACAAATATATTGTATAAACTCAGGAATAAGGAAGGGGTGGGGGGCTATTTAGTATTAGTTAATCACCAATCACTTTTCTCAGATATCTTTCCATTAGCCCCCCAAATTATTTTTCTCTATAAAATATGACGAAATAGATTACTCCGTGTGAGTTTTATTGAATAATAGGATTTTATGATTTACCACCAAGTAAGCAAGAGAACTACAATGTTACAATCAGCCACCTCCAACATAGCCCATTAATGCAAACAGTTTAATCACGTTTGCACTGCCAATTTCTGTGCCACGTTTTAGAAGTATTATTTTTGATTGAAATAGCCCTAAAGTTAAGCTATTTTTGCAAAAAAATGCAAAATTTTCAAGCGCTGAAGGATCCGCCCACAGATCCCCGTGCCTGCGACGACTGGGGGCTTTGACCCCAGACCCACAAAATAGCCCCCCCCCTCATTGCGGATTTCTGGCTACGCGCTTGTTTCATCTTCTGTTATTAGGCTATCAATAGGGGTATATTATTATGGTTCAGTTATAGTCAGAATGTCAGCAAGGTATTGTTCTGAAGATGATGTGGATAATCTGCTGGTGCAGTTCCAACGTTGCTTAAAGTGTTCGGCGACTTCTTGTTTTGTTTTGGCAGGATCTATGATTCTAGTACAGTCATCGTTGCGAAGTGCGTTTATCATAGTTTTTTTGCTGTTGATGACGCTCAATTTTAAAGAAAAATTTCCCTGGTAATTTATTTTCAACTTGGATAACAGAACGTGAATGTACAAATGCGGCTCGTTCTTTATTTTCCTTCAATCGCCTGAGTTCGTCAATATAATTGAACCTACATTTTGGGGATCAGCTGTGTTTAGACGGTCTAGTACTGAGAGTTTTTTGGCATTTTGGAATTTTTAATTAAGAAAGCCACTAGTTTAAGAGAAAAACTTTAGGCTAAGCTTGAAGTTATCTAACCACTTTAAAGGATTTTCGAATGGTTTGCGTTTGCCTTACCATTTTTGAAGAAAAAAATTAAAACGTGGTTTATTTAAGTCGGTAGACTTACAGAAGAAAATCGTTGAGTTTCTACAAAGACTCCGGTCGCAACTTCAAAGTTGAATCAGATTTGATTTGAATCAGAAGACCGAAGCTATGATCAGAAAAAATCAAGAGAACGTACTTCGAAGAAATTAATTTTGTTGTAAAGATGGAGGAATGTAAATTTGATCAAATCGTGAGGCTGCACTGCTTCTGATGTATGAAAATATTTTTGACTGAGGGTTGAAAATCCGAAAACTATCTTAAAGGTTGTTTTGTTGTAGCAAGGTTTTGAGAAAGAAGTAATTGACACTTTTAACAAAAGAAGAGGAGCTGTCAAAACGAGACAGAGTTAAAAGAGTTAGTCAAGAGATAGTCAAAGCTTTCGCAATGAAGAGACAGTCAAAGCTTTCGTTTTCAATGTAGTTCTGAACAGGGGCGTATTTAGGGGGGGCCATGGTGCCATGGCCCCCCCCTTTGGGTCGCCAGTATAGTATAATTGGCATGAAATAGTATGCAAAAACGCGGCATGGCCCTCCGCTTTGTAACTTAGGCAGAAAATTTGAGTACAAAACCAGACTAAATCTGAGTGAAGATTTTTTTCTTTCGGTCTTCATTATTCTCAAATTTTCTGCCCCCCTTTTTGAAAATCCTGCGTATGCTAGTGGTTCTGAAGCGAGATGAGCATTTGGTCACGTTGCGTACGTCGACGACTTGACTTCCCCAATGGCATAAGACGTTAATCAGTAGATAGGTGACAGCGTGAGCACAAAATCTAAACGCTTGATCTCTATAAGGAATGATGTTTTGCACTGTCGGTTGCAGTACAAAATGAGTTCGATAATGCAGAAGTATGGCAGTGCCACTTTTAAAAAGTCTAGCCTAACTTTGCCCAGTACCATTGTACCAAGTTGCCTGTAAATAGAGCAGATCAAGTCAAAATTGAGAGCGGAGTACGAAACTCAAGGTTGGGACCAGGATGTGACGTAATAAATCTGCAAAACCAAATGAATGCGATATAATCGAACATTATCTCAGGACTCGTACTGTCATAGGCTGACTTTCTAATAGGGTTTGTCATCTCTTGCTAAATTCTATCTTGACTTTCGATGAATGAGCGAAAATCATGCAAAAATTGCTTTATTTTTTGCTGAAGCATAACACATGTAATAAAACATATTTCAGCAATCAACGCAGCAATCCAGGCCATTGCACAATTAGCAAAAATTCTTCTGTATAATTGATGGTGAATCCAGCTTGAATTAGAATTGATTTTACTACTAGTGTATCATAAGATGACAGTACACTGCTAACATCTGCACAAGGTTATACCCTACAACGACGTTACTGCCATACCGGCTTTTCCTGAAAAAGAAAAATCACAATGAAAAACAATTATGGTGGCCTGTGCTATGCATACCGGCAGGGTTGGGAATCGATACTCAAAAATGTAAAGATTTAATCGATATTCGATAGTTCATCAAAAAGTAAAGAATAATTCGATTTCGATGGCACATCAAAAAAGTAAAGAATAAAGAATACCATAATCGATATTCGATTCCGGGTATTTGGGAAAATGATAGATGGAGAGCGATGGAACATGCAGACGCTTTTCGCTCACTTTAGCAATAAGCATCAAAGTATCGGAGTTCCTTGCTCAAATCTCAATCAAAGCAGTCAGACAAACAACAGAAAACGAGCCAATTACAGCTTCCAGATCATAATAAAATATGGAAGACAATAAATGGTTTCAGCTGTCTAAAACCAAGAAATGCAAGTGGTAAATGTAACAATTAAGCTATCAAAGCAAATCTACTCACCAGAAATCAACTTACTAACGTTAAACTGAATCGCAAACTTCTTCCTTTTTGCTGCTATTTGGCTATTTGGCTACTCTGAATAAAAAAAATCGAATATCGTTTTAACGTGGAAAAAACTAAAGAAAACAGCATATTCGATACTCATTCCAAAAAGTAAAGGATCTGGTGTATTCGATTGAAAAAAAGTAAGGAATATCGCAATCGAATATCGATTACAATCGATTTTTCCCAACCCTGCATACCGGTAGCCTAAGTCAACAACATACGTCTAATATCAGATATGATGGGTGATGGATGTTGTGAGAGCGTTTCAGAACTGCTATTAAACTAGTAAACAACTCGAGCAAGAAAGACTATGATAATTGCTTTTCACGTTTTACGTCTTCGCAATGAAACACTGACTGCAGGAATAGACTAGTGCAAATTTTAGGGGGAAAGGCCAAAACAAAGCTTTAGTAGGCTAATATCGCAATACTTTTGTTTTTAAATAACCAGTTTCTTAAATCACTGGCTTTATCATCTTTTTCAAATTCTACTTCATTTGTCGCCTACACATCCATAATTTTTTTATATTTAACATTATTTCGATGTCTAGCCTAGACTCGGTCTGCTTCCATTTACTTTCTATGCAGTCGGATGCTTAGCTGAAAGAATTCTCGCATTTCAATTTATGCGTGACGTGACGTAATACAGTCTTGTGTTCTCTCTGGGTTTATATAGTTCTCTGTGGCAAAACCATGGTAGAAAAAAATTTTTTGCATCCGGTTACTGACACATATTGGTTATTGTTATGGGTGGTATTGCATAATGAACGGATATTGCGGGACAAAAAGAATTTAATTAACATGTCTGCGTTCTTGCTTCTCTTTGTTTACTCGCTGTATATATATCGCTGCTTCAATTTATTATTATCATTAATTAAATGTATTCTATTTCGTGCGTAATAAAAAAAATTTGTGATATTCTTCCAAGCCTGTTCTACCACTGCCTACGGCAGGCTACTTTACCACAAACTCAAGTCTAGCCTAACTTTGCCCAGTACCATTGTACCAAGTTGCCTGTAAATAGAGCAGATCAAGTCAAAATTGAGAGCGGAGTACGAAACTCAAGGTTGGGACCAGGATGTGACGTAATAAATCTGCAAAACCATGGTAGAAAAAAAATTTCGCTAACCGGATTCTGCAGACAATTAAACAAGGACAAACACTAACAATAATTAATGGCTCGGTAACCACAAAGTCACATTATTGACAAGGTGCACATCTTTTGAGATTCGAAATTCTTTAGAGCCGCTACTTCTATAAGTTCAAAGATCTGAGCTTGGATGGTTTGGCCATGTAAGCAAAATGCCTCAGAAAAAACTTCCAAACAAGCTTTGCTTGCCGAAGCAACAGAGAAGAAAAAACAATTGGACGACCTAGAACTACTGTAGATGAATCAATATTACATAGAGCATCTTGGGTTGAATTGCTTGAGATTTCACCCTAGCGAAATGATGGGGGTGATGGAATACCGTGAAGTGTGGTAGCTTAATCTCGAGCTGCTGCCCCTGCAACCCTAACGGGAAAGAGGGCAATGAAGAGAGAAAGAATTTTCCTTGAAGTTTACAATGGTTTTGTTTGCTTTTCTAATGTTTGTTTTGTTAAAGTTGCAATTCTGATTTGTACAAATTTTTCATTTCATCTACAAGCTTCTTTACTTTATCAATTATTTTTAATTGACAAATTGTAGGAATTCCAGCTTCTTGATGGGAAAACATGTGCTTTTAATAGTAATGTCATCAGGTCTAGGAATAGTTCGTGGCAACCAACAGCGAGAATTTACAGATCTAGTAATAGTACAGTATATTGCTGGTAGATTAACTAATGTTAAGGTTTTACAGAGCTTATACTAAGTAGATTGCACTAAACTCCGTATGTTACACAGCAAAACATTAGCAAATATGGTTTTAGTCAGCTGCTGCTGTAACTAAAATTAAGTTAAGACAGCAGTTTAATAGATTTCAATAACTAGGCCTTAAGCATAATCTGCTCCGTTATTCTTTAAGAAAGTAACATAGTAGGCTAAGTTTCACTCTGTTTTACACAGCCAGCCAAAATTAATACAGTATGTCTAACTCAAATAGAGTTTCTGTTGTAGTTTTCCAGCACAAAAACGTTATAAATTTTGACCACTATCGTATTAATTCTAAAAGAAACAAACAAAAAACCAGTGCTGGGCACCGCAAGTTTTTTTTTAAGTCCGCAAATCCGCAACCGAATTTCAATTTTCTTAATCCGCAACCGCAAGTCCGCAATTGGACGTTTAAAAGCTTAGTCCGCAACCGCAAGTCCGCAACGACGTTTCAGAATTCTTGAATCTGCAACCGCACGTCCGCAACTTCCTAATTCTTGAAGTCCGCAACCGCAAGTTCGCAACTTCGTAATTCTTAAAGTTCGCAACCGCAAGTCCGCAACTTCGTAATATTTGAAGTCCGCACCGCAAGTCCGCAACTTTTTATGAACCGAGTAGAAGAGTTTTGCAATCAACCACGTCCTGAAGTGATCTGCTCAGAGTTGAGTATCAAAAATAAGTCAAAAGTTGTGACTTGTGGGAAGTATAGTAAGCGTATGGTGAATATATTCCACGTAATAGAAGGAATTACTCACAATCGTTGATTGTCGTAAATGTACAACAGCATGACTTGTTATTGAGCTGCTTTTTCGGATGGCAAGCTTAAGAATTGCCCAGCCCCGGTTACTTTCAGGTCCTACTCAAAACAGATTTAAACGCTTGTAATTTTGGTTCAAGTTTTTAAATGACTTGGCTAAGGGTTTGTAGCCCCCAGCCCTCCTGGTTGCGCTACTGCTTATACAGTAGGTGCCTAAACTGCATCGAAGCACAACGCACAACCCACCAACGAACTCTTAAAAATGTTACAATGAAGCTAGGGATTCAAAGATTAAAAGTCATTGGATTACAGTGAGAAGCCATCAAATAGCAAAGCACAATCCGCATTTCCGCTTGCAACAATATACGTATTTTAAGAAAACAAATTTTGAGAAAGGCTAAGACAAGGGTCATAGTCAAGAGATTCCTTAACCGAGAGTGCTCAAACCACTAACTTGGTGAGCGTAAATCAAATTCAGTTAAGGGGGTTCAGGACAAGAGCACTTGGGACATTGTTTCACAAAATGAATAATGATTTAATGACAATAAATGGATTTGAGCCGTCGCGACGCGTTTCGTCCTTGCTCAAGGGACTCTTCAGGCGACAAAGGTCAATTTTGTTTTAATAGAAAAAAAAATTAATTGGAATCGCCCCCACTCCCTTAGCGTTTCTAGGCAATATGTTTTCCAGTGCAATATGGCTACTTCAAAACTTTTCGCCTACAACTTACCGACCACCATTACCCAGAAGGCTACTAACTCACTGCTTGTATCCTTCAAAATCTACCACTAGTAAAATCTACTACCTGGTACCGAAATCTTACAAGCTAAGCCTACTTACTGCTAACATTGCAAATTTGGTCTGCAAATCGTTGAAATTAGAAATAAATCATACAAATTAATACCGAACAAGAACATAGAATACAAAAACATCAATACCAAACAAGAAATTAATTCCAGACAAGAACATAGAAATTAACGCCATCCGAAAAAGCAGCTCAATAACAAGTCATGCTATGGTGCATTTTTTATTCTAAGAAAACAATTTTTTTCGAGGCAGGAAAAGGCAAAGGCAGTAGAAGGCAAAAAAACATTCATATCACTAATCGTATTACTAAATTTTTGGTCCCTAGTTTCAATAAATACTCTAGGAACGCGATAACCACACGCTACCAGCAGTGCCGTCACCAGACCAAACGAAGTGAAAGGGCCCTAGCCGAAAATGGGGGGGGGCGCTATAAAATGGACTGAACTTTTGCACATAACAACTGATATTTTAAAGCTACAATTTTGCATTCATCTTTGAAAAAAGATAGATGTAAACCCGGCAGCGTTTATTAGCTCGTTTCGCATGCGGCAGGTATAGTCGCTTGAAAAATATGTCTGCAGGAGTGAATGCGACCAGAAGCGCAACCAGGGTTTTGCTAAGAGAGAAGGGGCTTGAACCAAAAGTAAACGTTTTTTGCACAAAATTGTCTAATTTAGGTCCCGTGCTAAACAAACCGTTGCTATTCAAGCGTGTTACAGAGGGGGCAGAGCCCCCAGCTGCTGGGTGATTTTTGCAATTTTGCGGCAAAAATAACGATTTTAACGCCATTTAAATCACATTTTGCACGTTTTAAAACCAAATCAATAATTACAGTAAATTGCTAAAATTCAGAAGTCATTGAAAGATTTAAATTGTCAAGCCTCTTGAGCCCCCATATACTTCAGATCAAGTCCAAAACACGTTTAAACGCTTATTCTTTTTTTATTATATTTTCTAACTGACTTGGCGAAAGGGGACTGATGACCCCTTAGCCCCTTCCCCTGGTTGCGCCACTGACTGCGACCTAAAATAAATCTTGAGTGTGCTCTAAAAAAAAAACAGCTGGTCTTTTAAAGAAATGTTTTCTAGTATTGTTTCAGGTCATAATCACTAACGAAACACCGGTAACGCTTCTGTAGGCTTACATCCCCATTCAGCGACACATCGGCAAAGGCGTATTAATAAGACGGATTATTGGGTCACATTTGTGTACAGCAGTTGGTGGCCAGCAATTTTGCAAACAATCGCGTAAACTTCAAACGAGAATCATGTTTGAAAATTATTATTCCTTTTTCCATTGTTGCCTGTTGTCTTGTCGTTACCTGATGCTCCAAAAAAGCATTCTGAATAAACCGAAATGCGGGGGGGCACAAGCAGTCGTTAGGGGGGGGGGGCGCCCCTGGCCCCACGTAGCGACGGCACTGGCTACCAGTACAAAAAAATGATACCCCAGTGGCTAATTTTGTGAACTCACGATAAAACACAACAAAGCCATACTTTAAACCAAGGGTGCAAATTCGAACTTAAACTCAAAAAAAAGTCGGTTGTTTTGCCGAACTCGAAAAAACAGTCTTGACTCCAATTTGAATCAGGTTAGACCCGCTTCTAATAGCCTGTCTCACCGCGCGCCGTATCCTTCATATTTCTGCAATCATACCACACTTTGGATATAATTATAACAATGTTATTCCTCACCGAACACCAAAAATTTGATTCATCCAAAGGAGCACGGCAAAACAAGACGTCAATTATCAGCTAGCCAAATCAATATCAATTAACTAAAATTTACTAGACCAAAATTTACGCTATTGATTATACTAACACTATGCTAGACTATGCTATTAAAAAACTGCTTCGAGGTTGCACTATAGAAATAGAAACATCAGCAGGTTACCATTTTGCAAAACCAACTTACTACACAGCTAACTTGATACACTAAACCACGAAAATTTGAGACACCATATCACTTGTGCTGTCGAAGACTATCTAATTTGAGCACTAGCTCCAGACTTAAAGATCATGAGATTAAAGGACTAAAGACAATACAGGTAAAATTACCACAAAGACAGTTCTAGGAGATTCTTAAAACAAGCACAAAAGGGGGTTCTAAAATGTTCTAAAAAATCAACCAACTATTTGCATAAAAGATGAGAACGTGGCCTGTACTCGTTTCTCACGTTACCAAACATCATGTCAACAAAAAGAAACCGATTAAGTCAAAAAGCAGACTTAGTATTTACGTCAGCCTGAATTCGAAACACTTGATATTTTTGCCGAACTTGAACCAGAAAAAATTTAATTGATTTCTCATGTTTAATTGGGTAAAAACATGAATATTTTACGAAAATAGACAGGAATTTCAGTATTTGTATATAACTTGTGAAATTGCTACTAAAATTAAAAATAGTCCGCAACCGCAAGTCCGCAATTTAAATTGCTAAAGTCCGCAACTTTTTTCGTAAGTCCGCAATTGCGGATTTGCGGACTAACTTGCGGACTTGCCCAGCTCTGCAAAAAACATGCATGTACAGGTAAGCAGTAATAGAAGTTCTAGTGACTTTTTCTTGAATGTATAAGACCAAAACTAAATGTACAATGTTGCAATGACTCATTAGTTACACAGATTTCACATCGCACCATCTAGCGGCACAAAATAAAACAAATACCAAATTCTGGGTAAAAAGGTCGCTGTGCAACCCCTAAACTTTTTTTTTTCACAGACTTTGAATTCTTGATTTTTTTGGCAACCTCCTATTTGGAAGACGGTAGAAAAAAATCCGAAAAGGTCGGGGCAATTGCAACACCTTACCCTCTGTAGCTCGAACATTGCTTGCGATAACCTTTCTTGAGTATCGCAATAATCACATCTGTTTGCCAATCTCTAGGAGTTATGCCAGACCTCCACGCAACTTGACACACTCGCATTAATTGGGGCATTTCTTTTACAGTCAGCGCTTTCAACATCTCGGGTCTGATTTCATCTTCACCAGCAGTTTTTCCAGATTTTATCCCTTTAATTGCCGTTGCCACTTTTTCTGCAATGAAAATTTCCTCTTACCCTAAATGTGTCACTTTATGTGTGTCACGAGTCGATGCCTTTACAGGATTTAAAAGATCTTCAAAGTATTGTCGCCATCGTGAAAGGGTTTCATTCTCATCCGTTAGAATGTAACCTGCAGAATCCTTGATGGAGTACGTGACACTCGATCTTTTGCCACGTAAACTGCGGATGTTCTGCCAAAATACTTTGTTTGCCGTAAAATAGTTGGAATCCAACCGACAACCAAACTCTTCCCATGACTTCTTGGATTTCTTTCCTGCCAAAGTTGCCGCTTTTCGCACCTCAGTGTACCGTGTGTACCGTTTCGCGCCTCAGTGTTCAATTTCAAGAAACACTCCACTCAAAAAAATTCAGCTCGATTGGTTGAGAATTGGCTGCGTCAAACCACTTTGAAGTTTGGGGAATGCCAAACCAGAAAAACGATCAAACTTTCTAATCTGACTTCGCATAACTCATGCTTCGCCACTCAAAATGTTCAGAATCGCCGTTGCTTAGCATTTATGACAACCAAAATTGCTTTTTTGTATTTTTCATAAAACATATTTTGTGTAAAACACAAAAAATATGTAAAAATCAAAATTTCTAAGAAAAATTGATTGCTCTTGACAATAGGATAAAAAAAAATTTTTGAGTTGCTTTTTTTTGAAGAAGCAAAGAACTAACTAAAGCGAACCAAATTTTTTTAGAATATTTCGTTACGACTTTAGTGACCAGACTGAAAAAGTTTCTAGAATTTTGAAAAGTAATGTCATGGCGCTGTTGCGTAAGTTTTAAAACCTTGTCTAGACTTTGCAAGCAGTAGTAAAATTTGGCTTTTTCAATTCTGGCTACCTCAGCAACGTTTTACGAACACATTTCCTAGTAACTTTACTCAAGATTTATTGCCTTAAAGTTTATCGTCAACTTGTAACCTCTTTTTGTCAAGTTATTGTCACGAGCCAAGAACCTACATTTTTGAGAAGTTTTGAGTGATAGTACAAGTTATATGCAAAAGTTGTGAAAAATTTATCGTCTTCAGCAGTCATCTAGAACAACTAAAAAGCCAGAACAAACTGGTCTTTAACCAACTTAATTGTCAATTTCTGAATCTTAGAGTAATATGAATTTTTGCAGTAACATAATTTTAAAAAGCTGTGGTAAGAACTAAATAGTTTAGTCAAAGCAAGTTAAAAACTTTTTCATTCAGTACCACATATTTATTTGTAAAATGGTAGGGAAGCAACAAGCACGACACTTTAAAAGTTTTTATGAGCCGAGTAGGTATAAGCAGTACTTAAATTGTAAAATTTTGCATGAGGGGACGCTTTTGCAGCCTTGACCAAACCTTAGTGAAGATTATGTAATTCCGTCGACGAAATTGAATAAAGACCAAAAAAGAAAAAGGTCTTCGCCAAAAATCGAAGTGCTTCTTCGCCAAAATTAGGTGAAGACCATAAAAAAAGGTCTTTGCCAACGGTTGAAATGTTTCTCCTTCTGAATCACCGAATTTGGTGTTATATTTGACCGGAATTTGTAGGTCTTTTTTGTCTGATCACCCAGCGCTCAAATCTCAATGGGGGGACACCTAAATCTTGGTGGGGGACGCTTAATCTTGATGGGGGGACGCTAACTCTCGATGGGGGGGCGCGTCCCCCCGCGTCCCCCCTGCAATTTAAGTACTGGGTATAAGCAGTTTGCTGAGTTTCAAATCATGAGAGCCGACATCGCTATAAGTGCTGCAATCTACAGAAAGTAATGGCATATAACTGCAACTAAGTTACTGTAGAGGCCAATGCCTGGGCAATTTTTTTTCGCCAATTACGCAGTTACTAAAGGTTCACAGTTCTTATTATAATAAGTTATTGCATGTTTGCAATTACGCAGCTACTAAATGATAAAAAAAAAAAAAAACTTTAGAGCAATTAATAGAAAAGTCAGTTATGGCATGTTTCACACTGATTTGAGTGAAGTGCTTTATCACTTATTATTATTTTGGTTCTATGTAGTATGTTTGGTTTTATATTTGAACAATTCTAGGGGCCCCTTCGTGGTTTTGAAACATTAGTGTATTTTTTGAACCACTCTAATGTTCACTGTTTAGCAGCGTAATAGAAGTGTGCTACAAGCTACATATTACAGACGTTCAGAGTACATAAAAAAAACTGGAGAAGTTTGAAATACAACACAATTAGAAATCAACAAACTTGTCACGACATAAATTGCAATTAAACATGATGACTGATTAATAAAGCTACCAGTAGCCGATCAATATCAGATCTAAAAACAATGTTTTATCAGTTATGCATTTTTAAGCACAAATACTAAATTACGAGTAGCTTATAGTCCGGGTGCTTTTTAAGCTTCAACATTGGAGAAAACAGTACGAAATTTCCCAAAGGTACCAGTAAGCAAAAATTTGCCCCAAACTTTTACACTACTTTAGTTTAGACAAATTTTGCATTAAAAAAAATGGTAAGTTTTGAAACTATTCTGGTAAGCTAAGTCTATAGTTTTTGACAAAATTGACGACGGTTGATATTAAATTCAACATGTTGAGGTAGGTATACTAGACTTACCGATGTCAGTTACCGCCTACTGGTGACGATAGACTACACAAGATACTCCCAGTCTTTCGTATGGCGGTGTTTGGAGAATAGCACTTGCACTCTTGCAGGTCTCGTTACGAACAGCGAATGCAAGAAACTGGCGTAAACAGTAAGCCAGGAATGTTAAAAACGGGGTTGATCGTATTAGTTATAGCCAGTTAACCACTGTCCTGATATTAACGCATTTTTCAATCTAGATCTAAACAAAACATCCCTATACATACGAACACGAAATGTCAGTGAGCAGTGAACACCACCAACTCCAGTAATTACTCAAGAATAGTCATTGATTTTTTGCTTTTCTATGCTTTGTCAAACTCAGTGCAATTCACTACTGCATTTTAGCCTACTCGGCAGCCAGGTGGAAACAACGATGATCCGAAGCCGAAACAGCGGTGATCCAAACACCGGAAATCCGAAGCCAAGATAGACATACCGTAATAGTATCATACGTGGATGATCGGGACCAATGAAACGCTTGAGACTGCTCGATGATGCGAGAAGCCTTTTCCACGCCTTTTGAATCTTCTATTGCAACCGCTACGGATGATTTCGATTCTTAGCCAGTTCATTGAACACTATCAAAAACTCGGCATCTGAAATCATGTAACTAAGAAAGTTTTGCATTACATGAAACTCGCTGATTTCGGCATCAGTATTAAAAAAATCATGAGATTTTTGTGTTTTCCCAATTTTGCTTGGATTGCTGCATCTGTCTGTCGCCAATCTTTTCTTTCCGTTGTAATTCTTTAATAAGCTGAAATAAAAACGACATTTTTAAGGATATCAAAAGTACATTAATTATCTTGCTCATTGCTGAACAAGCTAACGTGATATACTACTACAAGGTTTACAAAGACCTGCATAAAACGCCAAAGTCTATGAGTTATAACATAATTCAATACACAAAATTAAAGTTTTTGCATTTTAGATACAACGTTTGCTTCAATCAAACTTCTGTTACGAACTTCAGCTGTATGATCGCATCACGTGGCATCATAGTTTTCCTAAGCAATAAATGAATAGCGTCATTTCGTCTTCAAAAAAATCACTTACAATATTTTATAGCAAAGCCGTAGTCTTGATACTGGTAAACTATGGCTGAGCTCAATTTAAACCCTCTAGGCCTAAACAAAAAAAATGGCAGCTTTTGTCAGTTTGGTAAGCACATACAGTAACTGATACCGATAACTGATTTATGTAAAGATTTTGATAAAGCATACTTTGTTTGGCACGTTAATTGTCAAACAAGAACATCCGAAATTTAGAGCATCACAATAACAAACGTTTAGTTGCAAAATACAGAGAAGTAGACTTGCCATGAAGTAAGCAAGTCACTGAAGTTCTTTGTGTGCAGGCCAAGAGTAAGGAACTGACAAACTGCAATTAAGTACTCATAGTGGCCCATAAACGACTAGCATAACCTCATGGAGTGGTTCGACATTTTACATTTGGAACTGTGAAACAATAACACATCACAGCCAACTAATCAAAACTAATGTTGCAAGTGCAAAATGATACTAAATAATGCAAACCTTTGAGTATCGTTTTTGCACTAGTGATTGCGGTAAAAGTATGTATATCAGTTACTTGAAATTAATGATCTACTTCAATAAGACTCTAAGGTGGAAATGAGAAGAATTTTGAAAACTGCGGACCACCAGTAGCATAATTTTTTTCCTTTCTTGCCATCTATCAGCACCAGTCCTGTACGTTTCATTTTCAAAGAGGCAACTACAAGCAAGGAGAAATAAATTGGAAATATTGAAAAGTACATAAAGCAACAATGATCATCCTCGCAACTGAAAAATGTTGAAAGCTATTACTCAAACAAAAATTGATTTTTGATGTTTGAATCATACTAACCTTGTTAAAGAATCAAAAAATTCTTTAATCTTTCTTCGAGTAGAAAATTGAAATTCATTAAACTCTGCTTTCATTTCTCCTTCAACGAGAAAAGATCTTCAACAGCTAAGCCAGTATCTAAACAGATATGATTTACTCCTGAAAGTGATTTTTTTCTATTGATGAGTAAGGACGGCAGTACTCTATATGATATGCAAGTACAGGACTCTATCAGTCCTCAGAAGTATCCATAGCGTACTTCATGCTTGAGCAATACAGTTAAATTTTTGATGTACTGGTACATGCTGCGCACATTTTAAACCCTGAAAAAGGCAGTATTGTATGCAATTACAATCTACTCTAACTTTGAACCAAAAATACAGTACGTATGTACTATACCGTAAACTTGGATTGATTTGAACAGCAGGGTGAATTCAGACAGATTTTGATTAACATTTAAGGAAATACTAAAAATTGAAGCAAATGTTTAATTAACAAAGTGAGTGCATGGTAAACGATCTGAAGTTTTTTCAGCAAAATAAATTATCTCAAAAAATTTTATTGAAAAAAACTCTCGCGATAGTCCAAATTCTCAATAGTTTATGATATTATTTAAATGTAGAATTTTGATACCAGTATGTTATGCTGTTACGATATAATTAAATTCGCAAAGTAAATAGTACGTAAATTATGAACTTATCATAACGTAATGCCATTCTTGTTGATGAGAATAAAAACATATTAATCAAGATATTTAACAAAATTGCAAAGATATAACAGTTTCAAATTTTCCAAAAGGATGCTAGGGTTCATTTTACAAGATTACTTCAAAGGAATAGTGCATAGCTGATTGTCCATATCAGCGTTTAGTACCATTGCTGCAAAATGGTTGGTTTGAGCAATAAGCTATATATTATTTCCGAAATAAGCACTTTACTTTTGACACACCTTGCAATATTCCCAGTGGGCATAGCCAGAACAACGTTACTGCAACAGCTTAAACGAACAAGATTACAGAGCCAAACAGTTCTGTTTTGTCGAAAAGTTTTGTCTCATCAGCTAGCCTCAGAAGTGCATAGAGTAGAACTAAAGCAACCTTCCAGTGATCAGCCATATCCTGTGGGTTAGATAGCTACTTCAGTAATGTCAACAGTAAACGATGTTATCTTCGTGGCTACTTTCAACAGAAAGAATGGTACCTCTGGGCTCTTGTATTAAAGACACGATGAACTACATGGTACGTAATCAAAAATAGTAGGCTAGTATTTTTTTGGATTATATGAGCTATTTTTAACTAACCACGAATTTTATGTGTTCAACAAACATTGTCTGGCAAGTGCTAAGTTTTATAAATACAGTTATCTAAAAATCCCAAATAAACTTCATGACACCAGAAATTACTCGTTAAATGGCGAGTTTCATACACACAAATTTTTTTATTAGGCCGGCATCACACGATCAAGTTTTTGCACAATTTTCTTGCATCAATCAAGTAAAATGTCGTGCAAGTCTATGACATAGTATTGCGGGCAACTATCGTCAGTTATACTGCACAGCATGTGTGAGAATGAAAATCAGTGTCTAGAAAGTCTTGCTACATTCTTGCGGGGAAATAGAACCAATCTCTATTTTGCCAGAAAGTTTTCTAAAAGCCGCTATTCTCAACAAAGAAAACTGAGCTTTTAGCTGTGCCTTTGAAAATTGTGGGCCGCAGAATACAAAAATTGTCGCCGAAGTCAACGCAAAAAACGAATGCGTCACAATTATCTAGTGAAAATGTTGTAAGAAATTTCACCGCTTTTGATTTAATCAAAAATGATGTATTATAACATCGTGCCTGTTTTTTTCTCATGTTTCTGCAAAGACCTAAATGTGTTGCCTGCTGTTTTTTTTACGATTGCATATCGGTTATTCAATTCTTCCTACTTCGAACTAATGCTTGGCCTTTTCCAAAATGATTCTGAAAAGTATTTAACCAGAACTGCAGTATAGTGATCAACATGCCGTAGTGGTCAACTCATGAAATTAAAGTTTTAATTAGCAAAATCGAAGAAAGATAGTGCTTGTAGAACACATTTAATCCTGAGTACAAGGATAGAGCAAAAATATCAGATTTTTAAAAGAAAGTTTTAGATGGATATCAAATGGAGTTACGCATTTGCTGATTATTTGGTAAAAATTAAACTTTAATAAGTATTCAATGTGTGATCTGGCTTTAATCAAAATATTGAATATTTCCATCTGATTGGAAAAAAACTTTCTGGCCCAGCTTTCGCTGGAGCCGAGATTATGCAATTAGTGATGCGTTTTTGATGATTTTAATATTTTTTTGATTAAAATTTGACATGTCCACTGGCAAAAAAGTCTGTTGCATTTTTAAGCAGTCAAGATAAATTTCAGAATATAACTTTTAGTTATTTCATGCTGATTTTGTAAGAAACCAAACAAAACCGCCCTTATTTGGTTATTCTTATTTAAAAATAATAAAGTTTCAATTCACCCTGATGTCCAATTATTGAGCCCTCTGCAACCCGCAAGTACCGGAAAGAATTTACCTGGTTTAATATTACTTGATCAATCATGCAATGTTATGCAAATTTTATTGACCTAATAGATAACATTGCATGAAAAATGCTGCGCTATTTGCTAACAAGTTCCACCCAAGCAAAATTATTTTGACATTTTCAATCTATGTATTCATTTCATTGCAGGTCGAAAAAAAATTTCATAGTCTGCGCTCGTAATTTGCTGCAGAACTCATATAGCTATTTATTATTGTATAGCTGCATCTTTTCGCGTTTGTGAATGTGCTCGTATCATTTTGGCAAACGAGAAATAACAAAGAATTGCTAAAGCGCATAGTATTACTATCACCACTACAAATTTCAAGAAAATTCCTTTACTACTACGCAGTACATAAATGCAAAAAAACTACTTCTGATAGCTTCAGCAATTTGTTTGCGAAAAAACCCAGACACTTCCGTCTGGCGAGAAACTGTGCAAGAAAATAGCGTCTAGATGTGATAGCTCCAAAAACGTTGATCCCAGAAAATTGTACAAAAAAACTTGATTGTGTAATCCCGGCCTTAAGAAAAACTACTATCATACAGTGTTAACATTAGCAATTACCCTTTTCAAAACATTTTGCTAAAAATACATTAGGCATCATCAGTTAAAATGCAAAATGGGCTAATTTGAAGTGTGGACTAGCGTAAATTTACTTTTTGTTGATAATATTAAAAGTTGTGTCTACAAAACACCTTTAAATGATAGGCTACTGGTAACAGCTAACGTGTTGGCAGATCTGGGGCGACATGACAGAACGTGCTAACGAGCTCGTAAAGGCCATTCTCGCTCGCTAAAAAGCGCTAACGAGCAAAAAATCTTCGTCGACTAACTGCCATTTCTGAGCCGTCTCGCTTAACACGCGTTAAGACGGCTCGCTCGAATTTCTTTGCGAGATGTTTGTAACTTGTGTTAGTACGTAATAAATACCCCATTGTGACGTCAGATGCATTTCTACTTCAAAATAATGCGTTCAAGCGTATTGTATGTACTACATTGTTATGGAAAAAGATACTTTAAGCTATGCGTTATTATTCTACGCAAGCAAATTCTTCAACTGATAAGACTTAGTAAATGAACGACAGAATTTAATTATATTTTTGGATCAATGTAAAATAAGAACAACTTTTTCCATACTAAAATTTTTTAAATGAAGTAAAGCGCCCTTGAGGTTGTTGGTGGGTAAACTCATATGTTAACAGTAACTTTAGGTCTTAAGGTTTCAAAATTTTTCAAAAGTGACCAAGTCGAAGTACACTTCTTTTTTAGAACCGGTAAATCTTCAGTTTAGACTGGCTGTTTTTAATTTTTTGCCAATATTCAGTCTCGTTTGTTCTTGATTTTGTAAAAATTTTGAGAACATCGATGTCAATTTCAGCGGGCATGTTTGAAACACTGTTTAATTCCTATAGCTCTGTCTGCTTAAGACTTAAGTGAAGGCTTTTTTCTTGCTTTTGCAGCATCGTTAAATTGCAAAAGCAAAAAGCAAGCTTTTTTCAAGTTGAACAACTGGCGAAAAAATTTCTCAATTGCTTGCGCAGAGCAACAGAGCTTTATAACCTTGAGTAGTTGCAATTTTGCTTGCAAACACAAGAAAATCACTGAAATTTTATCGTTTTGAATCAGCACGAATTTTAGTTTCTTTGAATAGTTTGAATTTTTTTTTTTGTTTGTTTTGCTGCCGAGGCTGGCAGTGTTTTTAATTTATACTTAAATTTTGAGCAAAAATGAGCCTCGTGTTTTAGAAAATCGTTCTTATAAAAGGAGTGTGTTACTATTTTTGTCAACTTGCACTACTTAGCATTTCTTTATCAATCGAAACAGCAAATGGTTCTCAATGCAATTCGCTTTTTTTTTTAGCAGTCTAATAGCAAACATGGCGACGATTTGAATTAATTTTCAGCAAAAATTCGCATGAGTTGGAAGTTTTCCACATTTCGCCATTAAATTTCTAAACCAAAAAGATTTCTCGCACGCTTAAAGAGTGCTTCAAGATCCTCTTTAAGTTGGCGAGGAAAATGTGACGTTTTTTTACTCGAACTGCTTTCCGAAATCGCTCGAAGAAATTTAGCGAGAAGGAATGACGTAACGGATTTCGCAAGGCTTTACATACACGTGCAAAAATGACCTCTTACGTTTAGCGAGTATTTCGTTCGTTAGCTCCTCTTAAAAAAAAACTCGCTATTAAAGCGAACGAGGAAATTTCTGTCATGTGCCCCCTGTTTTGTTTAGCCAACTGTACTTATACAATGTTTTACAAAAACTCTTAAGAAAATTACATCTAGGAACACCTTACCTTCAATGCTGCAATTACATCTGAGGACAAACCCAACTTTTGTGCAAGTATAGTTAAGTGAGGCATATTTTACCCTACTAGATCACCTGAAGCTTCAAAAAAACAACAAACTTTTGTTTAAACCTTATGGCAAAAGCTGAGGGGAACAACTTTTGCACCACCTCTGACCTAGGCTATCTCATATATTTCATTCCAAGTTAACGTTAGAGGTGGGCAGTGCAACTCATAAAAGTAATGCCCAAAGGGCAACTAGGCCTACTCTGAAATTATTACACCACAAGAATTTCCGCAAGCCCCCCTAAATAATTGTGCTAACAAGCACAAATGTAAAGTTTTGAAAAATACAGTACAATTGTAATAAACTCTCTGCTCAAACTGCACTATGGTTTAAAACCATTATTCAAAATAAATTATGCACACTACCAATTCAGAATTTGCAAACAAAATACACCAGTTTTCTTTTTGTAAAAACAATTTTTGAAAAATATAAGGCTCCATGTTTATTCCAAATTTAACAACAAACTAAAAACAATGCCAGCCACAGCATGAAAAAAGCATTTAGGAAAATGAGCCAGTAACAATTGCACTTGTAAGCAAAAAAGCAATGCATTTGCAAGCAATACCAAATAAGGTTTGGTATTGACCAAAATAGCACTATCCTGAGCATTGCATGGAGGGGTATTATTCTCTCAAAATTTAATTTACTGGGGTACAGATTTTTTTTCTGGACAACTATTTTGCTTGCTACAGTACGGTAGAATGCTTTGGAATTAGCAGGTACATTATCAATCAAATTTTCTTAGCCTGCACAAATTTAGTAATTTTACAACAAATATAAAAAACAAAAAATTACAATCTGAAAACGCAGGCAGAAATTGTTAACTACAATTAACAGCAAATGATACCGGTAAGTTATGGTTTTATACGGTAGCCTATTCTGTAGGACATAATTTAAGATTCTGTGGTGTGTAACACACCAGCAGTCAGTAGAAGCTGGAAGTTACTACCGATTTGCAGTCTTTAAAGTCCACTGACACAGCCTGTAATTCTAAACAAATACAAAATACTGCAGAAATATTCAAGAACATTAAAAGGCTAAAACTTCAGGGGGTCTAGGAGCATACACTACAGCGCTACCCCAGACAACCTAGCTGAGTTATATCTGCTATCACTCTAATATGCATTATCCCCTGTGTTTACTCACACCATTAGGGTGTGTTTAGACTGGACGCGAAGCAACGCGAAGCGACGCAAAGCAACCAAAATTTGACGTCATCGACAGCTCGCGAAAGGTTGCGACCGCTCGCAACCTTCGCGAGCAGTTGCGCAACAGCGCTTGCTTGCAGGCTGTAGTAAGATAACCAAATATTCACTGATTTGATTTTTACGATCGCAGTTAGCTAGAAAATAATATAAATAGTTCATTTGTATGGTTTAGCGCCTATTTATCAGTCCAAAGAGTAGGCCTAGGTTGTTGGCAAAGTTAGATTCGCGATAGCCCTAGGCTAGCCAAGTTAATTTGGATCTAGACAGCTAAGGCTGTAAATCCTAGAGTGATTTTTCATAGCTATGCTGGATCTCAAAGCTTCATTATAATGAATGCAGCAAAGCAGTAGGCCTAGCCCCACGACGTCTAGCTTTTAAACCAAAACTTTTTATTCTGTGCAGCATAGCAGAAGACCAGTCCAGTAGTTCTTTTGGCTGAGCAGCTTTTGCTTTTTTGTCTTAAAGCAAACTTAAACCAACATATTTTTTTTCAGAATATAAAATAACCCACCAACAGGCTAGTTTTGAGTGTGTTGATAGTGTTTTTACCCATTGTTTGTTAGCTTGTTGTTTTAAAAGTAACCACAATTGAACAATTCCTTGAATACTGGAAAACTCGCAAAACTTTTTTCACTGCCTTTTTGACCAAGCCAACTTGGTGAAAAGAACTGTATTTAGAATTGGTTTCAAGCTACACCGCTACATACAAGAGCTAGATAGACACAAAAAATCGAAAAATTCCTATGAACTTTTGGATTGGCCTAATTACTAGTCACTTCTTTGAATAGCTACAAACATGGAATTTTTTCTTCTGAATGTCCTCTTAAAAGTCTTCTTGTTTCTGAAGCTTTGTGACCGTGATCAAGTTGAACTGGAAGCAATGGTTTTGGACTTCCCCAAGTTTTATAATTATGAATATTGTAGTCTGGTAGTGATTTTTCACTCCAGTCCTAATTGATGAAAATAGAAATGTCAAGTGTGTTAAATATTCATTTACTGTGTCTTTGTGTAATATCTGAATTTAGTTGTTAGTGAATTTCAAAACATTTTTACTGTCTCTTAAAATTTTTACTGCTTTACATGGTGAATAAAGTGACAAAGTAAACAATTTTAAGTCTGAAGTTCAATCATTGCAATTGCAGTCAGTGTATTTAGATGAACTAGAAAGCCAATATATATCTAACCAGTAGAAAGTGAGTTCTGTTTTTTTGCTGAGGTTACTATTATTGGTAGAGAAGTACCCGCCAAGCAAGTTCATTACTATTGTTCCATTCTCTAAACTAAACAAAAAACTTGATACAGCATTTATAATAAAAATAATTGGACTGGGGAAGGAAGCGTCAGTTTCATAAAAATGTGAGAACTAACAACACTTTTATTCAGATGCTTGAGTAACAATTTTCAAATGAAAAAATCTAAATGTTTTTTTTTTATCAGGGGCATAACCAAAAACATGCTTAGAGGGGGCTTGACCTTACTGCCATAAATTTGTCTGTATCTTACAAACGGTGGTTTAAAGCGAAGCTCTTTGAGGTAAACGCAACCGTCGCAACGTAGCTAGAGGTACCGCAAGAAAATGCAAACTAATAAAATGCTCTCGATAGCATTTAACTTCGCACTAAACATCGATACGCGCTCCGCTAGCGAATAAAACACCAAACTTAGTTTTAGAGGCTGACTTTTCCTCAAAGCAACTGCTGGTATCAGGTATCACTGTGCTAAATTCTTGTCCTTCGATGATAGTGTCAAATCATGCAAAAACTGCTATGTTTTTTTGCTTTCTCCAGCAAATCAACACAGCAATCCATTGCACAATAAGCAAAAAATCCACTACATAACTGATGACAAATCCAGCTTTCAGTTTCACTCATAGAGTTAACATTGGGAGTCTTCATAAACAGCACTAAATAACACATACAAACAACTGTTTAAGCTTACTACAGGTATCATAACATGCTTACCTGAAAAAAAAAATCACATCAAAAAAACAACATAGTTAATGATTTAAATGAACCTGTAGACTAGCCTATTGGTTTACACTCTACAAGATACCGGTAGATCTACCACTACCATAATGAGACATGGATGGTGAAAGCGTTTAAGGATTTGTTAACTGAGTAAACGCCTAAAGAGAACTTTTGACATCTGCTTTCAGCTTTTTGCGTTTCTGCATTAAAACCCAGAACTGTCATCGTCAAAACAGATTAGGGCAAGTTTTCAATGGAAGGATCTAAACAAATCATTGATAGCTAGTAAATAGGCCAAGTAGCCTACTACTACGTTTTTGAAGAAATGACTTGTCTTTTCATTTCCAAATTCGATTTACTGTACTTCGTTTTTCACTTAAACTTTACAAATTTTTTTCTCAAGATTGTTTTGTTACCTGAGCTATTACTCTAGACTCTTCTTCACGGTTATTGCGTGATAACATAATATAAACTCAATCTTCGTTTTACCGGTAATTCCACCGCGCTATGACGAAACAGAACCTGTGATTACTATAATAGCGCTTCAATAATAAACTGCACGAAGCTTTCTGCTCATTGAATACATTTTAAAAGTAAGTTGTTAAAATTAGCCTATGAAGCGACCAGTCGCGAAGATTAGCAACCACTCGCGAAGACTCGCGAAGGCGCGAGTGACGTAATCGACCACTCGCAAAGGTCGCCAACCTTCGCTTCGCCTTGCTTCGCGTCCAGTCTAAACGCACCCTTAGGGTGCAAGGTATTTGGCGTTCACAAAAATTTTAAGTTAGCAATAGCAAAAAGTACCCTGTCAAATGGCTCGCACTCAAACCTGAAAACAGCAACTTATTTTTGAGCAAGTGACACCTTTTCCATAGTGGCTACGCTTAACAACAATAGGCATATCCGTACAGTTGCCAGTAACCTTGCCACAAAGTGAATTCGTCACAGTGGTTTCGGCTTTTCACAAAATAATTTCGCTTTAGCCCGCATTCTGTTTAGTAAAAGACAAAAGTTTGAAAAAACGCAAACGCTATGCTTGATTGATTTTTTTTAATCTTTTTTTCAAAAAAAAGATTGCATCAGTACATCACTTTGCAAAAACGATTTTGGTTCAACCAGTGTTCCTTCTAAGATTCAAAATTAGCGAAACTGCCAAAATGAAATTTTTAACAGAAATTTTGACAAAACTTGTTGCTACTCGAACTAAATTTTCAATTAGAATGATGGCCACGCTCTCACTAAAATAATTTAATTTATCGCAACTCAGTAAATTATAGGTATAAGTGAGTAGTAATGCTTTGCATATTTTCCACCGCTTACAGTCATATCTGACGTCGTAAGCCAACTTCAAGTTAATGCTGAAGAAGAGCCTCCTGAGCTGAAGGATTTAGTATCTATTGCGGATGGAGTTTGCAAAAAGACGTGTCGCAAAAATCCCGACAGCTGTTGTAGGATCAGGCGCGTAGCCAGGAATTTGCAATGAGATGGCTGTTTTGAAGGCTGGAAACAACATCAAACGATCTTGACCCAGATTTTGATTGGTCTTCACTCAGATTGAGTCGGTTTTTCTGTCCAAATTTAGGTGATATCCAAAAAAAACAAAAAAAGGTCTTCATCCAGGTTGAAACCCAGTTTTTCTGGTCAATTCACATCAGGTTCTTGACCAATTCGCATCGCCAATATCATTAGGGGGGGGCTATTTTCGCTTTTAGTGAAAAAATCGACCTCAAAACTGCTAAAAACAGACTTTTTTGCCTATTCTTCAGGGCTCGAGCCCCCCTCCCCCCCGCCTACGCTATTGAGTAGGATAGGGAGTCGACCAAAGTTAGCTGGTACCAAGTCTGCTGCTGACGAAACGGCCTGCTTATCACGTGGAATTTTTAGATTATTTTTGTCTCAAGTGAAGCCATTAATTTTGCTCGTGTTTTCGCTTTCCATTACACCCTCAATTTTTTTCAGCCTGTTGCCATTTTTGGCCGATAAAAATCTCTCATTATATTCGCTGTATTACGCCGAAGCGTGTAACGAGTTGGCGGGGCCCATCTCGGCGTCATTGCACCCGGGCAACACAGTTTCTTTCGAAGAATTGTTACAGCGGTGGCGAGCCGTTGGCAACTCTGTATCCGATTTGACCGGCCCGAAATTTGAATCTCAGATCTCCCGCTCCATAGACGCACGCGTTACCGCTCGACCAACTAGCCGGTTAAATCACTTTTTATCAAATGGTCAGCGGAATGTCTCAATGGCAGCTTTGTACAAAATATTCATAGTGTAGTTATTTTTTTTCCGATAAATCAACATATGAAGTTTTGCAATTTACACATTCATAATTTAGACATGGCTCACATAAATCCACAAAACAAATTGGCTGTTATTTAATCGAATCTGTAAGCCATCTAATGGTTTGTTTTTGTAACAATTTTGGCTAAATTTCAGTCACACCATAGACTCTTTATTAGCAGACTGGAAACTGACAGTTTTATCTTTTTTTTTTTACGGTTCATTTATTGTTCTTGGAATTTGCCGATTCGTCCAATCAGCGTGACTTTTTTCTTTCACGGTTCACATGTTCTACAAATATGTTGAATCAAATCGGTCGAATACACGTGACCGCAAAAAACCTTTGCAAGTACAAGACCAACCTTTATTTCTTCAATGCACTTCTCTTTTTCTCCGCGCGTCTGTTTCTAGTCTACTAAATAAGGAGTCCATCGATGGTCAAATAAATTCGAGCATAAATCAATCTCACAAATAGCCAGAGTCGATTTTCTGTTTTGATTTTTTTTTTGAGCAATTTTATGGCTTATAAATATTCATTGATTTATTTGGCTGTTTTTAAGCCACCAATCGTGTATCACCAAATGTTTGGTCAAATTTTTGGCTCACAAAATTACACAAAAAATGGCTATTATAAAGCCAACTGTAACGTGTATGCCACACAATGGCTTCTTTTTGAAACAATTTTGGCTAGATTTAAGCCAAACTAACGCGAGCATCAATTTGCGTTTCACACAGCCAGAAATTGGCTGAACAAACAACCATTGGCTAAATATAAGTCAGTGTCTTAAAGATAGCCTCGAAATAACAGCAATAGTTTAATTTTAGCCATTATTTTTGTAAGCCAAAAAGCTGACTTAAAATTGGTTATATTTAAGCCAAACAAATATTTGAATAAATTTGTCTTATACGTAGCCATTTTTTGGCTGAAAACATGACGTTGGCTATACATAAGCTATTTGCTGAAAGATAGCCAGTAAATGACTTCATTGGCTTAATCCAAGCCATCATTTTTTTCTGTTTATGTACTCCTACAACCGGTTATTTTGATGACAAAACAAAACCCTTTGAGGAAAATGCTCGAGTGGATCATTATTTACTGCTAAAATATTGCAGGAGGTAATGCACCTTACTTCCCCCTACCTGGGCCAAATCACTTACAAAATATAACCCCAAAATGCAAGATTTTAAACATGTTTTGGACTTATATTGCAAGCAAAAAGAGGACTGAACAATTTAATTTTTTCTATTGGATTTCGAATGTTTAGAGTCTAGTGCTTGAATACATGCGAAAAGTGATCAAAGGGTATCAAAATAGCTTTTTTCCCAAAAAATTACAAAAAACCGCTCAGCGGCTGGGGGCTCCGTCTCTATACGCCCGTCTGTGATATGCTTGAGTTACACTACTTTACTCAAATGCGTCTCCCAATTTAGACATTTTTACATTTAACCAGTACTTCAACTGTAAAATTTCGCATGGGGGAACGCTAATTGCAGACTTGACCAAACGCATTCGGAATGCAAAAGTATTGCAGTGGAAATTATGTAATTCCGCTTCCAAAATCGAGTAAAAACCAAAAAAAGATCTTCTCCAAAAATTGAAGAGTTCTTGTCCACGAAATCAAGTGAAGTCCAAAAAAAGACCTTCATCTCAATTTGGGCTATATTCGGCCAGAAATTGTGAGGTTTATTTGTGCTGACAGGTCCTTTTTTGTCGGATCATCCAGCGCTCAAATCTCGATGGGGGAACGCGTCCCCCCTACAATTTAACTTTTACATTTAACTATTGGTTTAAGCCCTCTTCCTTGAACGAGATCCTAGTTAGGTGCCAACACCAGGCCACGGCTTCTGATCTTCCATTCTACGATATCCTTGCCCAAAAAAAATTCCTCATTCGAAGTTTTTGACGACGTCATTGCATGTATTTTGTGGTTTGGGCCTCCCTAATCAAAAATCCTGCGCATGGTGTATGGTTGCTGTATATTGCTACGGTTTGGTACAAAAAGTTGACCTCTTTGTCGAAATTATGCGTAGACAGGCTTCGCTACCTCGTGGCACGCTTCAGCGTAATACAGCAAATACATATAACCAGTACTTAAATTGTAGGGGGGACGCGGGGAGGCGCGTCCCCACATCGAGAGTTAGCGTCCCCCCATCGATATTTAGCGTCCCCTCATCGAGATTTAGACGTCCCCCCATCGAGATTTGAGCGCTGGATGATGAAACGATCAAGAGCAAGCCAGTACGAATAAATCCGACAAGTTCCGGCCGAAAATAGTCCCAAATTGCGGTGAAAACCTTTTTTTGGTCTTCACTTGATTTCTGAGAAAAAACACTTCAATTGCGGGGACAGAATTACATAATTTCTACTAAAGTTTGGTCAAGGCTGCAAAAGCGTCCCCCCACGCAAAATTTTACAATTTAAGTACTGCATATAAGTAAAGTTTTGATTTGATTATTTTGAAGATTCTATCCAGGAGAGCAAACACGGGAAAGACTACTTCAATGAAATCGAAAAGTACTGTATAAAAACTAGAAATAAAATCCGTCAGCTAAATTGAATTAATAAAGTTGGTTCCAAAATGCGTTAAATCCATTTTGTGAAGTCAGAATTAAGTGATACATATAGCGCAGTTTATGAATTGGCAAAAAACGGTTTTGGAAAATAAAAAAATTGCCTAAAGACTGCATGGCTTAGAATTGATTGTGTTTTGTTGAAAAATAAAATCACTGCTGTAGACTACAAACCAAATGCTCACTTTTTTTTACTCATTTTTGGCGGTTTTTTCAACTACTGGGATTTGGCGTTTATTGCGTTTTGGAACCAAGCTCTTGAATTGTAAAAAAGTAAACCAATTTTTGAGAGCGAAATCGATTTTATTTTTTATACATACAATACAGTCGAGCAGACCGCATTGAATTAAAGTTTTTGCATTTTTTATTTTTTTTCTGATTAATCAGTATAATCACCTTTTAAAATCACGTTATTCTTTGGAAACATATAATGAATCGTGTTGGTATACAAAGTTAGCCTTTGAAAGGTTTTAATTAACAATTAGAATTGGGCTAATGACGAAATAAAAACACCGAAGAAGTAAAGTACGTGTCGAGCAGAATATGCGTCAATAATTTCACGCGCTCGTCTCTCTCATAGCTCGAGCATTTGAACCGGAGTCTTTATGTTTCGTGACTTTATGTCTTCTTTTTTCATGAAAGAGTAAAGTATTTAGAGAGGCATGCATACAATAGTAACTTAATTAAACTAGAAACTAAATACGATGCAAGGTTTAGTTTTGTTGAACCTGTAATGTTTTTGCTTAGAAATGTAAAAATATTTTTCCGGATCAACAAAAAACTTTTTAGCTATCAGCAAGTACGCCTACGCCATAGGTAAAACAATGCAGTAGAATAGTCCCTTCTTGATAAGCATCAAAAAATCACCGTATCAGAAAAACCAAGCTAGGTAGGTTTGTGCACAGATATTTAGCGTGGGGACAAAACGGACTGTTTTACGTAGAAATTTGCTTTTTCTTTCTAAGCTTGATGTTTTTATGATATAAAAGACCTCTTATGTTGTTTATTGTCGTTGGTATCAAAACTAACAAAGAAAGCCTACGCAACCACCTTGGTTTTAGTACATCACGGTGAATTAGGCCTTTCGTTTCCGCTTGAAAGTCGAATTTTGTAGACAGATGATGACGTGGTCGGCGGTTTGGACTGCACACTTCCGAAAGATACCTCATGTTCAGATGCGTAACCATGGACTAAGGGGCTTCAGGCCCCCTTAACCTAGTACCTTCAAAAAAATACAAGCGTTTAATCGTTTAATCGTATTTTGAACTTGATATGTTTAAGTAAAGGCGGCTGAAGGTGCTGGACAATTTAAGTCTCTTTTATGTCTTCTGCATATTTAGCAATTTAGTTTTTTCAAATGGCTCCAAAACCGTGCAAAATGTGATCAAAATGGCGTTAAAAAGGCAATTTTTTGCCAAAGAATCGCCTGGTCGCCAGGCACGTAGCCAGAAATTTGCAATGGGGGGGCTGTTTTGGAGGCTGGAAACAACATCACACGATCTTGACCCAGATTTTGATCGGTTTTCACCCAGATAGAGGTGTTGTTTTTGTCCAAATTTAGGTGATCTCCAAAAGAAAAAAAAAAAAAAGGAAAAAAAAGGTCTTCAGTCAGGCGGAAACCCCGTTTTTCTGGTAGAAGTCACATCAGGTCTTTGACCAATTCTCATCGCCAATGCCAATGGGGATGCTATTTTCATTTTTAGTGCAAAAATTGGCCTCAGAAGTGCTAAAAACGTGGTATTTTGCATACTCTTCAGGCGAGAGGGGGCTAAGCTCCCCCCCAGGCTGCGCTACTGCTGGCCGCTGTAAGCTTCACCCTCAGACTTCCGTCTGCGATACAATTGAGTTGCGTCAATTTGTTCGGTAAGCCACCTAGATTACTCAGTTTATGGTTCAAGCCCCAGCACTTTACAAGATTGAGTTGCGCGCCTGCTTATTGCGTTAATTTTTTTGTAGATATCCCGTGTTTTTAAATATATTCAAAACTAGATTATTGCTGTGCTTTCGTGTACTCGAAAGCATGACAGTTTCGAACGATGACGATATAGTAACAGGTGGTGAGATTCAATTATATACGAGAAGATGGTTGATGCTTGGATGCCTCGGACTGCAATTAATTCTGTTGAACATGTCAAAGTATTATTTTGGATTAGTCAACAATATCTTTCGTGACTTTTTTGGCATCACTTATGCAATGGTGGATTGGTTTACCTTAAGCAGCAACGCATCCACATGGATATTCTGTGCTTTCTGGACTTTTTTGTCCTTGACAAAAGCACAACAATTCCGAAGAATGTCGATTATTGCCGCTGCTGGTGCATTGATCGGTTGTACGTGCGCATTGATTGCCTACATATGGCGTAGTTTATTTGTTTTTCTATACCTTGGTGGTTTGTTCATTGGAGTACTCGGTTGGTTTTCGTTGATTGCTCCGGTTTCTTTCATTGTTCTTTGGTTTCCCGACAATGAAGTTGGAACTGCTTTGAGTTTGAGGTTTGTGGCTACAAGACTGGGGCTAATTTTGGCTTTTATCATTCCAACGCATATTCTATCTCCTCTTTCATGCAGCAAGGTTTCAACAGATCAAAACAACACTGCTAATATGAGTTTTACATACTGCAAAGACTCGTGGATCCATCAACAGAGAAGCAATCTTTTGATCTATCAAGGATCTCTCACTCTTCTCGCTCTTGTTACATTACTGGTATTAATTTTTCTAGCAGCCGACAAACCCCCCAAACCACCAACGAAAGCCCAGGCTCTTCTGAGGCAACAAAATACAAACACCCAACAATTAAATTTAACGCAACAAATACTGCTTTATGTCAAAGAAATGAAACTTTTGTTCAGTGATGTAGCTTTTGTAAACATTGTGGTTTCCCTCTCAATCTTATACGCTCAAAATACATTTCAAACTTTATTTATGAGCGAATTGATGCGACCAATCTTCGGTGGTTATTTTCACTCAAATCCGGATAAAATCAGCAGTTATCTCATCATTTTGTACGAAGTTGGAGCGATTGTCGGCAGCATTATATCTGGTCAAATTATGAATCGAATGAAAAATTATGTGTTGTTGGTGCGTATTGGTTTTTTGATGACGATTGTGTGCACAATTGGTCTAACACTAAGTTATTATTTCAAGCAAATTCCATTTATTTTTATATGCAATAGTCTGCTAGGTTTGTGTTCCAGTTTTATCTTTAGCCCTATGTATGAAATAAGCACTCAGCATACTTATCCACGCCCTACTGATTTCGTATTATCCTGTTTGGTGTTTGGATTTCGACCGCTCGTCATATTACTATTAGAACTGTTTCGACTGGTGATGAACCATCTGGGTGGTTTCTGTTTAGTTATATTTTACTCACTATCTTTTGCTTGTGGTTTGTTTTTAGCTGTTTTTTTAAAACCAAAATATCGTAGATTAGAAGCTGAATTGAACGCAACTGACAATGAACTGGAGCCTGAAACTCAACCTCTTCTGAGCAATGACGATGATAATCATGATCTTGAAAAATAACCTATGGTTTATTTTCATTTGTTGTTTTATGGTAGATTGCTAATCATTTGTCAATACGTTTTCAGAGTTTCGACAAAGTGCAAATGTGTTACGTGTTTTGAATATTCAAAATTATATTTTGAGAATGACAGTCCAAGGACATTGTACAAACAGTACGCTTACTTATAGTTGTGATAAATACGTTCAAAAATCATTCCAAAATTTTGGCAGAAGCAATAACCCGATTTCACTTAGCCGTGCTAGAAGCTATTTTTATCAAAACAGAAACTATTTTTATGCCGGCAGAAAGAGTCTGTCTGTTCCAGGGGTGTCCAAACTTTTTGACAAAGGGCTACATTGGCTTAATTCTATGGAGAAATGAGCTGCAATCAACGTTTATCGCCGTAGGTTTTAGTGAAGATCACAAAAAAAAGAACGGAAAGGTCTTCGCCAGAATTTAATGTCAATTTTACAGGAAATTTAGGTAAAGACCAAAAAGAAGGTTGTCACCAAAAGTTGATGTCTTATTTTCTGGTATTTTAAGTGTAATTCCTCTGCAAAAAAGTCAAAAAAATATCTAAAGGTTTTCACCGGTGGTTTGGTTTTTCGAAAATTACACCAAATCAACTTAAATTCCTGAGACCGTTTGCGGGCCGCGAGGAAACGTTTACGCGGGCCGCATTTTGAGCACCCCTAGTCTTTTCCCTGCAAATTTTACACTAATTAAGCGTTAGGTGGTGGATATACTAAGTTTGACAATCAAGCAATTGCAATTCACTTTCAAATTTTTCTTTTTTATGTGGAAATTTAAATTGTTGGCCTACTGGTTTTACCTCCTCTCCTTGTCGTATTGCAGGGTGTCCGCACTGTCATTTTTTCAGTTTTATTCATTTTTTTTTAACCTTTGTCATTTTTTTAACAAATTTGTTTCTTTTTTTCAGTTTTTGATGTTAGTTTTACTTTTTAAGATTTTTGTAAGGAATTATTCTTTGATTGTAGAATTTTCCTCAAATGTAACTCTGCATAATTCTTCAACCTTTGCTGTCGTAAAAAATATCCCATTGTCGCCATTAGGTTGTTCTAAACTTGCTCATGCGCGTACAATCAAATGGTCTATTGCTGATCGAGCCACTGCTTACCGGGTCTCAATCCTGCAATTTATGCCTGACTGAGAAACTCGCAATTTTTTTAGCTGACAAACGTACTGCGCTTAACAAAAGATCAGAGCTTACGGGGAAATGCAGGCACAAAAGCAAATACGTACAAGTTGAAAAACGTTCGACCATAGTTTTTATTTTTTAACCGATGTTTTAATCAGGGCGGTATTTCAACACTGCAACTTGCAGTCTTTGGTAGTGTTTTAGCTTGACAGGTTCTTCAGTAGTATACAGTTTTAGCTTTTAGAGATTTGATGTTTTAGTTTATAATACTTCTTTTACAGATTACAATAGCACCTGACAAGTCCTTGTGACGAAACAGACTGTTGTGCTTTTAACCTTTCACTGGGATTTCCAAAAAGTTACAAAAATTTGCCCAGCAGCTGGGGCTTCGCCAAAGATCCCCATAGCTTCTGGCGGCTGGGAGCTCCGCCCCTAGGTCCCCGTCTGTGAGACGTTTGAGTTACATTTGTTTACTCAACACGTCTCCCACTTTAGACATTTTCGCTTTTCAACTTTTGATTTATGCCCTCTCCTTTTAGCAAAAACCTGGTTACGTGCCAAACCTGGTTAAGTGTCAAACTAGGCTTCTGATCTTCCGTTCTAGGATATCTTTGTCCCACAAAAAGTTACTCTTTTAAAATTTTCTGATGACATTTTTGCATGAGATTTGTGGTTTGAACCCCCCCCCCCCCAATCAAAAATCCTGGCTACACCTATGTAAACAACGATCCATTAATGATACATGCGACCTATGTTGCCGGTTTTTTTGTGCATATCTGATTCGTATTATCCGAAAGATAAAAGCTTAAGGCAGCGTTACTAAAAAGGATGAATGGTTCAACCCAGGGTGAATTAAAATTTTGAGAGAGTGAACCAGTATAAAGAGGTGAACCAAAAAAATGGAAACTGGTAAGTCAATGTGAGTAACAGTGACAAAACGCTTTTTGCTTAAAGGTAATGTCTCGAAGCAGCAATTTGTATAAAAATAGTCTAAAAATTGAGCTACTTATTGGGAAAGCATTCAAAATCTCCAAGCCTTGATAGCTCGCTCTCATATTCCCAAATTTTTGAAATTATTTGGAATAATCAAAAGAGTATTTTCATCCGGGGAGGATGAAATGAGAAACGGAAATAATGGTTGAACGGAATCGAAGAAGTTAATAAGTATTGGCTAAAGGGGTGATTGCACTTTATAGCATGTGGAACTTAAAAACTGCTCAGCTTTATATGCCGATACTTCGTTCAAGGCCGTCAAAATTTTATAGAACAAAAAATAATGCAACGTCTGGAGAAGATTCTTTCTGCTTCAGAAACAGTCTAGTGATAAAAAAATGACAATTTGAGCGCAAAAATTCAGTTTTATTGAAAAAACAAAGACATCGAAGAGGCTACTACACAATGATATTTGTATTTTTAGTATGTTTGTGCAGTAAAGACATCTGCATTTGTTCAGTTGGTCAAACTGATTTTAATGTATCGGAAACCTGTTTACGTGTCGTCATTTACGAGGCGTTAATTCAATGAAATTTATGAGTACTTTTCTTCCAAAATTGTTCGATAGGAGGCGGAAAGGGACAAATTACAATTGGGCGGCGACTTGACACTGTTAAGTTGACAGATTTCAAACAAGGGTTCACTGCACAACTAACAATACCCCAAAACAACTAAATAATTAGAAAAAATTATAGTACATTTTATGTACCGATACCGGATAATTTTGTTTTTTAAACATCTCGAAAAAACAATGAATGATGATGCAATTGTAAATGTGTGCCTGTTTCAGCTTTCAATACAGGCAAAACTGCCTCAACATTATTACATTCTAATAGCTTTTAATATTTTTTTTCTAATACTGTTTTAATATATCATGCATTTTTAATTGTATATGCACGGTCGCACGAATCTTCATTGACGTCTGCAGGTTGCACATAAACGTACCATACCAATAGGTACGGTACGTTTGGTACGCGAATTCAAACAGTGTACCAACCTATCGCACCCACACCATTACAAAAAACGCGCACCGTACAAGAGTACCGTACGACTTAGCAAAAGTTGAGGCGTACCGTACCGTTCTGCCATCTTGCTGGGAAGACGTTGCTAACGACGCTAAGACAATCAACGTCAGAGCCGCCAATAATAATTACTAAAATTTATAATGTTAGAGGCCCCGACGTCGTGTTTGAAGTAAAAAATCTCTGAAACGGCTGGGTCAAAATGGATGGAGTCAACGCCAATCTGGTCTAATACGATTCGCCAAACTTTAAATACCCCCACTGATTTTGGCTTTAGTTCTCGTTTAAATTCCTGAGACCACTCGAGGGCCGCACAAAATCGTTTACGGCCGCCGCACTTTAGACACCCCTGCTCTCTCCAATCAAATTCTACAGTAGTTAGTCATTAAGTGGCGGACATACGAAGTTTGACTATCGACCAACCAGAATTCACTTTTAATCTTTTTTTTGTCTTTTAGGTGGAATTTTTAACGTCTAGAAATAATTCAAAGACCGCATTTTCAACTCTCACTTGTTCTTGCTGTGATTCTTGACACGGGCAAGATAAAAACAGTTCGAATCAATTTCAATAAACAACTTTTTTAAAGGTTACCGCAATCATTTAAAAGATTTATCCGATGATGTTTAAAGCCATTTTAAGATTTTGTACCACCAAACTATAAAACTGTAAATTTTCTAATCATTTGTCAAATAAGTATCAAGGTTTTGTCTATACGCGATTGTTCTACGTGCTTTCAAGTTTGAAAATTAGATTTTTGGGGATGACAATCCAACAACAATATTCGATAACGATTGTTGTAGGAAATGTTTGAGAACTATAACTTGTTCCAAAGTGGCTAGTTGAAAAGATATTAAATCCATTAAATTGGAGTATATTAGTTAACTAGTGGTCACCAAATTTTGCGGTGTGGGTTAATTGACAGTGATCCGATACGAAGTAAAAGTATTGGAATAAAAAGTTGAACAGATCAGACTTCTTACATTAACTTCAAATAGTTTAGCACTCCATTAGATTAAACTGGCTTTAATTACCATTATGTACAAAAAACCAAATGGTTTGCAAAGAAAGCACCTGATCAAGTATCTTTTTAGCAGGCAACCCAAACACGTAAAGTATAGCCTACTAGTTTTACCTCCTTTCCTTGTCCAATCGACGTAATAGAATTTGGTGAATGAACATAATGTGGGCTCGCGGGCTCTCAGATATATACAAAGATAGAAAACTTTCGCAGTAATTCTGAATATCTGAATCATTCAAATAAACTAAAAAATATGGAACAACACTTAGAAAATGCAATTGACTTCGTAAATAGGAAACATGCTTCAATGCTAAATCATTGGATGAGATTTGGTTCGCTTAAATTAATTCATTTACCAGTTTGCCTTGACCAGGAGACCACGAAGTGACCTAAATTTCAATCTACTTTTTTCTATCACACACGTTGGAACCTTCATAGTGTCCTTTTCAATACGGAACGTAAGCCAGGGAACATGTGAATACCAATTTTGATAGTTTTGGGTTTAACCCGAAGTGGAATCAAAATCTAGTGTACCGTTTCAGTAGCAGGCGCTCTATCCTCTCCATTACTATCTACTCCATTACCATCTATCTAAAATATATCATCTATCCGCTTTATCTACTCCACTACCGATCGTTCCTGTACGACACAGTTAATTCAGCAACTAATATCCTCACAAATTGATCTAAAGTTGTTATCTCTACTTTGGCAAAAAAATAAGTGTTAAGCAGCCTGGGTTTGTATTGGTTTAGCGATAATTCATCGTAGCCAGGGGAGGACGAAGTAGAGGAAGCATCGCTTCAAAACGCTAGAAGCCTGGAACACTACTAAAAAGTAGAAAATTTTGAAGATGAAAATTGGCAGAAAAATTACAAATACCATGGTGAAGCAGAGAAAAACCAACCATGTTTCAAAATTTTACTGTGCCATTGCTGTTTCAGTTATTCGGACGATTTGTGTAAATTTTTGAAGTGATTGAATTGGCATTAAGGCCTAGAATAGGAGCTAAAAAAACTCATTATACATTTGCCTAGTTTTTCAAGAGTTTTGAAGTCTCGATTTTGGCCTGAACAGAAAAAAATGCCATTTATTGAGAGAAATTTTGTCCCTCATGGAGGAGCTACAACTGCAACTTTAAGAAATTTCGGATTCATATTCGACTGAGCAAAAAAGACTTCTTTCAGAAAAAAAGCAAGCAAACTCTCTCTGTATGGGTCTCAGTTTGGTGCTGAAAGGCACCTCCTCAACAACTTAAGGACACCCCATTTTCTTTTCCAGGCCGAATCGAGACTTCAAAATTTCTGAAAAAAAAAATTAAACAAATTAATTGTTAGTTTTTCTAATTTTTTATTTTAGATCAAATGGAAACTCAATCACGACCAAATTTCACTCCAACTATGTGAATAACTGAAACAGCATTGCCACAGTAAGATTTTAAAATATGGTAAGTTTTCCGCCCCACCCTGTGCTGTAATTATTAGCTCTTTAAGCTACGTCAACAGCATCTAACAAAAAAGGAAATGTATTTATCGATTATGAAAATTCAATTGATTACGTGTAGAGTTGAACACGATAAATTTTGGTAACACAATGAAAAAATACCGAAAATAACCACAAAACAAAAAAAGCAAACAAAAAATCACAATTTAATATAACAGTGAGCATAACAGTCTATTTTGATCTTAAAGATGTTGATATAAACTTGCGGTAGGTCTATGATTAAAAATTTGGACACTTTTTTTATTGCAACAGTTTTATAATACGAGGCTCATTTTGCTTAAAATTTAAAAAGAAATTACGAACAATGCCAGCTTCGGCATGAACAAAATTTAGAACCGGAACCAAATTTAAAAACAATCAAAAAATCTATTCCTGTAATGCTATCCGTATTGTAACAAAATAACCAGATTTTTGCCATTATTTACAGCTTACGGACTGTACTGGTTTGTTTTTGCAGCTTTCACAATCGACAAAGTTTTTACACAACTAACTTTAACCAAGCAAAAATAAATTTTTTGTCCAATAAAGTTCAAGAACAAATTAAGAACAAAAATATGTAGTTCAAAAAGTGACAAAACTTAAGAACAGCCAGCCTTAACCCAAAATTTATTGCCTCTTATGCAAAAAGTGTAAACTGTAGGCGTAGTAATTCTGCTTCTTAAATCGCAAGGTAATACTACAGTTTGAAATTATAGTTATCTTTTAAGTAACCTAAACAGTTTAACAATTTTCAAACTATCATGTTTTTTGTCTATAAATAACAAAATGTGCGCTTATAATTATCGTTATATTGCAAATGCGCTCGTTATATTACGTTGCCCTCTTCCATTTTTAATACTATTACTTTTTTTTAATAATACTGATTAATTTTTAATACTTATTAACAATTTTACGGTTCGGAATTTTATTTTTAATATTAGCTTCAAAATTCCAATATGGTTTTAAACTTCTTTTTCCCACTAACTTAGTGTGATTTCTATAATCATCCTCATACAGTATGTGCTGAGCAAACTGTCTTGAGCTTCGTGTGCGTACAATTGCAGTGTAATGTTCCGTAAAAACGTGTAAGATTAGACTTATTATGGGTCAAAATAAAGCATAGTAAATGGCGCAAAAAAAATAAAAACAATGTAAATTGAGCTTTAATCGTTTATAATATTTTGCAAAAATTTTACTAAAAACTTCAAAATGGTTTGAAAAAAGCCGCGTTGCATCAGCAAATACTTTAGAAAGTTTCAAAATAAAATAAGTGAATTTAGCACATTTAGACATAATATTGGAACCCTGGTTGGGGTCAACCCGATCGCTTTTTCACAGTTATGAAATATCTCCTATTTGTTTGTATGCATTAGATTAGACCACCGGTAAAACGACCACCTTGGTTTCCGGACTGCAAGCGCTGTATTTTCATCCACTAACTACTATTTCAATCTCGCTGTTGTCTTTTTTGCTTTTGGCTTGACTTTTTTTAGTTTCACATCTGATCAGCTCCTAATTATAGCTCATCAATTCATTCGAGCAAATTTTTTCCTTAAATTATGACTTTTTTTACCCTTCAAAATTTTTGATTAGGGGGGCAAACCACAAATCGCATGCAATGACGTCATCAGAAATTTTCGAAAAAGGAACTTTTTGTGAGACAAAGATATCGTAGAATGGAACATCGGAAGCCGAGGACTGCTTTGGCACTTAACCAGAATTTTGCTAAATGTAGAGGGCTTAAACCAAAACTAAAAAAGTGAAAATGTCTAAATTGGGAAACGAATTGAGTAACGACGAGTAGTAGTGTAACTCAAACGTATCACAAACGGGGATTTGGGGGCGCTGGGCGATTTTTTGTAATTTTTTGGAAAAAAAACTTATTTTAATGCCATTGGATCACATTCCGCACGTGTTCAGAGCCATTTGAAAGTACTAGATTTTTAACATTTGAAAGCCAATTGAAAAAACTAAATTGTTCTATCCTCCTTTTACTTGCGATTTAAGTCCAAAACACGTTTAAAATCTTACATTCTGATGCTAAATTTCGTAAGTGATTTGGCCCAAGTAGGAGGAAGTAAGGTACATTGTCTCCTGCAATATTTTAGCAGATTCTCTCAAAGATTTTCGTTAACGATTTTGTTTAGTCATCAAAATAACCAATACTAGAAGTACATCAGACATGTACGGCCAAGGCCACTTAAATTCAACCTCAATAATTTGTGCAATAAGCTTTTGCCCTAGCTGATTTTTTTCCGAAAGTATTTTTTGGCGTCAAAACAGGCGCGGTGGAAGTGAATTGTTTGTAGCGTCAGCTCCAACGTAGCTACAAGTTAAAGTTTAATCGGATCAATTGGGTATTAAGTCAATCCGGAAAGTACCTCGATAGGTTGTTCAACCAAGCCAGTCGACCGCATTGGGACGCGTCCTTTTGACACGTACGTCACATGATATTGAACAATGATACAAAAGATGGTTATACGCCTACTAAACATGTTATTGGCTTATTGCCCGGGCCGGATTTACATTGCGCGGGACCCCAGGCACTCAGGGGATTTTTGCAGCATTTTCCTACCAAAAATAGGTAAAGACCAAAAAAAGTCTTATTTGATCGCTGGAGCCCCTGGCACCGTGGTTAAATGGTAAATCCGGCCCTGGTTATTGCATTATGTTCATAACAAGGTTACATGAGGGCCCGAGGTAGCAATTTTTAGGACAAATACCCTTAATTTCACCCGGTTATACATTTAAATTGGTTGGCTGGCAAAAATTGAATTGAGGCCGCCCGAGCTCCTTAGTCGTCAATACTTTTGTTAATTACTGTGGTACGCGAAAACGCTAAAAGAAACTGAAACCGAAGAACCAATATTTGCTTTTTGATCAAATTTTTATCGTTGGTGGCATTTCAATTGGGGAGGGGTCGGGCCCCTTGTGCCCCCATCTGGCTACACCTATGCTTCAAATAGCATGAGCGATGTACATATAGTTGCATGCTTTTGCGTTTGAGGGACAAACTGTTCAATTCTGCTTAAAGAAGCATCAGCACGCGCGCGCTATTTATCAAAAGTTTTATTGTTTTCATTGCTGATTAAAAGTGGTTGGGTTTGATCGTCCAAATCATCTGGTGCCGAGTTAGATTCAGCTTCTAATCTTCGATATTTTGGTCTTAGAAAAACTGATAGTAGAAACCCAAGAACGTAAGATAATACATAAATGACAAGCAAACTAAAACCTCCAAAGTAGATGAACACTAGTCTATAGAGTTCGGAAAGCACTACCATAAATGGGCGAAGTGCAAATATCAAACAGGACAGCACAAAATCAGTGGGACGAGGATAAGTATGCTGAGTGCTTATTTCAAATATGGGACCATAAATACAACTAGCGCACAAACCGATCATAGCGTTGCTAATGAAAATAAAAGGAATATGCTTGAAATAATAACTTAGAATGAAACCAACTGTGCACGCAATCGTCAATAAATAACCAATACGCACTAACAACACATAATTTTTCATTCGATTCATAACTTGACCAGATATAATGCTGCCAACGATTGCACCAATTTGATACAAAATAATGAGATAACTGCTGATTTCATCAGGATTTGAGTGAAAATAACCACCAAAGATTGGTCGCATCAATTCGCTGATGAATAAATTTTGGAAAATATTCGTGGTGTATAAAATTGAAAGAGAAAGTATTATGTTAGCGAATGTGAAATCACTAAATAAAAGTTTCATTTCTTTGACATAAACTTTAGTATGTTGCGTAAATGTAAGTTGTTTAACGCTTTCGTTTTCTCGTCTCAGCAGAGCCTGAGCCTTCGTAGGTGGTTTGGGAGGCTGGTCAGCAGCTAGGAAAATCAAAACCAATAATATAACAAGGGCGAGAAGAGTGAGAGATCCTTGATAAATTAATAGATTCCTTTTCTGTTGATTGATCCATGACTTTTTACAATTTATGAAGCTTGAATTAGCAGAGCTGTTTAGATTTCGTATTTCATTATTACATGAAAGGGGAGATAGAATATGTGATGGAATGAGGAAGGCTAAAAGTAAGCCAAGTCTGGTGCTAACGAATCTCACGCTGATTGCCGTTCCAATTTCGTCGTCAGGAAACCAAAGAACAGCAAAGGAAACGGGTGCAATTAATAAAAACCCGCTGAGCACTCCATTGAATATGCTGCCAATATATACAAACGCATACAAACGGCGCCAGATAAAAGAAATTAGTGTGCACAGACAACCCATCAATGCACAACCGGTAGAAATAATCGACATTCTTCGAAATTGCTGCGCTTTCGTTAATGACAAGAAAGTCCAGACGCCACAAAACAAACCTGAAGCTGGGATGCTACTTATGCTAAACCAATCCACCATGGCATAAGTAATGTCAAAATAATCGCGAAGAACATTGTTTACAGATCCGAAGTAGTGCACTGACAAAGCAAATAGATAATATTGCATTCCAATGCATCCCAATATCCACCATCTTTTGGCGTATAATTGAACGTCATCACTGGTTACTCTATCAAGACTATTGGAACTTTTCATTTTTTATAAAAGTAATTTCATAAACACCAACCTACCAATACAATATACTTATATCACCATCAAAATCTTTGTTTTACTTTTAATTTTTCTTTGCAAAAATAAATTATAACGTGATTTAAATTATGATTTTTGTAATATAATTGACCCGCTTAATCGACCACCTTGGCACCAATCTAAATTGGTCAAATTAAGCGGGTAGTACCACAATACAAGAAGAACATAGTTCTAAAGTTTCTTTAGATTGTTGGTTGGTTGGCAGCAAGTGACACGCCAATAATTGGGTTTGTTTTAAATACAATAGGCGAAGCAGCTTTTGGAGCAGACACTAAGTTTGTCCGTTTTAAATGCAAAACTAAAAACAGTCACTTAAAGTGCAATCGAAGTCAAAACATCATTAAAAACAATGCCGCAGCAGTCGCTATCTCAAAACAAAATGCACAAAAGCAAAAATTACGTATCGTAAAAAATAAACAAACACATCAATAAAGGCCGGGTTTTAGGCAAAGTGAGTTCCGTTCAAGCGGAGAAACTTACACTGAAAACTGAATTTGGATTTGGGATCATCGCAAAACGGTCCCAATAAAGCGAGTACACTATTTTTTTTATAAGAATCAGTAAATTTTGGGTCGAGGCTGGCTGTTCTTAAATTTTCACAAATTTTTAGCTTCATTTGTTCTTAACTTTATCGGAAAATAAAGCGACATAAACTAATTCTTGGTCGGTCAAAAGTTGTGTTTTGTGATAGATCACGATTGCTGTTAAATAAATTACCGTTAACAATGATAATACAGATGAGGCCGAGAAAACTCAGTTGATTACTTGCAAACGTACTGTTTTAGCGCGTGTTCTTAATTGTTTTTTTGATGCTGTGGCTGGCATTGTTCTTAATTGGAAACAAATTTGAGCAAAGATGAGTCTCGTGTTCTTTCAAAGTTGCTCTTATAAAAAGACTCTAGTGCTTAAGTCTTAATACAAATGTTCGATACGGTGAGTAGTTCTAAAGTACCAGAAATTGATTGTTTGATTTTTAAATATTTAGCTTCTGTTCTTAAGTATTTTGTTCATGTCGAGGCAAGCATAGTTTTTAACTTTAAGAAAAACGAGTTTATTTTTTCAATAAAAGTGAAACGCAAAAACTGCATTTTGAAATTTTTGTTTATAGCTCACATAGCATACGCTATTTTAAATTTCGCTTGGAGATTTCAATCATTATTTGTTATCGCAATCAAACAATGTTGCTGACCATCTCGCAAAAATGCAATCAACTGTTTATTTTCGACGAATAAATACTTCTTCCTGCAATGACGTCACAATGACGAAACTGTTTGAATTTCAGAACGTTACTCATAGCAAGTCATAACTCGAGCGTAGCCTATCACGTAGCAGTGACAATTAAGCGTAATACGGTAACTCAAGAATTAACAAAATGACTAAACCGTCGAATCTTAAAAGGAAGTTTTAGTTACTGAAAGATATATCGCGTAAGCGCCTTCAGTTAGGTTTCAATGCAACCATAATTCGGCATTTGGACGGCCAGGTTCGGAGTTTGGTTTGAGATTAGTATTGGAGGAAGATTTAAGGTCATCAAAATCGTTTTTTCTTCAAGTTTTACTTAGTAACAAACTCTGTAATATTCTAATTACAAATTTATTCACCAAGTTGTCTTAGCCAGGAAACACCCAAACTTTTGGTCTTGGAGTCAATCTGCCACCAGCCTCTGCAGCTACCTGTCTACCAATAAATAGACTCTTTATTAGTAGACAGGAAACTGACAATTTTCTTGCTGTTTTTTTCTTGACAGTTTATTTGCGCTGGGAAGGTGTCTATAGCGTGACTGTTTTCTTTGCGGTTTATTCGCGCTGCGAATATGTCCAAATTGTCCAGTCAAATCAGTCGAATACGCGTGACTGCAAAAAATCTTCGCAACAAGAGCAAACTTTTTTTTCAATGCTCTTCTCTTTTTCTCCGCGCGTCTGTTTCTAATCTACTAAAAAAGCGTCTATGGTCTACCACACACAACGGAGGCTACACACTGTCTTTTTAAGGCTAAACGTCAAGCAGGAAAGCTGTAAATACCAAATTTTAAGGTGTTTGGTTTGACCCCGATTGGAAATCCATCCCGAGTCTACCGTTTCAGTAGCAGGCGCTCTATCCACTCGATCACTGATCGATATCAGGCGTTTTTGCGCATATTCGTCGCAAAATTCCAACTGACGGAACCGACTTTCGTATATCGGCAATGCACTGTATCATTTCGATTTCGGTGTTTGAAAAGTTAATTGGTGGTATAGAACGTGAGAAATGCTTTAATTAAAATGTTCATTCTTTGAAGCAGCTTTTCGTCTGACACTTATCAAGAAGAATCGTCAGAATGGAAAGCGCAGGAAAAATACCCCCATTCTGACAATTCTTCTTGACAAGTATCAGACGAAAAGCTGCTTCAAAGGATGAATATTTTAATTAAAGCGATTTCGGTGTTGTTTCGAATTGGGTATCATTAGCTCAAAGGTGTCCAAACTTTTTCGATGGAGTGCCAAATAGGACCCAACGAGGTTGCGAGAAAAAGAAAACGTTGGTCAAACATTGGGATTTCAAGGGGAAAAACGGCCCACCTTTAAAAGATTAGTGAGAAAAGAAGGTGAACACCGAAACAAAAAATAAACACTTCAAAAATAAAGATTTCAAAAAACAAAAAATACTATTCTTTTAGCGAAAAAAAAAAATATTTGAAGACCAAGACATCTTTAACTGTTCCTGGTTGAGAATTGGCGAGGCTGCAATTTTGTCACGCCAGTATATTTCGTTTACGATCAATGACGATAACTTTGGTGGCGGGCCAAAGTTGCATTTTTGACGCGGGCCAGGTTAAATTTCTTGGACAAACTTTGAACATTCCAGCAATTGTTTATTGAAGCCGTGGAAAATTCGAGTAGTCATTTTTCCTTGTTTATTTTGGCTCCGTTAAGTCGAATCGTTTAATTACAAATCTATTGTCATAAAAATGGAGCAATTTCTGCAAAATAATTTCAGTCTAATTCCTGACTAAGTAACACAAACACAATATTTTCGAGTGATTGGTCGTTTACAACAACAATGTAATGATAAAGCAAAAACGATTTTTTATATTTTGCTACACCAATATGCAAAAAAAATTAATTTGCACTGTAATATTATGCTACTTGTAATACAGGGTGGGCCGTAAATAACGCACCAAAGCATATTAAACAATGTTGATAATAATAACACCAAAGCATATTAAACAATATTGATAATAATAATAATATTTCACATCACAATTTACTTTTAATTCTTGGGTGCGTAACTTACGGCCCACCCTTTTGTTATAATTATCAGAATTGTTTTATATGCTTTGGTGCGTTATTTACGGCCCACCCTGTATGTTTATAACAATAAACTTTTCAAAAAATGACATTGTTTTAACATAATGCTGCCTAGTGCGATGTTGTTCTGCGGAATTTACAGCAAGTACAACCAAAAAAAATCCATCGTGAAAAGCTGTCATACAAAATAAACTAAAATTCAGTACAAAAAGTCAAATTCTACGGTATTGAAAAAGGCTAAAGTTTAAACAAATTTGTCACTTTTATTTAAAAAACTGGAAAAGTGCTTTACCGGTACTATTTACGTTAACATTTAACTAACCTATACCAAGGTTAGAACCCTATTTTCACGGGGAGTTTTTAAGATCACTTTTTCATAATAACTCACTTCAGATAAAAACTTACTTCAAACCAAACTGACTGGGAGAAGAAGTCCGAGGTTCAAATCTCAGGCAGGTCAAATCAGACACAGTGTTACCAATAGTTTGCCCTCGCTGCAGCATTTCTTCGTAAGGAGCTGTGCTAACTCCGCGCGACGACGCGGAGAAGGACCTCGCAAACTCGTGACACCCTTTGACGTAATTAATATGCAGCGAGTATAATGAAAGATTTGATTTGAGATTTATTCTCTAAGCAAATGTAATTATGTAACTTTAGATAAGTTTAGCCTCTAGAGCAAGGGGTGCGAGACTTCATCGTGTCTTCCGTAAATACGTCTATAGCCCTACCTATTAATATGTATCACATACATACATGAATTTATTTGGTCAAAGCTAAAAAAAATAGCTCACGTTTCGACTAAGACAAATCGTAAACAGCACAATATTACCATTAAGCTAGGAAATACCAAAAAAATCCAAATGTTATTCAGTCAAGGTGCTTCCTGACAACGCCGAGTTATTAAAAAAAAAGTAAGTTTGGAAAAAAAAGAAGAGAAATAATATAAAAAAACAAGAAAAAAGAAAAAATCATAAAAAATATGAAGAGGCAAGATGCTCAAGTAATAAATGCTAAGCTTTCATCAAAATGCTTATTTCTTCAAAGCAGCTTTTCGTCTGATACTTGTCAAGAAGAATCGTCAGATTAGAGAGCGCAGGAAAAAAAACGGATATCTATAGGAAAAGCCGAGCCATGATTGACTGGAGAAAGACCGATGAGAGAAAATGCTCTCCCATTGGTCTTTTTTTAGCCAATCACGGCTTGGTTTTTTCCTACAAATAGCCGTTCTTTTTTCTGCGCTCTCCAATCGGACGATTCTTCTTGACATTTAAGTGCCAGACAAAAAAATTGCTTCAAAGAAATGAACATTTTGATTAACGCAATTTTCAGGTTCTATAACACCAATCAACTTTTTAAACGATAAGCATAAAAGCAAAAAAAAATTTAAATATTTTGGTAACCTTTAACCAGCATACTTTGCTTGCCTTAGATAGTCGAAACTGTTTTATGCAGATCATCTCTTTTTACTTGAGCAAACTGTATCACTAAGCTTACAGCATGTCTCAGAGGAGAGGCTAAAAATCTTCCCCTTACACTTTCTTCCCCTGAAACGTTCAAAAAATTAAAACTAAGCCGCGTTGTTAAGCTATAACAGTAGTTTTGAAAATTTTTTCTCGTTTTTTTTTTAATTTTGACTCGAATTATCTTTTAATATTTGCAAGATACTATAAAAGAATCTACTTTGCCTAGAAGAAACTTTCTTGCAAATAACTATATAACGGAATCACCTTGCCTAAAAGTATTGTAAGGCTCAACAATTAGTGAAAGGCAAGTTACTTTTTAAAAGAAACTTATGTAGCTACTTGGCTAAAAAATATAATCAAGTTACAATAACAAACTTAAAAAAAGCACTAAGACTTGCACTTACTAGTTACAGTTACTTTTAGTGGTCAAAAATTTGGGCTAAAAATATGGCCTTCGCCAGACCACAAAAGTCGAGAGCCCAAACATATAGCGAAGTCAAGCCAAAGACTGTCTTTGTCATTCGTTTTATCAGAACGTTAAATTTTACACGTCAATTTACAAATTTTGTAGCTTTGTCGCATTTTGTATAAAAATGTTAACAAATTTGATCAAAATAAGCATGTCCGATGGGTTCAAAAAACTTGACCAATAACGTTTATTTTTAATGTTTAATATATTTCAAATTATTTTTGGGCCTTTTTAGCTCAACACAATCAAAAAAGAAAAGCTAATGCAACAGTTTGTGAACAATCAGAAAAAAACAAAACAATTACCAAACAAAAAAGCACCACTAAAGATATGAAAAATGAACAGCTTAAATAGCCCACGAAACGTCCCATACAATAATGCTCATCCAAACTTAATTTGAAAGCACTGGTCCAGGTCCCATCATCTTACTTATTTGCACTTAAAGGGGGTGAAGTATCCGGTTAGGTGTAGGTAGAAAACATAAAATGACTATCCAAAGCATTTCTTCACGAAATTCCTGCTCTCTACGACCAAAGTCGTTTCTGAGATATTTCATTTCAAAGATAACAAGATCTCCCGAGCAGTGTTACTATTTAAAATTTAATTTTCTTCGAATTGGATTCTGTGGCGTAGGCAGAATATACAAAAGAGAAAGCATGGTACGAACCTTGTAACACAGGTCGGGTTCTGGAGGTGGATACCCCAGCCGCCAGAGCCCAATAGGGCAACATTTTTACGCTGCCATCGGAGTCAAGATTTTTACTTTTTTTTTATGCAAATAACTCAATTTTAGGTAAAATTTGGGTTTAAAATGCATGCTTTTAGCAGCATAAAACATACACAAAACAAACCTAAATAAAACTTGAGAGCACAATCTATTTACCCATTTTTTCTTGTCGTACTGTACGACGTACTGTAATTAAGGCCAGGTAAGAAGTAAGCTTTGTAGATATTGGTGATAGATTAGTTATTTGCAATTTATTGCCAAGCGGCAAACACTAAATTGTTATTGGCATTGACAGAAAATAAATATCTGAAATATAACGTGCTTTCGGATATTGCTTGAGATTCGTATACATGGCATGCCGTCTTTGAAGGGGTTGTGATCCAGATGAGAGAACTAGGGCAACGCACAAGGCTTATTAAAACGTTTTGTGCTACCGGTATCAAAGTTTTTCAGCCTCTGTTTGTATTAAGGCCCGAATAGAAAAGCGTGGCACAATTCTCAACTCACTTAAAACGTTAATAAGTGTTAAATAGATCTATTTCTTTTTTGTTGCAGTATAGGGTGTGGTGATCGTGAATTTAAAAACTTTTTAAGGCAACAAAATACTGGCATGAGTTAAAAAACCTAAAATATTTACACCCTTACCATCAAGCTGATTAAAATGGTCCTAAAATGCTAGGTAGCAAAAGCCTTTTCCATTGCGAAAGCCGTTTTTATTTTAATCTAAGAAGGCCGATTTTAAAAGTTTTTTACACTTTTTTCAAATTAAGATAAATACAAAATCCAGGAGAAAGAGTATATAGGTTTGAAGCTAAATTTAATGACAAAACTGATGTTGTAAAACATTTACTAGATAATCCGGAGCACACCATGCATTACGGATTTATAAAATGCATACGACAGTTTGGGCTATGTTACTGGTGGTGGCATGTTTTAAAAGTTTCTCATTTTCGCAAATAATTTTATTTTGCTGTTTTACTCCCTTTAAACAGCTATCTTTAGTAAAGGTCAGTAGATTTACTCGCGAAGATTGGAATGGAGTTGATAAAAGCGTCCGTCTGCAAAGTACTACATCATGTAAAGCATCAGTACTACAAAGTACTGCAAAGTAATTCATCTTTGCACTTTACGATATGTTTCGTGCAATTGTAAATTGCAACTCTTTGAAGTTTCAATTGGTACTAGTAACAAATTTCGTTACATCCAATGCAACCAAGATACAGTTACTAAAAAAGTAACTTGGTATTGCCAACAACTTGCGCAACTGCCAATAATACTTCGCTGTATTTCTACCTTGCTTAAGGCTAGCGACCAATAATACCGCTCTTACTTTAATAGCTTATAACAATGATTACCAGACAAACGCGTAACTTAATGTAGATTACATTTAATATTTCTGTATACGTGACATAATATACTGTGTAAACTAATCAAACAAATTTCAAATTATTCATCTTTGCACTTTACCATAAGTTTCGTGTAATTCGAGCCAAACGATTTTTTGCTTCTTGATGATTGATTTTTATTACAACAAAATTACGAAAACAAACACAACACAACATGTCACAATCACTTTCAAATCAAATCAAATTTAATACATTTGAATAATTAAATCATTACATGAAAGTTATTTTCCAGCCACCTATCAGTTTTTTTTTTAATTTCGCATCATGGCGTGCTCATTATTGAAACATCCGGGTCAAAGAACGCGTACCAATGCGGTTGACCCTTTTTTTTGGTTTATCTTGCTTTATTGGAAATTTAAAGCACCCAGAAAAATTGCAAATTAAAAAATTCAATTATTAAGTTCACTGATTGATGTTTAAAAATTGTTTTTGAGAGTGGGAAGTTGCACTTTCATAAGACTTGGGCAAACATCATCAAAATTATTTTAAATGTTCTGTTCGTGCGGGGGGAAAAGTTAATAGGATAGCTCTGGGTGCAATTTTCAATAAAACAGTCAACGCGCTATGTGAGTCAACTTGATCTCGTTCTGCGTTGAGATAGAGTGAATGTTGTTGTAGTCTAAAAGAGAAAGAAGAGCAAATATGAAACCTTCGAACTTCGCTGACCCCAGTCCATTCAGGAATGTCAGTGGTGACAAGAATTCTTTAAACAATGACAGAAATTGACAGGAAAGTTGTAAATTTCATAAGCCATTCGTTACTTTGGGCGGACACAGCGTAGCACATTGGAGAAGCACGACCGCTGCTGAACTCCATTGTTTCAAGCCTCATGCAAGCAATTCCGTACTACAAAGATCCAGTTGCGAATTGCAGAAGTTAGAAGTTGTTGTTCTATTAAATTATTGAAAACAGAAATATATTTCTGAGGTTTTTTTTGCTGTTTTTTCATGCTGTTAAACAGAAAATTGCATTTTGCGTTTGACTCGTTGCAATGGGCTTTCGAAACACTTCTCAGATAGTTTACAAACTTTTTACTAAATTAAAAAAAAAAGCAGGACAACAAAATTTAACGTCTCGTCGCGTCATTTTAAGTATAACTGTAATGTAAACAGAAAAAATTTAGCACCTTTTTTGCTTCGTTTTAGTTCATTTGTCAAATTGTTTAACCAGTCTTATCATTAAAGTACAAGAGAGATAAATATCAAAACCAAAAGAAAACGAACTGTACAAACGCTATGATCCAGACAATTTTAATGCAAGGAGACATCAGCAACAAGATGCAAAATTGAAATATAATGCGGACATAGGTAATTGGGCGGTAGGTGCTTTATTGTTGAATATAGCTTTAGCAAAAATAAGAGATGTAGGTTGATAGAGTGATAAGGCTTTAAAAAAGTGTAAAAGTACAGAAAAAAAAGAATTAACTTATTAGCGTGTTACAAGAGTAAGAAAAATCACAAATTGGAAAAATTCATGAACATGATAATTGACAATAACTTATCAATTATCAAGCAGCATAATTATTTTTAGACAATTCAGATGATTAACATTCAATAAAGCGGTTGGTTGATTTTAAGTTATACAGGAGATTTGAGCTGGAAGAAAAGGAAATTATGTCTTGATTAAGCTGTTCACCTCAGAAAAAAAGAATTCACAGTAAGAATGTACAAAAGTAGTTTTCTTGGCGAGAACCTGATTAGAACAGTCAAGAAGTATCTTTTACTCTGGAACAACAACGCGAAAGATTGATGTAGCTTTCAGAATAAAACTTTTTATGAGGCAGGTTGATTGCAAACGTTGAAAAGAATTAAGGACTTGGCTCAAAATAACGTTTATGGAAATTTTGTCCCAGATGAAATAAAGTGGTCGCAAAGGAATTAAACGCGATATCGGGCACTCATAGCAAACGTTGTCGTTGGTATCATTCAAGCTTGAGCAAAATTCCCATGTGTTAATTCGTTTTTCTCCATTTGTAAGACAACTGACCCAATGCCTTTAGTTGGATTTGCCGAAGAAATATCAAAAATGTGCCACTTAACATGCTACTTCTTTCTGCTTGTTGGAAAGATTTTTGAAAGGAGTAGAACTTCAAACTAAGAAAAGGGTTTTAGGGGCCTGTTATTTTTGGTAATTCTGCTTGTTTTGAATCAAAAAGAGAGAGATAGAGTTATTTGTGAGAGATGTTGTTCTACTGTTCTGAAGAAAAACGCAGCTGACGAAGCAAAAAAAGAATGTGTTTCCGGTCAGAGTTAGGCTCCGACTTGTAAGGCATGCTGTCAGAAAGTTTTTTCCGGGTAAAGACTACGGACTCTATAGTTGAGGTTACAGAGCACATACGAAATCCAAAAGAGGTTAGCAATTGTGTTGGCAGTAAGACGTTTAAATCTTAGCAAGAAAGCAGTATTGGTCCCAGCCGAAGACGATGGCATTTCAATACCAACATGTCGAGAAATTTTGGATAGAGTGATCGGCCTGATTGAAATTTGGGTGTTTTCTTTGACACAGAATTTTCGAAATTGGCATTTGAGTTTTTCTTGGACACCAGTAGCGTAGCCAGAGGGGGCGGGGGGGCTCGAGCCCCCCCTCCATTGGCCTAAAAAGTATCCAAAATAGCGCGTTTTTAGTGCTTTTGAGGCCGATTTCTGCTCCAAAAATGAAAACAGTCCCCCCAAAGGTATTTGGTAGCCGAAGCTGTGAAGGACTTGCCGTCATTTGGACCAGAATAGTAGAGTTTTTTTGTTCTGGAGCTCGCCCAAAGTCGGGTGAAGACCTTTTTTTTTTTTTTGGAGATCAACTAATTTTTACTAAAAAATCGTCTCAGTCCAATTCAAGACTAATGAAAATTTGGGTCAAGTTCGTTTACGGTTGAATCAAACTTCCAAAAAAGCCCCCCCTTTGCGAAATTCTGGCTACGCGCCTGTTGGACACTGAAACATTTTTGCCGTAAAAGTGATGTGAGGCAAGAGTAGAGCCTTAATTAATAAAAGTGTACCATGCATTGAGAGATTGCGGCATAGGTGGGCACAAGTCCGTTAATCCGTTAATAACGAAGCTAATTTTTTCATTAACTCGTTAATCTGTTAAAAAGTTTTTTCATGTTAACGGACTAAATTGACTTCCGTTAAGTTCTGTTAATTTCCGTTAAGATTTTTATCGTTAATATCTTGCACCATTCATTCATCGTACCGGTACGAACCAGTTTGCACTGGTAACACTTGTTGCGTATTAGCACGAGTTTTATGAAAGAAAGCGCAGAAAGGAGCTCTTTTTTGTGGCAAATAATAAGCTGCAGCTACATAGGTCTATTAATTATCGCTGTTCACAATTTCCAAAGATTTTCAGATCGCAGCTTCGTTAATGCATTTGAACTTATTTTTATCTTGAAATTAGATTAGACTGTAAAATATAACTTCCAAAACACAAAAAGACCACCACAGCAATAAATCTTTCCTTACAATTAGCTCAACAGCGCCAATACGTGTTCTAGAAGAGAGTGAATAAAAAGAAATGTAAATTGCATGCAACATGTTAACGAATTAAAGGACTTTATTAACTTCCGTTAATTAAAGCTGGAAATAACGGATCAACGTTTACGGAGGTGTGAAGTTTGTTAACGGACTGGTGGTTAACGAAGCTAACGTTTTGCATTAACTTGCCCACCTATGGATTGCGGTGTTTGTGGTTATCAGCTATTCCCTTGATAGTACCTGTCAAACAAGACTAATTTTGTGTTTGAGGTAGAAAGGTCAAAGAGAATCGAATACCAAATATTTTTGCTTTGTTTAGGAATTTAGCTTCCGGCATCCGCTTTTTAATTTCTTCTGAAAGATGCTTGGTGTTAAAATGGTGGTCTTTTTTCTATTGATTTGCAGATTGAAATGAGAAGAGAAATCTTGAATGAGTTGCAGTGCAGGACTTACTTCAGACGGGTCAGTGAGAAAGAGTGTGGTCTCATCAGCCTATTGCTGTAATTTTATTGATGCATAGCCAAGAGAAAAGCCTTTGATTGGCGATGAAGCACTGATTTTCTTAGATAATACATCCGTTGCCGTGGAAAATAACAACTTACTGAGTGGGCAGTCTTGTTGCATGCCGGTAGTAATAGAATGTGGTCGGTGAGAGTATGATTGACTAATTTTTTGGCAGATATATTTTGCAAAAGTGGTCCATGGATTCAAAGCTGGTGGGAGGGTGATGTGGTGCACGAGTGATAAAATGAATTTATGAGAAACGTAGTCGAATGTGTAAGCAAAATCAAGTTGGAGTAAGGTGAGAGGGTGGCTGATGTCATTAACAAAGTCAATGGCTGATTTAAGGTCTAACAAAACATTATGAAGTTGTCTTCCTTTGATTGCAGGTTGTTGTGTTTGGGATATGTAATTTTCTAAGAAAGAAAATAAACGAAAAGCAATAATTTTAGCAAAAATTTTGTAGTAGCAGTTAAGAAATGCAATCAATCACCAGTTTTAAATATCTGTGGACTTTCCTGACTTCGGAATAAGTTTGACAATGGTTGTTTAGTGAGAAGAGGGTGCTTGTTGTTGTATAAACTTGTTGCTATATAATTGGTGAAGAGAAGGAATGAGTTGGATTGGGAAATTCTGATAGAATTTAGTACCTTTTTACCCATAGAATTTCGGAGTAAAATTCTATCAGAATTTTCAAACCCAACTCATTCCCACTCTTCAGGTGAAGTGTTAGGATTTAAGCTGTTAATTGCAAGTTTTATTTCATCTTCTGTTACTAGACTGTCAATAGGGGTATATTAATGTGGTTCGGTTTTGGTCAGAATGTCAGCAAGGTGTTGTTCTAAAGATGATGTGGACAACCCGCTGGTGCAGTTCCAACGTTGCTTAAAGTGTTCGGCGACTTCATGTTTTGTTTCGGCAGGATCTATGATTCTAGTAAAGTCATCTTTGCGAAGTGCGTTTATCATAATTTTTTGCTGTTGGTGATGCTCAATTTTAAAGAAATATTTTCCTGATAATTCATTTTCAACTTGGATAACAGAAGGTGAACGTACAAGTGCACCTCGTTCTTTATTTTCCTTCAATCGTCTGAGTTCGTCAATAAGTGAACCTACATTTCGGGGATCAGCTGCTTGTAGACGTTTTAGTACTGAGAGTTTTTTGGCATTTTGGAATTTTTAATTAAGAAAGCCAATAGTTTGAAACCAAAACTTTAGGCTAAGCTTGAAATTATCCCACCACTTTAAAGGATTTTCGAATAGTTTGCGTTTGCTTAACCATTTTTGAAGAAAAAAATCAAAGCGTACTTTATTTAAGTGGGCAGACCGAAGAGAATAGTTGAGTTTCCACAGAGACTCCGGTCGCAACTTCAAAGTTGAATGGAATTTGACTTGAATTACAGGGTTGCCACATCCTGGAAAAGTCCTGGAAAGTCCTGGATTTTTTTTGCTGTCCTGGAAAGTCCTTGAAAGTCCTTGAATTTTGTTTGTGAGTCCTGGAAAGTCCTGGAAAATGTTTATAAAGTTTTCCCGTGATTTACCCAGACAGAATGTGAAGTTTTTTAGTTTTTTTATAATAACTGGTACCTTGTAATTGTGCAAAGCTGTTGTTGAAATAACTTGCATTGTGAAGTTCGTTCAAAATGCTTTATTGTATTGTAAAAAGACAGAGCTCATTTGTATGCTGGCGCACAAACAAAAAATTGCTATGCTAGCCCTAACGTGGGTTAGAGCTTGGATTGCTGTTTGGATTAACCCAAACTGCAACTCTAGCTCTTACTTCAATATTAATATGAGCGCCCATTCTTCTGCTCTTTGCTCTCTTGTTCTTTTTAAGCAGTTCTTACTAGTACACTAGAGTGCAAATAAGCACTTCCTCGTTAAAATGCCAAAATTTGCACTTTGCATTACAGTATGTATAAATTATTGAATATTACTAAGAAGAGTGAATTCATGGACAGTAATTTATTGCAATGCGATACTCCAGTAGCAGTATTACTGCTAGTAGCAGTAGCATAGCGGACTATAAGCCCTCCATTGACCTGTAGACCAAAATGCACAACTAGAAAAATACTATGTTTATCGCAGTATACTTCTAAGGCAGTTTTTTGCAGTAATATGGATAGTAAAGTAATTTAAAGCCACTTTTGGAACATGATTTTGGGGAAGGGCTGATATTGGTCAAAAATAAAACCAGTAACAACTTACTAACTAAAAATGGCTAAAAATAAACAATTTGATCGCTTTATGCAAAATGCTTAACGTAGGCTTTGTAAAAAAGTGTAACTCAGTATTTAATTCTGTTAATTACCAATCAACTCTCCCAAATCTCATTTCATTAGCCCCTACTCCCAACTTATATCTTTTTCTAGCGTTATAAAATACAGACGATTTGGATTAATACTTAGGAGTTTTTTCAAAGGAGGTGCCTATTTGCACTCTAGCGTGCAAATGAGCTCTGCGTATAAGAAAAAGTGGGTGCTCATTTGCTCAAATACTCTTTTATTTTTTAAATTATTATCGTTAGTGGTTTGTTGGAGTTTAGATTTTGAGTTTGGGTTAAGGTTAGGGTTACAGTTTGGGTTAAGTATAAGGTTGGGGTTAGGGCTAGGATAGAGTTTTTCGTTTGCACCCTGGCGTGCAAATAAGCTCTGTTGTTTCAAATAATAGGATTTTATAGTTAAATGGCTGAAAATAAAGCTAGGACTGAAGTTTTACCATTACCCATTATCACTAGAGCTCGACCAATATATCTAGCGTCAGCTGATATGTTTTGGCCGATATCAGGGCCAAGCCGGCATATTGTATCGGCTATCTACCGCCGATAAAATATCGGCTTATCGAAATTACCTTAAACTGTTTATTTTCAAGAGCAAGCACGAGTATTCTTGCGTTCAATTTGCTTAGTATGACTTGCGTTTGCAATAGTCTTTTGTTGGAGGAGAATTACTGAAGCTTTTAGTGTCAAGTTAAGTGAAAAATATAGACCAAATTAGGTAGTTAATGAGTTATATATCCGTATCGGCCTAAAAAAGTCATATCGATTGAGCTCTAGCTATCACCCACATACTGTAGCCCATTTATGCATTCAGTTTAATCATGTTTTTGCAGTGCTAATTTCTATGCCACGTTTTAAAAGCGATAATCTTGACCAAATTAGGCCTAAAATTAAGTTATTGTTGCAAAAAAATTGCAAAATCTTTGAACGCTGGGGGCTTTGCCCCCAGACCCCCAATGGCTTCTGGCGTCTGAGGGTTCCGCCCCCTTACCAAAAAGCTTAACCCTCCCGTTGCAAATTTCTAGCTTTGCACCTGGTTAGTGGTCAATACTAGGAATGCAAATGCGTTACATCAAAATTTTTCGTCAATCACAAGTTCAAAAGAGTAGGTGCATGAAAGAATAATAGTCAAAATCAAATTTTAAGTGCTTAAAAAAAGAAGCTTAAACAGTCCTGGAAAAGTCCTGGAAAATGACCTAAAAAAGTCCTGGAAAGTCCTGGAATTTGATTTTGCAGTTTCTGTGGCAACCCTGGAATTAGACGACCGAAGCTATGACCAGAAAAAATCAAGGGAAAGTACTTCGAAGAAATCAATTTTGTTGTAAAGCTGCAGGAATGTAAATTCGATCAAGTCGTAAAGCTGCATTGCTTCTGATGTATGAAAACATTTTTTGACTGAGGGTTGAAAATCCGAAAACTATATTTAAGGTTGTTTTGTTGTAGCAAGGTTTTAAGGGAAAAGTAATTGACACTCTTAACAAGAGAAGAGGAGCTGTCAAACCGAGACAGAGTTGCATTAAAGTCTCCGAAAACGAAGATACAGTCAAAGCTTTTGTTTTCAATGTAATTCTGAAGTGCGATAAACATTTGGTCACATTGCGTACGTCGACGACTTGACTTCCCCAAAGGCATATAGACGTTAATCAGGAGATGAGTGATAGAGTGAGCGCAAAACCTAAACGCTTGATCTCTGTAAGGAATGATGTTTTGCGCTTTCGCTTGCAATACAAAATGAGGTCGATTATGCAGAAGAATGGCAGTGCCACTTTTAAAATGGGGTAGAGCTTCATTAACGGACGGGGCATTTGCAAACAAAGTGATATCAGATTGGTTAAGCCATGCTTGCAATGCCGTTTGATCAATTCGGTGCGTTTCTTGCATCATCAAAACATCGATCTTATGGTCTTGGCTTAAATTGGAGATTTGTGGCAAAGAGGTATTGATCCCATTGATATTGGTAGAGGATAGGGTTAGAAATTCATTATTTTAGTCTCCAATCCATTTCTTAACATAGCCATTAATCTCTGTTTTGAGCCAAACAAGAAAAGATACTAGATAAGAATTTCCAAAGAAAAAAATCTATTTTTTGAAAGGTGATTTTTCGTTGGAATTTGTCAGCTGTTTAAGCTCAATTTTTCTTGGAGGGGTTAGCCCAAAAGGACTATTAGGCGCAGTTCACACCTAGAGCGGTTAATGGAATACGAAAATAAGTTTTTCCGTAGATAGCATTCCCATTAATTCTCACTAGACTGCGGAAAGTAACAAAATATCTTCCGTGCTGCAAATTTTCTCGCTCTAGCGCGGAACCGCAAGTGTTGAAATATTTCAACTTCTCCTTCGCCGCATGTGGAAATTTAGTTGAGTTCGTTAAGTTGAGGTTATCAGTTGGTAGTGAAAAGTGGAAGTTCTAGTTAATTTTTGTTTTCTAGGATAAAAAAAAACGTCATTTGGGATTTAAAATAAACCTGAACCATGCAGTAACCATGTTTGTACTTGTTCAAGTTGCAATGCCTACTGTAGCACTGTAGCAATAGGCCTATTGTGCGATTGTGCATTGGACATAGAATGAGTGTCCGAAAATATCAAAAACAATTGAGTTTGGCAGTCAATTAAATTCAAGATCTGGTAACCTGTAGAAAATAAGATAGATAGGAGTACTCAAAAAGCAAACTAGGCCTAATCTTTCCAGCATAGACTGACTCAATTATACGTACAGCTAGCCTAGCTCATTCAATACCGGTATTCAGTAGGTTTCAGCCTGGGAGATCCTTACCGGTACCTCAAACAGTCTAGCTTACTAGTACACCATTTGCTAAATTAAAAATTGTTTTTACTGGTGATAGATTGTAACAGTACTGAGTATTGACAGTTGAGTAAGCAACAGCAAATTAATTCTGTGGTACTGTGGTAGGGTACTGGTAGCACCAACAAGATATAAAGTGAGACATTGGTAGGGTCCGGTAGCACCGACAAGATATAAAGCGAGACTTTGGTTCAGTACCAGAACTGCTATTAGTGTTGAATGTTGCAGGAGTATCAGAGTATCACTACTATCAAGATATGGGGCTGGCAAAAGCTTGTGTGACAGTGGCCTAATGTGCTATACTTAGAGATGTAAAAAAAACAGTTTTTTTTGCGATTGTTTTTTTTTGGCCGTGTTTTTTTATTTATTTTTTTTAGTCTTTTGAAGAAACAAAGTTGATAAACGGTGTGTTTTTAATTGAAAAAACACAATTCCTGCATTTTAGAATGTATTGCCACTGCACTATTCTCAACCGATAGTGACGTCAATCAATATTTTGTTGTCATTTCAAAGCATCGTTATGAATACAGAATAAATACTTATTTTTAAATTTGATCAATTTCGGTTGATCGTGTAAGAAAGTACAGATATAAGGCTCGTTTGAATGCGATGTAATGCTTGTCCTTTTTGAAGCTTGTTGAATGAATTTATTCTAGCAGCAAATTCTTTTTATTGTTTTGCAATAGTTTTGCAAAATAGCATCTTTCTTTTTCAATGCAGAGCTTCTTATACGTCCTCCATTTCCTCTTTCCTGAATTCAATTTGAAGTACACTTCTTTTGCCCAAAACAGACAGCTGCAATTTTAATGTAATGCAGAGAGCTCTAGCGTGCTGAATGGCCTACAGCATTTTGACATTAAAATGGCAGAAAAATTCTGAAGTTCAGCTAGATTAGGGGTGCAGAATCTGCTGCCTTAAGGCAGCATGTGGCCGTAAAAGGATTTTTACGGCCGTGAAATTGTACTTCAAAATGCATGTTGTGGCGGCCGTGCATTGATTAAATTGTTTTGCTACGTAACTGTTAAGAAATAACTGTTAGGAACAGTTACGATTTGCTAACTGTGCATATAAATAAGACGATAATATGCTAGCCCTGTTTATTTACCAAAGCGTAACTATTTGCCGCTTACGCTTGGCTTTGCCGAGTCCTTTGCAGAAAGCTCCTATTCGATAGTTGCGTAACTTTTCAACGTCACAATTATTTTAACTAGTTTATTCCCGAAACTTCATCTTTGCTCCTTCACAATTACGCTAGTTTAATGCGGTGTACAAATTTCAGACTGTGTCGTCACATGGTATATGATATTTACAAACGAGTTAGTTTTTCTTAGATTTTTCGGAATTGTTTCTTTTGCCTATATATAACGTGAATATTCTTGACTTAGAGAATAGAGGTGAGACTAAGAAGTTTTTACGGCAGCATTTATGGCAATTAAATCGTAAGGCTTAAAACATAAATTCGTAAAATTTGTAAAAAATGACCTTAACTCTATTGGAGGCCGTTAGCGCATTTATGGGATGTTTTGCGGCTAGCAGTACAGAAAAGGTTGTGTACCCCTGAGTTTGATCGACAAGAATAAACCAATCTAGCACTGCATAGTTTCGTTTTCTTAGGTTGCGGTCTTAGGTCGTTGATCAATTATCAATAAAAATGTTGTCAATCAATTATAAAGCAGGTTCTTCGATTTAACGTAAGTAATAAATAACTAGTAACGGCACTTGCCAAATCTTTGATCGACCGCAATAAAATATCCACAGCAGTATTTCCAAAGCCATTTGTGTCACAAAAATTAACGGTTGAAATTAACAGTTAAACTGTATCACTAGAGGTTTAGCGAGATTACATTACATACTTGCAAAAAAAACAAACAAACAAACAGGTAGTTAAAACCCCTTTTTGAAAAATTCCTACTATAAAAGAAAAACCTTATGTGCTGCTGTTCCAGCACAGCTGTTTTAAAATATGGGCATAGTGTTATTTACCTTAACAAAACCGAACCTTAGACTTTGGACGTTGGTGCTTAAAACCGCCGCGTTTAATTGCTTTACTGATTGTTACCAAATTCGCTTGTAATCATCAAATCACACTGTTTTCCTGGCGCTTAATTGCACGTTATTTTGCAACACGTTGGAACCGATAATAATTTAATTTGGAAGTTTGTAAATTGCCTCCAGAATCGGTGCTTTGTGGAGTCCTCGGGTCGTTGTACACGTGGAGGCGTCAAATTGTCATTGGAATGGTTAGTAGCAGGACGTGGATATCTTTTAAAGCTACTAATCATAATTTAATTTATTTTAGTTAAAAGAGTGAACCTCGGTAAGTTTTTGACTCGTTAGTTTTATTTTCGCTGAAGATAATCTTATTTCCAACAATTGGTTGTGAATTTTGACTGAAGAGGTGAAGATCCTTGCGCTCTGCGGGACACTCAGTGTTGGAAACTAATTGCGGTTTTCCAACAGCTGCCAGCTTAGTCAATAAATATTAGTGACTAAGCTGACAGCACATAGAGAGGTTTTAACTACCTGTTTGTTTTTGTTTTTTGCATGTATGTAATAAAGCCAGTAAATCCGTCAAACCTCACGATCAACCTCAAGCATAACAACACATTGGCAAGCTTTCTTAAAAGCTATCAGACCAGCTTACGTGGTTCCAAGTAGACATGAAGTGTCAGAGGCCTTACTGGTTTCAGAGTACGGAAAAACTCTAAAAGAAATGTTGATAAAAGTTGCTGAAAGTGATGCAGTAGCAATAATGTGCGACGAATGAAGCAACATTCGACATGAGCCAATTATCAACTTCTTGCTAAGTGTGCCCCAGTCTGTTTTTTGGAAATCGATTCATACTGAGATGCAAAGCCGTACTGGAGAATATATAGCAGAGGCAGTTTCAGGTGTCATTGACGAAGTCAAACAAGAATGCGGCAAAATGCCTATAGCTTTAGTAGCAGATAATGCAAGGAACATGAAAAAATCTTGGAAACTGTTGGGGGAAAAGTGTTCGGAACTAACTTGTTATGGCTGTGCTGCTCATAGCATGAATTTAATTTTTGGTGATCTAATGAAATTTTGGAGACATTAAAGAAAGTTAAACATCAGGCTGAACAAATTTCAAAGAATTTAAAAGCTAGCGCATGCTGGTGGATTTACTGAAAAGCATGCAGAAAGTTGAAAAAGTCAATGTTACTCTGAAACTGCCGGTCAAAGACAAGGTGGGGAACTGTGGTCACATGTTTGGAGAGTGTACAAAAAATAAGGTTGTCTTACGAAAGCTTGCTGTATCGGAAATATCAGAAAAAAGCACCTTGGCGAAAGAAGTGAACAAGACGATTTTAGATGGTGATAGTTATTGGAGCGTCAATGAAGCAGTAGTGAATTTACTGAAACCTTTGTCTTCAGCAATCACTCAATTGGAAGCAGACGTTCCAAATTTGGTTGAAGTGTACAAACTTTACTCGAACGTTCGATGTGACATCAGGGACAACCTTCAGTCGGTTCCTTTTTCTTTGCAAGAGCAAGAAAAGATTGCTACCATTTTTGCTGAAAGAGAAAAATTTTGCATCAAAATCATTCATAAGGCGGCCTATTTTTTGGATCCTCGTGATCATGGAATGCTGCTCTGCGATGAGGAAAAAGTTGCAGCGATCGAATTTATATGCGGCCTTGCTGAAACTTTTTCCTCTTGTGAGTTACTGACTGTAGATTCATCAAAAGTTCATCAAGATTGCGTTCTGTATTCAGCAAAGGATGGGTTCTATGCTATGCCTTTTTTGTGGAAAAATATTGCAAACATTTCTCCGGTTTCTCGGTGGAACGGTTATTGTACCAACCAAGAATTGGGTAAGATTGCTGGTAGACTTTTAAAATTACCATCGACTACTGCAGCTGTAGAGCGATCTTTCGGCTGCTACAGCCACATTCGTTCAGCCAAACGCCACCGACTGACTATTGACCAATGACAGAGCATCAAAACTTGTATTTGTGTCTCAAAACATACAACGCACTATTGGTCAGCAATCTAAACATTCAGGTCAAGCCGCCCAGACATCGATGACCAGCGACTCGGAAAAAAGTGTTCATGTTCCAATTACTGAAGATGCAATCGAGATAGAAAGCAACAGTGACGAATAGTTTGCAGTCGGTGTTTTGAAAGTCGATGAACTCATTAATTTAAACTGTTCGGACAGTATCGATAGCGAAAGTTAAATCTCAAGCGTATTGTAAAACTTTCAAGTGTATGTTTTTCAAAATTTCTAAAAGACATTTGCTGTAAAACTATTTGAACTTTTAATTCATCAACTTGCTAAAGAAAGCTCGGTTTTTATTTAGTGGCTTGTTGAAGCACGTTTTATGTGCAGCTCGAAATACCAAAAATATCACAGCAATGGTGAAATAATTGCAAAAAATGTTAAAATGCTGAATTGCTTATACTTACGATTGCTTTCCACCAACGCTTAGCTGCACCAATGTAACTGAATGATTTAGACTTAGGATTGCTTTCCAGTTTCCACCAATGCTGAGCTGCACCAATGTAACTTGGGGACATTTTTATTAGTGAAAGCTAGTCTGACTGGCAATAGCTTAGTAAATACCAGAGACAAAAAGATAATGTTAGGGATGGACCAGAAATGTTCTAATCTAAAGAATAGAAAATATGCATGTTAAAGATAAAGTTTTATTTCAAAAAAACTGAGGTTGTAGGAGCAAAGCTTCAAATTTTGAACATTTTTGAACATCTGAAGGTTTTCCAATTATGTCAACGTTTGCAATTCTATGAAATATTTGACCTTTGTTTACATAGTACACTGTTCATAATTTTGTACTGTTATGCTATGCGTTCTCTTTCTACAGTGCTGTTCATAATTCAGGAGCCACCCTGCAAAATTGACCATTTTGTAAGTTCCAAGTCGAATTTATGATATGTGCTTTAATTGTATATGGGCAAGTTATATATTTTTGTAAAGGGTTTGCTACGAGAATTTTACTGAAAAAAAATTTTTTTTTGAAATAATTATTTGGGGCCAAAATGCACCCCTTAAGCATGACGTCACTTTGATGGGCCATTTTTATATTGGTAACATGGTTGCAATGATCGAATTAGCAAAATGAAATCGAAAAATTATGTTTGTAATTATTGTGTATTCTGATGACCTGAGGTCACATCTTGGGTCACATTATGATCACACCACGATTAGCTCCCTATGACGTCATAATGGGAGCAATTTCAGGACTTTCTGGATGATCAACCTTTTTACTCAGTTTCAGTCATCATGGGCTTCAAACCGATTAGTGCAGAACAGAGAGGAGTGATTATTTATCTTTACAATGAAGGAAAATCGCAGAGATTTATTGCAAAAAAGACTGGTACATCTCGTAAAGGAGTGCAAGGAGTGTTAAAGAGGTGGATCGAGACAGGAGATGCGAAATGTCAGCCTCGATCTGGAAGGAAGCGGAAATCAACAAAGAGGTCTGATAGAACTTTGGTCAGGATTTCTTTAGGAAACAGGAGACTGAATTCAAAAGAGTTGGCCAGAGAGTTAAAGGAAAGTAGTGGCGTTGAATTGTCTGCTCCAACAGTGAGGAGAAGGTTGCTGGAGAATGGTCTTCGAGGATGTAAAGCTCGAAAAAAAACACTCTTGACGGAAAAACAAAGAAAACGCCGATTAGATTGGGCACGCTCTCATGTTAAGTGGCCAATAGAGAAGTGGAGGAAAGTTCTTTTCAGTGATGAGTCGACTTTTACTGTAAACAACCATGCTGGAAATAATTTTGTGAGAAGAAAACCAGAGGAAGAGTACCGGCCTTATTGTATTTCACCGACCATCAAGCATCCCCAGTCAATTATGGTATGGGGTTGCATGGCTGCAAATGGTATTGGTAGGCTCAAAGTGGTGTCTGGGATGATGAACGGGACAAAGTATATTGATGTGCTGGAAAATAAAATGTTACCCAGTGCACGTTCTTTGTTTTCCGACGATGATTGGATTTTTCAAGACGATAATGCTCCATGCCACCGTGCTAAAAAAGTCCAACAGTGGTACAGGACCCATAAAATTGAACGAATGGATTGGCAAGCCCAATCTCCTGATTTAAACCCGATTGAAAATTTGTGGTACCGAGTTAGTTGCATAATTGGGAAGAATAAACCAAAGACGAAAAGAGAGCTTATCGAACAGGTCATTGCTGCTTGGTTTCGAGTGATTTCACCCGAAGAACTCAACAAACTTGTTGAATCACTTCCTCGACGATGCAAAATGGTGATCGAAAACCATGGATGGCCAACAAAATACTAAATCAGTCCTTGCCAAATCAAACGGCTCTTTTCAGAGCCACATTCTGTAAAAAGAGTGTTAATAATTTTGACAATTTTGTAATCTTTCCTAATTTTATTACAGGTACGATATCAACTTGACATTTTAGCAAAAAAATTTCATGCTGCTTTTAGGCTTTAAATAAAACCAAGAAAATATCATAAATTATGACGTCATAATGAGTGACGCGCGATGAAATCATGAAGTAAATATGACATGACCTAAACTTGTTACAATACCCGATAAACTATCCTTATTCCTTTAATTGCTTTTGACACCAATACTGTAATGCATATTTGCTGTTAGTAAGGAAATGAGTTTTTTGGCATGACGTCACGTAATGGGGGGCAGTTTGGCTTTAAAATTATTTTCAAAAAAAAAAAAATTATGCCGAAACATTACCAGCAACAAACCCTTCACAAAAATATATAACATGTAGATATATAATTATAGCAAATAGTATAAATTAAACCTGGAACCCAAAAAACGAGTGTTTTTGCAAGGTGGCTCCTGAATTATGAACAGCACTGTAAATCAAACCTTTGATTAACAGCCTAAAGATATCTTGTTTCGGAATCGACATTCGTCTTTTATTCCTCGTCAGTATAGCTAGGACTACAGGTATGAACATGAGCGTAGAAAGGCAAAGAATCGCAAATTAACCAGATCATGACACAATTTTTTTTTCCAAAAATATAAACTAACCACAATATTGCAAAAGATAATTCTAATAGTTCAATGCAAAATAATTTCCAATAGCATGCCTTAGACAGCTGTTTCGCCCAATCTCAGGGCTCATCAGTAAGGCTAGCAAGGTTAAAAGGACAAATATCACCAGTGATAAAAATTTTCAAAACAAGCATCTTTACCAATTTATTAATCAATGAATAAATCTTTACCGATTACGTTTGTAATACATAAATCTTTACCAATCATTCAGTCAATTTTAGCCAAAATAGGTAAACCTTAGCTGAAAAATCCTTACCCACTAAAACTACAGCTATTAACTAAATCTTTACCGAATGAAACTATTGCTATAAATCAAATTTTTACCGACTAAAGTACAATTCTTACCTTACATATCGCAGAAGAACGATAGCCTAGCTAACAAAATAAATAAACTTTAACTGAAAAATCTTTCCCCAATGAAACTAAAGCTACTAATTAAGTTTTTACCGGATGAAACTATTGCTATCAATCAAATCTTTACCAACTGAAGTACAAATCTTACCTTACATCTCTCAGAAGAACAATAGGCTAGCTAACTCTCCTCAAAGCTCGCCTTAAATGGCTACGTCTCCAATAGACTGAAATGCTCAAAACTAGTGCCGAAATTCAGACTAGAGCTAAACTAGAATAACAATCTTTAGAATTTAGACTAGAACTAAACCAAGCTAAACTAGGCTAACAATCTTTATGTATTGTAAACGTAATCCGTAAAGATTTATTCATTGATTGATATATTGGTAAAGATGCTTGTTTTGAAAATTTTTGTCACTGGTGATATTTGTTCTTTTGGTCTTGCTAACCTTACTGATGAGCCTTGAAATTAGGTAAAACAGCTGTCTAAGGCAGTGCTCTTTAACCTTTTTAGCTATGGTGCACCCTAAAAAATCTTGTGACGAGCTCATGCACCCTGGTACTTAAAATTTGAAATGATACAAAAAGCCACATTTGAAATATCATGCAAAAAGACAATTGCACTATAATCTGCGCTAAGAATAACACAAGACAGAGCAAACAACAAATTCCTGAAGTTATCTTTAACGACTTTTTTGGTGTTGCATATTATCAACCAACATTTCAAACCAAGGAATGATATCCTTTTTAATATTGCAACCCTCATCAGTGGATCGATGTGTGTGATTGAATTTGTTTTGCGAGATTTGATCTCACACAAACAAGAAAAACCACTTTCGTATAAATACGTTGTGGGCATTTGAATAAGAACAGAAATTACCTTTTTTACTATAGTTTTGTATTATAGCACATTTAGTAGCTGCACCCAAAATTCAGTCGGTATAATTATAGTGTCTCTTTAAATAATGCTTTCATGCCGAAATCTGATTGAAGATCAAATTAAATCTTTGGTTTTAGTAGTAATACTATCATAAGTGAAACGGTGTAATACTGTAATATCCACAAATTAGCATCAAGTGCGACATTCTGTTCAGCAGTGAAATACTTCTCAAAGTTTTCTTTCCAGCAGTTTAAGGTGTGCTTCAATACGTGGAAGCAGTTGCATCAGAAAATTGCTTTCATGTTCTGTCGTGAAGTCATGCAAAAGAGGAAACTCTGAAAAAATTTTTGATGCAACTCGGTTCTACCACAGAGGAAATTCTTTAAAAAAGTTCTGCAGCAGAGGTATGAGCTCAAAACGTAGATTCCAGTTTAACCATACGTACATACAACTGCCAGAGGTGGGCAAAGCGCAATTAGAAACGCAAAGGGCAACCTCTGCAATTGTGGAAGTTGCGTTGCGCTTTAATGTTTTTATTTTGAAACATTGTGGAAGTTGCGCTGCTGACTAAAGTCTTTAAAATTCGTTGCGCTTTAATTGTGCTGCGCTTTCAAATTTTTTTTCAGGTAATAGCGCAATTTTATACATTGACCTTAATTTTGCTCCATTTCAATTGCGATATGGATAAATGTCGGCCTTCTTTAGCAAATTATTTACTCTTTTCTGCCTAAATTCGCAAAAAATGCTGTGTTTGTATTGTGTCGTGAAATTTCAATTGCGAAGGGTAGGTTGCGCTTTAACTTGGTACAAAAATGCCATTCCACAATTTCAACTGAATCAAAAAGTTTATGGCGAAAGTTGCGCTGCGCTTCAGAAAATTAAAAAACTAAATTGCTCATTTTGCGCCGCGCTTTTACTGTTTAAAAAGAACATTGCGCTTTTGGTATAACGTTAATTGTGCCCACCTCTGACAATTGCATCAGACACCACGTCATAACACGATAAATATGAATTGCTTAAAAGAGATTATGCTTGAGATCACATGAAACCATTTCGAGAGCCGCAATGAAAGGTTTTGCTGATCGCATGCGGCCCGCTGGTCGTATGTTGTGCAGGCCTGTTGTTCTCCCATTCTGTGATTTAATTTAGTAGGCTGTCGTAATCTTTACTACAGTTGCTTCAAACTAGTCTACTGGCGATTGTGTCTAATTTTATGTCACAAGTACCACGGCCTATTAAAAGAAGACGGCCGCACATGTCACCTAACAGTAAGAAAATTAGAAAAGCAACTTTTGTGTTTTACGTGTTAAGTAAACAAAGCGACACGCTAAAGTTTTCCTTCTAATTTTCTTGCTGTTAGGTAACATGTGCAGCCGTCTTCTTTTAGTAGGCCAGGCAAGTAGATGAGTCACTAATACACCACTACCAAAAACAAATACAATAGTAGGAAAGAGTCTGATGGTTCATAATTGTCCCGCTGCTACACAATGTGTTAATCTAGTTTCAAGCTTATACGGTCGGTTTGTCTAATCATGGTTCATTTTTATTTACAATTTTTTTAAAGGTTCTGCGTATATAGTCGGTAAGCTTGTGGTGCACCCTTGTGTACCCTTTCGTAGTGGTGCACCCCTGATATTTTTTGGTGCACCGTAGTGTGCACCGTGCTCACCGGTTGAAGAGCACTGGTCTAAGGCATGCTATTGGAAATTATTTTGCATTGAACTATTAGAATTATCTTTTGTAATATTGTGGTTAGTTTATATTTTTGGAAAAAAAAATTGTGTCATGATCTGGTTAATTTGCGATTCTTTGCCTTTCTACGCTCATGTTCATACCTGTAGTCCTAGCTATACTGACGAGGATTAAAAGACGAATGTCGATTCCGAAACAATATGTCTTAGGCTGTTAATCAAAGGTTTGATTGTGCCTATAAGCAGTACTTAAATTGTAAAATTTTGCATTGGGGGACGCTTTTGCAGCCTTGACTGAACCTTTGTGAAGATTGCATAACTCCGTCGACAAAATTGAATGAAAACCAAAAAAGATAAAAGTCTTCGCCGATAGTCTAAAAATTGATGTGTTCTTTTGCCGGAAATTAGGTGGAGACCAAAAAATAAAAGGTCTTCGCCGAAAACTGAAGTGCTTTTTCTTCTCAATCACTATTCCCGCGGAATTTGGTGCTATATTCGACCGGACTTTGTAGGTCTTTTTCCTCTCATCAACTAGCGCTCAAATCTCGATGGGGGGACGCTCAAGCTCGATGGGGGGATGCGTCCCCTTTCCGTCCCCCTACAATAAGTACTGCCTGTAAGACTCTGTATACTGTCTTAAGCTTTTTTTGTTATCGCACTGGCAAGAAAGGCTTTGTTTTCAATTGTTTTATTAAATCCGTTAAATTGATGTATAGTTTAAGGGTATCACGGTGCGTAAAGCTTCACGACCAAGTGAAAGCACAACAACTATTAATACTTTAGAATTTCTTAAGTGAAACACTTCAATCGTGCTGCTACCATATAGAAAGAAAGATTCACGCAGCATTCATAATAATCTAACATGATGAACTTCACACTTCCATAAAGCTCGAGCAAGAAGCCATGATTGGCACTTCAACATGTTTTAGGTGGTGCAAAATTTTTGATTTTCAGTAAAGACAACGTCGTATTCTCTGGTTAAATTTTTTTTTGGCTGAACTCTTCTGTTACGAATTACGATACTGCTCAGTGCTCAATGCATTCAAATCAGACAAGAGATTGTTACCGAGGAAGTCTGAACGACACTGAAAAGCTTCTGACGAGAAGGAAATATGATTGGTGTGGTAAAATACGTGGAAAAAATTTATACTTACTGTCTAGGATTGGTTAGCTTACAAATAAAACAGTGGAGTGCCTTCCATGAAATCGATGGAATATTAATAACTTAGTTAATAATCTTGAAGCTTGACGATGTTACAAATGATAACGTCTTTCTAACCCGGTCTTGCGATATGTGTCAGTTTGTCAAACCGTTTCTCGTTAAAGCTTAATTCTTAAATTTGAATATCTGCCAAGACTTGCCAATCCGAACCGTTTTGTGTTTTCTGCACGGCGACGATGCGGAATATTATAGCCAACTTCAATAACGTGTAGGAGAGCTATGCCAAACTCTCCCAATCCCTTTCTCCTTCTCACAACTGAGCACTTGATTCTGATTTTTAATGGAATTTATTATTATATTGAATAAAGAAAAATACAGAAAAAACGAAGTAGTCTCAAAATACGATGTAAGGGCCAATTCAGGGCCTTTCTTCCAATCTACAAGACTGTTCCCTCACAGTCAATAGTCAAATCCATAAAACAAAATGGAGATAAAGGGTAGGGAAGAGTCGCAAAATGCAATTGACCCAAGTTAAGCAGCATTTAACACGTATCACCAAAAACTGATACTGTTCACTTCACTCATTTTTGTCACTACTCAGTTTTCAGGCTCCAAGCAGGTTAAATAGTTCCAAGTAGTAAAAAACACGTGGTATCGCCTATTGTCTAGCATCAAAGGCCAGAAATTAACAAACAAAGGCTGTCAGCTGCTAGTCTACACAAATAATGCTCAAAAAGAACACAACGATTCTAAATACAGTCTAATTAGCGTTTTGAAGGTTTTTGAAGATGTGCTAATTAGCAGCTTATTTTTAACAAAGGATAATAATTACTCATTAATGTAACTTAAACACCGATTAGACAATGACAAATAATCTTTTCGATTTAAGTCACGAGATTGCGAAATCCAATAATTAATCAGAGACAAATGCACAAACAAAAGATTTAAAATTGGGTCTTCAGTCATTAGTTGAAAGCGGGGCATATTATTTTTAATGATTTTAACTGACGATTTATCATAGCTATGTGCTCATAATAACATATTGCAGAACACAACGCTTTGATCATCTTTTGGCGTTTGTCTCCTAGTGCGGTAGTAATACTGCGCTGCTATACCTACACATGCAGCAGAACCTTGATTTAGCAAAAAAAACATGTTTTTTTGGGGGGGCCGTGTTTTTTTGAAAAAAGCATGTTTTTTTATTTAATTTTATTGTACTCTTTGGTTAACAAAAATAAAAAACATGTTTTTTAGATGCTGTGTTTTTTCAATAAAAACAAGATTCAAAAAAACATTTACATCTCTAATAGTGATAAGCCTATGGATAACGTACAAGCTAGGGTCCAAACCATGGCAACAGGACCAGTCACGGATCAGTGATTCAAAAACTATTTTTAAAATGAAAGGAATGCAACCATAGGTGGGCACAAGTCCGTTAATCCGTTAATAACGAAGCTAACGTTTTCATTAACTCGTTAATCCGTTAAAAAGTTTTTTCATGTTAACGGACTAAATTAACTTCCGTTAAGTTCTGTTAACGGACTAAAGTAACTTCCGTTAAGTTCTGTTAACTTCCGTTAAGGTTTTATTGTTAATACCTTGCACCATTCATTCATTGGGCCGGTACAAACCAGTTTGCGCTGGTAACACTTGTTGCGTATTAGCACGAGTTTTATAGAAGAAAGCGAAGAAAAGAGCTCTTTTTTGAGGCAAATAATAAGCTGCAGCCTCATAGGTCTATTAATTATCGCTGTTCACAATTTCCAAAGATTTTGCGATCGCAGCTTCGTAAGTGCATTTGAACTTATTTCCATCTTGAAATTAGATTAGACTGTAAAATGTAACTTCCAAAACACAAAAACACCACCATAGCAATAAGTATTTCCTTACAATCAGCTCAACAGCGTCAATAGGCTGGTGTTCTAGAAGCGAGTGAATAAAAAGAAATGTAAATTACACGCAAAATGTTAACGGACTTTATTAACTTCCGTTAATTAAAGCTGAAAATAACGGATTAATGTTAACGGAGGTGTGAAGTTTGTTAACGGACTAGTGGTTAACGAAGCTAACGTTTTGCATTAACTTGCCTACCTATGAATGCAACAGAAATCGGGAAAAATAAATACAAATATCTTTCAATCTAGAAGTGGCAGAATTTTGAAATCAGTCGCAAAAAACGTCAAAGAAATATAAAATTTTTCTTGACATGCAATAAATAGTAAAATTAGCGTTTGATACCCCTCTAAGACAAAAACCTTCCTTAATACAATTATTGTAATATTGTAATTGCATCTTAATTTACCATGTTGCCTAGGTCAGAAAACAGCGAAGAGAACCTTCTCCGTCTTCGTATCAAACTGCCACCTGTACACCACACACGGTGGAAGCTTCACACTGTTTCTTTTAACGCTAACGTCAAGCAGGAAAGCAGTGAACATCAATTTTGTTGTATATGGTTCGACCTGGCCGGGAATCGAACCCGAGCCTACCGTTTCAGCAACAGACGAGAAACTCTGTCACTAGACCACTGATCGGTTAGATAGATCACCATAAGCTTGAGAATTTTCTCTTAGGCCAAGTTTACATTGGACATAACATCATAAGCTTACAGACCCACTTTTCCTTTATTTTAACCAAAAATTGGTAAGGGGCGCCAAACCCTCAAATTTATGGTGACCTGCCCAAATTAGGGGATCGAGCGCAAGGCTACCGGTACTCGAAAAGTAATCCAAGGAGTGATTCACTTTATTTTACGGGCCCACAACAACTGACCACCAAAAAACTGATCGCGAACCAACTGACCGCCGATTAACCCTAACCCTAGTGTTGGCGGTCGATTGGTTCAGAGTCAGTTTACTTGGTTCGATTTTAACCACTCGCAGCTTGAACGCTGGTACGTCAGCATTCCGGGCGTAACGAATTTTTGCCTAAAATAAACCAAGGATACGCTTGTACGCTCACAGTTTTACGTGCAGTGTAGACAAGCCTTATAGGCTGCGAATTTTTTCAGCTGAATTATCCGGTTATTAAAAAGTAGCTATTAGGTTGAAATGCAAGTTGTATTTTAAGAATGAAAATAATCATGCTAAAAATGAAGAGCACATACTTGATACACAGTAATTTATCAAGAGAGCAAAGCTGCAAAACGTTGATGATTTTATCTTCCAACTGCGAATAAACATTTCCTTGGCGTGATTTATAATAGGTTGTTTCGTCTCCTCCACATCATATTCCAGTTGGAAGAAAAAAATAAGCTTAAGAAGAAAAGTTCTGATATGATGTCTGACATTTAGATTTTGGATTAACCAAGTTGTCTGTGTGATTTCTGATTAGCGATTGATTGATTGATTGATCCATATTTATCCTCCACTCACGAGGAGGCAACGGAGGCGCTTTTGTTTTGGACGAATTCGCAGTTTCTCACTCTCTTAGAAGCTGACCTCTTTCCAGTAAATTATTGTAATATTCTTTTATTTTGAACAAAATCGCAAACACTAATTTTGCAGGCCTATTTTATAGCAGGTTTTGTTCTAGGAAAAATACCTAAACAAGAAAAAAGAATCCAAAGATTTCAAAACCAAAATGCAGTAGCTAGAAAAGTGATGTGAAAAGAATGGTTGTCATGGTGGTACCCGATTTGTTCCCGAAGAAGGAAACGCAGAAAAATTCGTCCAAAACTCCGAAACGCGGAATATCTGTAGGGCGCTGGTGGTGCTGGCCAACTTCTTCCGAGCAACGGGAGAGCGGAGTAACTCTGCGAAAACACTGCAACAGGGCCACGCCTTAAGGTCTGGACCAGAGAGCAAAGATAGAGATTAGCCAAAAAAGCTCTTCGTAGAGTATCAGGGGCAGGACAGTCGCGAAGAAGATGACTAAGATCCGGTGGACGGTAGAGGATATCCCTAGGCACTGCTAGAAGAAGAATTTCTTTAAGATTACTCGAACATAGATAATAAGAAAGGAAGCAGCTGTGAGATGGCAGCGAGGGTGAGAAACCTCATATTAGATATCTATAGGGTTTGCGCAGATCAAGATGGAAGCTCACGCAGGTCATTTTTAAGCTGAAAGTCAAATAGGGAAGCGCTGAGCTGCAATTAAGTGTCTCCGAAACTTATTATAACTGGTCTGATCAAACCGAAAAAACCGAGAATTGAACCCTAACCTATGATTCAGTAGCAACTGCTCTTATTTAATATGCCGATCGAAAAATTAAAGCAGAATGAGAAAACAAAAACCAGCACAGTTACATTTCTATAATTTCTTCCCAAATCCATCGTTGCTCAACATAAACTCAACTACTCAAAGGCCTACCAAAAGAAGATGGAATCTTCGTTTAGTAGGCCATGATCAGTGATCACGTTAATATAAATAAATTCTAACCTATAGACCGTAGGGTTTTAAATTTTTACTTTGTAAGAAGCGTAATTATACTTTGTGACATGAGCTATATCATTAATAAATTCTAATTTAAGTTGCTTTAACCTGCAAGTTTTTGATTATGCGGACTTTTAAAATAGAAACGCTTTATTTTTAACAAAAAGAAATATACGAGTACTTACTTGAATTACAAGCCGACGTATTTTAGTGTTTGCAGCCGTTGCGTAAGTGGTTGGGAGAGACTTCTCAAGAACACTTTCGATCTCATCCTCACCTGCATAGCATTCAAAAATCATACCCCCTTTATGAATTTCACGTTAACCCGTAGTAAGAAGACCACTTGCGCCAAAATCCGAACTTGAAAAGGAAATATTGAGGTTAAAAGCGGACTTGAGAAACCTAAGTTTGACTTTAATCTGGTTGCATGCAGTATTTTAATTTTTACTAGCACATTAAATTTTCTGTCAGGCCTGATTTGGGCTCAGGCTTGCTCACAAATCACAGGTCATCATGTAAAATTATATCATTTTGTATTATTCTATTTGAATTTGATTTCGAAATTTTATCACATTGAAACTAAAGCCAAAATTCGGGTATGAGCGATGAGGTTCGAGTAAGATAAAATATGACTTTTAAAAAATTAATCAAAACGTCTCAAAATGGAAAAATGTTGAATCTATTACAGACTCTGATTTGTTTATTATATTTAACCAAACCACGACCAAACTATCGCAATGAATAATCACAATTAAAGAGCGCTTACAATTTGTGATGTCACAATTGCATGGCAATAAATATTACTGTACTTTCTCAACCACTAGTACTAGTGCACAAAAACTCGCTGTTTGGTTGGATGAGAACATAATCAAGAAAAATTTCCGTTTTGGTATCATATTAGATTTTGATGTAAAACGTTTATGATTTTTGGATATGTGAATCATGAAAATATTCAAGCAAGAATATGCAATTTATAAAAACAAAAACTACTATCCCCAGCTACGTACTGAAATTGTAACCTAGATGATCTTTTGGTTACTCGGTACATTGAAAATGTTTCTAGCAAAACAACGAGCTCTTGGTTTGATTTGAAAATGCGTTCGTCGCAAAGAAACTGATTTAATGGACAGCGCTCGTCATTAAAATGCACGGTAAAAAATTTAAATTAGTGTCAAAATGAATCTCGTGTCAAAAAATCATGTAGTGTTGCTACAAGCAATAATTCTTACCAGACGTTTGGTTATTTTCAGTAAAAGAAAGAAGTGCTGCCCTGTTGCAAACAATCGGAATCAAATTTTTGTCCAGTCCAGATCGACCCCATAATTTTCCAAAATCATCTGCAAATTTCCAATGCAAGTGTATGGCTCTGGTGTGGCAAAATTTTGCAGATGTTAAATTCAAACATCTTTTGTAAATAACCCGCAAAGGTGAAACGAGCCTTAATGTCTCATTTTTTTTGTTATTCCGGTTTATGAATTCAGTTCTAATAAGAAAAAAAATTTTCTACACTAGAAACGAAAAGTTGTTTTAGGTTTTTTTAGGGTTCTAATTTGTTCAAAAGAACCTTTCAAACGGGTATTTTGTTGAAAAAGAGGTACTTACTATAAAAAAAACCTCAAATGATGGTTTGTTTTACTAAAATATCTTTATCAAAGGTTTTGTAAAGATATTCCAAAGGTTTTTTTCCACAGTGTTTTCCGAGGTTTTCTGATTTGTTATAGCGATCTTTGGGGTTCGAGACTTAGGCTTACCATAAAAAAAAAGTAGCCTAAGTGATATTAAGTTTTGCTGAAGAGCATAGGCTATATATATCTTTTACAACGGTTTATAACAAAATTTTTTTTGTTTAAGTATTTCTGAAAGTTTTTTTTAATATGCTAGTACGGCCTTTTGGAGGAACCGGCCAGTTGGTCGAGCCGTAACGCGTTCGTCTTTGGAGAGGGAGGTCTGAGGTTCTATGAAAGAAGCTGTGTTGCGCGGGCGCAATGACGCGGAGATGGGCTCTGCAAACTCGCTACACTCTTCGATGCATTGCAGCGAGTGTAATGAAAGATTTGTTAGGATTTGACGTTTTGAGGTTTGAAAACATTTTTCTGTTATAGAATAAAATTACGATAATTATGCTAAATAGACTACCTTTTTTCATTGGATATTAACAGTCTTGCTGTGGGGTCCCAGCAAATGCTACTGTAGCCTACTGAAAATGCAGGTTCCTTGAAAATGCCGGTACTGGAACTCGGTGTTTCCAATCAACAATTACTTTCCGTTTTCTTGCTTATCGTTTTTTTTCAAGGGTCTTATCACAAAATGATATCTTCTGAAATATAAATGTTATGCTCCTGGTTTGTGATGACTATTATATTAGTGCCGTCACGGTTTTATCATGTTTTATATTCATGAGATATCCAAATGTCCAAATCATTTTAGATTTCTGAAGTCAGTGAAGCGGCTGATAATACCCCAGAGCGATTTAGCTTTTTCATCAAAACCTATTCCACTTTGAAAGTTATCTTCTATGTGTGCTGTATTACGGTGTTGATGCAGTTAAATTGTCGTTAAAGATTTTCGGAAAAATCTTCTTGTATAGTTTCGCTTCAAAGAAAGCACGGAACGGATTGAGAAATTAAGCAGTTAATTTGTATACATTTACCAAAATACAGCCATCTGAGTAGATAAGGCTAACAGCAACACAACCATTTGTTGTAAAATGTTGCTTCTGAATTGGATTGAAATTTCAGAGTTAGACTTAAATATTGACTCCGCTTGCATTTGTCCGCTTTTAAACCGCTAGCACGTGGCGAAAAAACGCAGTGCGATAATAGACTGTGAATTTTGCGATACTTTAATTTAGCGGAGCAGAAATGCAACACAAGATACGAAATTTGATCACAAATAATTATGCTAACTATATGGAGTGCTGTCAAGTGCAATTCCATCGAAGTTAGTTACGAAACCTGCTATGGTGTGTAGATCTTTTGTAGTAGGCCCAGTAGCGTAGCCAGGGGGGGCGGGGGGCTCGAGCCCCCCCCATTGGCTTGTGAAGTATGCAAAATCGCACGTTTATAATGCTTTTGAGGCCGATTTTTTGTGAAAAATTGAAAATAGCCCCCCCCCCCCATAGGAAAACAGCCCCCCTCAAACGTTTGGATTTCCGAATTTGGCCGAAAAATCAGTCTCAATTTCGGTGAAGAGCTTTTTTTTTTTTTTTTGGAGACCACCTGAATTTGGGCGGAAAAAACCTTCGAATTTCCGAGCTTTCCGAGAAATTTCGTCTCAATTTTCGGACAAACCGCGTGAAACTGATTCAAGAACAATGAAAATTCGGGTCAAGGTTGTTTGCACTTTTCTCACTCTTTCAAAATAGCCCCCCCCCCCCTTTTCCAAATCCTGGCTACGCGCCTGAGTAGGCCTACCGCTAATTATCTTATGATGACATTTAGAATCTAGTATAGGCTACGTTATCCAGCTTCCAAACTGATTTGCTAGCCTTAGTATTCTAGTCTTTTAGCTGTTAGCATAAATCTGTAAACTACATTAATTGGCAAGGTATACCATGTCCTCTGGATCTTAGCAAAAATGTCAGGGGCGGATCCAGAAATTTTTGCGGGGGGTCCTAAGTAGAAACAATTTTTGGTTAAAAATTTTGTTAAACATGCCTAATGCCTGACGCAAAAAGTAAACTAAAAACCTTTTTACTGATCAAGCAGAATTTTCTTACATCCCTAAACAGAAAACGCTCTGCCAAAAGTAAGCCAAAGTACGGTCTACACTGAGTGTAAGATCGCGAGTGTACGAGCGTATCCAATACTAAAATACGCCAAGCATAACGAAATTTTGTTGAAAGTAAATTAAGGATGTACTCGTACGCTTACGATTTTACGCTCATTGTTTGCTGATAGGGCCTAGTCATTTCTACTCCCTGAAGGTCTAACTGCGTTCTAAGCTACTAATGCATGCACATTTGTCTTATTACTTTACCGTTTTGTTGTATTATTTTTTTCATTGCCTACATAGAAAATTGTCGATAGTCGATCTTCTAAAATAGTGCTCGATAATATACAAAGTAAAATCAGAGCAAAATACAACTATAAAATCACAGTAAAAGGTTAAAAACACAACAGTCTGTTTCGGCATAAGGACTCGTCAGATGCTATTGTAATCTGTAAAAGAAGTATTATAAACTAAAACATCAAATCTCTATAAGCTAAAACTGCTTATTATTGAAGAACCTGTCAAGCTAAAACACTACCAAAGACTGCAAGTTGCAGTGTTGAAATACTGCACTGATTAAAACATCGGTTAAAAGATAAAAATTATGGTCGAACGTTTTTCAACTTGTACGTATTTGCTTTTGTGCCTGCATTTCCCCGTAAGCTCTGATCTTTTGTTAAGCGCAGTACATTTGTCAGCTAAAAGAGTTGCGAGTTTCTCAGTCAGGCATAAATTGCAGGATCGAGACCCGGGTTGGTAAGCAGTGTCTCGATCAGCAATAGATCATTTGATTATGGGCTCATGGCCAAAATTCATGAATATTGGCTTCTACAGGGGTGATGGCTTGGCAATTCTTGAAGCAACTTCAGGTCCCGAAACGGATTGAATTAGAAAGAAAACCGAGAAGCTCTTCAGGGACCACAATCTGCATATCACAACAGAATTAGGCTTCATCCAAACCGACCTCCTGGATGTTACATTCAACCTAAACTATGGAAATTACTGGCCTTATTGTAACCCAATGACCAGCCTCTATACATCAATGTGGGATCCAATCATCCGCCAATGAATAAAAAACAACTGCCCAGCATGTTGCCCAAGCGGATATCTGAGCTTTCTTGCGATCTCGAGGATTTTGCAAAGGCCGCCACTCCGTACAATGTCGCCATAAAGACAAGTGGTTATCATGGAGGACTTGCTAACGACGACCATGCCACAGCTACCCGCGCAAGAACAAGAAATCGTAAGCGCATTGTGGTATGGTTTAATCCACCCGTTAGAGAAAGTGTCAAGAACAACATCGCCAAAGAATTCCTAAATCTTGTCGATAAGCACTTCCCCCCTCACCAACATCTACGGAAAGTATGCTACCGCAATACCCTAAAAGTCAAGTGCAGTTGAATGCCCAATATGGTTACAATTATATCCAGCCCAGCAAAAACTTTCTCGGTAACAAGCAGGAGCCAAAGACCATCATCCCTCCTCGCAACTGCCGCAACTCAGCGAACTGCCCTCTCAATGGAGAATGCCGCGAAAAGGCTGTCATTTACAAAGCCTCGATCACATCTGATGGCTCCTCCAAACATGATATTGGGTGCACCGAAACGGAGTTCAAGACCCGTTATTACAATCACGCCCACTCCTTCAGATATCGAGAGAAAAGAAATGCGACAGAACTCTTAAAAGCATTTTCGAATGCTAAAGATTCTGGCCATGAGCCTGTATTAAAATGGTCTACGGCTGATCGAGCCAATGCTTATCAACCCGGGTCTCGATCAGTAGCGTACGCAAGATTTTCGAAAGGGGGGGGGGATCAGAAAATTCAGAAAATTTGAGAATAATAACGACCAGAATGAAATTTTTCCAGCCCGAAACCAAGTCCGTTTTCCTTCCCAAAATTAGGTGAAGACCAAAAGAAAAAAGGTCTTCACTCAAATTTAGTCCGGTTTTTAGCCCAAAATTAGGTGGAGGCCAAAAAAAAGGTCTTCGCCGACCGTTTCTGCGCTCAAACCTTTTGCCCAAGTTACAAACGGAGGGGCCCTGCCGCAATTTTGCATACTATTCTACGCTAATTATACTATCCTGGCGACCCAAAGGGGGGGGCCATGGCCCAATGGCCCCCTCCTAAATACGCCCCTGGTCTCAATCCTGTAATTTATGCCTGACTGAGAAACTCGCAACTCTTTTAGCTGACAAACGTACTGCGCTTAACAAAAGATCAGAGCTTACGGGGAAATGCAGGCACAAAAGCAAATACGTACAAGTTGAAAAACGTTCGACCATAATTTTTATTTTTTAACCGATGTTTTAATCAGGGCGGTATTTCAACACTGCAACTTGCAGTCTTTGGTAGTGTTTTAGCTTGACAGGTTCTTCAATAATAAGCAGTTTTAGCTTATAGAGATTTGATGTTTTAGTTTATAGCAGAGGTGGAGTCCTCGAGGACGTCCTTAAGGACACATTTTGAAGTCCTTGGCCTTGGCCTCGAAGCCTCATGTCCTCGAAAATTGCCCTGTCCTCGGCTCGAGGACAGCACTATTTTTAAACCGTTGAAATTTCGTTGGAAAACGCCAGAAACCTCGCGGAAAATCAGCAAAGACCTTTTTTTGGTTTCCTCAGGTAGAGATCGCCTGAAAAAAAATCTTGAAAACCTTTTTCGCCTGAAAAAAATTTTTGAAAACCTTTTTTTTTGAGATCGCTTGAAAAAAAATTTTGAAGACTTTTTTTTTTGGAGAACATTTGCGTCTGTGTCCTTGGTCCTTGGCCTTGGCCTCGAGAGGGTCTGCCTTGGCCTTGGCCTAGAAATTTTTTTGTGTCCTTGGCCTTGGCCATGGACTTGGCTTCGAGCCTTGTGTCCTCGACTCCACTTCTGGTTTATAATACTTCTTTTACAGATTACAATACCATCTGACAAGTCCTTGTGAGGAAACAGACTGTTGCGTTTTTAACCTTTTACTGTGAATTTATAGTTATCATTGACCACATAAAAGTTAAGTAATTTTTTTAAAAAGATGTTGCATTTCTCTTCGTGATTTACAGCAATTTCAGCATTTCTGGATAAATTTGCAACATAGAAAAGAGTGCAACTAAAATGGAATTTGAGCAGAAACCTTCCAATGGTATTTGAGCAGAAACCAGCTGTCTTAGGATTTGATTGCGCTTCAGTTGTTGAGTACACCGAAACACTGGTTGGCGGAATCTTGAAAAATCATAAATTTTGCTCCGTGAAATTTTGCTCCGTGAACTATGATAAGGTTAAGAACAATACACCCGCTTCAGCAAGCAAAAACTAAATAAGATCACCAGTCAGCACCCCGCGTTTGTAAGCAATCAATAGCATTTTCATGGCCTTTTGTAAACTTTTATTGTTAATTTGTCTAACAATAATCATAGTTTATAACAAAAAACAACTTTAACCCAGCAGAAATTGTTGTTGATGTTTTGCATATACGAGTATTTATTCTCCCGTATTTATCCGTGTACTCGTATTTACCCTCTAATAACCTGGCAGCGTCAGACGCAGACTATTGGATGATCCGCAGTTCCGCACACTTTTGAATGCAATAAGTACCGTAATTCGTGTTTGAAAAAATATCCACTACCTTAGCACTTTTATCCCAATACGCATCACTTTGTAGTTGGATCACAACCAAGTACCTAAGCCGCAGAATTTGGTGACCACCAGCTAACTAAAATTCTTCCGAATGCAGGTTTTAATGATTTATCCAACTATATCTAGTTTGGAACTCAATAATAGTTTTTGAACACAGCACTTATCACAAATATTATCGTTCTGTTCATACATAGTCGTTAGATTTTCGTTCCCCAAAAAAGCAATTTTGAAAACTCAAAACACGTAAAATCATAGTACTCTGTCGAAACCTTTAACAAACAAATGATTAAAACATTTACGCTCGTACAACAACAAAGGACTATCAACAATCGGTTATTTTTCAAGGTCGTGATTATCATCGTCATTGCTCAGTAAAGGTTGAGCTTCATGCTCCATTAAGTTGTCAGTAGCGTTCGATTCGGCTTCTAATCTACGATATTGCGGTTTTAAAAAAACGGCTAAAAACAAACCACAAGCAAAAGATAATGAATAAAACACAAGGACAGAAAAACCATCAAGATCATTCAATACCAGTCGAAACAGCTCTGACAGTAATATTACGAGAGGTCGAAATCCAAATGCCAAACACGACAACACAAAATCAGTGGGTCGTGGATAAGTGTACTGAGTGCTGATTTCAAATATGGGGCTAAAGATAAAACTAGCACACAAGCCTAGCAAACTATTGCATATGAAAATAAATGGAATTTGCTTGAAATAATAACTTAATATTAGACCAACCGTGCACACAATCGTCATCAAAAAACCAATACGCACTAACAACACATAATTTTTCATTCGATTCATAATTTGGCCAGATATAATGCTGCCGACAATCGCTCCAACTTCGTACAAAATGACGAGATAACTGCTGATTTCATCTGGATTTGAGCGAAAATAACCACCGAAGATTGGTCGCATCAATTCGCTCATAAATAACACTTGAAATGTATTTTGAGCGTATAAGATTGAGACGGAAACCACAATGTTCAGAAAAGTTACATCACTGAATAAAAGTTTCATTTCTTCGACATAAAGCAGTGTTTGTTGTCTCAAATTTAATGGTTGGATGTTAGCATTTTGTTGCCTCAGCAGAGCCTGAGCATTTGTTGGTGGTTTGGGGGGCTGGTCGGCTGCGAGAAAAATTAATACCAGTAATAGAGCAAGAGCAAGAAGAGTGAGAGATCCTTGATAGATCAAAAAATTACTTCTCTGTTGATGAATCCAGGAGCTTTTGCAGCACGTAAAACTGATATTAGCAGAGTTGTTTTGATCTGCTAAAACCTTGTTGCATGAAAGAGGAGAAAGAATATGTGTTGGAATGATAAAAGCTAAAACTAGCCCCAGTCTTGCAGCCGCAAATCTCAAACTTAAAGCAGTTCCAACTTCATTGTCGGGAAACCAAAGAACAATGAAAGAAACCGGAGCAATCAGCAAAAATCCACTGAGTACTCCAATAAACAAACCACCAGCATATAGAAAAACATATAGACTACGCCACACAAAGGCAACCATTGCGCACATACTCCCGACAAATGCACAAACAGCCGCAACAATTGACATTCTTCGGAATTGTTGTGGTTTTGCCAAGGACAAGAAAGTCCAAACAGCACAAAACATCCATGTAGATGCGTTGCTGCTTAAGGTAAACCAATCCACCTTTGCATAAGTGATGCCAAAAAAGTCACGAAAGATGTTGTTGACTAATCCAAAATAGTACTTTGACATGGACAAAAGAATTGACTGCAGTCCGAGGCATCCCATTATCAACCATCTTGTTGCATATAATTGAATCTCACCACTTGTGACTGTATCGTTATCATTCGAACCTGTCATGCTTTCGAGTACATAAAAGCACAGCAGTAATCTAATTTTGAATATATTTAGAAACACGAGGTATCTAGAAAAAAAATTAATATAACAAGCAGGTGCGCAACTAGGATTTTGTAACGTGCTGGAGCTTAAACCAAAACCTTAAAACTGTTTTGACCAAAAATTGACTAATTTGGGCGGTGTGCTGATCAAATTCATGCAATCAAATGTATCACAGACGGCGTCTGGGGGTAAAGCTCCTAGCCGCCAGGCGATTCATTGGCAAAATATTGCCTTTCTAACGCCGTTTGAATCACATTTTGCACGTTTTTTAAGCCATTTGAAAAAACTGAATTGCTAAATTCCAGAAGGCATATGAAAGAGTTAAATTGTTCAGCTCCCTTTGCTTAAACGAGGACTAAAGGCAAAATCAATGGGAGTATCTATAGCCTGGCCAATCGCATAAGACTAGATTAGCGTTGACTCCATCATTTTTGACCCAACCATCCTAGAGATATTCTACTTCAAACACGATGTCGGTGACTCTAATGCTATAAATTTTAATAATTCTTATTGGTAACCCTGTCGTTGATAAGCATTGGCGTCTTAGCGACTCCTTCCCAGTTCTATCCTAAAGCAATGACTAGGCTACTGCATTGGGTCGTTTCGCTGCGCGCTAATCAGTTTGATCTTGTAACCAGAATAGATTCGAGCTGGAAAAAAGAGTAGACTGTCCGATAGCCTAAATAACAAACGTCTAAGAACAAACGAAAGTAAGACTAGGAGAGTTGTTAGAGTAGGATATTAGGCTATTGTTTTCAACTTAGATGGAAAAGTTTATTCTAGGGTCACAAAATACCGCAAGCAAATACAATTGGCCTACTCAAGTATTGGTTGTCTTATCATCAGGTATCAGTTTGTACTGTGTAGCATAGTAATAAAAACCTTATTGCTAGACTAGGCTAGGATTTAGACTGAAATGTATCCGCCAGCTTGATTTTTACTGAAATTGCTAGGCTACCGAAAAGATGCTCTTTCTACCTGCTCAGATCTGTTGTGCTGATAAGATCAAACTGATTAGTGCGCAGTGAAACAACTCAATGCAGTAGCCTAATCGTTGCTTTAAGATAGAACTGGGAAGGCGTCGCTAAGACGCCAATGCTTATCAACGACAGAATTGCCAATAAAAATTTTAAAAATTTATAACATTAGAGTCCAGTGGCGTACGCAGGATTTTCGAGAGGGGGGGCCAGGAAATTTGAAAATAATGAAGACCAAAAAAAATTTCTCCACTCAGAATCAGTCCGTTTTTCTTCCCAAAATCAGGTGAAGACCAAAAAAAAAAAAAAAAAAAAAGGTCTTCACTCAATATTAGTCCGGTTTTTGGCCAAAAATTACGTGTAGACCAAACATAAAAATTTTTAAAAATAGGTCTTTACCCAGATTCTGTCCTTTTGTGAGCTCAAACTTTCTACCCAAGTTACGAAGGAGGTGGCCATGCCGCAATTTTGAAATTTTGCGTACTAGAAATAGAAAGAAAAAGCCGCAATTTTGCATACTATTCTATGCTAATTATACTATCCTGGCGACCCAAAGCGGGTGGCATTGGCACCATGGCCCCCCCTAAATACGCCCCTGTTAGAGTCACCGACGTCGTGTTTGAAGTAGAATATCTCTGCAACGGTTGGGTCAAACAGGATGGAGTCAACGCTAATCTACTCTAATACAATTGGCCTGACTATAGATACCCCCATTGAATTTACCTTTAGTCCATTTAAACAGATCAAGTTCAAAACACGTTGAAATGCTTGTATTTTGGGTTACATTTTCGAAGTTACTTGCTCAAGGGAGGCTGAAACCCCCTTAGTCCCCTAGTTGCGCCTCTGAACATAAAGTATCGTTCGGAATTGTGTACAGTCCAAGCCGCCACCCACATCATTGTCTGTCTACAAAGTTCTGTCTTTAGACGGAAAGGAAAGGCCTACTTCACCGTTATGGACCAAACAAAACCAAGGTGGCTGCGTAGGCTTTCTTTGTGAGTTGTGTTATTAACAACAGTGAACACCAGAAGAGGTTTTTTATATTATAGAAACATTAAGCTTAGAAAGAAAAAGCCAATTTTCACCCGAGACGGTACGGTACGTTTTGTCTCCACCCAAAATATCTCTGCACAAACGCAGCCAGCTTATTTTTTCTGATGCGGTGATTTTTTTTTGATGCTCATCAAGAGAAGATTATTCTACTACATTATTTTACTTATATGACTCAGGCGTACTTGCTGATAGGTAAAAAGCTTTTTGTTGATCAGGTAGAATATTGTTTCATTTCTAAGCTAAAATATTACAGGTATAGCAAAACTGATCCTTACATTGTATCTACTTTCTAGGTTAATTAGGCTGCTAGTTATCAAAAATATGAAACAAATTAAAAATTAATAAAATAAATTCAAACAAATTAAAAAATATGGACCAACACTCAGAAAATACAAATGACTTTGTAAATAGGAAACATGCTACATCATTGGATGAGCTTTGGTTTGATCGCATAAATCATTTTAGTAGCAGACGCTCTATCTACTCTATTATTATCGATCGTTCCTGTACGACACAGTTAATTTAGCAACTAATATTCTCACAAATTAATCTAAACTTATTATCTTTAACTTGGCAAAAAATAAGTATTAAGTAGCCTGGGTTTGTATTGGTTTAGCGATAATTCATCTAACCAGAGAAAGAGGAAATAGACGGAGAATCGCTTCAAAACGCTAGAAGCCTAGAACACCACCCAAAAGTAGAAAATTTTGAAGATGAAAATTGGCAGAAAAACTACAAATACCAGGATGAAGCAGAAAAATCAACCATGTTTCAAAGTCTTACTGTGCCAGTGCTGCTTCAATTATGCATATCATTTGAGTAAATTTTTGAAGTGATTGAAAATGCATTATGGTCTAGAATAGGAGATAGAAAAACTCGTTATAAATTTGTTTAATTTTTTCAAGAGTTTTGAAGTCTCTATTTGGCCTCAACAGAACAAAATAATGCCCATTTATGAAGAGAAAACTTTGTCCCTCATGGAGGAGCAACAGCTGCAACTTTAAGAAATTTTGGGTATCATATTCGACTGAGCAAAGAAGACCTGTTTCTGACAAAAAGCAAACAAATTCTCTCTGCTATGGGTTAAAAGTATAGACTTGCAGACTGAACACGGTCTCAGTTTGCTGCTGTAAGGCACCTCCTCAACAAAGTAGGGACACCCCCTTTCCTTTTTTTTTCAGGCCAAATGGAGACTTCAAAACTCCTGAAAAAAGATTCAACAAATTAATTGCTAGTTTTTCTAATCTTTTATTTTAGATCAAATGGAAACTCAATCACGACCAAATTTCACTTCAACTATGTGAATAACTGAAACAGCATTGCCGCTGTAAGATTTTAAAATATGGTAGGTTTTCTGCCCCACCCTGTACTTTAATTGATAGTTTTTTGAGCTGCATCAACAGCATCCAACAAAAAAGCAAATGTATTCATTGATTATCAAAAAACGATTGATTTCGTATAGAGTTGAACATGATAAATTTTTGTAACACAGTGAAAAATACCGAAAATAACCACAAAACAAAAAGAAGCAAACAAAAAATTACAAATTTATGTAACATTGAGCATTATTATGTCTACTTTGTTCTTACAGATGTTGATACAAACTTGCAGTAGGTCTATGGATAGAAATTTGAACACTTTTTTATTAGAATAATTTTTTAATTCGAGGCTAATTTTGCTTAAAATTTCAGAAAAAATTAAGAACAATGCCAACCTCGGCATGAACAAACTTAGAACAGGAACCAAATTTTAGCCTGAAAAAATAATCAAAAAATTAATTTCTATAATGCTCTCCGTATTGTAACAAAATAACCAGATTTTTGCCATCATTTATAGCTAGCGGACTCTACTGGTTTGTTTTTGCATCTTTGACAATCGACAAAGTTTGTCCACAACAAACTTTTAACCAGGCAAAATTGAATTTTTTGTCAACAAAATTCAAGAACAATTTAAGAATAAAAATATGTGGTTGAAAAATCGAGAAAATTCAAGAATAGACAGCCTCAACTCAAAATTTACTGCTTTTTATGAAAAAAAGCATAAACTGTAAGGGCCGGTCTACACTGTGCGTAAAATCGTCAGCTTACGAGCGTAACCTTAGTTTAAAGGAAAATTCCGTAAGCCCAGGCGTACCACCTTACGGGCGTAGCACCTTACAAGAGTAAAATTGCCAGCGAAAAAAATTTGCTAAAAGAGCAAATTTTTTTCGCCGGTACGCTCGTAAGCTCACGATTTGCGTGAAATTTTGAAAAACTGGTTTGCCAGGTCTCGGGGTAGGCTAAAATTAGGTTCATAAGTTTTGTTGAAAAAAAGTTGATTTTCAAAAGTGAAAGTATGCGTGCTGGTTTGAAATAACCTAGTTCAACATGAAAATGGTCAATTTGCGGCTCTATGAGGAAAAACTTGCAAAAAAGAGGTTTAGGTCGATAGGCCCAAAAGTGAATTATAAATTGTTTGTTGTTATGTAACATTTGGTTGGCCTATTTCAAGTAAAGAAATTTGAAAATTAAAGCTGATGTGTGGTGTGGCGATGCAGATCACAGTCCTGACCAGGGGGACTAGCTTAGGCCAAAACCAGTACCGTACCAATTGGCCTACCAGTATGGTACGCCTTAGGTTGGTACGGTAGGTCTATTCATACCTAGAGTGTAATATATACCACGTTGTTAAAGTAAACTAGTAATCTTAGCCTGATAGCTGCTGTAGGCTAGTTTAGTTCAAAAGGTTTAACCTACTGGTGAACTTTGCAGGTGCAGTGATGCTACATTATACCGGTAAGAGATACGGTACTGGTAAACAAGCAACTTAAAGGCGGTGAATCATCCAGCCAATTCCAGTGGTTTACAATAGCTAAAATTGAACTATAATTTTTGATATTTTTTGTCTTAATTTTGGGACTGCGTTTGCAAACATATTCAACAAATACAAAAAGATGTCCCCCCGAAAAAAGTTTTTGGAAACTCTGAGTTTTAGTCTTCCCGCCAAAACCACAGTAGGCCTAATGGTTGAGAGAACTGTGGTAGGCCTAATAGTTTAGAGATAGTTTATTTCTAAATAGTTTATTTCTAAATAGTTTAGGCCTAATTAGGCTCAACTATCTCTAAACTATTAGGCCTAATAGTTTAGAGATAGTTAGGCCTAATAGTTTAATAAGATTACAGTAGGCGTAATAGTTTAGAGAACTGTGGTTTTGGTGGGAAGATCAAAACTCAGAGTTTCCAAAAACTTTTTTCCGGGGGACATCTTTTTGTATTTGTCGAATATCTTTGCAAACGCAGCCCCAAAATCAAAACAAAAAATATCAAAAATTATAGTTCAATTTTAGCTATTGTAAACCACTGAAATTGGCTGGATGATTCACCGCCTTTAATAGCCTAAGCTACAGTCAGAAAATATGCAACGTTAAAAAATTAGTCTGCCGATAAAATCTAAGCTCTGAATTTTTATATCAATGAAACTCAAAAGTATTGGAGCCTACACTATCAGTTAGCCTACAGCTACAGTAATAAAAGCAGAATTAAAATGCTATAATCTACCAGTAGGTGTACCCTGGTGCTAGCCTACTGATATGATGGGTTGTGCAGTTACAGCTATATAGGCATGTAAAATTATTCTATTTCAAGATGTGCTCACTTATTATTCAGTAACTACCAGGTTTTAGACTTTTACAAATAGTTGAGTGGAATTGCAGACACTGCCAAGCCAATAGGTTTGGCTTACTGTCATGTCAATAAGATAGTGAAATCAAAAGTTTTTATATTCTGCAATTGCTTTTCAGAATTGTAAATTAAGACTCTATTAGCAAGTATTTATTGTAATGAACAAAATATAGTAACCGTAAGTATTTGGAATTTAACAAATTTATCAATGATAGGGTACTGTACTTTGGTCCAGACTCAAAGAGACTTATTGATGAATTTATGAAACAATGTTGATCTTTAATGCTCAAAGATTTCAAGAATGATAATCAATCTAACAGTGGCATTGTCAGGTTTTCGAGGTTAGTTATGTGCATTTCTAGATTGACAATCTTTACCAGCTATTTGAGCTTTTATTAAAAAAAAACTTCAAGCGTTTTCATAATGAAAATAAAAAACAAACTTGGAAGTTTTATCTAAATCATTTGCTTTTAGTTAAAATGATTATTTAAAATTAGCAGTGGACCAAAGAAAATTTGTCACTTTTAAAGTTTTTTCTAATGTGATTATGTGACAAGACAGTGTTCACATCACCGCAACTTAACTACACAATTTCAACTTTCTTGTATCATATGAGTAGCACTGCTTGTTTTTCTTAGGTGCAACTGAGATTTTAAAGTGTCATATTTTTCAAACCATAAGGTGCACCAATGATACTTAAATTTTTTAAGAAATCCAACTTGTGCCTTATACTCTGATGCATTTAATCTGTACTTCTGGTTATGCTCTCTTATGGTCAGTTGATCAAGTGGTAATGCATTCGTCTCTGGAGTAGAGGTCTGAGATTTAAATTAGCCTGGTCAAATCAAACACAGCATTGCCAGTGGCTTTGTATCGCTGCGACATTTCTTTCAAGGCAGCTATGTTGCTCGGGTGCGATGATGCTGTGGTGGGCCCTGCCAACTTTATGCGCTTCGATGTATTACGGCATGTATAATGAAAGACTTGATTTGATTCCATAATTTCATTCATAGTTAAACCATTTAGATTTTTAAAAAGTTTTTTAGAGTTTAATAAACTTAATGTAAAATAGTGCATCTTATAGTTTGGTGCATATTGTGCCTAAAAACAAAAGCTATAGAAGCCATTTGGTGCGCTTTATGCTAGAAGATAATAATTATAGAAGCCATTTATCGATACTACGACAGCGCGCCAATTAACAGTTATATGTTTCAGTTTGCTGCGCCTTATGGTTTAAAAAATGCTGTAGCGATATCTACTAGAATTAATTTTGACAGAATAAAGTATTCTTTGTTTAGTTTTAAAAAAGTTGTTTTTTTTTGCTTTAATTTTGCTAACTTGATTTGATAGCTTTGTTCTGTAATGTAGTATTGGCGCTTTTTTGAGATTTAATGTGACCGGTTTGATGCAAGAAAATTTGATATGGTTAGGGTTTTGCGTCAAACATCTTTCAAGTCTGGTTCGGACTAAGATTAAAGTTGGCCAAGTCAATCGTCTAGTGTCAACTGGTTGCCTCTAAAAATTTTGGACTCTTCTCTGAGTGCAACTGTTTTGTGCATAATTGGTACGTTTTTTTGATATGTCTACTGCTCATGACGGTTTTGGACACTTTGCAGAATTTTAAACTTTTTTTGGTAGGAGTAATTATTATTTGTTTTACTCTTGGTCCTCCAACACGTAGAAGATAATTGGAAAATTGTTGGAACTGCATGATTGAAAACCATAAGCCATCAAGTTCCATTTATGTTTGTTGTGTATTTCTACAACATGCTTCATGGTCATCACAACCTACTGGAAATTGATCATGATTTGGGTTAAGCGCTGTTGGCTAACAATATGACATTTTCTCCTTTAGTGATAAGAGTGAAAAGCAGAAGTAAAATCATGAAATTTCATTAATGTTTGTTCTGTATTTCTTCAACATGCCTCATGGTCAACACACCGTAATGAAAATTGCTCGTGGCTTGGGTTAAGTGCTGTTGGCTGAACTTGTGACATTTTCTTTTCCCACCATGAAATCAATCAAGACATTGGTGATTGTTAATGCTTCATAGAGTTGCTGCTTGGCTTTTCCAGGATCCAGGCATTACTCATATTCAAGTTTTATAATCAAAATATTGGTGATGTATGACAAAATATCTGCTTTCTGAGACTGATTGGACATGGCATCCTTTTTAATCCTCTGGTTATTTTTTCCTACAAGTTTTGATTAAACCTATGAGACAGCTTTTGCTTTAAGCAAAAACTCTTGAGATGAACTTTCCTATAAGTTTTGATTAAATCTCTGAGGTAGCTTTTGCTTTACACTTGTTTATATATCAATACTATCAATAAGAATATGTGCTTGTCTAATCTGCGCTGATATCTACGTAAAGCGACAACCAGATGGAGGGTTCCTCACTCCCTCCAAAACATTACAATCGTAAGAGATGCTCCATGTGTTACTTTCTAAAATATTAACTGCTTTGCGCTAAGACTTATGTACTTTTCTTTGCAACAAATTTAGTTTATTGAGTTTTTGAAAATATTGAATACAGTTGTATCACAAAAGTTGCAATATCTGTCTTATTGAGAGAATTCAAAAGTTCCTCCTCGGAGTACAGTAAACTTATTGAATGCTCTAGTCGCACAATCAATTTTCTGCAGTTTCAGTGGTAATAATATTACTGCAGTGTAGGGTAATTGAAATGTTTTAGCTACCATAGTTCGCCCTATTTTCGTTTTATGTTTTATGAAAGTGCAAGTAGCTGGACATCTGTGAGATTTCTCAATCTTCGGCTAATGCTAGGGTAAGCATTTCTGCGAATAAGTTTAGGGTTAGCGGGTAAGGGATTGAAACCCAAACTTTTATTATCAAATTCTTGTGCGTTACTGTGATACAAAACTACCAGAGTGGTAGTAAAAAAAGCGTTCAGTAGAAGCGTTTGTGTGAAAAAAGAAAAGATGAATACTGCAATAATGTATGCTGATGATTTATGCTACGAGTGCTGGAGGGCTACAAGATTTATTAGATGTGTGTAGTGATTATGCCAAATTACATGATATTGTTTTTAATTGTAAAAAGACTGTTGGTATGATTTTTTCAAAGATATGTACACGTTTATGCCTTGAAATATGAATATTGATGGTCAGAAAATTAAGTTTGTGAATAATGTGGTATATCTTGGAGTTAGTATTAGCAGTGATTTATGTGATGATACTGATGATGCAAGACAACCGAGATATTTATACTGTGCAGCCAATAAGCTCAAAACTCGTTTTTTAAATGTTCAATTGAGGTGAAAAACATTTTATTTCGTGCACACTGCATGTGTTTTTATGCTAGTCAACTATGGTGTAACTACTCCACATCAGCTATAAGTCGGTTAAAAGTTGCCTACAATGATGCGGATAGAATTTTGCATGGCATGACTCGCTATCACAGTACCAGAGCAAGTCAAATATACTATAACATTGATTCGTTCTGCGCTCTACAGCGTAAAATTACTAATAAATTTGTTGAACGCTGTCACTTATCTCAGAACCTTTGGCTTAAAATGTTAATGTCTTCTGATTGCTTCTATGATTCTATATACTATGATCATTATTGTGGCATTTTGTTTGTGAATGAATAGAAGATGATGTATGTTGCACCATTCAGAAAAAAGAACAGCTCCTGCTGTACAGTGTTTCTTTCTTTTTTTTTGTGTGTGTGGATAGTGCTTGTATATGGACTTCATGAGTCTGAAATAAACACTGAATAATAATAAGCATGTCAACCAAAATTTTAGTAATGAAATCACGAGTTATAATGCAATTCAATCTGATTGGTTACAAGGAGTTACCTCAAACCGCTTGGGGGGAGAAGTCAATACAATAATGATAAAATGCGTGTTGTTTTTGCAGAAGGGATTAAATGCGAAAAAGATTGTAGTTTAATGTGTTCGCACACTCAAACTGTTCGACAATTCGAGAGGATAACCTACACCTGCATGCTACGCATCACGCACCGTCTGTTGTGTTTCCAGGGGTGGACTGGATAAAGTTTATGTAAAAGTTGATACGGGAGAGAGGCGAAAGACGCTCAACATTTGGCTTAAACGGACACTGGACAGAGGTGGAGTTGAGGGCACAAGGCTCGAGGCCAAGGACACAAAAAAAACCCGAGGCCAAAGACAGCCCTTTCGAGGACAGACCGTTTCTAGGGCAAGGACACAGGCGCAAGTGTTCTCCAAAAAAAGATAATAATGTCTTTAAAAGATTTTTTTCAGGTGTTCCCAAAAAAACAAAATCAAAAAATCTCCAAAAAAACAAGTTTTTCTACAAAAAACGATCTACAAAATTTTAAGAATTCCAAAAATACCGCTGTTCTCAAGCCGAGGACAGGGTAATTTTCGAGGACTTGAAGCTTTGAGGCCAAGGACTTCAAAATGTGTCCTCGAGGACTCCACCTCTGTAAACGAAATGTATCAGGAGAACTGAAAAACAGTTGAAAGCTGAAAACAAAATGTACCCTGCAAAATATTGTGATCAGATCTTTCCACTGAGTCACTCTCCGCTAAGAGGAAGAACCGGACCTTTGAAACCAGCCTCTAATGCCCATCAGTGCAGACCCGGCGCCACGAGGGGGCATTCCGGGGCCGTGCCTCCCCAAATGATTGCTTGTGCGCCAAGCGAGGACTGTGCTCCGAAGAAATTAGCACGCTCGGGGCTACTGGAGTGCAAATCGAGGCCTAAGACTCCCAAATTGGTCCTTATCGCCCTAGAATTTGCGAGCAAGAACTGTTTTTCGTAGTTTTTGTGGACTCACACCGGATTTCATAAAACGTTGGGGACGAAGACCTTTTTTTTTTTGGTCTTCGCTTTAGGATTCGTGGAAAATCGCAAAATTTTGAGATGGAAACCAGAGTTTGTGAAAATTTTTGAACTCAAGACCTTCTTTTTTTATGTCTCCACCTTTTTCGTTTGCTCCACACTCTTAAATTCACATTAATAAACTTCTCGTGCTCCCCCAAAATTCATTTTTGCCCCCCTTGTCACGCTATCCTGACGCCGGGCCTGCATCAGTTGCCTGTAAGTTAATTTTTGTAATTTTGTTGTATTCCCGAAGTTGCTTTGGCCACGAGACAGCAAAGAAACCTTTTGGTCTTCAAGTTAAGCTGCCACGTCTTGTCTACCACACACTGTGGAGTCTTCACGGTGTCCCTTTTTATTGCTGAACGCTATGCAAGGAATCGAACCCAGATCTAGCTTTTTAGTAACAGACACTCGATCACTGATTGGCCGTACGTTTTGTTTTTTGTGAGGAAGGTAGGAAAAAATTCACGTTTAAATTATCAAAAAGACAATACTACTTCTCGTGATGCATAATCTGACCCAAATTTAACCGAAACTACAAAGAATTGTAATAAATCTGTGATTTCCCTCATCCAATTCAGCATAATATTATGGCCACCCACAGAATACGCTGTTAAGCTGTTACGCTCGTAAGCGCCGTTTTGTAGACACAGGCGCGTAGCCAGGGTTTGGAAAAGGGGGGGCTATTTTGAAAGAGTGAGAAAAGTGCAAACGACCTTGACCCGAATTTTCATTGTTCTTGAATCAGTTTCACACGGTTTGTCCGAAAATTGAGACGAAATTTCTCGGAAAGCTCGGAAATTCGAAGGTTTTTTCCGCCCAAAATCAGGTGGTCTCCAAAAAAAAAAAAAAAAAAAAAAAAAAAAGCTCTTCACCGAAATTGAGACTGATTTTTCGGCCCAAATCGGAAATCCAAACGTTTGAGGGGGGGCTGTTTTCCTATGGGGGGGGCTATTTTCAATTTTTCACAAAAAATCGGCCTCAAAACCACCAAAAACGTGCGATTTTGCATACTTCACAAGCCAATGGGGGGGGCTCGAGCCCCCCCGCCCCCCCCCTGGCTACGCTACTGTGTAGACACCTTCGACGTACGAGCGTAAAAAGTTTTGAAATTTTGTACGCACAGTGTAGACCGGCCCTAAAGCGTAATAGTTGGAACGACCAACGCTCGCGTCGCGTGTTTTTTTGTTTTTACTTTGCCATTTTCAAACTAACGAGAGCAAAGTTTCAGACTTTTGCTTATAACTCAAGAGCGGTTAGATCTAGCTGCATGAAAATTTGACAGCAGTTTGAGATTAATAAGTTGTATGTTTGTTCCAATTTTCAAGGCAATAAATCACTCGACTTCGGTTTTAGGACTCGAAAACCGTCCCGAAAGTTTGGTGTAAAAACCTTAACATTAAAAAACGGCTTAAGTACAGCAAAAAATATTTCACGAAGTCATATGCCTAAGAGATATGCTTTCATCCTTGCCAACGCACTTTCGGCCACGATGAGGTTTTTTTCTTTTTTTTTTTTGTCCTTTTTTCTTCCTTTTTTTGTTCTTTTTTTCTTCCTTGATCTTGTCCGCCATTCTTCTCTTAAACCACAAAACATCGAAATCTAGTTTTTGTGTACAGTTGTTTGTGCTGCAAACGCATTTTTGTCTCCCGAAAATTTTGGGGGCCACTTTCCAGGATCCCCGAAATGGGGGCCCAAAAAATTAAATTTTTTAACGGCTTAAACTAAGGCAAATTTTTTTATATATCAGTAGATATTACAGAGACAAATATTTTGAGATAGTTGGGAGGTACCCCAAATGGACTCCCCAAAATCAATTTTTTTGAACAGCTTAAGCCAGGGCAATAGTTTTTTTTTAATTTGTAGATGTTAAGGAGACAAATATTTTGACATAGTTTGGAGGAATCACCCCCTGAAAACCCCCAAATGGACCCCCAAAAATCAATTTTTTGAACGGCTTAAGCTAGGTCAATAGTTTTTTTTTGAACGGCTTAAGCCAGGGCATTAGTTTTTTTTTTTTTGATATCAGCAGATGTTTACGAGACCGATATTTTGATACAGTTTGGGGTACCGCCCCCCAGAAATCCCCTAAATTAACCACCCTAAAAATCAATTTTTTTAAACGGCTTAAGCTAGGGCGCTAGTTTTTTTTTATATTAGTTAGTAACAATCGACTAGATGCATTTGGGTATTTTTTGAACACCCTCACAGAATGGTCTTATCTCTTTTAATTCAATGCGACCTACTTTTTCAAAATTTGGTTTATATTCTTATTATTGTTACTTCATTGCTACAAGGGAAGCATTTTGTATGCATTTGTCATCTGGCGCTTGCTAATGGCTGTGAAATATTCGAGTTATCGGCGTTTTGGCGCTAGAAATTTTGCTTGTAGCTTGTTTGCACTGAAATGAGCGTGTAAGATATTCTCAGAGAACAAGTGAGTCGACATGGCTCGACAAAATAAGAAAGAAATGTATGGTTTCGCCCCCTCATTAACCAATCATAGTCAGACAAACGATTTTGACATCAAGTGAGAAACCTAGCAAAAGCGGGTGGTTTGGTTAAGAAACCATTAACTACCTGTCAATTTAACGCTCTGAACCGTTATATAACATCCTAATGTGTTTTGCTTATCAATAGAATTTCTCATTAAAAATGTTTTCTGCAAATATAAAATAAAGCAAAAAAAACTAACAACAATCATAGCTATGAACGTATATTACAATACTTAGTTAGGGTGTTCGCTACTTATCAAAAAACTTCTAAGAAAAAAATGCAATTATTACCGCAGAGACTCAAATCGAAATGCTTTGCAATGAACTACTTTAATAATTGCATTGGTTCATTAATCATTATCAAACAATCAAAACTGTTTCAGCTTGTTTTATTCAATTGTTTTTCAAATATTTTTAGTTTCAAATATAAGATAGCGCTGTTTTTCTTTTTTTCATATCAGTTTTGCTATGGCCTCAGTTAACCTTTAGCGTCCACATTCCTAAGCGATTTAAATTATGTAGAGCTAAGGCTTAATTTCAAAAAATGTAGGTCCACAAGGTGTACTTTTATGCGCTGATCGAAAGTGCATTATTTGTGTACACAGACTGTTGAGTGATAACGAATTATTATAATTATTAGCTTAGTGAATACCCAAACTATTTGGTCACCGATCGTCAGTGACATCAGTAGATACTTGAGAGACAAATGTTGTGACATAGTTTGGGGGTACCGCCTCATCGGAAGCACCCCAAATGGATCTTCCAAAAAAACATTCTTTTAAACGGCTTAAGCTAGGGTGATATTTTTTTAAATATCAGCAGATATTTGAGAGGAACATAATTCGACTTAGTTTGGGAGTACCACCCTTCGGAAACCCTTCATATGGCCCTCCCAAAAATTATTACTTAACATGCGTCGGTCGTTCAATGGGCTTGCTTCTAGTAAGCTCCCATCTAGTTTTGTTTGAAAATGGTAGCGCAATTCTGAGGTTTGAAATGTTAACTTTTTAGTTCCCTAAACATTTTAACAATTTTCAAACTATCATGTTTTTTGTCTATAAATAAACAAACGTGCGATTAAAACTTTTATTACCATAAGTAGCACACTGCGCTCGCTATATTACGTTGCCTGCCCCAATTTTTAATGCTATTATTTTTTTAATAATACTTATTCATTTTTAATACATTGCCAACTTTACGGCGCGGAATTTTATTCTTAATGTTAGCTTCAAAATTTCAGTCTAGTTTTTAACTTCTTTTTCACAATAACTTTAGTGTTGCTCTTATAATCATTCTTATACTGTATTTATTGAGCAAACTGTCTTGAGCTTTGTGTGCGTAAACTTGCAGTGTAGTGTTCTGTAAAAACGTGCAAGACTGGTTTAGTAGTTCAAATTGCAATTGGATATATGGATAAACAAGTTAGCCCGGAGAGTAGCTCGATAGGTTGTTCAATCGAGCCGGTCGACCGCACTGGGACGCGTTCTTTTGACACGTACGTTACACATGCATTAAATTAGACCACCTTTAAAATGACACCCTGTTTCCGGACTGCATCCGCAGTATTTTCATCCACTAATTACTATTTTAATCTCGCTGTTGCCTTTTTTGCTTTTTGCTTGACTTCTTTTTTTAGTTTCGCATCTGATCAACCCCTAAACATGGCTCAGCAGTTCATTGCAGTGAATTTTTTCGTTAACACGTTCAGCTCGTTCGCATTTCACTAACGCATTTCTCTATGACGAAATTGCGTGTAGTGTGCTGAGTTTGACCAAACACAGATTTAACAGTTTTAACACGTGCAGTATAGTCGCTGTAAGCAAAGTAAGCGTTTTTTCTGAATGTCCACCAGCGGTACACGACGTCTGTTATTTAAAAATCTGCATTTTAGACGTCATATACCACCAGTAGTACACGAATTTTTTACTAAATATTGTCATTTTTTCAGAAATTGAATAATTTTTATGCTACAAACACTCACAGTAACATGAATAGTGCTGTGGTTTATGGACGAACGAGCTCTAAAACCGGAAATGATTCGTGAGAGTCCGATATATATAGTGACTCTTCAAACAAATATGAGTCATCCTCCTCTGAAACTGACGACACAGGCAGTTCATACCCTGATCAGAAAGCGAGAGCAACGAGGAGACAAGCAACGATGTTTTCCACCATTCAGTTCCAGTGCTGTATTTGCAAACTGGGGTTCTTGCACCTTGCAGACACCAAGATTTGGTTTCACACGATCTACAGACCCACAAAGCATGAAGGACAAGCTCGTAAAAACAGAAACAATTGCAGGTCCTGCTACAAAAACATTCAAAAGGAAGAAGGATCCGTTACTGCCCGAATAAAGGCCAAGCGAGTCATAACATATCGTGAAAATTGTGAAGAAAATCCGATTACATGCATTAAATGCTTCAACAAAAACATTCTTAAAAACTTTTGCAAAAAACTAAACCTTCAGTATGCTTATTACTTTTTTTGCACAGTACGTGATGCCTGATTTTTTCAGTTTTTGTTGTGCTTATATACGGCAAGTGTTCTTTAAGTATAATTTTCTTTCTCAAAAACTGCTGTTTTTGTGCTGAAACAAACTCACAAATTCATTCACTTACTGTTTTGGAAAGCCACGGCCAAATTAAACAAAATCCGAAATTTTTCAACAAGAACTCTAAGTAGTGCACGAAAAATAAACTCTAATTTCAAACTTATACTCGTCAATGCAACGAAACGCATATACTTAGAATTACATGCGTGTACCACCGGTGGTACACCGTACACGACGTGCTAAACGTGTAAATTATTACTATTTTTACCCTCCGAATAGCATAAACGATGTAAATGTAGCTGCATGCTTTTGCGTTTGAAGAGCAAACTATTCAATTACGGTTAAAGAAGCATCAGCACGAGCGCGTTATTTATCAAAAGTTTCATTGTTTTCATTGCTGATTAAAAGTGGTTGGGTTTGATCGTCCAAATCATCTGGTGCCAAGTTAGATTCAGCTTCTAATCTTCGATATTTTGGTCTCAGAAAAACTGGTAGAAAAAACCCAAGAACGTAAGAGAATACATTAATGACAAGCAAACCATAACCTCCGAAGTAGATGAAAACTAGTCTATAAAGTTCTGAAAGCACTACCACGAATGGGCGAGGTGCAAATAACAAACCGGGCAGCACGAAATCAGTGGGACGATGATAAGTGGGCTGAGTGTTTATTCCAAATATGGGACCATAGATACAATTAGTACACAAACCCATTAAAGTGTTGCTAATGAAAATAAAAGGAATATACTTAAAATAATAACTTAAAATGAAACCAATCGTGCACGCAATTGCCCAAAAAATAAACAATGCGCACTAGCAACGCACAATTTTTTATTCGATTCATAAGCTGACCAGATATAATGCTGCCAACGATTGCACCAATTTGGAGCAAAACTAGAATGTGACATCGCAAGCGATATCCGGGGACTTCGCGAAAGTATCTAACTTTACTTTACTAAACTTTACAATTGCGTTAAGCGTGTTTATCAGAGATGGAGTCCTCGAGGAGGTCCTTGGCCTCGAGGACGTCTTCGAGGACACCTTTTCAAGTCCTTGGCCTTGGCCTCGAAACCTCAAATCCTCGAAAATTGCCCTGTCCTCGGCTCGAGGACTGCACTATTTTTTGAATCGTTAAAATTTTGTAGATCGCCAGAAAAATTTTTTGAAGAACGCCAGAAAAAAAAAAGAAAAAAAAGGTCTTCAAAAATTTTTTTCTGGCGTTCTTCAAAAAATTTTTGAAGACCTTTTTTTTCTTTTTTTTTTTTGGAAAACACTTGCACCTGTGTCCTTGGTCCTTGGCCTCGAGCATTCCTGTTCTTGGTCTCGAGAGGGTCTGTCCTCTCTTTTTTGTTTTTTGGAGAACACTTGCGCCTGTGTCCTTGCTCCTTGGCCTCGAGCATTCCTGTCCTTGGACCCGAGAGGGTCTGTCCGCGGAAGGGCTGTCCTTGGCCTTGGCCTCGGATTTTTTTTGTGTTCTTGGCCGTGGACTCGAGCCTTGTGTCCTCGACTCCACCTCTGGTGTTTATGGTTGTTGATAGTTAGATCTGAAATACCCTGCTTTCGAATTTCATAATGTTCCATTAACTTGATCAGGTTTGTGGTTAACGGCTTTCAAAATTTTGCGTTAAATTCCCATAACTACTTTGTATAATTAGAAACACAATTAATTAGTAAAGTACTAAAAACTATAGGATACCAGTAAATTTACACAAAAATATTATTGACCGCTACCAAGCTATTCTTGCCGTTAACTAATGCGTCTTATCTGCTCGAACTTCGATGGGTTGTGTGTCTTTGTTCAGGTAAAAGATACAAATTATTGTCCATTTACAATCGTGTTAACAGATGAGGGTATCAAAATGACGGCATAAAGCTTCAAGCATAAAACGATCGATTTAGTAAATTCTCAGACAAGAATGACAATTGGGAAACCATAATGCTTACATAAGTTCTACACTGAAAATGGGAATGCGATCAGCTTAATTACAGGGCCCATTTGGCGTGGTCTCCTCAATGTGGTCCACTAAATTTTGTTATCCTTAATCTTTTGATTCACATTAACCTATCCAATAGTTTTAGATTGTTTAGCTTTTGTAGTAATTGGGGAGAGGTGTCAATATAATTGAAGGATCCCTGTAGTATAGCATCCCTAAAATTTTTCATGTTACTTTTTATCTATGTCGAAAATTTCATTTTTCTTTAGGCTTGAGTGGTTAAAAATCTTGAAAGACATATCTGAGGAGGATTACCCAATCGTGGCAATTGAAATTAGTCATAACTTTCTCTTTCCTTTCTGTTCTGAATCTTTCTTATGCCTAGCTTAAATGGTTGAAAAGTTTGAATTTTTGAGGGCCTAATTGAGGGACTCCCATTTTGGTAACCCCAAATTTTGTCATATTATAACTTTCCGTTATATTTACCTACGCTAAAAATTACATGCGTCTAGCTTAAGTGGATAAAAACTATTCATTTTGGTAGTACCGTTTGAGGAGGACCTCGCCATTGTGGTACCCTAAAGTTTTGTCAAATTTTATCTTTTCTTCACATTTGTCAATCCTGAAAATTTCATGTATCTAGCTTAAACAATTAAAAAGTTTAAATTTTGGCGTCATCGTTTGAGGAGGACCCCCCATTGTGGTACCTCCAAATTTTGGCATATGATATATCTTTTACGTATAATTAACTATTCTGAAAATTTCATCAGTCTAATATGAGTGGTTAAAAAGTTTGAATTTTAGCGGCTCCGTTTGAGGAAGACCGCCTCATTTTTGTGTTCCCAAATTTTATCAAATTTTATCCTTTGTTTATGTTGCCTACCGTGAAAATTTCATGTGTCAAGTGTAAAAGGTGAAAAGTTTAAATTTTGGTAGCCTTGTTTGAGGGGGACCCCCTCATTTTGGTAGCCTCAAATTTGATCAAATTTCATCTCTCCCATATATTTACTTACCTTAAAACTTTTGTTGGTCTAGGTTTAAAGATAAAAAAGTTTGAATTTTGGAGGGCCCGTTTGGGGGAGGATCCCCCATCGTGGCACTCCCAATTTCAGGCGGGCACCTGTACTTTTGGACATTTATAATTGCTCACGGTATGATCCATGAGCATTTTGTGGTTTAAAAGTAGATAGTAATAGAAGAAAAAAAAGAAAAAAAAAAAAGGAAAAAGAAAAATTAAGGAACAATTTTATCTTAGGCGGAAGAAATGAATGTATCTATGATAAAGGTCGTAAGTAGTATGTTTAAAGACACAAACTTTTTTTCGTTAATATTCGTAGTTACCGAGATATACCGGCTTAAAATTGTCTACTTTTTGCCGATTTTCGAAATCGCGATCACGTGGCTGGGCGCCCTTAAACTTAGTGAGCGTACAGTCTCTATCTGCACCCAAGTTGTGTTCCAATTTCAGCATTCCACGTTCAGCAAATTTATAGTTATAAGCGAATTAATAAATTTTCAAGACAAAAATGGGAGTTTTTTCTCAAATTTAGAGTTCTTAAATCACGAACACGTGACCTAGGTTTCTCAAAATTGGCATGCATGATGCTTTTAATTATTGTCATGTTATATCCAAAATTCAACTTTCTATGTTTAACCATTTTTTTAGTTATAAGCAAATCAATAAATTTCGCTGCTTATCTATCAAAATGGCCGAGTAAAAACAAAGGTCCTACGCGCGCGCGCGCGAAGTCCCAATAACGAGATACAGTAACTGCTTATTTCATCTGAATTTGAGTGAAAATAACCACCGAAGATTGGTCGCAACAATTCGCTGATGAATAAATTTTGGAAATATTCGTGGTATATAAAATAGAAAGAGAAAGTATTATATTAGCGAATGTGAAGTCACTAAATAGAAGTTTCATTTCTTGGACATAAACTTTAATATGTTGCGCAAATGTAAGTTGTTTAACAACACTTTTGTTTTTTTGTCTCAACAGAGCCTGAGCTTTTATCGGTGGCTTGGGATGCTGGTCAATAACTAGGAAAATCAAAACCAATAATATAACAAGGGCGAGAAGAGTGAGAGATCCTTGATAAATCAAAAGATTCCTTTTTTGTTGATTGATTCATAACTTTTTACAATTTATGAAGCTTGAATAAGCCGAACTATTTAGATTTCGTATTTCATTATTACATGAAATGGGAGATAGAATACGCGATGGAATGAGGAAGGCTAAAAGTAAGCCAAGTCTGGTGTTTACGAATCTCACGCTGATAGCCGTTCCAGTTTCGCTGTCAGGAAACGAAAGAACAGTAAACAAAACGGGTGCGATTAATAAAAACCCGCTGAGCACTCCATTAAATATGCTGCCAATATATGCAAACGCATACAAACGGCGCCAGATAAAAGAAATTAGTGTGCACAGACAACCCATCAACGCACAACCGGTAGAAATAATCGACATTCTTCGAAATTGCTGCTCTTTTGTTAATGACAGAAAAGTTCAGACGCCACTGAACAATCCTGAAGCTGGGATGCTACTTATGCTAAACCAATCCACCGTGGCATAAGTGGCATAAGTAATGTCAAAATAATCGCGAAGAACAATGTTTACTGATCCGAAGTAGTGCACTGACAAAGCAAAAAGATAATATTGCGTTCCAGTGCATCCCAATATCTACCATCTTTTTGGTATATAATTGAACGTCATCGCTTGTTACTCTAATAAGACTATTGGACCTTTTCTTTTTTTATAAAAGTGATTTCATAACCATCAACCTAAAAATAGAATATATTTATATCACAACAAAATCTTTGTTTTATTTTTAATTTTTCTTTGCAAAACTAAATTGTAACATGATTTAAATCATAATTTTTATAATATAATTTTCACATAGGTGGGCAAGTTAACGCAAAACGTTAGCTTCGTTAACCACTAGTCCGTTAACAAACTTCACTCCTCCGTTAACGTTAATCCGTTATTTTCAGCTTTGATTAACGGAAGTTAATAAAGTCCGTTCATCCGTTAACATTTTGCGTGTAATTTACATTTCTTTTTATTCACTCGCTTCTGGAACACGTATTGACGCTGTTGAGCTGATTGTAAGAAAATATTTATAGCTATGGTGGTCTTTATGTGTGTTTGGAAGTTACATTTTATAGTCTAATCTAATTTCAAGATAAAAACAAGTTCAGGCGCGTAGCCAGAAATTCGCGATGGGGGGGTGGTTTGGGGGTGTTGGGGCGGAGCCCCCAGCCGCCGGAGGCTGGGGGTTTGGGTGACAAAGCCCCCAGCCGCCGGAGGCACGGGGGTCTGGGGGCCTTGCCCCCAGCGCTCAAAAATTTTGCATTTTTTTGCAAAAATAACTTAATTTTAGGGCTATATTTTGATAAAAAAATAATGCTTTTAAAATGTGGCTTAAAAATTGGCAGTGCAAACATGACTAAACTGGTTGCATAAATGTGCTATTAGAGAGGTGGCAAATGGTAAAATTTTAGTTCTCTTATTTAGATGCTGGTAAATTATAAAATCGAGTATTTCAATAACGCTCACACGGAGTAATTATTTCGTACACAGTTTATACAGAAAAATAATTGGGGGGGGCTAATGAAACGAAATTTGAGAGAAATTGGTGATTAACAATACTAAATAGCCCCCCCTCCCTAGTTCTTAGTTTATAGTATATTTGTTGATGACCCTATGTTTAGCATTTTTACACTTGCGATCAAATTCGATTGCGTATTTTTGACAATTTTTCAAAGTTTTTATTTATTTGTTAGTTTTATTTTCAACAAATTAGCCGCCCGCCTAAATATATGTTTCAAAAGATGTTTTAAATCACTATTTAGTCCACTCTAGTACATTTAACGATCTTAAAAGTGCTAAAAACGTAGTGTTTTTCTCATTCTGCATTTTGGTCGGCATGCCAATGGGGGGCTATAGCCCCCCCCCCCCCCCCCCCGCCCCCCGGCTACGCTACTGAACAAGTTCAAATGCGCAACAAAGCTGTGATCCGAAAATCTTTGGAAATTGTGAACAGCGATAATTAATAGTCCTCTGAGGCTGCAGCTTCTTATTTGCCTCAAAAAAGAGCTCCTTTCTTCGCTTTCTTTTATAAAATTCGTTCTAATACGCAGCAAGTGTTACCAGTGCAAACTGGTTTGTACCGGTACGATGAATGAAAGGTGCAAGATATTAACGATAAAAACCTTAACGGAAGTTAACAGAACTTAACGGAAGTTACTTTAGTTCGTTAACAGCACTTAACGGAAGTTTATTTAGTCCGTTAACATGAAAAAACTTTTTAACGGATTAACCAGTTAATGAAAAAGTTAGCTTCGTTATTAACGATTAACGGACTTGTGCCCACCTATGAACTTTCATAATAAAATTTTTATAAGATTCGCATAGACTAGGAAAAATTTTGATGGATAATCGGTACCAGCAAAATCCAAAGCATAACTATTTTGTTAAGTCATAGAGCTCAGTCAATTTCTTGACCGAACTACCACCACCAAGCAAAACAGTCGTGCGAGGAAAAAAATTGGTTCTAGCAAAGTCCAAAGCATTACTATTTTAGTCATAGAGCTTAGTCAATTTCTTGACCAAACTACCACCAAGCAAAACAGTCGTAAGACTATCAAATTTCTTTTTACTACAGGAAATAATTTTTTTTCCTCGCACGACTGTTTTGCTTGGTGGTGGTAGTTCGGTCAAGAAATTGACTGAGCTCTATGACTTAACAAAATAGTTATGCTTTGGATTTTGCTGGTACCGATTATCCATCAAAATTTTTCCTAGCCTATGCGAATTTTGTAATTATGATAGCTTAATAGTGATCCTCGGTTTGCAGTGAATTTTAGTGGAGTTTCTAGCCTTTCATTTGGTTGTTTTTCGCGTTTTAACACTTGCTACTGAACAGATTACTGCCACCCAGGTCTTTTCGATGGAATTGATGTTTGTGATGCCCAGTTTCGTGGCTGATCCCATCTATTCTTGATGAATTTTTAGACCTATCCACTAATTGGTATAATTTTTATAATAATATAAATAATAATTTTCATCATATAATTGGCCCGCTTAATCGGACCACTTTGGTACCAATCTAAATTGGTTAAATACGCGTGCCTCATAAAACAAAAGCAAACTTTTTTCTTCAATGCTCTTCTCTTTTTTTCCGCGAGTCTGTTTTTAGTCCACGAATAAAGTCTATGATCTACCACACACTACGGAGGCAACACACAGTGGTGCCGAAACCCGGAGTGAATGAAGGGGTATATCCCCCAATAATTTGACTGCATCCCCTCCCCAATAATTTTGACTATGGTCTGCATTTGTGTGAATGATAAACTAGACAAGAGCGCGTAAATGTATCGCCACGCAGCCCACGGTTAAACAGCAGCGATCAGCGTTTGACTCGTGTCTTTTTACGTCATTGGAACTCCACATTCAGGTTACAGCAGGTGGGGAGGACGTATCCGACGTACCGCGCTGCGTTATCAAGAAAAATCTGCTTAGCTAGGCGCTTTTTACAATAAGAAGTGCTTGATGGCAATACTGAGAGTAGCCGAACCGTGAAAAGTGCAATTTAAAGTAACTTACCAAGATTGGCCCTGATGGTGCTTTAGCGGTTCTACTTTATTCTAGCAAAAGGTCGAGCAGATCGATTAATTTCAACCGCTCATTTATTCGTAGTAATCACAACATACGAATTTCGTTTCTCTGACTGTATGAGTAAGTGACTAGTGAGTATCTACGTCGGCTCGCTCCAGCCTTTATATAGCAACTGCCATAATATATCATTGTTACGTCAGGTTGACAAGAGCGTCACAGTGATAATAAGAATGGGCAAATTTGATTGGTGCGCTGCAGTTTAGAAACAATGGTGCACTTTATGGAAGCAGCAATGAGTGCTATCGCTACAGTTCTGTGCCTCAGAGGCTATGATCAATGCAACTATGCAAGTGCATGCAGTTAGAAAGCAAATATTATAGCCCGTTGTCCATAAAAGTGATAAAATGCGTACGTTTTAATCGTCAGCAGTTTGAAAAGTTTTGAAAGGTTAATTTTGGACTGTTACTTACGTTATTTTCTTTTAAAAAGGCTGTTTTTTAAGACGTGATTTTATTCGTTTTCAATTCAGTTTTGTATTGCTTGTTGGCCTATTTAAGGCTTTTTCAATGAATACCTTTTAGAGGGTATAGCATTAACGCGAATGGCATGCAGAACCTCTCTCCATTTGTATCCGTGTGCCTTTAAATTACTTTCAATCAAAATCTACCATACTTCATTGGAATCGTGCCTTACCCCATTTCATGACTAACCAAGTAGATCTTTTGTAGATAAGAAAAACATTGGCAATAAACAGTGCCGTCGCTACCGGGCGGGGCAGGGAGGCCGTGCCTCCCCCCCCTCATTTTGGTTTACTCAAAATAACTGTTTTTGAAACTCCACACAACGACAAAACAACAGACAATGATGGAAAAAGGAATAATTACGTTTAAACATAATTCTCCTTTGCCGTTTTTTCGGTTCTTTGCGAAATTGCTGGCAAACAACAGCTGTGCATAACTCTGATGCAATATTCCGTCTTATTAACACACTTTTACGGATATGTCTCGAAATATACATGTAAGCCTGCAGAATCGTTAAGGTACTTCGTTTGTAATTATGACACGACACAATACGTGAAAATATTTTTCATAGACCAGTTGTTTTGATTTTTAGAGCACACTCAAGAGTTTGAGATCGCATTCAGTGGAGCAACCAGCAGGGTGAAGGGGCTTAAGCCCCTTTAGCCAAGTCACTTAGAAAATTTAACCTCAAAATACAAGCGTTTAAACTTATTTTAGAGTTGACCTGAAGTAAGGCGGGGGGAGGGATGAAGGTACTACGCTTGAAATGACTTCTGAATTTTAACAATTTAGTTATTCCTATGACTTCAAAAAGTGCGAAATGTGATTGAAATGGTGTTAAAATTGCTATTTTTTGCTGCAAAACTGCAAAAATCGCCCCCAGGCCCCCGTTCACAGTCACTAAATATTTAATGACTATGCCCGTCTGTGACATGCTTGAGTTGCATCAGTTTGTTTAGCACAGGGGCTAAATCACGCAGTTTTTGTGCAAAAAAATTACTTTTGTTTCACCTTGCTTTGCAAAATGCTGGTTGCCCATCGAATAGCATTCACTGCTGTAAATAGATTTTTCAAGCGATTATGGGCCGCATACGAAACGAGCTAAGAAACGCTGCCGGCCTCATTTTAAAATTGCGCGTATAATTGTTGACGTACAAGATCTAAAGATCAGTTTTTATAAGCAAATTTTTCATAGGTGGGCAAGTTAATGCAAAACGTTAGCTTTGTTAACCACTAGTCCGTTAACAAACTTCACACCTCCGTTAACGTTAATCCGTTATTTTCAGCTTTAATTAACGGAAGTTAATAAAGTCCGTTAATTCGTTAACATTTTGCGTGTAATTTACATTTCTTTTTATTCACTCGCTTCTAGAACACGTATTGACGCTATTGAGCTGATTGTTAGGAAATATTTATTGCTGTGGTGGTCGGTTTGTGTTTTGGAAGTTACATTTTGCAGGCTAATCTAATTTCAAGATAAAAATAAGTTCAAATGCACTAACGAAGCTGCGATCGGAAAATCTTTGGAAATTGTGAACAGCGATAATTAATAGACCTATGAAGCTGTAGGTTATTATTTGCTACAAAAAATGAGCTCCTTTCTTCGCTCTCTTCTATAAAACTCGTGCTAATACGCAACAAGTGTTACCAGAGCAAACTGGTTTGTACCGGTACGATGAATGAATGGTGCAAGGTATTAACGATAAAAACCTTAACGGAAGTTAACAGAACTTAACGGAAGTTAATTTAGTCCGTTAACATAAAAAAACTTTTTAACGGATTAACGAGTTAATGAAAAAGTTAACTTCGTTATTAACGGATCAACGATTAACGGACTTGTGCCGTTAATCATTAATCAATTTTAGTGAGCACCCCCACTTTTGGTTAGTGTCCCTTCACTTCATTTGCTTTGGCGACGGCACTGGCTATAACCTAACATTTTTTGTTGGCTTAAAAGCGTGTTGAACGTTTGTCATATTTTGTTCACCTAAAAAAATAGTGGTCGAGCTTCATCCCCCCAGTGTTTAAAATAGGGTAAAATTGCAAATTACCCCCCCCCCCCCCAATGCTCAACATAAATCGGCACCACTGGCAACACACTGTTCTTTCAACGCTAAACGTCATGCAAGGAAGCTGTGAATACCAATTTTTTAAGGTGTTTGGTTTGACCCCCGATTGGAAACCCAACCCGAATCTACCGTTTCAGTTGCAGGCGCTTTATCTACTCGATCGCTGATCAATATCAGGTGTCTCTGCACATATTTGTAGCAAAACTTCTAACCGACGGAACCGATTTTCATATATTGTTAACGCACCGTATCATTTCGATTTCGGTGTTTGAAAAGTTGATTGGTGGTATAGAACTTGAGAACTGCTTTAATTAAAATGGTCATTCTTTGAAGCAGCTTTTCGTCTGACACTTGTCAAAAAGAATCGTCAGAATGGAGAGCGCAGGAAAAAATGCCTCCATTCTGACAATTCTTCTTGACAAGTATCAGACGAAAAGCTGCTTCGAAGAATGAACATTTTAATTAAAGCAATTTCGATGTTGTTTCGAATTGGGTATCATTAGCTCAGAGGTGTCCAAACTTTGTCGATGGAGTGCCAAATTGGACCCTGCAAGGTTGCGTGAAAAAGAAAATGTTGATCAAACATTGGGATTTCGTGTGAAAAAACGGCTCATCTTCAAAACATTAGAGGGAAAGAGGTGAACACCGAAGCAAAAAATAAAGACTTCAACTTACTTCTTTTTTAGTAAAAAGAAATATTTGAAGACCAAGACATTTTCAACTGCTCGTGGTCGAGAATTTTCAACTGCTCATTTTCAACTGCTCGTGGCGGTGAGGCTACAACTTTGCCACGCCAGTATATTTCGTTTACCGTACGGTTAATGGCGATAATTTGGTGGCGGGCCAAAGTTGCATTTTCGATGCGGGCCAGGTTAAATTTCTTGGACAGACTTTGAACATTCCAGAAATTGTCAATTGAAGTTGAGGAAAAGTTCGAGTAGTCAGTTTACCTCGTTTATTTTTGCTCCGTTAAGCGGAGTCATTTTATTACAAATCTATTATCATAAAAATGGAGCAATTCCTGCTAAAGTAATTTCTGCCTAATTCCTGACTGTGTAATAAAATCTCAATCATTTTCGTATGATTGATCGTTTACTACAACAATCTACTAATAAAGCAGAAATCTTTTTTGTCTGGAGAAAGATCGATCGGTCTTTTTGCAGCCAATCACGTCTCGGCTTTTCCTATAAATTACCGTTCTTTTTCCTGCGCTCTCCAATCTGACGATTCTTTATGACAAACGCCAGAAGAAAAGCTGCTTCGTAGATTTTTTTTTTTTTGATTAAAGCAATGCTTAAGTTCTATACCTTTTGGTTAAATCAATGCTTAAGTTCTATACCACCAATCAACTTTTCAAATGATAAGCATCAAAGCAAAAAGAAAAAAATTAAGATGTACTGGCAACCTTTTATCCATCATACTCTGCTTGCCTTAGATAGTCTAACCTGTTTCGTATCAATTACCTCTTTTCATTCGAACAAACTGTATCTCTAAGCTTATAGTATGTTTGAGAGGAGAGAGGCTAAAAATCTTCCCCTTACACTCTCTTCACCTGAATCGTTCAAAGAATTCAAACCACGCCACGTTGTAATTAAGCTACGATAGTTTTTAAAAATTGTCCTCTTTTTTTTCAAATTTTGATTCGAATTATCTTTTAGTAGTTGCAAGACACTATGTAAAAGAATTTACCCTGGCTTGAAGAAACTATTTGCAAATGACTTTGAAATCTATACCTTGCCTAAAGGTATTGTAAGGCTCAACAATTATCTGTGATCAAGTTATTTTTTAAAAGAAACTAGTTGCAGTTACTTGGCTAAAAAAAGTAACCAAGTAACCATCACAAACTCAAAAAAAAAACAACTAAGATTTGCACTTACGAGTTACAGTTATTTTTAGTGGTAGAAAATTTGGGCTAAAAATAAAACTTTCACCAGACCTCGAAAAGTCGGGGCACAAACCTAAAGCGTAGTCAAGCCAAAGACAGTCTTTGTTACGTTTTATAAGAACGTTAATTTTACATCTCAATTTACAAATTTTGTAGCTTTGTAGCATTTTGTATCTAAATATAAACAAATTTGAGCAAAATAAGCATGTCTGATAGCTCTAGAAACTTGGCCAAGAACTTTTATCTTTTTTTTAGTTCAATATATTTCAAATTGCTTTTGGGCCTATTTTTAACAATACAACCAACTCAGAAAAGCAAATAAAACAATTTGTGAACATTTAAAACACCACGAAACAATTACCAAACAAAAGAACATCACTAAAGATATGAAAACAGAACAGCCTAAAAAGCATTGAAATGTCCTATGCACAGTGTGGGGCAGTAACAAGTTACAATTGTAACTAGTTACTGTTACTAGTTACTTTTTTAGTAACTGTAACTGTAACTTCATTACTTTTTTTCAGATGTAACGATATTTGTAACTAGTTACCAGTTTAGAGCCCTAAAAAAGTTACAGTTACAGTTACTTTTTGTACTACATGCTTTGAAGCAAATTACAGATTTTTTATGAATTCCATTCAAAATAATTGTATTACACTGGCAACACAGGATGCACAGTCGCATGTCTGATCAACCATAACCTTTTATCCATATTTTCTTTACTGCGTTCTCTGGACTATACATGTGGTTGCTGGTTAAAGTGAAGGCAGTGATAGTTTTCCAACTTCGCTTTCTGGTGATTGAAACCGTTTGGGGATTCAGTGCTGAGTAGGCCTACTGTACGTGTACTAGCAACCAGAGTTAGTTTGCAATTTCAGTAAAATGCATTTCTAATCAATGCAACCTAGTTCAAGAGGCTGCAGCAAGAAGAATCAGAGGGGTTAGGGATTATCTCATCTGTTATGGTAAAATTGTGTTTGGGGTTCTGGATCAAGTTTCTGGGTCAACTTTAAGATTAATGTTTAAGTTTCCAGGTTTCGTAATTGGAGTTTGCAGTTAAAGTTCGGTTTTGGTTTTATGGATTGTGGGTTACAGTTTTGCAGTTTAAAATAAAAGGTTGGGATTTTGGGTTAGGGTTTAGTCTTGGAGTTTTAGGAAGGGTGTCAGGCAACCTTCCAGTTGTTCTGTATTTATTTGCACCGTCCTCTTGCCTCCACTTAAACTGGTAGGTTCTGGTATCGATGACACGTTTTCAAACCAGCTTTCAGGCTTAGAGTTTTGGTTTAAGAGTTTGGGTGTAAGGCTTTAGAGTTTGGGTTTAAGAGACTAACAGACGTAATTTGGCAAGTGCCGACAGGCCTGTTTTTAGTCCAAATTTTTAATCACTAAAAGTAACTGTAACTTGTAACTGTAACTAGTTACTTTTTTTGCCAAGTAACTGTAACTTGTAACTAGTTACTTTTAGAAAGTAACTTGCCCACCACTGCCCATACAATAATGCGCATCCAAACCTAACTCGAAAGTAATGGTCTGGATTCCATCATCATATCTATTTGCACTTAGAGAGGGGTAAAGCATCCATTCAGGATTATGTAAAAAAGATAACAGAATATCTAAAGCATTTCTGCACCAAATTCCTGCTTTCTACAACCTAAATCGTTTCTGAGATATTTCATTTCAAAGTTAACAAGATCTCTTAAGCAGTGTTATCATTTAAAGTTTCATTTTACACGAATTGGATTTAGTAGCGTTGGAATAAAATTCAAAAGAGGGTGGGGGAACGGTACGAAAGTTGTAATACAAGTCGGGGGTTTGGAGGTGAATCCTCCAGCCGCCGGAGACCAATGGGACAAGATTTTTACGTTTTTAAGAAATAACTTAATCTTAAGACCATTTTAGGTTAACTTTCAGTTTAAAAGACATGTTTTTAGCAGCGTAAAACATACACAAAACAAACATGAAAAAACTTGCGTGCACAGTCTATTTGCCTATTCTTTCTTGTTGTACAGTACGACATACGGTAATTAAGGCCAGGGAAAAAAGTAAGTTTTGTACGAGATGTTAGTAATTGATTAGTTATTTGCAACTTATTGCTAAGAAACAAACACGATAAACTGTTATTGGCAGTTACAGGAAATAAACATCTAAGATATAACGCGACCCCGGCAATTGCTTGAGATTCGTCTGCATGATTCGCTGATGATTTGGTTCTGCTTTCTTCCACAGAATCTGGCCTCCAGCGGGCATTAAATAGCTTTGCAGATGCATGAAACACCGCCGGAATGAAAATAAGCACGGCCAAAACTGAGGTACTTCATCTTTCAAGAAACCCTGATCAGTGCGTGTTACAAGTGAATGGAGCGACACTGAAGCAGGTAGAGAAGTTCAAGTATCTTGGGGCTGCATTTACAAGTGACGGAAGGCAAGACAAAGAACTGGATACCCGAATAGGCAAGGCTAGTGCAGTAATGCGAGCTTTGCACTACTCGGTTGTCATTAAACGAGAATCGTCGAAAAAGACAAAGCTCTCAATTTTTTAAGCAGTTTTTGTCCCTATTCTCACTTATGGTCATGAATCTTGGGTAATGACCGAAAGAGTGCAGTCACAAGTGCAAGGGTCTGAAATGAGGTTTTTACAAAAAATCGAAAGAGTTGCACTGTTTAACAAGGTGCGTAGCTCTGAGATGCAAAAATCTCTTAATATCGAGCCGTTACTTCGCCGAATGGAAAGATCTCAGCTTAGATGGTTTGGCCATGTAAGCAGAATGCCTCAGGAAAGACTCCCCGAACAAGCTTTACTTGCCAAAGCAAATGGGAGAAGACCAGTTGGACGACCTAGAACTAGATGGACCGATTACGTTGAGGATTTTGGATGGAATCGCTTGGGACTTCACCCAAGCGAAATGATGGAAGTGATGGAAGACCGTGAAGGGTTGCAGTTTATTCTCGAGCTGCTGCCCCCGCAACCCTTACCGAAAAGCGGGCAATGAAGAAAGAAGAAGAAAAAAAAAAATAAGTAGAAGACAAGCCGCCTTTGAATAGGTCGTGACCCAGATGAGAAAACTAGGTTAACGCAATACGTTTTCTAAAACGTTTTTTGTTACCGGTTTCGAACCTTTTCAGCCTCTCTTTGTATTTAACCCCAAATGAAAAGGTGTGGCACAATTCTCTTCCCACTTAAAACGTTAAAACGGGTATTGAATAGAACTATTTCTTTTTTTGCTACAGTATAGAATGTGGTGACTGTTAGTTGAAAAACTTTTGAAGGCAGTAATATACTGGCATGAGTTTAGAAAAAAGGAAAATCTTCACAACTTTAACCTCAAGCTGTTTAAAATGGTTCTAAAATGCCAGGTAGCGAAAACCTTTTCCATTGCGAAAGCTTTTTCCATCTTAATCTAAGAACGCTGATTTTAAAGTCTTCTTACACTTTTTTGTGGTGGGCCATGGCACAATGCCCCACCACTCCCTGTCTACGCTACTGATTGGGTTTCTAGCTAACTAGTATTTTTTTTATTTTTTTTTATTCGGTGAAGATATTATTACTATATATTGAAGATATAGTAAAAGCATTTTTTTTATTCGGTGAAGATATTATTGGAGCATAAAAATTGGGCTTCAGGAAAAGTTTCACTAAGAATAAAATAGCTATAGCTGTCGTAAACAGTTATTGGAGAAACGTTTTGATTTACTATTTAAGTCATTATCAGTCTGTAATTACTTTACAAGAAAATCAGAGCAAAAGATATCCTGCAGAGGGCAAGTTCAACAAAAAGTGCAAAAAAATATTCGGATTTTTAACGAAAGCTCTACAGAATAAAGACATACTTGCTTTCATAAACATGCGCAAGCCAAGGTAGTAAGCTAATGATTTTTTTTAGTCTAACCAAACGACACTCATGCATTAAACTGCAAATCTAAAATTTGAGACAATCAGTTACAACCAGAGGTATAAAGTAACAAAAGTAGCTCTACTTATATAGTCTACTCCAGTAGCATTTGTCGGTAACGAGCACTTTTAGAGTAAGTATATTGTTGGATACTTTCTGCTTTCACATGCTTACTCAAGTAGCGTAAAGAAACGCTACTTGAGTGGCATTTTGATTCAGAAGATTACAAAGCACTATAGTTTTAAGTTAGAACCTCAAATTCGTCAGAATAGTCGAGTTTTCTTCCAGCAATTAACTGTTCAATTAAGTTTAGTTCGATTTAATGAAATGATTCCAAGCAAATTCTGCGTGACATGATTTTCAAATCTTAAAGTTTTGCTGTTGTTCTTTTTGATTTGAATGATAAAAACTCGCAACAATCAATAATTCATGACGTTTTTTGAGAAAGTGAAGGGTTAGAGCACTTTACGTTAGGTCGAGTGATCTAAAGGTAGTCAAATAGTTGTCATGCACCACAGTTCGTCGATTGAATAATTTGTTTATTTTGCTTAAATTCTTTCATAAATACTTGTACTTGAGTATTTTTAAAACGACTACTTTTTTACTTTTACTCAAGTACTTTTTTTGGTCAATACTTTGTACTTTGCTTCAAGTACTTTTTCGATCAAAAGACGAAACTTTTACTTGATTACACTTTTCGAGTAGCCTACTTTTTACACCACCGGTTAACACCCAAATTCAATTAAAGACAATGCGAAAGTCAAGCAAATCCTTTAGAAATCCAGGCAGTCACCCAATAATATATAGGTTTATCGTCTCAAGCTAAGTTTTATATTCTTAAGATGTAGTAGTTTTTATATCGGTCAAATTAGGAGACAGTAGCGTAGCCAGGGGGCGGAGGGATAGTAGCCTCCCCATCACCATTGGCCTGCCGACCAAAACGCAGAATGTGAAAAATACCACGTTTTATCACTTTCGAGACTGATTTTTGCACTAGAGTAGACTCAAAAAATGATCTAAAGCCTATTTTAAAACATTCTTTAGACTTCGAATACAAAAACCGTTTCAATGTTAGGTGAAGACCTTTTTTTGTTCTTCAATGAATTCGGATATATAAATCGTTCCAATTTCAGGTGAAGACCTCTTTTTTTGGCCCCAGACCAGTGTAGCAGCCCCCCCCCCCCCCATTGCAGATTCCTGGCCACGCACCTGCTAGGAAAATTATTGCCAGTGGAAAAGCAACAGCACCATAACAAAGAAAGTTGAGAGGTAAAACGCAGACACATATAATCAAAACACAAGCTAAGCGATACAATTCAAGTCACAATCTTTTCAAAATTAAAGTCTAAAAAAATGTACCAGTACAGAAAATTTGAACCTAGTTAAGCAGGATCATAATATAATCAAAAACAATACAGCCAAAATACTGCTGAACATATTTATTGAGACGTTTCGATTAATTTTTTTAAACCATTGTCAATGTAGAACATAAAAAATAAAAACACAGCTGACTTTCAAGGGAAAATTGCAGATTCAATGTGTAAAATTGGATATTGTGATTACAAGACATGTTCTTTATACATGATGTCTGGACAAGTACGCGGAACACACTAATGTGTATTAAAGCGTGAAGTTTTTTGTACTACCTCCCATCCTATTCCTATTAGCCCTAACCCTGCTCAAATTTGAACGGTACTAGTGAGTAAAAACGCTAAAGTTTTTCTTTAATACACCCAGAGTAGTACCGTTCAAATTTGAGCAGGATTAGGGTTAATGGGAATAGGATGAGTGGTAGTACAAAAAACTTCACGCTTTAATACACATACGTGTTTTCCTCGTGAATCGAACACAAGTCTACCGTTTCAGAAGCAGACGCTTTATCCATTCAACCACTGATCGGACAAAGACACCCAAGTTTGTGCCCATGTGTTGCTCATCACTTGAATTAGGCGCTCAGTGGCATGTCAATTGCGAAGTTCTAAGCAGGTGCGGGTTCGTACTATTGATGAATGATGCACCTGACGTCGTGGTGCTGTATTGAGGGATAAAAATGCAAAAATCATTCAATACATTTCTACACAAAAACAAATGGAAGAGACTATTTCGTCGAATATTTCTATCTACTTTTTTTGTTAATTCTGACTCAAACGCAACGGAATCTCAATTCTTACTTTAAAACTATCCCAAATCTAATCCGAGCCATAATCTTGACCCTTAAAAAAAGCAAATAAAAAAAGGACGGATGAATGGTTTTCTTTTTTTTAACTTTCTCTGTAACTTAAAATTTTCCGATGAAATATTCACTCCTAAAACCAATATCACATGATGGAAAATTAACTTCTACAGTAGCTTGAAAACAATAATCTAGATGCTTTAAGTCAACCCTTAATTGCAATAGTCGAGGTGGTTCTAGATTTATGTATGTTTTTTAAATTGTTCGGCTCTTTCGCGTTGATACATCTCCATATAACCAGTTAAAAGTTCAACACGTGCTGCAGAAATATCTTTTGCGTCAGAAAAATGCTTGGAAAGATTGAAAGATCTTTCGAAGTAGGTAAAAGCGTCTTTAAAACGGTTATGTTCCTTGTACCAGATTCCTAAGTCAAAAAAAATGTTTGCTAAATCTTGGATTTTTTGCTTACTCGAAGATGAAGTTTTCGCGTGTTCAAGTATCTCAGCAATGTTTTCTCTGCTCGGGTTGCCCTTGGTTACCGCAAGTACAGCAGCGTAGAGCATTGCCAATGCTTCTTCATACTGTTTCAATTTCAATAAACATTTACCAAGATTATGGATAGCAGTTACTCGATTGAAAAATAAGTTTATACTTCCATAATCATCAATATTGATTCTTTTTTCATTAACTTCGTTTATTGTGCTTATTGCACGATACAAATATATCTCCGCTTGCTCATAGTCATTTAATTTCAAATAGCAAATACCAATGCCACTTAAAAAAGTTAATACGTGCAAATAGCTTACATCGGAGAAGCCTGTACTTAAAGCAATGCCAAAGGAAAGTTGCAGACAAAAAAGGGATTTTTCGTAATGCTTTAAATGAAACCAAATATTTCCTGCAGTTACATACCGGTGAGTACTATTGATATCTGCTATAACTGAGTCCATTTGAATAAAGAAAGTCGGACGCTTCTTATTTGTATTCAGAGTTTTTAGGTGTCTTTCTAATCTTTCCCGCGAGTATATCTCCATGTAACAAGTTAAAAGCTGCAGGCGAATAACAGGAGTTTCTTCAATCCCAAAAATATTGTTGCAAAAATCAAAAGATTGTTGAAGATGTACGACAGCCTCTTTATAACGGTGTTGTTTCATATAACATAATCCTAAGTCAAAAAGAACGTTTGCTAGACGTCGGATGTTTCTACATTTAAAAACAGACTTTTTTTCAAAGCGAGATGTTGAATGTTGATCACCAGCCAATGTGTCAGAAACTGCTGATGTAGCCAGTTTGAGAGCGACATCGAAAATAGGAAATGCCGCGTGGTACATATCCATTGCCACCAAACATTTACCAAGGTTGTGGTACGTGGTAGTTACATCAAAAGCTATCAATGCGTTATTTGCATTAAATTCATTTACGTGATCTTCAATCATATGAACCGCTGTTTTGAAATAAGTCAGAGATTCATAGTATTGCCCCAGGTTCAAAAGACAAGTACCAAGGCCACTATACAAAGTCATTTTGATAAAAATATCTTTTGTATCTTCTTCAAAATGATCTAAACTCAAATTAATTGCTAAGGAAAATTGTAAACAAACCAACGATTTTTCGTACTTCTTTATTTTGTACCAGATGCTTGCCGCTAGACAGTAAAGATGTTTGGTTGTAGAAAGGTACCTGCTTTTGATTTCAAAAGTATTTAAAAAGTCATTAAGGAGCATCGATGCTTCCTCAAAATGTTTCAGTTCAACTAAGCAGTCAGCAATCATTAGCTGTATCTGAGCTGCATGCTCTACAAATGGAGATTTTTCTTTTATTGCAAGGCGTTGGTCATCAGTAAACGAAGCAGTTTGAATTTCGTATATTTCTACAACTCGTTTCCAAAATTCCAATGCGTCTCCATAGTCGCTGGTGTGCAATATAATTGCCAAATCCATGTGCGGTACCCAGTTTGGTTGAAGAGGCAACAGTGATGATATATTGATATCTGAATTATACAAATCGTTTTCTAAACGTTGAAGGTGTTTATCAAAGTCATTTAATCCAGAGCCGGGTTCGTTTTCTTTCCTTTCTTGCTCATTGTCAGTTGCAGAAATTGCGTTAACCGTCTTGTTAAAGTTGTGAAACAAGGAAAGCATGAGCAAATCCAGTCTTAATGCGTGGCAAATTGTAATGTTTAGCAAGCTTTCGTTTGAATAAATATGAGCTCCTTCGAATCCCAAAAGTTTAATAACTTCCCGTTGCAAACAGTATGTGATTTGAAAGTAACTAATTAAAGAATCAATGTCAATAATTAACAGAATTTTTTCAAATATTGTTGTAGCATCTTGACAAGGTTGAATAAAATCGCGTTGAGATTTCTCCTTCATGTATATTCCTAATCTAATTTCACAAGCAATCGCAACTGCGAGCGACAGCTTGTGTTTAATATTTCCCGATATTTTTCTTTGTTTAGCCAGTTCGTGAACAATATCAAAACAGGATGTCGATTTGACACAGGACAGTTTGCCTAAAGCTGCAATGAACAAGGTTGAGGTTCGATAAAACATTTGCTTCACATTTAATTTGTCATTGGGTTTTAGATTAGCCAGTCTAATCCTCGTTGCAAAAGCATCTAAATCTTCTTTAACCTGTTTTTTAATTTCATCATGGATTGTTTTAAGTGATTTGCATTTCTTATAAAACTGTATTCCTTTCTGAAAATCGTCGTGAAGAATATGATCTCCGTAAACAAAGCAAGTTTCCGTCAAAATATCACTCAAATGGTAACCGTTTTTCAAAGCTACGTCCGAGCTTAGATATTCCAGCATTTGATCAACTGGTTTAATCAATTCCGTTGTCCACGGTTTTCTTTTAGTGTGTTGCGTTCTTCCCAATGGAAACTTGCAAGCATGTGGCATCATTCCATCAAACGAAACACCACTTGTGTGATTGTCAAAAAACCAATCTCCCATATCGCATGTTTTGTCGTTGAGATACATTACGTGTAAACTAGGTATGATGGTTTCTTGCAGATTGAGAATAATTACGTGAAAAACCACCGAAAACCAGCGGAAATATTCCAAGCTATTTTCATAATTTTCATGAACTTCTAGTAGAATAATATGTTCAAAATCCGAGTATGGAGTAATTTCTTTTCGAGAAAGCGATCCCATTCCAACAACAGCAAATTTACAAGGCGCCGGACCCAAAACATCTAAACAATACTGACATAAACTTTGCATAATCTCTTTGTATTGCGAAGTAATTTGAAGTTGTATTCTTTTGATCGACTTAATTTTTTGCAATTGTTGTTCTTTCAGATCTGAATTACTGCTTTCCTCAAACATTTGAATATTTTTCATCAACGCTAGTGACCTGTTTGTTTTGCCTCTCATTGACTCAATTTGAGATTTAACGAGCTTTGCTTGTTCAATCAGATTCGATTTTACATCTTGGGCGTTTGCTTTTTTTAAAATATGGTGACATATTTCAGAGAGATCTTTTTCGATTTCAGCCACATTGCTTGGTTTTCGAGCGATCGCAGAATTTAACAACCCAACACCCTTTATTAAAGCAATTTTCTCAGGACTTCTTTTCAAATGCATCAACCCCAATTTATGAATTATCTCGGCAGATTTTCCACAATCAGTTTCAACACCTTTTTTGTCACAGGTAGTTTGCAATTGCAAGGCGAGTTCTTTCAATTGTTGAAGATATGATGATCCTTCAATGCTTTCAGAGAGTTGTTCAGTTGATTTAAGTTGTTCTTCACCAATACTTGGATTTAAACCATTATCACAAAGCAATTCGTGGTCATTATAGTGCGAACTCATTTTATTGCAATTTGAGTACCCTACAGTGTAGCTCTTTAATATTTCATGAACTTAAATATTTTGAATGCAAACTGCATTATCTTTAGCTATATTGAAACTAAAAGCCTATAATATTTTGATATCTGCAATATGATAAATTTTTCAAAAAATAATCCATCCAGCAAAACCACATAAAATTTCTTTATATCACTGTTAACTATGATTTCCTCAAACTTCATTGCATAAAGTTGATCTATTGTTGCAAAAAACAACAAACTCCGAATCGCTGGGACTTGGACTGCAGACACCCCAAATAAATTTTGGACTGCCTCTGCTGTTACGAAAATTGCAAGTTTTTTTGTTTTTTTTTTGTTGTTTTTTTATCAGCAGCGTTTACGAAATTTTTTTGGGGGGTTAACATTATGCCATTTCGTCTACAGTTTGAAAACCTCAAAATGCATATTTGTTCTTGCAATAAAAGTTGGCTTCTGAATGAAACCTTTTTGACTGAAACTTTGCCAGTTTGTTGAATATGGCTTGTTCAACCATAGAAAATTTTGTTCCGAAATGCTTCCCGACGGTTTCGTTCTGCAAACGGCCTCTAAGGGATTTCTTGAGGATTGACATCCCTAAACCATGACAATATATTAACACCAGAAAATTAGATCTCTAACTAAAACCGTCCGAAAAATTTTAAAAGGTCCATTTGCTCGTACTGTTGTTTCCTGTAGACTAAAGGAAGGTAGTCCACAAAATATCAAATAAGATTGGCTTCTAAACATCCATACCAACATAAAAAAATGACTTGTCAAATATTTGGCGTTTATAATCATTAAAAAAATACTTGTCAAATATATTTGACTTTTTACTATCTACGTATCTGGCGTAAAAAAATTATTTATGTTTTCGGCTGAATTTCAGGAAGGTTTTGGAGTTGTAACGCCCAACTACCAATAAGCATAGGTGGGTAAGTTAATGCAAAACGTTAGCTTCGTTAACCATTAGTCCGTTAACAAACTTCACACCTCCGTAAACGTTAATCCGTTATTTTCAGCTTTAATTAACGGAAGTTAACAAAGTCCGTTAATCCGTTAACATTTTGCGTGTAATTTACATTTTTTCTTATTCAATCGCTTCTAGAACATGTATTGATGCTCTTGAGCTGATTGTAAGGAAATATTTATTACTGTGGCATTGTTTTTGTGTTTTGAAAGTTACATTTTACTGTCTAATCTAATTGCAAGACAAAAATAAGTTCAAATGTACTACCCAAGCTGCGATCGGAAAATCTTTGGAAATTGTGATCAGCGATAATTAATAGACCTCTGAGGCTGCAGCTTATTATTTGCCACAAAAAAGAGCTCCTTTCTTTGCTCTCTTCTATAAAACTTGTGCTTATACCCAACAAGTGTTACCAATGCAAACTGGTTTGTACCAGTACGATGAATGAATGGTGCAAGATATTAACGATAAAAACCTTAACGGAAGTTAACAGAACTTAACGGAAGTTACTTTAGTCCGTTAACATGAAAAAACTTTTTAACGGATTAACGAGTTAATGAAAAAGTTAGCTTCGTTATTAACGGATTAACGATTAACGGACTTGTGCCCACCTATGCCAATAAGTTATACTTTAGAGGTGATAGACCTATTTATCATATTGATTCGCGTATGCAGTGTTGGCTTACGGTAACAACCAAATGTCAATACATTATGGTGATGTTTCACTGACTAAAATTAGTTTGCTTGCTACAGGGTTCGACAAGTAACCTGCGATAATCTGCTCTTTTGCTTGTCTTTTTTTAATTTTCAAGTATGTCTCACTAATAAAATTGTATTTTTGAATGACTTTACGACAATTGTAAATGCAAACATAGTCGTGGATTGTTTTTTGGTAAAATTTCAGAACTATTTTAGTAATTGCAGTTTTTATCAAGCTTGATATTAAGCAATAATAAAAAAGCAAAAAAATATATTCAAGCGTTTTTTTCACACCGATGGTATTTTTCAGTCAACTGTCTGGCAGAAGTTAGCTTTGAAATAACAATATCACGCACAGGGGTAATTCGAAATAGTTAAATGAGGGTGTAGATTTACAAGTTCATAAAAATATTTCACAATCTAATGTCATTTCTAATTAGCTTTGGTTTTGTATTTTTATAACCTACAAACTGTTAAAAATATTATAATAATTTTTTTGGGCTAGATTTTGGTCTTATTATGTTGAAATTTTTACATTATTTAAGGCCTACTTCTTAAACATGGTAAAACACGCAAAAAGTACAATAATGTACGACCAAATTTCGAGAATTATTAAGCAACAGAGGTGTCTTCGACCTCAAGGATGTCCTTGATTCATTTTAAAGCCCTTGGCCTTGGCCTTAAAGCTCAAGTCCTTGACCTAGGCTTCGAACCCTACAAGTCCTAAAAAATGCCATATGCTCGGCTCGAGGACAGCATAATTTTTTGATTGATTGAAAATGAAAACAAAAATTTAATGAATTCTGACATAGGCGTAGCCGTAATTTTTGATTGGGAAGTTCCAATCCGTAAATCACATGCAATATGACGTCATTAGAAATTTTCAAAGGAAGGGACTTTTTATGGGACAAAAATATCTTAGAATGGAAGATCAGAAACGTGGGGCTTGATTTAGTGCGTAAACAGGATGTTGCTAAAGGGGGAGAACTTGAGCCAAAAACTAATGTTTTCAAAATATGTGTTAAATTTTATTGTGGAGGCGCGGTGAAGAAACTAATGTATCACAGAGGGTATTTAAGGGCGGGGCCCCCAGCCGTTGGAGGTTATGGGCAATTTTTTGGATGTTTTTTAACTTTTGAAAAAAAGCTATTTTAATGCCATTTGAGTCACATTTTGCACGTTTTTAGAACCATTTGAAGGAATTAAATTTTTAAGACTTGAAAACCAATTCAAAAAGTAAATTATTCAGTCCTCTCTTTGCTTATATACACGTTTAAAACGTAGCATTTTTTGATAAATTTTTGTAATTGACTTGGTCCAGGTGAAGGGAAGTAAGGTACGTTGTCTTTAGCAGTATATTTAGCAGTATGTAATAATTTACTCGACAATCCTCGGAAATTTTTCTCGGAAATCTTTGTTTTTTCGTGAAAATAACCAGTTTTAGGATTGTTACATGCGCTACCATGGGACCCGGGCCCCCTCAATTCAAATTCAACAATTTGTTCAATAAATATTTCCCTTAGCTATTTTTGTTAATATTTTGTTTTGTAGAAACTGGCGAGGTGGAGATGGATTGTTATTTAACGTTGGTGTAATGGATGGCTACTACTGTAATCATGTTATTACATTAAACAAATTAGATAAACCCCAGAGGTTGCGACTTTTAAGACAAAAATCTTGAATTTCTCCCAAGTTATACATCTAAATTGATTGGCAAAAATTTGAATTGAGGGGGCCCGGCTCTTAGATTGTCAACATTAATATTATTGTTAATTACTGTTGTACGCGAAAATGCTAAAAGAAACTGAAATTGAATAAACAATAGGCTTTGTTCTCATCCTTTTTATCATTGGTGGAATTTCAATTGGGGGGCCTGTCCCCTTGGCTACGCCTGTAACTTCTAGCCTGTCGAATCGTTTTCCTTTCATGAAAAATGATATAATGTGAAATATAAGTCAAGTCATAGTAAACCTTATTTTCGATGGCATTGAGTGAAAGCTCTAATCGGATAATGAGGGGCGAAGCATAGTGTACATAGTTTTTTTTTATTTCTGCTAATACTTCCGACGCAGCTGGTACAAAAAGCAAAACACTAACACCATTCAGGGCCATAGCTAGGGATCCGAGGTTTCGGACGCAAACATTTTTGAGTTGCTAAAACATGACCATGCCTATGCAAATGTGAGGTCAGGAAAAAGTATGTGCCTGATAATGAAATGCAACACAATTACCAGGGATGGATTACAATATACTAAATATGATACATGTAGTATAGCCCTGCTACAAGTAACAAAACGTTGCTTGAGAACGACAGCTATTGCTATGAAAATAGGCGAGCGAATATTGCGAAGAATTTGTTTTCAGATAAGAAAAAACAGCACTAATTTTTAAGTTTTGACAACTTAGGTTTTTGAAGGAGGGCCCCGGGGCAAATGTCTCCAAAGCTTTCCTCCTTGATACATCCCTGCTGGAATTCTCATATTACTTTTTGCTGTTAAATAACTTATGTTAAATTTTGCAAAGTACCTTTTGGCGGCCGAAACGTATCAGCTCATTCATTGATAGGCATTAAAAGTAAGACTATGGAGAAATATCACATGAACAGAAACTTAAAGAAAAGATTGACTTAAACTTAGGATTGGGAAAATAAGGAAAAACTAAAGTTTTTCCAACTTTTACGGTATTTTTCTTTTTCAAATTGCTTTGAAAATCGAATTGTGTAATCTCCTATAAAAGTCACAAAAATTGCTATTTTTCTAAAAAAAAAAAATTTTGTTAAAATTATTCAACAGAGGCGAGGGGATTTTTCTCTTTCCCCCAGAACCCAGTTTTTTCCAAGGTCTTGAGATTGCAAGCAGGCACGTAGCCGGAAAGGAATTTTGGGGGGCAAGCGAAGATTTGGGTGGCAATGTCTGCTTAAAAAGAATTCTTTGGTGCGAAATGCTATTATTTTCTTTGGACTTTGTAGTGATCTCCCAAAAAAAGAAAAAGAAAGGTTTTCACCCTTATAAGCCTCCGTCATCCACAATATCTGAGTTGATCTCCATAGATCTCCATTTTAGGGCTCAGACGTTGAAGTCAAATTTATTTGGGGGCAAACTAAAATTTTGGGGGGGCAATTGCCCTCCCTGGCTAAGTCCTGCTTGCAAGCACGGTACCTCATTTCATTTCAAAAATATAAATTTACCGTATTTTGCAATAAAGGTTTGTGTTTGAGAAACTACGAAAAAGTGGGGATCCATAATCAGTGGACGTTTGCACCGGCGCCCTAACTGATGAAATAAAGACCTTAAAATTGACCATTTCTAGTTAAGAATTTATAGTTATTCTCATTTTCAATCCATTAGTTACAGCCTTTGCTGTTTCATTATCACGATGCCGCTACGGAACTTTAATCAAAACTGCTGCTAACGTGAAAAGTTCAAAATGACATTCATTATTTTTGGAAACAACTATTTTCGAATTATCATCACAAACTTAACGAAATGCTATCTTAAGCACTTTTGCGCTTAAAAATAACAAAAAATTTGCCGACCATAATTTAGAAAAATCGTGTCCTCGGTCCTTGGCCTCTACCATTCCTGTCCTTGGCCCCGAGAGGGTCTGTCCTCGAAAAGTCGGTCCTTGGCCCTGGCCTCGAAGGTTGTGTCCTCGACTCCACCTCTGTTGAGTAAGTTCAACAATGCTTGAGTAGATTCGACAAAAAATTATCGCCAGTGAGAGAGTTCCATTTATTGCGAACTATTTGATTCTTTACGACGGCGAATTTATAATTTTTAAAACCAGAAACGGGTGCGATTCTTGAAATTTGAGTAAAGCAATAGTGATACCCGATAATCTCAATTTTGCTTAATTTGGTACCGATATCAATACAGTATTGCCGATACATTTCAATGATACTTTTTTCAATAGCTTTGATTAAAATAAGCGTATTGTCAGTTTATAAATATTATTATTTTGGCAAGCCGCCCGCAATTTTTTATGACTGGGTTGAATACGAACTAAATGTATTGCATGTAAGGTGAAAAATCCTCCACAGAACGGACAAATGTCACATGACGTTGTTGAAGCACGATTGTTTCTACAATCTACATCATTGGCCATTTGTTCTTATACGCTTATCTCAAAGAAGTGCACAAGTAACTTTTTATCAAAACGAGGAAATTTCTGTCATGTGGGCCTTGCTTCTTCTATGTTTTATAGAGAAAGATAATTGGGAGGGCTAATGGAACGAAATTTGAGAGAAGTGATTGGTAATTAACTAATACTAATTAACTAATACTAGTTCCCCCTCCCTATTCCTGAGCTTTCTTTTTTGATAAAACCAATGCTTAGCATTGTTCGAGAAGCGTTCAAATTTGATTGCTTATTAATAGCCATTTTCAAAGCTTTTACTGATTTAAAAGTTTTATATTTGACAAATCTACCCCCCTACCCCCCGAATAAATGTTTCAAAAGATGCATAAAATCATGTTTGAGTCCATTCCAGTGCAAAAGACAGTCTCAGAAGTGCTAAAAACGTGGTATTTACCTTATCCTGAATTTTGGTCGGCAGGAAAAAGGGGGGTCAATTGCCCCTACCCGGCCCTGCCCAGGCTACGCTATGTACTGTTAGTGATATACTTGTATACATAGATGGGCAAGTTAATGCAAAACGTTAGCTTCGTTAACCACTAGTCCGTTAACAAACTTCACACCTCCGTTAACGTTAATCCGTTATTTTCAGCTTTAATTAACGGAAGTTAATAAAGTCCGTTAATCCGTTAACATTTTGCGTGTAATTTACATTTTCTTTATGTTCACTCGCTTCTAGAACACGTATTGACGCTGTTGAGCTGATTGTAAGGAAATATTTATTGCTGTGGTGGTCTTTTTGTGTTTTGAAAGTTACATTTTACAGTCTAACCTAATTTCAAGACAAAAACAAGTTCAAATGCACAACGAAGCTGCAAGATATGAACGATAAAAACCTTAACGGAAGTTAAGAGAACTTAACGGAAGTTACTTTAGTCCGTTAACAGCACTTAACGGAAGTTAATTTAGTCCGTTAACATGAAAAAACTTTTTAACGGATTAACGAGTTAATGAAAATGTTAGCTTCGTTATTAACGGATTAACGATTAACGGACTTGTGCCCATCTATGCTTGTATACTGTTAGTGATATACACGCGTGCAGTTTGCTGATACCGTACCGTCGATTAGTTTACCTCCAACCTTCCAACCAGCTTTATGCTTTGAAAGTTTTTTCCCATTTATTTTAAATTAAAGCGGTGTCTACTGTTTACCGCAAATATTTTGATCCAGCGCATTGTTTGTTTTTTATTGTTTCTGCAGCAAACGCGGCTAAAATGACAACACAGTTGAACAATAAAGGAACAATAAACGATGCGGTTTAGCCCAAATTAATGTCTAATGTTAACAATGCTTTATCATTCCATAAGTAGAGGTGGGCAAAGCACAACTTTTGCAACCTCCGCATTTGCGGAATTTGCGTTGTGCTTTAATTTTTTCATTTAGGAGCATTGCGGAAGTTGCGTTGCGGACAAATGTCGGCCTTTTTTTTAGCAAATTGCTTCCTTATTTTTCTGTCTAAAATCGCAAAAACGCGGTATTTGCATCGTAAAATTTTAATTGCAAAAGTTAAGTTGCGCTTTGACTTGGTACCAATAAATGCCATTCCGCAATTTTGGAATTGCATTGCGCTTCAACTGAATCAAAAAAGTTTATAGCCGAAGTTGCGCTGCGCTTCAGAAATTAAAAAAATAAATAGCGCATTTTGCACTGCGATTTTACTGGTTGAAAAGATCGTTGCGCTTTCGATAAAATGTTATTTGTGCCCACCTCTGGTTATACGTTTACTCTTTTTTGTCCAATTAATTTTGTTTTTTGTCCAATTGTTTTGTCTTTTAAACAATCATTTTTACTGAATATCAGTTAGAGTTTAGGTCGTTATTTATTAGCTTGTGAATTTTATAATCTCAATTTGTCGTTTAAAATATTACTTCCGCATCGACTTGTAACTTTATGTACTGTACTTTGCTTGCAGTTAGGAATTTTAAAGATGTTGTTCCAGAGCGGTCTACAGATGTGCAATTCTGCCCAAAATGAGGTAAATATATTTGTACCCTTACAGCAAAGAAATATTTTTTTAATTGATTTAATTAGCTTTATTGTGTTTATAGCGTCTTGTAGTAGTAATTTATGTTTGGAATGTTCGAAGCGCTGTGTAGCATGTGGATCGTTCTGGCATTATACCTTTTCTACGGCAAGTCCAAGTGCTCTTCGAGGCTTTGCGCTTTAATTACCTATTCATCCCGTTTCTGAGTTCGTTGTTGTTAAACAGCTGAATGTTGAACTTTCGTGCCTTTGTTGTTGAACTTTGTTGTTGTTGAACTTTAGTGCCTCCTGGCCCTAACTATTAATCCATTACTGGGTGCTCATGATTGTGCTGTGACTGAACCAAACTAATAAGCTTACTTACTTATAATGGGATCCCATTCTGGAGTCTCTGCTTGCGGTAAGCGCACCTCTCCCACACAAATTCTGGACCACTCTTGACCGCTCTGACCTGGAATGTTTTGAAGCAAACATGCTTCTCCCTTATGCGCATGAAATGCAGAAAGTCAAACGGTACTATATCAAAAAATATTACTGCCTGATACCCAGACCTCCACAAGTAATCATCGACCTACTGTAAATACACCGGTCAAACTTCAAAAGATTGGCTTTGACAAATTTCGACCATTTTTCACAAGTTTGGTTTTTTAAACGCAAGAATAGAACATAATTTGAGTGTGTCTCTTTTCAAAAACCCTCAAATGACTTTATTGTAATGTTTTTTGAACCAAGTCAAGTAACTGGTGTTGTGAACTGACCGCGAACACACTGACCGCCAACAGTAGGGTTATCATTAGCTGGCAGTCAGTTGGTTCGTGGTCAGTTTGTTTGTGGTCAGTTTGCGGTGGTTAGTTGTTGTGGACCCTAAGTTTTTGAACTATTCAACTTATAAGGTTAAATTTTTAGATTGCGGAATAGTATTGAAAGGTACTCTATTTAAAAAGCTAACGCCTCGACAACAAGAGCTTGACTGTTGATTTTTTAGCATATTGCGCATTGCGAATCCCTTGGTGAAAAATGCAATTTTCTGCTTCACCTCACTTTGTGTCTTTTAAATTTAGCAAAAACAAGTACTTCTCTTCGAGAATATAGCAGGAGGAGTGCTAAAGTGTGCGCGCAGTTCTAAAAATATTCCGTGGGATGGAATTCTGAAAATATCATTTCGTCTGGACGCCTACCATGGAATTGAAAAGCCTTGGATATTCATTGAAATTAACTTTTTTATATCAGTACGCGGAAAATTGAAATACCATAGATTTTTATAATTTGTAACCCAGTTTAACACGGCCTATTCGACCAACGCATTTTGCAGGAGAGGGGGCAAAAATTCCTCTCTAACAAACTCCTAAACCAGAGGTAATGGGGACACCAAATTTGTCATGCGAATTGGTGTTAATTAGAGTTTTATGGAAAAATTGCTTTCAAGTTAGTAATGTCATCATAGTGATGTCACGGTCGACTTTGACATAATTGATGTCATTTTTGCTCATAGACTTATTTTTTGAATCTGAACCATAATATGCTTTAGTCAAAGTGATTACTTTACGAAAATGTCTCGGGACGTCATCTAAGTTAAATATAAGCCAAAAAATGACCTAATTTTGGTGGTTTCGGTAAACCTTAAATTTGGATAACTTTCGCTTTTCTTCGCCAACTCCAAATTTTTAGAAACTGTTTGCAAATAAATTTGGCTCAAAGTCAAGTTGGTTTAAATAAAAAATCTTTTTTTGAAAAGATTTATTCCGAAAAACCTGAGCGGGGAGCATGTTTGCTCCCCTTTCCTTTTGTAAAGAAGGGTAAAGTTTTAGAACTTAATGTATTTTTTTCAGACTTGACTTTAGAAGTAGTACAGTATATTACGGCTATTGTAAGCTAAATAAGACGTTTAAATTAATTCCATTTCTTCATTTATGAATAATTACAACTTGCGTTTAAGCAAAATTAATTTTTTGTTCTGCATCTGAAAATGCTCTACAATGAGACAGAGGTGAAACAGTACCTTATATACCGTTAGTTAGCGACGGGCTTGCTATAAATAGCTAGGTTTAAAGAATTCCTTTTTTTTCATCTGCCTCCTGCGGTAGTTTGGATAGACGTAAAAAATTCCATTCATCATCCCGTGACCTTATACAAATTGTTGCCAAATTTGGTATGAAAACAGTAAGATTTACATAACTACAATATTGAATATTTTAGTTTCGGTATTGATGATCTGCCAAAAACCCGAATTACTGAATAATGCTACAAACTTGGCAAGCACATGCTCGTAATATTTTCTGATCATGAGATTGTCATGCCATAAATAGTATTGAATTCTCATTTTTGATTATGACGAAGTTTTGTATTGCCAATCGGAATTTTATACGAGGAAGTGATAAAAGTAAACGATGTAATCGTCATTCGGCTTTAAAATTGATCATTCTTAGGTTAGTTCTGCTAACATATTACTTCCATTCACGGGTTACGGCCTTTGTTTCATCACCACAATACCGCTACGGAAAGTGATCAACATTGCTGCTAACGCGTGAAATCTCAAAATGGCTTCAAGTCAAATCTATTTCTTTCTTTATTGCCCGCTATTCCGCTTTTGCTTTTTTCAAGTCGAATCAAATCTTCATTTACCCGCGGTATTAGGCCGAAGCATGTAAGGAGTTTGCAGGGCCCATCTATGCGTCACTGTGCCCGGGCAACACAGCTTCTTTTAAAGAAATGGGGAGCCGTTGGCAACTCTGTGTCCGATTTGACCAGCCCGAGATTTGAACTTTAGACCTTCCGCTCCGGAAACAAACGCGTTACCGCTCGACCAACTAACCTGTTAGCTTCGAGGCAAGTAAGAAAAATACCAGTATACCATTTGAAATTAACATCAAAAACTTCACAAAATGCAATTTTAGGCACTTTCACTAAAATAACAAAAAATTACCTATCATAATTTAAAAATCGTGTTAGAAAAAAAATAAAAAATTATGTCCTTGGTGCTTGGTCTTGGCTTCGACCATTGCTACTGTCCTTCACCTCTTGAGTGGCTGTCCTCAACAAGTCGGTCGTTGGACTTTGTAGCGGATTTTTTTTAGACTTTTTTGCCTTTCCTTCAAACGTTGTGTTCTCTTCTTCACCTTTGATGAAAGGGCTTTGGTTAATATTTCCGTCGCGCAGTTCTTAAATTTTGTTCGGGGTGTGAAGGGCGTCTTGTATCAAATAGTTAGAATCGGTATTCTTTGGCGTATTGTTCCTGAGTTATAGCAGGCACATCTGACCTCATAAGCCAACCTCAAGCTATATTATGGTTGGGGTTCAGCAGCGTAGCTAGGGGGAGCGGGAGGGCTTTATCCCCCCATTGGCATGCAGAGTATGCAAAATACCCTTTTGTAGCACTTTTGATACCGATTTTTGCTCTAAAAGCAAAAATAGCCCCTCTTTGGCATTGGCAATAAGAATTTGACTGCTTTGACTCTAGACTGGAAGAGAACTCGGTCGCAAAACTCGATCCCAACCCGGGCGGAGACCTTTTTTTATTTTTATTTTTTGGTCTTCACCTAATTTCGGGCACAAAATCCTTCCAATTCCAAGTGTAGACTGTTTTAGTTTGGTTTCACACCTCCGAAACAGCCCCCTCCCCCACCATTGAAAATTCCTAGCTACGCGCTTGTTGGGGCTAGTTTTGATAAAAGTTAGAGTGGTTGTTAAGTTTGGTTTAGGAGTAACTCTGTTAAAGTTAATTTTAAACTAAATTTAACCTACCTTGAGATTCGGTCTGTGACGTCAGATAATAAGCAAATTGAAATAATAATACTAACCGTAACAGAGTTTTCCTGATTGTCATTCTCTGAGTCATGTGGAGCAAAACGTGCAAATTAACTTTCAACTTTGCTGTGGCCGAATAATGCGAAGAAAGTGACTATCTTACCGAAACTCTTTAAGTTAAAGAAAAATAAAAAAAATATGAAAAATATTTACCCGCACATTTTCATTTAAAGAGATATTTCTCGAGATTGGTTTTATTGAAGAAATGAGAACTGCTTGAGGTAAAAAAGAAATGCCCTAGACTTAGTACCACTATTTTCCTCATCTTCGAAAATAGATTTAATCCTTTTGACACCGTACCATTGGCAATCCTGCGTTTCGAAATTTCGTGACATCAGAAAAGGATGACTTTGCAAAATTTTTTGCAGAATAAGCTACCCGATCTTTGATTACTTATCGAATATCGCGTTTCTTATCCTGCAAAAAACATTTAAGAGATACTGCTCTCAAAGAATTAAGATTAGGATTTGATCAAGTTAGAATTTAAATTAGGATTAAGGGTTAGTTTTAGAGTAACTTGAGTAAAGATTTTAAGTTTGGGTTAGATTTGGGTCAGAAAAGAAAAAAGGCACGCAAGCGACAGCATTTTCTGTGTCACCAAAAATAATGTCGCGGTTGCGCGCCAGTAAACTCAGCTTTAAGCGTGTTCATCCAGGTTCATCTGCTGTGCTAAAATTTTCTCAAAAAAGGTATTTTTGAAGTTTCTTGGATTACTAGTCAAAAACTGTAAAGTTTGTGTTATTATTTTTTTATAAAAACATGAATTAATTGTATTGTAATATTTCTTTGCAAAATGCGCAGAAAGTCTTACAAAAATGGAAAAAAAATAAACGAACCACAAAACAAAAAAAAGTTACTTATCTGCCCAATGTTGCCAAATGGCAATAACAATTATTTTTTGATATAAACACTACCCAAACAAACATTTGGTGCAAATGTGTTGAAACGATCCCCCTAGCAATTAGGAAATGCGAAAAAAAAAATTTTTAACCGCTCTTAAATGTCTGAGCATTAAAGGGTTTGGATAGTTTTAACCTTATAAATTTAACGTGGGTAAAGCGGTGTTCATTGGCGCGCGACAGGCGACCACGACCGAAATTAAAATACGTTTGTTTTGATTGACCAAAACATTTGTCGTGGTCGCTCTCAAATAAACGGTTATTTGAAACAAACGTAGTTTATAATCGGTCGCGGTAGCCTGTCGCGCACCAACATACGCCGCTTGAGAGACAAAAACAAACTCGTTTTAAACTTCTTAACTGGAGGCCTTGGGAACACTAAATTGGTTTTGAGTTGATGACATGACAAGTTTGTTTGTTTTTTTCTGAAATGTCTCAAATTTTGTAGGTACAGGTAATTTAGTTTTTTGGAGACAAACCAAAAAACATTTTCATTTTTATTCAAAGCTTGATGATGTTGTAAAAACATCTCATGGCATCATTTAATTTCAATAAGAGAAAAAAAACTTTGGTGAAGAGGCTCAGGCGATAAACTTCAAGGCTGGGCTCTTTTCTCTCGTTAGCAACTTTAAATTTTCAGGGTTTTGGTGAAAAAAAAGGTCTTCACTCAGATTTGGACCGGTTTTGTGCCTGAAATTAGGTAATGCAAAAATCGGTCTCAAAAATTGGTTTTGTGCTAATGCCGATGGGGGGCTATTTTCGCTTTTAGTGCAAAAATCGGTTTCAAAAGTGCCCAAAAACGTGGTATTTGCATACTCTGCATGCCAATAGGGGGTGCTATAGCCCCTCCTCCCCTTCCTGGCTACGCTACAGCTTAAAACCCGAGTTAATTTGAACGCTTTTAGGTGTTATCGCGGAAAGAGAGACAGTTTCGCTTTTTCCTATCTGAGTTAATAGGCTTAAAACTGGCTAGCGCTTTAAAAAGACAAATGTGCTAAAATACTGTAGCTTCTTTGCAAATCATTTTAAAAGCAATATTTTTGACAAGTTACATAGCAGATTTTTAATATAAATTTTTCACACCTGTTAGGCAGCACTTCACTTACATATTTGCTTTCCCATCAGGCTAGTGTTTCATCAGCATCTGAATTCATACATAGCCTATTCTGGCATCCCACGCAAACCTTGAAACCATACACGGAGGGTAATTTCTGCACTTGCCTTCGTATCCTCTTCTCAGATTACTCTGATCAAAGTCGGACAACAAGGTCATCAGAAAGAATGTTCTCAACCAATATCACATTGGCACTGCTCTTAGTTCAACCGCATTGCCCTAGCATCACTAAGCATGGATGCTTTGGACACCATATTTGACATCACATAAGCAATTTATCTATTTTGGGTTGAAGGTTCCGTTGGCTGCCAGGATAGGCTATGTGTGATTTCAAAGCTATGTGATAGAGTTAATTGACATACTTTGCATTAATTCTTGAAATTGTTAATGGATCTCATGAAGTTTATCTAAGTTTTGGGTCTCTGTATTGATTTTTTTCGATTCGGTAAAAGCTTTGTTCCTCTAGCCTACCATTGAGTATTTTGAGCGTTGTATAGTATTTCATGATTTAATGGTAAACATAAAATGACTTTCTCTAAAGAGCAAACAAGTGAAGTAACATTCTTTAATTTATAACTTTTGCTTCTTTTTTATAGGTGGATATTTATTTGGATTGAGAGGTGAATAGGGACATCACTGCACCATGGAAAAGCATCTGCTTTTAGTGTGTCCAGTGATGACTATCAACTTTTCATGCTGATGACTCCTTTCAGAGATTTTGGAGCAAATGCGATATGGCAACAAAAGTGATGTCACGCAAAAGAAGATGAAGAAGAAGCAGATGTTCCTCCACGAAGAAGCAAAGTTAAAGCAGATTTTTTATCACAAGAACGCCCCGAAAATGATGGAGCTTAAGAGAGTGGTAAAATTCAAAGTAGCTCAAATGCACACGAGGAAGTTAGTGGTGGTGATAGTGAAAATGATAATGCGATGGAAGAAAGTAAGATGTTGGAAATGGCAAGTGAGCGTGAGTTCTTTACTTTGTCACCAAGACTGCAAAAGCAACAGCTTTTTCTTTAAAATTTATAACTTAAAAGATAAATCCTCCACAGTATCTTGTAGTGGCGAAGCTTCAAGAAAACTTGTGAAGGTGAAAACCGCAAGCGCCGTTATGTCATTTTTGAGTAGGAGGAAGAACTTTTCTCCGGAATGGTCATTTTTGTAAAACTCAATGAATGCGTAGCGTGATCAATGGTAGGAAGTGGCATAAACTGGAAATGACCAAAAACAATCGATGAAAACTTTTATATCGATAAAGAAATCAAGCAAATAATTTATACCCTTATCACAATTAATCGTGGTTCCGTAGCAGTCCCGGAATTGAAAAAAAGATGGCGATGACTCTGCGTGTGTTGTTACCTTTATTAACTGATTTTTTATTACACATTCATTTTAAATGCATGATTTTTGTTTCGATTGGTGACCATTGGATTTTCTTGTTTCTTCGCTAATACATATGAGTAGCTTCTACGAACGTTGTCGGTATCAGCATCGTGATTTCTGCGTAGCGAAAATATGCTGCGCTGTGTTTCCCAAAGTTTAAATATGAAAGATACAGTATGTAGGTAGGTGTGCAGAAAAAAGCGTTTTGACTGCATCTTTTCTACCACCCAATTGCATTTTTTCTACATCTAGCAACTTTATTAAACAAAGAAGTTCTTTATCACAACCTATAGTGTCTCTATTCACCTCGCAACCATAGGCATGGCCAGGGGTTGGGGGGTGAAAAGGGCCCCCCCCCCCCAATCGAAATGCCACCTATGATAAAATGTGACAAAAACGTCTTATTTCTTCAGTTTCAGTTTCTTTTATTTTCGCGTGCAACAGTACACGCGTACAACAGCAATTACCAGTAATATTAACGACCAGGGGGCCCGGGCCTCCTCGATTCAATTTTGCCAACCAATTTAAATCTAAGCCGGGTGAAATTAATAGATTTTGTCCAAAAATTTGCTACCTCAGGCCCTTATCTAACCTTTTTATGAACGCAATTGAATAACTAGGCTGGATTTATCATATGCCACAGTGCCAGGACTCCGCGCTTAGATGGTAGGACATTTTTTGGTCTTCACCTATATTTGGCAGCAAGATGTTGCAAAAATCTCCAAAGTAGCAGGGGCCCCACGCAATGTAAATCCGACCCGGTCAATAACATGGTTAGTAAATGTAACCATGTATTGTACCATTTTTCAATAACAATTCACCTCCACCTCGCCAGTTTTAACGCACAAAATACTTCTAAAAAAATTAGCTAGGGAAAATGCTCATTGAATTATTGAATTTCAATTAATGGGGGCCTGGGTCAAATCACCTACAATTAAAATTTAACACCAAAATTCAAGATTTTAAACGTGTCTAGGACTTAAATTGCAAGTAAAAAGAGGATTGAACAATTTAATTTTTTCAATTGGTTTTCAAATGTTAAAAATCTAGTTCTTTCAAACGGCTTTGAACACGTGCGAAATGTGATCCAATGGCATTACAGTAAAATAGCTTTTTTTTCCAAAAATTACAAAAATTCGCCCAGCGGCTGGAGGCTTCGCCCCAGACCTCCAAAGCCTCCTGCAGCTGAGGGCTACACCCCCAGACCCCGTCCGTGATACGTTTGAGTTACACCAGCTTACTCACACACATCTCCGACGTTAGACATTTGCACTTTTTAAGTATTAGTTTAAGGCCTCTCCCTTTAACAAAATCCTGGTTAAGTGCTAACAGGCCACAGCTTCAGATCTTCCACTCTACGATATCTTTGCCCCACAAAAAGTTCCTTTGTTGAAAATTTCTGATAACGTCATTGCATGTGATTTTTTGTTTGCCCCCCCCCCCCAATCAAAAATCCTGGCTACACCTATGCTTGCATCAAGGTTAACTCAACGCTAAATAAATTTCTAATGTCTCTATTCATCCCGCTGGCAGAGGTGAATAGGGACATGATAATTTTGCAAATTCAAACGCTTGTCAGAAAAAAAGTGGTTCACGTGACCAACCTCATGACCATCTTATCACCCAAAAACAAACTACATACCTTAATAACAAAAGCTAGACATTTTGATTAATAACTTTTGATCTATTTTATTCTTATTCAAATCGATTCTTTTTGGATAGAATAAAAATGGTTTAATTTTAAAACTAACTGCCTCCATAGAATAGAATAATTAAAGGGAATGAAGCATCGACCTAAAAATATGACCAAAAGATGAACTTCCGAAACATATCTTCGCTAAATTCCAACTTTCTACGACCTATCGTTTTTGTATGTTTTACAGTACCGGTACTTTGGCAGTTTTAAGTTTGAATAAATTGTTGAAAATGTTTCCTCTTTCGAAGTAAGCAAAAATAGTTTGCTGATTAGTTGTTGTACCAAAAAGCAGTCTTGACCTTGGCAGCATTTCATTACAATAATTTTTTTTTATTAAAAAATTTAAACACCGTAATTCAATAAACAAAACATTCGAAACACATTTTGTTACTTCAACAAATCAAGAAAAGCAATTTACCATTAAAGGTGCATTTAGTGCTGCTCTTCTGTGATGCTGATAATATTGAATTGTGGTTTTATCAAAAACAATACAGCCGAAATACTGTTGAGCATATTGAATTGAGTTGTTTTGAGTAATTTCTTTACACCAGTACTTAAATTGTAAAATTTTGCATGGTGGGACGCTTTTGCAGCCTTGACCAAACCTTAGTAAAAATTACGTAATTCCGTCGACGAAATTGAATAAAGACCAAAAAAGAAAAAGGTCTTCGCCGAGAGTCTAAGTGCTTTTTCACCGAAATTAGGTGAAGACCAAAAAAAAAAGTCTTCGCCGACGGTTGAAGTGTTTTTCCTTTTGAATCACTTTTCCCCTCGGAATTTGGTGTTATATTCGACCGAATTTTGTAGCTCTTTTTCCTCTGATCATCCAGCGCTCAAATCTCGATGGTGGGACGCCTAAATCTCGATGGGGGGATGCTCAATCTCGATGGGGGGACGCTAGTTCTCGATTGGCGGACGCGTCCCCCCCGTCCCCCCTACAATTTAAGTGCTGCTTTACACCATTATCAATCTTATTTAAATTGTGGTTTAACAAAATTAGATTAACAATGCTTTAAAAGAATTAACCGAAACGTCTCAAGAAAAATGCCTTACAGTATTTTGACAAAACTGTTTGTGATTAAATTATTCACAAAGTCCATTTACCAAGCTCCTCAAATATGATGATTTTTTGCATTAAAAATGCCTTAGTCTTTATTATGCTGTCGCTAATGAAATGCATTGTAAAATTATGATAAATTTACACCGAATTGATGGATTTGGTGAGTACACAATGGCAAGCACATCCACGTGGAATTTGCACGTTTTGTGTTGCAAGTATGCCTTGTATGTGGCATTGAATGGCTCAGCTCATTATCAAATTGTTGCTACTGTACTTTTTTTAGCATTGGTATCATTACAAAGCTTAAAGGGGCATTGAAGTCTAATTTTCGAATTTTAACATCAAATTTATAAAAAAGAATTGATTAGCAACGTTTTTGTCCCGTTTTTTCATTGTTTGAGGTTAAATAGCTTCAAGGGAAAAGATTTTGAAATAAGGGAAAAAATTTTGCAGGGGCAACACTACATCAAATTTGCATAAGCGATTTCAAAACCAATTTTGCCAAATTATAGGTCTGAGAGTGACGATGAGCTTTTGGCAGGTTTTCTGCTGTGGCTTCGGTACTTAGATGAGTTTTTAAAAGTATAATTCATCTTAGTAGTTTAAATTTGCATCTTTTAGCACAAGCATATTTGATTTAGTGCACTTAGAAGAAAAAATGATAAGTAGGCCTATTTTTGGCCTAGTTGTTCTTTGTAATTATTAGGGTAAACCAACCTGTATAAATTGCCGTAGGTTAGACTAGACTTTACTGTTTTTTATAATTTCTTAATAGGCTAGGCTTGCATTCCGTAGGTAATGATTAATATCATCATTAATAGGCTAGGCTTACATACCATAAGTAATGATTCATGTCAGCTAGCATGTAGTAGCCCTATTAACAGTAACAGCGACACCAAACGTAGACAAATTTTTAAAAAAGTGAAAGAAATTGTACGAAATAAGGGAAAACATTAATGCAATAATCTTTTGATGTAGTAATCGTAGAATTCTGAAGTTGAACTCAAAAATTATTTTAAAAATACAAATTTTGTTTCAAATGCAATAAATCAATAAAACTTATGCTTCAATGCCCCTTTAAGAATACGCTCGTACATTCACGATTTTACGTCCGATGTAGACTGGGACTTACAAGTTAAATTGTTGAAGCTAAAAGCTTTGAAAGGCTTTAAAACAAAATCGTTAAAAACGGACTTTTTCGTCCAGATTATGCACTCAATATGCAGTGCATAGTGAGTGCAGACACAACATGAACAATTATATGTACAACCTACATTACGAAAAATGACGCTTCCCTTTCTATTTTCCAGTGATCGGGAGTGCAGCAGTTTTTCAAATATACTAGGCTAACTTTGTAACGTCAGATGAACTGGTTAAGATTGTTTTCTTATTTTATACGTCGCACATGAGACACAACTACTTTCGTTGATTTTGACATAATTTTAGTCGAGCATCTAGTTAAGATTCATTCATTCATGCAAACGAATAACACTCTCTGCGTCTATCCAAGCACCCTAACTCAAAGCACTTTTCTCGTCGTAGTCTTTCATCAAGTAGGACTACCGAGACGGGTAGATTACTTCGCTCCGACAAGAAAGCATCGGTAAAGTGATACTGCTCGATATCGGTATTATTAAAAAAATGAAAACTACTCGAGGAAAAAAGAGATGCCCCAAAACTTGTTCCACTATTCACCTTTTCTGCGAAAATAAATTAATTCGCTGCAAAAAATTTTTCTAAGTCATTCTTTTCTGATGTCACAAACGTTTGAAATGCAGGGTTGCCAATGACACGAAATCAAATGCATTAAATGTATTTTAGCGAATAAAGGGAATAGTGGTACAAGGTTTGGGGCACCTATTTATTACCTCAAGTAGTTCTCATTTCTTCAATAAAACCGATCTCGAGCAGTACCTCTTTGGGTCGTTTCAAGACACGTTGCATGATCAGTTTGGTAATCGAACAGAAACCGACAACCTTTTAGTCAATAGCCCGACGGCCGATTCTCTACCAACTAAACTACGGAGTTCGAACGTTGTTATCTTAGAGTATTGCGGCTACGGGTTTAATTCTATAACGTCCTGGATGAAAGACAAACGATATTGACGAACAATGGTATGGTATGGTGAAAATCATACAACAAAGTTTTCAAACAATCTTGATAACCAATTATTCAACTTGAAAGACGAAATACGCAAAAAAGTATCGGTTTATGTTTCCATTTGGTGGGGCGAGATCACCCTTGTAGCCTTGACGTCTTCTGGGCCTTCACTAGAAGTCAATCCAATTGAATCTGAAATAAGATTGCTTGTTTGTTTATGTACATTCCGGAAATGCATACACATCATCTTTTTTGCACTCCTTTTGATTCTTTTCTCGGTCTTTCTCTTTTCGAAAAGAATCAAACAATTGCCAGAAACTAAACAAGTAAAATTACGGACACAAGACAACTTATTACATCATACATATCCATATGCAGTGTTTTACGTTTTTTCATGTCCTTATGGTGCAACAAAACTTTGCCATTAAAAAGCACCAACACTACCGTAACATATACAGTATATCCTAGTTGACCGAGCAGTGGTCTCGTCCAGAGCAGTATTTCTTAAAAGGGTGAGTGGTTCACCCAAGGGTGCATGAAAATTTTGCATGGGTGAACCAACAAAGAGGAGTGAACCGGCAAGGATAGAAATTGCCTGAAAGAAACAACCTATCACAAAGATTTAACTTCCTAGTTAAGCAGGAACACAATGACTGTGTGTTCAGGCAACGTTACTCTTGAGTAATTTCACGTTTCTTTTTGTAGTTGCATTAAATGGGACTTCAGCCCCCCTAACCAAGTCACTTAGAAAATTTAACTCAAAATTGCAAGTGTTTAAATATGTTTTGGACTTGAATTGAGAGTAGGGGGGTGTTGAAAAGACTGTGCAATTTAATTCTTGAACTGGTTTTCAAATCTTAGCAAATTAGTTCTTTCAAATGGCTCCAAAAAAGTACGAAGTTTGATTCGAATGCCGCTAAAATAGCTATTTTTTTTGCTGAAAAATCACAAAAATCTACCAGGGCCTGGGGGCTTTGCCCCCAGATCCCCATCTGTAATATGCGTGAGTTGCACCGGTTTACTCAGCACGCTACCCAGTTGAGACGTTTTTTAGGCAAAAAAGTTTAACCTTTGGGTTTAAGCTCCCCCTTAACAAAATCCTGGATATAAGTACGTGAAATATTATTTGTATATCGAGGGTGAATGATATGCAGAAATCTGTGATAAGGGTGAAGAAAACCAAAAAAGTTTAAGAAGCACTGGTCTAGTGGAGGTCTGCTATTGATAGGCTTGGTTCATAGCCGCCATGACTTTTTTCATATTTGTTTTATTTCGCTCCATTCAAATCAATAAACAAAGTCTCATGGACACACCTAAATACAATTAAACAAAAAATGGAAGCTACGACGGACCTCTCGGTCATCGAGTCAAGCAGTTACCCAGAAATTAGTTATGTCAAGCTGCTGGGCGGGTCAGTTTTTCATGCTGATTTGAATGCGTTGCGTATAGGTCAAACTTGAGCTTTGATCTTTTAATCACTTTAGAATTGCGAATCATTTGCATTTTAACAATAAATATTTTTTGTATTTTAATTTAAATTGATCGAATGCTAATTTTTTCAATTCATATGATACTGAGTTCCAAATTTTGGCTCCTTGATACTTAAAACTTTTTTGTAATTTTTGTGTTCTGTACCTTGGTAAATACTAATTAAATTCAGATAAAGCGATGCGCGTTGTTCGTGTGTGTATCGCTCTAACAGGAGTGAAATGACAATTTATGCGATTAGGTAGCTTTTTCGGTGAGTTTTTGTGCATTAATTTTGCTACTTCATATACAACAAGTCTTTCAGTTTTAAGATTTGTAATCGGTGATAAAATGATTCAACATGGTCCTGCCGCTGTCCACCTGTAACTATGTTGACAGCTTTATTTTGAAGAATAATCTATCTTTTCAAATGATTATCATAAGTGTTACCCCAGATTACAATGCCACATAATAAATGAGAGTGAGCCATACTATAATACAATTTACGAAGAGCTGTGACTCAGTTCGGTTGGGTCAAACCAAAAACTATACCGTGGTAATAATTGATATTCAAAGCTTTGCTGCTTGACGTCCAGCCATCAAAGATAAAAGTCTAAAGCCTCCTCAAAAAGACATGAAAATGCTTTTAGTTTACATCAGACAAACAGAGATAGCTTTTGCAAGTATCTTATCCATACAACATGCAGAACCAGCAAAATGGGTCTATAACATACAATTATAGGCCGTCACTCGTTTTATACCGGTCAGTGGTCGAGGTGATAGATCGCATGCCACTAAACCTTAGACTCGGGTTTGATTTCCGGTCAAGTTAAACCAAAGCCTAGAAAAATTGGTATTCACTGCTTCCCTGCTCGACGTTAAGCAATAAAATGCGAGAATGAAAAGCTTCCACTATGTGTGGTAGACAGGTGAGCAGATGGCAGCGTGACTCAAAAATCGCAAGGTTTTCTTAGTGTCTTCCAGCTAAGGCAACTTGGTGGATAACGATGTAATTATGAGCCAAGTAGGAATAGTTTTGACGAGCGCCCATTCTATTACGGTACACCGGAAATGTAAGATTAGGAAAATCTGCGAAACGGGTATACTCTACACGCAATACGTATCCTGTCAGTTACATGTTTTAAACTGTGACTGATCATCAGATCATGCTGTCGAAATTAAAGCACTTTTATGGAAAGTATAAAATTACTGAAATTTGTGAATCTAAAAATTTAAAGTGTCCTGTGAACTTTCAAAATAAGCCGGCTGCATAAACTGTGTTATTTGATGTTCAACTAAATAGACTTAAGTAGTGATAAGTCCGTAGTGGTTGCGTTGGCAACATTAAAGTGAGTTTAGCTGGTTAACCCTATTTTACACGGAATATTTGACCAAAGCAATTGACAAAGGGGGGAGAACTACCTAACTTCTAAACTGGAAGTCATGGGAACACTAAATTTGGCATGCGGATTGGTGTTAACTAATTTTTTTTTAACTTGTTTCGGGTTAATGATGTCATTGTAGTGAGTAGTGACATCACGGCCATACTTTGGCAGACTTGTTTTGCAATGACGCCAAATAGGCGGGGCAAATTTTGCACATAGATCTGTTTTTTGAACATGAATTATAAAATGCTTAACCAAAGTAGTTACAAAACGAAAACGTCTTCTGACGTTAAATGTTTCTAAAAAAATGCTTAGATTTCGGAGAGTGACTTTGGCAAACCTCAAAATTTAAAAACTTCTTTTTCGCTAAGTCCTTTGAACTTTCAGGGGTTACTTTTAAATAAATTTGACTCAAATTCAAGTGAGTTTAAAGTAAGCATTGTTTCTAGGAATATCAAAAAAAAAACGAGAAGGGGCATTTTTGACCTTCCTCTGTGTAAAATAGGCTAACAAGGAAAACTGATTGGAGGTGGATGTAGCTGGCGATCTAATAAACTTTTACGTTGCAGATCCACAAATTAAATAATCTTTAATGAGCCAAACTAGGCTATTCACATAAGCATTCATTATCATTACTTAAGAAATAAAAAGAAAATAAGAAAAATATCATTAATATTATATACAAGTTATTTTTTTAGATTAAATTACTATGCCGCGTTCCCCCTACAATTTAAGTACTGCGGTATAGTAAACTAAAGCTTTAACTTACGGTCACTGCCGATGTCTTCATTTGATTCGTTATCGTCAAGAGAAGACGTGGTGTCCTCTGATAAACCGTCAGATAGAGCCGCAATGATGGCGGTATTTACTTGTTGCAACAATATTGCTTCGCTGGTTGATTCATTAGCCGATTGCGAGGATGTTGAAGGTTGCTCGATCATGTTTGGTTCTTTTATGCCCAAAGTTTTATCTAATAGAACCTGAGGCCCCATATCAAGTGAGATCACTGTTTCACTGTTGTGATCTTTACAAGCGTAATCTTCAATTAATTTGACGCCTTTGGCCATTGGCTCTTCATAAAAAGTTGAATCTGCTAAAGCCGCTTGTTCATGCAGATTAGGCAAATTTGACAATGTTTCTTCAGCTTTCATATCAACTTTAGCAAACTCACCGTAATTTGGGTCTTCAGCATAGTCGAAGTCGATCAAGCGCACAATGCGAACATCAGGAATCTCTGGAAGTTCTTTTAGCCTTGATTTTCGACAAAAGACTTCTCCACCCGGTCCCATGACGTCGTTGAGTGAGCCAAATTGGTAAGTAATGCTGACTGACATCGATTCAATATCGTTGACTTCTCGCATTTTTGTCCAGAACGGCGAGTAATTATCTTCGTTATCCTCTGGGGCTGCTATAGCTTTAAATTCGCTTTGGTTCGGTAGCGGTTTTGTGTTTTCTCCGTCAGGGCCGCAAGGTTGGAAAACATTTAAAACTTTTTGGTTGGTTATTAACCCTAGCCCGTCTTCTGAAGATGATACTTCTTTGACAGCATCCATAACAAGATCAAAATTACTAGGCTCCACACTACTACGGTAAGATTTATCAACGTTTTCCGAAATAGAAATTATCGCGTTGAGAGCTGGGCTGGTGGGTAGTTGCGGAGCTGTAGGCTTTCGTATGGTTGTATAAAGAGGGATATAGTCGACAGAATTTTGCAGAGGTACCTCAGTTGAAACTTTTGTTGCAGCCCAGTCCGAGTTGATCTGTCTGTGGATTTCAATGTGATCGGAAGTGGAGTAAAGTTTGTCGTCCACTTCGTTTGATGATTGCTCAAGTTTTGACATTTGTTGCGAAGAGTTGGTGAGTTCACCCATATCTACTTCATGTAATTGTATTGAATTGCTAGCCTCGAGAAAATATTGGTTGGAAAACAGCTTTTGATTGTGGCTTTCTGAAATACTGCAATTCTGCGGGTCTAAAAAAGACTTGGGCAAAGACGAAGCAAGTGACGAAACCTCACTGCCGGCCTCGCTTTTTTCTTCCTCAACTTTAACTGGAACGAAAACATGTGGTTCAGCTGCAAGGCAAGAAAAGCTTTCAGGGGTGCGGGCGTAGAACTCATCCATCGAACTGCAATGCTTGCTTTGAAGTTCGTCGTTACTACCAAATATTTGTGACAAAGTAGCAGGAGACCTTAAAGGTCTTTCTACAAGAAAATCAGTATCAAAGCTTGGATCAAACTTTTTAGCACAGTGGTTGTCGATGACTTCTTGCTTTTTTAAATAATATTTATCATATTCCTCAGAGGAAAATTGGTCCGAGGAATGCTCAGATGCAACGCTAGTTTCTTCTGCATCTTCGTTCGGCAAAAGGCTTTCTTCTATCTCTGAAGTCTTCTGTGCATCTTCCAGCATCATTTCGAAAGTGACTAAAAAGTGGTAATATAATCAATTAATCATTCATTCATTTCGGAAAAAACAGGTTCTTTGTATCACCGATACAGAGTAGCTTCTTATGTTGATTTTGAAAGTAACCTATACCTTAATTAAAACCAATACAGCCAAAATACTCTAGAGAATATTATGAAGATATTTCGGTTAAGTTCTTTAAACCATTAGAAATAAAAGCGCAGTAGACTATTTACTGTAAGTTCGTTCGTCCGTATGAACCAGGCACTCTGCGTCTGTCTAACTACACCAACGTAGAGCACTTTTTTGGGTTCTGTTTGCAAGCCTTTCATCAGGCTTGGCCACCACAACGTGTAGACCGCTTGGCCCCAGTGGAAAATAAGCTTAAAGTGTCTTTCCGAAGGACCATTAAAGGTGGTGAATCATCCAGCCAATTCCGGTGGTTTACAATAGCTAAAATTGAACTATAAATTTTTATATGTTTTGTTTTAATTTTGGGGCTGCGGTTGCTACGATATTCTACAAATACAAAAAGATATCCTCCCAAAAATATTTTTGGAAACTCTGCATTTTGTTCTTCTCGCCTAAACCACAGTTCTCTGAACTATTAGGCCTACTGTAATCTTATTTAACTATTAGGCCTAAATTATTTAGAAATAAACTATCTCTAAACTATTAGGCCTACCACAGTTCTCTAAACTATTAGGCCTTCTGTGGTTTTGGCGGGAAGAACACAACTCAGAGTTTCCAAAAACTTTTTTCGGGGGACATCTTTTTGTATTTGTTGAATATCTTAGTAACCGCAGCCCCAAAATTAAAACAAAAAATATCAAAAATTATAGTTCAATTTTAGCTATTATAAACCACCGTAATTGGCTGGGTGATTCACCACCTTTAAGTAAAAATCGCTGACTCAACGAATAAAATTAGAACTTTTGAATAGAAGACATGTATTGCACACGTACAGTATTTGAAGTACTACTTAAAGTCAGGATAGATACGCGGAAAACACAGATGTTAAATGTGCTCTACAGTAAGTGTTTCGCTGTATTGTTTTTGGTTATATTATTCAAGTAGTTTATTTACCATTCTCCTAACTCAAAACTGATACATCAAATCTAGTTTCGACTCTTTTGCAGTGCTAGGCACTTACGCATAATCGGTCCGCAAATCCGCAAATTGTAGACTCAAGGTTTTGATTTGCGGATTTGCAAACATTTTCGGATTTGCGGTAAAAAAATTGGAATCTATCGCAAATCCGCAAAGCAACAGCGTCGATGGAATCGTTTCTTTGCAATTTCCAAAAAAAATATATTTTTACTTTTTAATGTACCGACAGATTTGGGTGGATGTATAATAAAGTACAACACCCTCTTGCCAAGTTGCGCTGCTGTGGAACGATTAATTTCCAGAGGTGCTGCTATTCTTCAAGCGAAACGAGCTAGCTTAACCTCAACAAACTTTGAACGACTTGTTTTTCTAAAGGGGAACTTACACTTTTTGAAAAGGCAAGGGGTTGCACAAGACGACTTTGATGACATGCCCAGCACGTCTAGTATAGCCTAAATAAAATAGGCTGCAGGCCTATCAACATTTTCAATTTTAGAGTAGTTTTATCTTTTTAGTTTTTTTTGTTTTTAGTTTCGTTAATCGTGTTTTTGGAATGCATACTTTAGACTACATTCGTTGCCGCTCAAGAAATTTCTAAGATTTATGAAAATTAATATCACTGCCCGCTTTGGAATCCCGGAAAAAATTTCTGCATCATGGATAATCTTGTGTTGTGCACAATATAACTACGCATTTCTGATTTTCCAAAGTTTGTATATTACGCAAATGATGCGTCAAAATGCTTAGCCTATTTTTTATTCAAGAAATGGCATAAATTTCTGACACTTGGCGGCGTTACTCCAAAATTTTTTCAAAATTCGCGAGTTTAGTTAAATAGTTAGTCATACTGACAAACTTTTTGGGTGTTAAATTACTACCGTACATAAATCTTGTAGATTTTTGACGCCACCAGCAAACCAGCCGTTGTCAAAACAAATTTCTAATTGTACTATGACTATTGATTAAACCTTCGTTACCTACCGATAAGCAAGACTGAAAATCCAAATTTTCTCATTTTTTAAATCACCCTTAGGCATAGGCGTAGCCAGGGTTTTTGATTGGAGGGCCCAAATCATAAATCACATGCAATGACGTCATCAAAAATTTTCGAAAAAGGAACTTTTTGTGGGACAAAAATATTGTAGATTAGAAGGTCAGAAGCTGTGATCTGTGTTTGGCACGTAACCAGAAATTTGCTGTAGGATGAAGGCTTAAACCAAAAGTACAAAGTGTGAATTTCTAAATTGGGAGACGTGTTAAGTAAACCAGAGTAACTCAAACGTATCACAGACGGGGGTCTGGGGGCGTAGCTCCCAGGTGCCGGAGGCAATGGGACTTCACCCTCAGCCGCTGGGAGATTTTTGGTAATTTCTTGGAAAAAAATAACTGTTTCAATGCCATTGGATCACAATTCCTACCCATTTAGAGCCATTTAAAAGAACTAAATTTTTAACTTTGAAAGCCAATTGAAAAAATTAAATTGTTCAATCCTCCGTTTTTTCACAGTTTAACTCCAAAATATGTAAAATCTTGCAGTTTGGAGTCAAATTTTCTGAGTGATTTGGCCTAGGTAGGGGAAAGTAAGGTACGCCTTCTGCAATATTTTAGCAGTAAATAATAATTCACTCGAAGATTTTCCTTGCAGATTTTTGTTTTGCATAAAAATAATCAGTTATAAGAGTGCAGTACATATATGACCAGGAGGCCAAGATTTAAATTCAGGAGGCCAAGGCCTCCTCAATTTAAATTCAGTAATTTGTTCATTGAGCACTTCCCCTAGCTAAGTTTTCATTTTTTTTCAAAACTATTGTGTGGCGTAAAAACTGGCGAAGTAGAGATGGATTTTTATTTAAAAATAGTACAATTATAGATAGTTACGCCTACTAACCACGTTTTTACCCGGGCCGGATATACATCGCGCGGGGCCCTAGGCACTTCGGAGATTTTCGCAACATCTTCCTGCCAAATATACGTGAAGACCAAAAAAAGTCTCACCATATGAGCGCGGGCCCCTGGCACTGTGCCATATTATGGTAAATCCGGCCTTAGATATTGCATTACGCCATTATATTTATAAAAAGGTTAGATGAGGGCCTGAGATAGCAACCTTTAGAACAAAAGCCCTCAATTTCTCCTGGGTTATACATTTAAATTGGTTGGCAAAAATTGAATTGAGGGAAGGACCGGGGCCCCTGGTCGTCAATATTGTTGTTGATTACCGTTGTTCGCGAAAACCACTTAAAGAAACTAAAACTGAAGAAACAATAGGCTTTTTTGTCACATACTTATCGCTAGAAGAATTTCGATCGGGGGGGAGGTGACCCCCTGGGCCCCGCCCCCAAGCTACGCCTATGCCCTTAGATGAAGACTGCTCAGCGCCAAACAAAAACATAAAATTTAAAATAAGAGCGAGTTTTTAATCAAAATCAATATCCGCAGCGCAATTATATTGCATGCAATTTGAAAGCTTTTAAAGGAATGCTCTCATCTAAAGCGCAAGTACAAGTTCAAACAATCGAATTTCATGTAACCATTAATCAGAATTGTATTGCAACTCAAATAAAATATATAAAGAAGCCGAACTTTTGGCTTGTTCTTACACCTAGCACATTTTCGTCTTTGCAAAAGTTTGCCTCTATGAACACCTTTCAAAATAATTAAAACAATTTTTGCACCAGCACAGTAGCAAAAAAAAACCTTAACTGCAATTATCACGTTTGAATTAAGTTATTGTAATTGTGATCTGCCAATTGCCATGCGCGATGAAGGAGCAGAAAGGGATATCGACAACGAACAGCCCCCCATTCCGTCACTGTAGTAGTGAATAGCAGCCTATAAGCCTGTGAAATATCATTTTCAAGAACGTTAAAACGCAACTTCGTGCGACTAGAGTTTTTATGTACCGCGAATCAATAAAGATTTGTGTAGCTCTGTTTACCCTATGCGACAAGTACAAGTAAGCAAATCAACTAAGGATTTTCAACTCGACGAACATACTGTAATTAGAAGTTAGAACGAGCGACGAAAGTGACCAACAGGCGAGGTCGCGCTCTTCCAAGTCTCCGCTCTAGCCATCAGAGTCCATCTATTTAAACTGTTTAAACAATAAAGCTGCGCGCATTTCCACTCGGCCATGCTGCTGACAACTTACAAAAACAGGATATTAAATAAATCAAACAAACTTCATGGTGTTTGTTATAGGTCTATAGCCTACATGGGAAATATGAAGCATTGTCTCTGCTATATAGGTCTCCTCTATTTATCAAACCACGACAAAATAACAGCAAAGTTTGCGGAAGTAAAAAGTCATTTGCGGTTGCGGAAATGCAAAAAATTACAGCAAATGTACTGCAAACTTGCAGATTTGCGGTTGCGGACCACCCATTGCTATTTTAAATTTGCGCTGCCCAGGACTGCTCTTTTGCAGATAATCTATAAGGAAACTACTGTAAAACAAAAAAAATAATCACTGTGCGTTGTACAGTTGTATTGTATATTGATCCTGCAATCATATCTCTGGCCGTTTATTTTATCAAATCTGATTTGTTCCGTTAGGTCCAAGTAACAATGTAACACTCAGGTACATGTGTTCGGCACCAATACATGTTTAAATTACTCAATTCACAGAAGCATTGCTAATTTTTTGGTCTGTTACTAAAGAGTATATACTACATTTAAGTTACCTCTACAATTGCTGATAAAGTTATGAATATGATTATTATTTGACGACAGATAAACAGAATTGATATGTTCTACCATACTTTGCGTTCATGCATATTGATCTGCGCCTTTGTGCAAGCATGAAAAGTTTTGTATCGCAAAGTTTTTTTTATTATCGTTTGGCGTGATACTCACTACTGGTCAAAGAGTTTATCATTCGTACCAGGTATTCTCGTCTGTCTAACTACACGAGCACACAGCACACTTTTATGGGTTCAGTTTGCCAGTCTTTCTTCAACTAGGCAACCACGACTGATATTAGCAGGAGATATGATAAAGAACTGATACCGGTATTGCGTAAACAAAATAGAACGCGATGGAATCAGACGCACTAAAGCCAACTTCCATAATGGAATGGAATTGTTCAGAATCAATTTGCTAATGTGAAGTTAGTCATTGGAACACATCCTAACCTAAAGCTCTTTATGGACTAGAGTACGACCAAAAAAAAATTTCGAACAATGATTTCATCTAGCGATGTTAAAGCATTTAAGTCGCAAATCTCAAATCAAATATTTCATTATATTCGCTGCATTGCGCCGAAGCGTATAGCGAGTTTGCAGGGCCCATCTCCGCGTCATTGCGCCTGAGCAATACAGCTCCTTTCGAAACGTTGTAGCGGTGGCAAAACTGTGTCCAATTTGACCAGTCCGAGATTTGAACCTCCTACCTCCCGCTCCAGAGACGAACGTGTGCAGTCATTTGAGTGGCAATTCATAAAAAAACAACTTACCTTGTTCTTCGCCAGCTTCGCATTGTGCATCTCGGCAAGAAGCAATCACTCCTGCAGCTTCCTACACAAAAATATCGTAAATGAAATGTATCACAAAAACACTGACAACAATTAAGGAAACGGAATATGCACGTCAGGGGTCCAAACTTTTTCAAAAGAAAGCCAACTTGGACCCAGAAGACTGCGTTTGGATCAATAAAGTTCACGAAAACTGAAATGAAAGAAAAGAATTTAGTTAAAACAATGGGATTCGGTAGTGAGAAAGGTGAAGATCAAACATAGGTCTTTAACTGCTCTTAAGTGTAGGGTGGGAGTATGTGGTGAGGGTAACAATTTTGCCATGCCAGTATCTTTCGTCCACGATTACTGGCGAAAAGTTTGGTGGCAGGCCAAAATTGCATTCTCGTGGCTGGCCGGATTAAATGTTCTTTGCTGCCAGATTTCGCACACCCTAGGTGTTCGTTATTTTGCTTAGTGGAAGGATTGAAAGCATTACTAATTTTGAAATATCAACACCAACACATCAACCAACAGCTTGACAGTTCACAATTTTTCAAAGCTAAAAAATCAAATTTTCAATTTTTTTCTCTTTTGAGGACGCGAACAGCAGCGTATTCTACGACTTGCAACTACATAGATTTTTTCTGCTTTAAGAGTTCAACGACATTGTCAGATTTATTGATTAGAAAGAGATGATTCCCATAAAGACACCCCTGATTGGCAGGAAGACGGCACTCAAAATTAAGGAATGTTTAGGGTAAAAATGGTTTAAGCCATAGTTTTAGACATATACTATGGTATAACTTTTGCTTTTCAGCACGGCTCTGAGTTCGACCTCAAAAAAAAATTACGAGAAAGAAAAAGCAATAAACCAGTCAAGACCCAAGAGCCGTTGGAGGGAAATATCAAATCAAATCTTTTATTATACTCACTGTTTTACGTCGAAATGTTGTAACGAGTTTGCTGGCCTATCTTCGCGTCATTGCGCCCGGGGAACACATTAGCTCCTTTTGAAATGTTACAGCGGTGGGGAGCCGTAGGCAACTCTGAGTCCAATTTGACCCTCCAGAGATTTGAACCTCAGACCTTATGCTCCAAAAACGAACGCGTTAATGCTCAACTAACTGGCCCGTTGGAAAGAAATAATGGAAGTATGATCGAATAGAGGTTAACTACATAAGCTGTCTGCTTTACGATCTCTTTTGAACAAAAAAAGCAAATTTTATTCTTATTAGGACAACATAACAGCAGCTTTTCAATATTCTGAGCATATTTTTGCATGTAAAGCAAAAAATTGCTGTTTCGTATTAAAAGATAGCAAAAAATTGCTGTTTCGTATTAAAACATAGCTCTTACGTAGTTTTCGATAAAAAAATATTAATTGACTTAACTACGTAACATCTATGATAAGGAAAAAAGCCTTCATTTTCAGAACTACGGTAGAAATGATGAAAGGCGATTTACTTAAATACTCATATTCTTGTTGATTTTTAGGCCCAGTCTACTGTTTATACTTGGCGTAAAGTTGTGAGTGCATAGCATGTCAAATCAAAATCAAATTTTTCATTATATTCGCTGTATTACGCCGAAGCGTGTTACGAGTTAGCGGGGCCCATCTCCGCGTCATTGCGCCCGGGCAACACAGCTCCATTCAAACAAACGTCGCAGCGGTTGGTAGCCGTTGGCAACACTGTGTCCGATTTGATCAGCCCGAGATTTGAACCACAGACCTCCCGCTTGTAGCAAGGAGCGTGATTGCATACTTATTTCTAAGTAATATACTTATGCTGGACATGTGTCCTTATTTTGTCGTATTTTCATCATTAATGTCAGAAAACTATTGCAACAACAGCCCAACAATTAGATGCTGTAGCAATACAAATTTCTTTCGCCAAAACGACCTCCTCGTATTTTAAACAAATTTGTTTAAATCTTAACCTGTGGTCATCGCGACATTTCTGTATAGTATTCTCCAGGTTTTCAAGAAACCACTAGAAGTTACTAAAAGACAAATGGGCTGAGGTATTGTAATTCACTCGTTTAGATACAAAATTTTGCTACGCCGGTTTTCGGAATTTTTTGGAAAGATCTAAAGCTGATCTATCGAAGACTGTCAATGAAGAAAATGCTAATGTTCTTAAATCGGGTTTTCAACAATTTTAGACAATCACGTTGGAGTAAAATATAAAAATCAGCATCCAAAGTGTATTAAATAGACCATGTTAAGAGTTCGAGTGATTGAGAACGAGGAAAAGCATGGAAAGGGTCAGCAAAGCAAATTGATAGAGCAATGCCCAATCAAAGATGAGTTATTTGAAAAGGTTTTTGGCTCTCGATGCTCTTCTCTAGAAGATTTTGAACATTGAGTTCTGCAAGAATGAAGCAAAAACCAATTAAGGGATGAAATTTTTTGATGGAAATGACTTCTTTCCGCTGCTTTACAACTCGCATGCATCGTTTTTTTTTTATCTTCTGGACAGTACCGCGTTCGTTGAACGGATGTGTTCTCTTGTAGACCCAGCCGCTCAATGGATCGATAAAAAGAACAACTTTATTGAAAATACAGTCAAATCTCTGCCGCACGAAAAAGTAATTTGGACTACTGTTTCCGTCAAATGTTTGGAGTAACATCGAAAAAAAGCAGTTCATGGAAAAACAAGCTGTGAAGGAAAAATTATTCTGAGAAATATATGGTACCAAACGAATAACTTGTCACATTTTGAAAATCAAAAACGTATGCTGAAAAACAAATGTTATTTTGGTTCTTATTTTTGAGTCCGAATCGATCGTAAGCCTGTTTATATTTTTGTTTAACAAAAATGAAAAATGCGGACATTGTTTCCCGCTGTACTTCCTTCCATAACAGCACTCCAGCGTACTTTGCTACCGTAAAAATTGTTAAAATAACAAAAAACTACGTATCTTAAGATTATTGATTAATTATGCATATCGGATCAGTTCCAATTTGGTTCCATTTCTTAACCGCCTATTTTATGATGAAACATGAACTGCATTCTCAAAATCAGTCAATAATTCTCAAAAAGTACTAAAACATATTTACTTTGATTAAAATGTTCATGTCTTTGAAGCAGCTTATCGTCTGACACTTGTCAAGAAGAATCGTCAGAATGGAGAGCGCAGGAAAACGAGCGGCTATTTAGAGAAAAAAGCCGAGCTGTGATTGGCTAGAAAAAGACCAGTGAGAGAGCGTCATTAGTGCACAATCTTTAAACTGTGCACGAATTCTTTTTGTCGGCAGAGGGCGAGGTTAGAAGTTTTGATGAAAGTGGCTTCAAGAGCGGATAGATGGAAAGGTGAGCGGCTTTGGGCAAGAAAAGAGAGTCTACTGTCATCATAATGTTGAGCACTGATACGATTTTGTAAAAGATCAAGTCCAATAGCTGAATCGGAAGCAAGAGGCAGTGTATTAGTTTGGGGGAAAGATTTGCACTGGCTGACAGAAAGTATGCATTTCTGGAAGAAGAGCTAGAGTGGATAGATTTGGAAACGTGTTGCTTAATTCTGTTCTGCAGCCTTTGGAAGGTACGGTCTACATACCGACTGTCGCAGTGACATGATAATTGATAAATCACGTTGTAAAGCGGCAGTACATCCTTGGTGGTACAGAGAGAAACTCGTTGGTAGAGTAAACAAAGCGTGGTTCCACAGCCGAAAAGCATTGTTTGATAGCAGATTTTACTTGCTTTTCAAACCGGGTAGAAACAGAACCGAGCCATGGTAGATGTAGATAGACGGGGCATCTTTACGGTCCGAATTTAGGCAGAGCATGAAATTGCTTCATCTTTTTAGCCGTCAACAACTTGATAACGTGCTCAGGGTATCCATTAGTCTGTATAATGAACTTGATTTTGTCCAGTTCAGATGGCAATCTTTCAAGAGAACAGATATCAAGAGCCCGGTGAGTTAAGGTCAAGATTAAGTTAGTTATGCGTTTCTGTAGACTGAAGGAATTCTCAGCTACCACCATGGATGTACCGCCTGCTTTACAGAAAAGCAATGATTTATCAATTTTCATGCCACTGAGACAGTGGTGGTGGTGGTGGTGCTACCCGACTCCTTCCGAGGGATGGGGGCGCGGAGGAACTCCGCAGAGACCCAATAGTCGGGCCACACCCCAAAGTCTGGACCATAGGTCAAGAATAGAGAGAAAGGAGCCAAAGATAGTTTTACGAAGAGGTTCAGAGGTAGGACAGTCGAGGAGGAGATGATTGAGGTCCTGTAGAGGGTGTCCACGGGCACTACAAGCAGAATTCTCCTTACGACTGATCCTGTGATAAAAGAAGTTGACTGCAAAGAAGACTGTGGCCATGGCAGCGAAGACGGGAAAGCTCACAGCGAATAGGGCGAGAAAGGAGCAGTTTCCCGAAGAGACTTCGGGGACTTGGTAGTTAAGATAGGAGTGGGAGATGTGATGTCTCCAATTGTGGTACTGGAGATAACGGATTTTGGCAATGACTGGAGGGAGAGGGTGTGGAATCGCGTCTGTAGGCAGGGAGGCACCAGTTTTGGCTAGTAAATCCGCATTTTCATTACCGGGGAGAGGGGGCTGATGAAAGGATTGAGAGGGCCGATTGGGAGTCAGTAAGAAAAAGGACTGACTGGAATTTGCAGGACAACAAATGGTTAGTACACCAATCGAGACTTTGCTTGAGGGCAAAGGTTTCAGCTGTGAAGCTGGAGGCAATTGGACCAGTAGAAAATGACAGGGAATTGGAAGTGTGGCATTTGGAGCAAGTGACATACACTCCAGCACCACCGGGACCAAAAAGGGAGGGGACAGAACCATCAGTCCATACTTGGATATCAGAGGAGTGGAGGGAGGATAGTCTGTTTGAAGCAGACTGTAGTCGTACTGTACTGTGACAGTCGCCATGCAGGTCGTACCTTTCAAAGGCTGCAGGACAGAATAAAGCAACATGTCCCCAAACTATCCGCTCTTGCTCTTCTTCCCAGAAACGCGTACTTCTTGCCCACCAGTGCAAATCTTCCACCCAGTTTAATACCCTGCCTCTTGCTTCCGATTCAGCCATTGGACTTGATCTTTCACAAAATCCTACCTGTGCCCAACGTTACGATGACAGTAGATTCTCCAATCTTGCCCAACTCCGCTCTCCTTTCCATCTATCCGCTCTTGAAGCCACCTTCTAACTTCTAACCAAACTTCATCAAACTTCTAACTTCATCAAACTTCTAACCCCGCCCTCTGCCGACAAAAAGAATTTGTGCACAGTTTAAAAATTGTGCACTAATGACACTCTCTCTTTCTTTTTTTTTCTGTCGATCACGGCTGGGCTTTTTTCTCTACATAGCCGCTCGTTTTCCTGCGCTCTCCATTCTGACGATTCTTCTTGACAAGTGTCAGACGAAAACCTGCTTCGAAGACATGAACATTTCAATCCAAGCAATTCTCAAGTTCTGTACCACCAATCCACTCCTAAAGCATATTTAAAATTTCATTAAATGATAAAAATCAATTTCGGTCTCAAAAGACCATCGTCAGTTTCCGAAAAAGTAAGCTAGAAAATTAAAAACGGGCAAAAAACTGTACCGTAATAACTTTGCAGCAAACTTTGCTGCACAAAAACGTCACGGCGTAAAAGGTTTGTGCAGCAAAGTTTATTGCAAAGTTGTTGCAATTTTTTTGCCCGATTTTAATTTCCTTAGTTATTTTTTCCGAAACTGACGGTGGTCTTTTGAGACCGAAATTGATTTTTATCATGTTATGAAATTTTGAATATATTTTACTATTTTTAAGAATTATTGACTTATTTTGGAATGCAATCGATGTTCATCATTAATAAACCGTCTCCACAAAGTCATGATTTCGTACTTCTTTGGTTTGGGGTTGATTCTTGGATCTCTCCATTAACAACCACGTCTGCCTTTTTTATTTATACGTTTTGATTTTTGAAAACGAATCGAGATGAACATTTAGACCACCATAGCGGTATCGATGTAAAACATTCCGGTACTCACTTCAACTATTTCTTCTTGGTCATGTTCCTCCGGCAATGGTGACTTGGAAAAAGCCTAAATTTTTATAGATATTTTTATTTGTCCTATAATAATTTATCTTTCAACCGGGCGATTTTTTCCAGTATGCAACCTGCTTTGTTTCATATCTGTACACTGTACAGTGTACAGTTTCTACAAATAACTGGCTGTGCTGAGTTACCTGTTGGGTGTTTAGAAACCGAAGTAGTCGGGCCGAGCTTTTCGGGTCAGGTTCGGGCTTTTGATAAGATTTCGGGCTTAATTAGCCTGTTTACATGTGCACTTTTGGGAACCAGTTCTTAGTTCTAGTGCCTGAATTTTGCTGAGTCACACACAAAAAAGGTTCTGAATTACGTCACAGAACCTTTTTTGTGTGTGACTCAGCAAAATTCAGGCACTAGAACTAAGAACTGGTTCCCAAAAGTGCACATGTAAACAGGCTAATTATGTGCCTTGTGTTTTTGGGTAGCTATAAAAACATCATCAAAAATAGCTTTGCAACACGTAATAAAGACATCATTTAAGTATCAACACAATTTTTAGAACACAATTACTATTATTGCGTCATCATTTATGAGTTGTTCTGTTTAGTCACAACACACTCAATTAACCTTACACGTTTTTTAAACCTACTTACCTTTCGGGCTTTTTGGGGCCTGGTTTGGACTTCAAACCATTATTAGGGTTCGGGCCTGAACTTGTCGGTCCGTCTACAACTCTGTTACGGATTGCTCCACAGGTTTTTTAAACAAATTAGGAGAAATTGTTTCAGCGAGTAATTTTAACACAAATTTAAAACTTTTTTGACAGAACTCCTCAGTAACGTCCATAATTAGATTTTGAAACGCTGTCGGCAGTGCAACAAGAGTAAAACCGAGCATAAAGGCACGGCGATGAGAGGGGGGCAAAGAGGTAGGAAGTACCCAGGAAATTTTTAGAGGACCCGCTATCTCTGATTTAGGGGCTCGTATGGGTTGACCTGTAGCAAGTATCTTGAAATGTGTAGAAACGTGGCCTGGCGTAACTAACAGCCGATTAAAAATGAGGATTTTTTATTCGGTCTTCACGTTACGTAAAAGCAGGCCAAAGTTGAGCGAAGATCCATAAAACTAAGCCTAACACGAGCGGTGCCTTTTTTTTTTGGTCTTCGCCGGAAATCCAAATAGAAAAATAGCTGTTCGGTTAAAAAGCATTTCTTTTTGTTTTCGTTCTGTATCCGGGCCCGGAACTTCTCTCAATTGCCTTTCATAAAAGAGCTTTTTATTTACACACCATTTCAAATCAGAGAATGTTGTTACCAAGAAGTTGACTCTGGTTCGGAAACCTCATAACGTGTGAAATGAAGTTGACTTCAAGTTAAAGAGATACTGCACCAGATCGGCTTTACTGAAGAAATGAGAACGATATGAGATGATAAAGATGTGCCTCAAACCTTGTTTCACGATTCCCCATATTTACGAAAATAGATTAAATCCATTCGACTCCGCGTCATTGGCAACCCTGCGTTTTGAAATTTTGTGACATCAGAAAAGGGTAACTTTGCAACACTTTTTTGCAAAATAAGCAACGCGATGTTCCACTATCGATTGTTTCTTGCAGAATAAGCAAAGCGATGTTCGAACATTGCATATTACTTATTCTGTAAGAAATTTTGCAAAGTCATCCTTTCTGATGTCATGTAATTTTGAAACGCAGCCGGCAGGGCTGTATTCGAGACCGACTCGTCGGAGACCAAGACCGAGACCGCAAAATTTTTCCGAGACCTAGACCGAGACCGAAAAAAATGACGTCATCATTGTTTTTTCGATTTTTGAAAAAACTTTTGGGGCTCAAATTTGCTCATAAGTTGGTTTTATTATTATTATACATAAACTAAGTCAGGTGACAAATCGCTTTAGTCGAAGTGATTACGTCATCAAAACAGAATTAGAGAATTTAGATACGACTTATAATAATTACTTTGATAAAAAAATCATTACTTTGATAAAAAATCATTAAAGTCATCCAAAAGTTGGATGGCTTCCAGATTCCGGCAGCTCGATAGTAAGATTCTAGACCACCGAACGTGTTGTACGGGCAGGGGTGCCGAAACCCGGGGGGGATGGGGATATATTCCCCCCAATAATTTGACTGTATCCCCCCAATAATTTGAGTACGGTCTACATCTGCATCCCCCCCAATAATTTGACTCTGGTGTGCATCTGAGCGCAGGTCTCCACTAGAATTCGCGGAAAAAATGTTCCATTTTTGGTGAGAACCTTTTTTTTTGGTCTTCACCTGAATTTGCTCATCTGAACAAAATCGTGGTCGAGGATCATCCCCCCAATGTTGAAAATAGGGCAAAATTGGGGTAAAATTGCAAATTATCCCCCCCAACGCTCAACAAAGATCGGCACCCCTTGTACGGGATTGTCTTTGTTACATACTCCTACCTAACTCACGCACAATATTCGAAAATTCAATTGCAGTAGGCAACCGCTGTGATTGCACTGAATAGATAGTTACGTTTTTCTCGGTGGTGAATTTATCTACACAATAATATTTTTTTTACAAAACAGTTTTAACGATTTTCACGCTTACATAGGCAGGCTATAGGCTGCACCAACGAGTCTGTCGTGAGCATGACTCATGATATCATGATAGGCCTATTTGGAAAATACCGGACTAATACAGCAAAAAAGTTTTATCAAGCAGAACCAACCCTACTGGAAGTTTATTTGCGAAATCGCTTCTGTATTCGGTCTCTTTCACTTTATTTCGTATTGGCAATAGGCTAGGCTAAGCCTGTTAATGTTGCATTGCTGAGTTGTGGTACCCCGTAGGCTAGCCTACTCTGTTACGCTAAAACCAGGGGTGCAGAAACCCGGGAGGATAGGGGGATAATCCAAAAAAAAATTTGACTGCATCCCCCTAATAATTTGACTATGGTCTACATCTGCATCCCCTCCCCAATAATTTGACTTTAGTCCGCATCTGAGCGCTGGATGATGTTTGGGAGCAGTTTTTTGGTCTTCATTTGAATTCGGGGGAAAAAAGTCTTCCGTTTTTGGTGAAGACGTTTTTTTGATCTTCACTTAATTTGCTTACCTGAAAAAAATCGTGGTCGATGTTCATCCCTCCCAATGTTGAAAATAGGGCAAAGTTGGAGAAAAATTGCAAACTATCCCCCCCCCCCCAATGCTCAACAAAGATCAGCACCCCTGGCTAAAACAATGCTAATCTTTTGTCTGACAGTAAACATTTAACAGGTCGCATACTAAATTTAAAAATGACGATTATACCGGTACTTAATTTTAGCCAGGTTGTGTTTTCCATCAAAACTAGGTCTAACTACTTTATGTCAGGAGCTCCTTACCTTTTCTTTCCCTCGACTCTTGCAGCAGCTACATGAAAACGTAAATACTTTGCTTAGCATTTTGAAGCGTTCGACGCAATGGAGTCTGTTTCTGCAGAGTTCTTGAGAAAAATTTTTGATCCTGACTTTCCTCACCTGAATTAAGTTCGAATACCGTTTTTTGTTCGCCTTAAAATTATTTTATCTTGAATAGTAGGCTAGTTTTGCACAGCATGCGAATATTTTTTTTCCAATAATACCATAGTCTTCTTATGACGTTATACAAGAGAACAATCATACAAAAAAATTATCGTAGGCAAAGATTTTCAGTATGAAATGAAATACGCATGAAGCTGAGAGCAAGCAGCACTAAACAACCACCACTATACGATATGATACAATTGCCAATTTTGTTTACAACTAATTTTATGTCATTGCACTAATAAATGATTTTCTGTGTTGTATTATTCGTGCACTGTATTAGAGATACAGTTAGAGCATGGATCCTACCTTAGGCGTAGCCAGGATTTTTGATTGGGGGGGGGCCCAAACTACAAATCACATGCAATGACGTCATCAGAAATTTTCGAAAAAGTTACTTTTTGTGGGGCGAAGATATCATAGAATGGAAGATCTGAAGCCGTAGCCTGATGGCACTTAACCAGGATTTTGGGAAAGGGAGAGGGCGAAAACTAATAGTTAGAAAGTGCAAATGTCTAACTTTGGAGACGTGTTGAGTAAGCTAGTGTATTCAAACGTATCACAGACGGGGGTCTGGGGGCAGAGCCCCCAGCCGCCGATGGCTATGGGGGTCTGGGGGCAAAGCCCCAGCCGCTTGGCGATTTTTGTAAGTTTTCGGAAAAAAAGCTATTAAAATCCCATTGGATCACATTTCGCACCAGTTCAGAGCCATTTCAAAGAACTAGATTCTTAACATTTCAAAGCCAATCGAAAAAATTTAGTTGTACAATCCATCTTTTGCAGTTAAATCCCAAAACACGTATAGAATTTTGCATTATGGTGTAAAATTTTAATTGTAAGTGATTTGGTCTATAGGGGGAAGTAAGGCACATTGCCTCATGCAATACCTTAGCAGTAAATAATAATCTTCTCGAAGATTTTCCTTAGAGATTTTTGTTTCGTCATGAAGTTTACCAGTTATAGGAGTACATGTACTGCCAAAGGGCCCAGGTCCCTTCAATTGAAATTCAGTAGTTTGTTTAATGAGCATTTTACCGAGCTATTTTTTAAAAGTATGTTGTGCGTAAAAACTGGCGAGGTGGAGGTGAATTGTTATTGAAAAATGGTACAATAGATGGTTACGCTTACTAAAGATGTTTTTCCCGAGCCGGATTTACATTGCGCAGGGCCCCTGACACTTGGGGGATTTTTACAACACCTTCCTGCCAAATATAAATGAAGACCAAAAAAAGTCCTACTATCTGAGGCAGTGGCGTCGCTGGAAGGGGGGCGGCCCGCCCCGGGTGTCACCATTTTGGAGTGACACCATATTATGATGTGAAACCATAACTCCACCAATTTGTGGTAAATACCTTACTTTTTTCGCTTTGTTTGGTCGTCCCCATCCTCATTTGGACTAAAAACCCACTAATTTTTAGGCGAAGGCCTTTTTTTGGGGGGGTCTTCACCTATTTTTGGTACGAAAAAGGGTGCCACCACGAAATCCCGCCCCGGGTGCCTCCATTTTTAGCAACGTCTCTGATCTGAGGGCAGGGCCCTGGCACTGAGCCATATGGCAAATACGGCGCTGGTTATTGCATTAAGTTCATAAAAAGTTTAGATGAGGGCCTGAGGTAGCAACTTTTAGGAGAAAAACTCTTGATTTCACCCTGGTTATACGTTTAAATTAGTGGGAAAAAATTGAATTAAGGGGGTGCACCGGGCCCCTGGTCGTCAATATTATTTATTGTTAATTACTGTTGTGCGCGTGTACTGATGTACGCAAAGATGCTAAAAGAAACTGAAAATGAAGAAACAAGGCTTTTTTGACAAATTTTTGTCATTGGTGGCATTTTGATTAACACCACCTGGCTACGCCAATGATTTTGAGACAAGATCGCTCCCCTAATAAGTTCTTTCATAAAAAAAAAAACATTTAAATCAAAATTAAAATACCTTTTTTCCAAAACGTGGAGGACTCAAGTCAAGTCACTTGACAGTTTTTTGAAACGTCCAAGAATTGCATGACATTATTATGACGTGGACTTGTGGTCCTCATTATTGTTGCTTACTTTTGTACGCTTAAATCCTAAATTAAAGAAACTGCAATTCCGGACAGGGACAACATACTGGCTATGCTCTCTTTATATTTATCAGTGGTAGTATTTCAATTGAGGGGTTTGCATTACCGCCTGTGTTACAGCATTAAGTTCATAATAACGTTAAACGAGGGCCTGGGGTGGCAACTTTTAGGTCAAAACTAGATTTCTCACAGGTTTTGCATACAAATTGTTAAAAATTTGAATTAAGGGGCTCCTGCCAAGGAAACCTTGGTCGTCAGTCAGGGGCCCTGGGGCTCCCTAGTTGCCAGTTAGAGGCCCCAGAGCCCCTTGGTTGTCGGTTAGGAGCCCCAGGCCCCCTGGTTGTTAATTAGGGGCCCTGGGGCTCCCTGGTTGTGAGTTAGGGCCCCAGGGCCCCCTGGTCGTCAGTTAGGCACTCCAGGGCCCCCTGGTTGTCGTTTAGGGGCTCCGGGGCCCCTGATTATCGTTTAGGGACCCCTTTGTTGTTAGTTAGGGGCCCTGGGGCCCCTGGTAATCAGTTAATGGCCCCAAGGCCCTCTGTTCATCAATTAGGGGCCCCCTGGTGGTCGGTTAGGGGCCTGGGGCCCCCTGGTTGTCAGTTATGGGCCCCCTGGTTGTCAGTTATGGGCCCCCTGGTTTTCAATTAGGGGTTCCGGACCCCCCTGGTTGTCGGTTAAGGATCCCAGGGCCCCCTTGTTGTTATCAAGGGTCCCCTGGTTGTTAGTTAGGGGCCCCGGGACTCCCTTGTTGAAATTAATATTATTGTTAATTACTGTTATGTGCGTAATTACTGAAAAAAACTGCTACTAAACATCGCTGGATTATGTTGTCATAACTTTTTGTCGTTAGTGGTATTTTGATTGGGGCCCCTGGCTACGCCTATGGATCCTACAAAGTTACACTGGTTAGAGTGATGAGACCTTAAACGAGGGCTGCCCAATTATCGGCCAGCACAACAAGTTTTAGCGGTTCGCAACTGCATGCTCTCGAGATTTTTAAGTTGCTTTCGATGCGAGCAAATTTTTCACCGAAAAGTTGTTTTTCTGTCAGATTATCCTTGGTCAAATTTATCGACGCTGATTTTTTCATAGATTAATAATAGTCAATCAATTTTGGAGAAATTTGTTTGGTTAATAACATCACGATAAAAAGAATTCTAACAATTTGTTTAGAATAAACAAACCTGCGGCCTACGCAACAAGTTTTTGCGGCTAGTGACTTGTCTTGCGATTTTTAAGAGATATGGTATCGCTCAAAATCGGCTTTATTGAAAAAATGCGAACTCCTTGAGGTAGTAAAGACATGCTCCAAATCTTTTCCCACTGTTCATTTATCCGCGAAACCAGATTTAGTCCGTTGTACGGTTTCACTCCGTACAATTAGCAACCAGTGCCGTTGCCAGAGCAAACGAAGTGAGCGGACACAAGCCAAAAGTGAGGGCACCAAAATAGACTGAACTTTTGCACACAAAAGCTGATATTGTACAGTTACAAATTATGCGCAATTCTAAAAATTCCGTATTCATGTCTGAAAAAAGAGACATATAAGGCCGGCAGCGTTTCTTAGCTCGTTTTGTCTGCGGCCTAAAATCGCCTGAAAAATCTATCTGCCGCATTGAATGCGACCAAATGCACAACCAAGATTTTGCTTGAAACAAAAGTTTTTTTGTTTTTTTGTTTTTGCTCAAAAATGATTTGAATGTGACTTTCAATCATAGGCGTAGCCCCCCCCCCAATTAAACTACCACCAATGATAAAAAAAATTATGACAACATACCCTAGCGATGCTTAGCTGCAGTTTTTTTTTTTTTTCAGTAATTACGCACATAACAGTAATTACCAATAATATTAGATGGTTATAGATGGTAAGATTTTTTTTGGTCATCACTTACTTTTGGCAGAAAGATTTTGCAAAAACCTCCTCAGTGCCAGGGGCTTCGCACAATGTAAATCCGGTCCGGACAAAAACATGGTTAGTACGCGTAAACATTTATTGTACCATTTTTCAAAAGCAATTCACCTCCACCTTGCCAGTTTTTACTCAACAAAATAGTTTTGAAAAAAAGATTAGCTGGGGAAATGTTTATTGAATAAATTATTGAATTTGATTTGCCGGAGTCTGAGCCCCTAGCCGTACATGTACTCCTACATCTGGTTCTTTTCATGACAAAACAAAAAGCTTGAAGGAAAATGTTAGACTGGATTTGTTGCTAAAATATTGCAGGAGGCAACGCACCTTACTTCCCCTACCAGGGTCAAATCACTTACAAAATTTAATCCCAAAATGAGCAATTTTAAACGTGTTTTGGACTTAAACTGTAAGTAAAAGGAGGATGGAACAATTTAATTTTTTCAATTGGCTATCAAATATTTAAAATTTGTTCATTCAAATGGCTCTGGACATGTGCGATGTGTGATTCAATGGCATTAAAATAGCTTTTTTTTCCAAAAAATTACAAAAAATCGCCCAGCGGCTAGAGACTCCGCCCACAGACCCCTTTGTGATACGTTTGAGTTGCACTAATGAACTCAACGCCTCTTCCAAATTAGACATTTTCACTTTTTGACTTTTGGTTTAAGCCTTCTCCTTTTAGCAAAATTCTGGTTAAGTGCCAAACCAGGCCACGGTTGCTGATCTTCCATGTTACAATATCTTTATCCCACAAAAAAAATTTTTTTTCGAAAATTTCTGATGACGTCATTGCATGTGTGATTTGTGGTTTGCCTTCCCCCCCAATTAAACATCCTGGGTACGCCTATGCTTCGAAGACATGAACATTTTAATCAAAGCAATTCTCAAGTTCTGTACTACCAATCAACTTTTCAAGTAATTGCTAGGGAAAACTGAACAAAAATCTTTGGTGCCGGACGTTGTACTTTCGGGTGAATAAACTTATCAATTGACCATTTACACGAAATATTTGTGAAAAAATACATAATTTCTTCGTAAAATTTGGTTAAAAATTAAGCTGCAAATTGGCAAATAGTTGTGAAGTGTCACGAATTATAAAAATATTTCGATTAACTACAAATCTCCTCTATTGTTTTCAAGAACCGACTAGTGAATACGAAGTTGAAATTGTTGAAATAATTGCTGATTTAAACTGCAACAAATCACCAGGGTATCTCGATATTACCGCTACTTTGTTCAAAGAAGCTAAATTTTTGATAGTCCAATACCTTGTAAACGTAGGCGAAGCCAAGATTTTTGATTGCGGGGGACCCTAACCACAAATTACAGGCAATGACTACGTCAGAATGGAACTTTTTATGCGAAAAAGATATCGTGGAATGGAATACCAGAAGCGGTGGTGTGTATGTACCAAAACTAAAAAGTGAAAATGACTAAATCGGAAGACGTACGTGAGTGAACTACTGTAACTCAAACGTATCACAGATGGGGGTCTGGGGGCGGAACCCAGCCGCCGGAGACCGTGGGGGTCTGATGGCGAAGCCCCCAGCCGCTGGGCGATTTTTTGAAAAATAAGCTATTTTAAATGCCATTGGATCGCATTCCGCATGTGTTCAAAGTCATTTGAAAAAAATAAATTCTTAACATTTGGAAGCCAATTTAAAAAATTAAATTGTTCAATCCTCCTATTTCTTACAATCCAAAATACGTTTAAAATCTTGCAATTAGGGACTAAATTTTGTGAGTGATTTGGCCCATGTTGGGGCAAGTAAGCTACATTGCCTCCTGCAATATTTTAGCACTAAATAATAAAATAATCCATTCGAAAATATTCCTTGGAGATTTTTGTTTGGTCATCAAAATAACTAGTTGTAGGAGTACATGTACGGACAGTGGGCCCCAGGCTCACTCAATTTAAATTCTATAATTTGTTCAATGAGCATTTCCCCTATCTGATTTGTTTCGAAGGTATATTGTCACTTAAAAACTGGCAAGGTGCAGGTGAATCGCTATTGAAAAATGGTACAATAGATAGTTACGCTTGTTAACCACGTTATAGACGTGGGTGGATTTACATTGCGTGAGGCCCCTGGTTCTTTGGAAATTTTTTCAAAATCTTCTTGCCAAATATAGGTGAAGACCAAAAAGTCTTACTATCTGAGAGCGGGGCCCCTGGTACTGTGCCATACGTTAAATCCGGCCTGGTTATTGCATTACGTTCATAAAAAGGTTAGATAAGGGCTTGAGATAACAACTTTTAGAACAAAAACCCTTAATTTCACTCGCATTGCGCATATAACTTGGCAAAAATTGAATTGAGGGGGCCCTGGCCCCTTGGTTGTCAATGTATTATTGCTCATTATTGTTGTACGCGTGTATGTTATACGCAAAAAATGTTAAAAGAAACTGAAACTAAAGAAACAATAGGCTTTTTTGCCACATTTTTATCATTGGTGGCATTTCCATAGGGGGAGATCCACGGCCCCCTGGCCTCTCCGGGCTACGCCAATGCTTACTAACTCATTCAAAATGATTGTATGGTGTCTGGTATTTATCCCGATATTTTACGAATTGCCAATCATTGATTGGGTTCCATCAAAATTGGATTCATCCTTAGGCTTACCACACGTCTCGTTTTAGGCGGGACAGTCCCGTTTTTTAGACCTTTGTCCCGCCCAGTAACCATTATGTCCCGCATAATGATAACAACATTTTCTTAGAGTTTGAAACGTCTGACTGATCAAACCGCAAATTTTTGGATTCCAGAAGTTAAGATCTTTTTTTTTCTATTTTTGGTTTTCACCTCACCTTTCGCAAATTGTTTTGAGAATAATTCCGGTTTTGTGCGGCTGTACCGTTTTTCTGTCTTAAAAATATGGTAAGCTTATTCATCTATGTACTTCTAAAAAAGGGTTTAACTGAATGTGGGAAAACCTCCAAATCTTTTTTTTTCTAGAAGTACATGGTTCATCCAACCCATATTCCAACAACATTAAAAACATTATTTTTGATCTACTGGCGGTGTTACTCAAACAAATATCAAAAGAGCAGTGCCGTCGCTACGGGGGCCAGAGGAGTCTTGCCCTCCTAACGGCTGCTTTTGCCCCCTCCCCTCATTTCAATTTACTCAAAATACTTTTTTTGGAACATCACGTAACAACAAGACAACAGACGACGATGCAAAAAAAATTATAATGTTTAATCCTAACGTTTAAACATAATTCTCATTTGACGTTTTCTCGATTCGTTGCGAAATTGCTGGCAACGAGCTGCTGTAACCAGTAGCGTAGCCGGGGGCCGGGGGGGGGAGGGGCTAGAGCCTCCCGTTGGTCTGCCGACCAAAATGCAGAATAACAAAAACACCTTGTTTTTTTCACTTCTGAGACTGTCTTTTCCTCTACAACAGACTCAAAAATGATTTAAAGCATATTTTGAGACGTTTATTCAGGGGATGGGCTAACTTGTCAAAAATAAAACTCATAAATCAGAAAAAAAAACTTTTAAAAAATCGCCAAAAACTGGTAGTCAAATTGATCGTTAATTGAAAAATACTTAACATAAGGTTTCGTCAAAAAAAATTGCAAGCTCAGAAATAGAGAGGAGGGGGCTGTTCAGAATTAATTAATTACCGATCACTTCTCTCAAACTTCCTTCGATTAGCCCCCCTGATTATATCTTTCTTTATAAAATATAGACAACACAGATTACTCCTTGACCCACGGCTCGCCACCGCTTCGACATTTCTTCAAATGGAGCTGTGTTGACCGGGCTAATAACACGGAAATGGCCCCGCCAACTCGTTACACGCTTCAGTGTATTACAGCGAGTATAATGAAAAATTTGATTTTGATTTGAGTTTTGTTGAACCACCGGTATATGATTTTACAATCTACCAGCTTGTAAATGAGAGAAATGAAATTCCAGCAATAGCTACCTCTCACATAGCCCATTTATGCAACTAGTATAATCATGTTTTTTTGCACTGCTTATTTCTATGCCATGTTTCAATAGCATTAATTTTTATCAAAATAGGCCTAAAATTAACTTATTTTTTCGCCAAAAAAATACAAAATTTTCTAGCGCTGATCCTCAGTCCCCGGCGGCAGAGGGCTTCGCCCCCAGTACACACCCAACCCCATTACAGATTTCTGGCTACGCGCCTGGCTGTAACATAATTGTGACCAATAATCCGTCTTATTAATTATCATAGTGCACATGTTTTCATTTTTGTGTACAGTAGCGTAGCCAGGGGGGGGCGGGGGGGCTATAGCCCCCCCCATTGGCATGTCAACCAAAATGCAGAATGAGAAAAACACTACGTTTTTTGCACTTTTGAGACTGTTTATGCACTGGAGTGGACGAAATAGTGATTTAAAACATTTTTTGAAACATATATTCAAAGGGGGGGGGCTAATTTGTCAAAAATAAAACTAACAAATAAATAAAAACTTTGAAAAATGGTCAAAAATACGCAATCAAATTTGATCGCAAGAGTAAAAATGCTAAACATAGGTGTCATCAACAAATATACTATAAACTAAAGAATAGGGGGGGGCTATTCCGTATTAGTTAATTACCAATCATTTCTCTCAAATCTCTTTTCATTAGCCCCCCCCCACAATTACTTTTCTCTATAAACTGTACAAAAAATAGATTACTCCGTGTGAGTTTTATTGAATTATTAGATTTTATAATTTACCAGTATCTAAACAAGAGAACTAACATTTTACCATTAGCCACCTCCCAAATAGCCCATTTATGCCACCAGTTTAATCATGTTTGCACGGCCAATTTCTAAGCCACGTTTTAAAAGCACTATTTTTGAATCAAAATAGCCCTAAAATGAAGTTATTTTTGCAAAAAAATGCAAAATTTTCAAGCGCTGGGGGCTCCGTCCCCAGACCCCCGTGCCTCCGGCGGCTGGGGGTTTTGCCCCCAAACCCCCAGACCCCCAAAACAGCCCCCCCCATTGCGAATTCCTGGCTACGCGCCTGTTTGTGTAATTCAGTATTCATTGAGTTGAAGTAATTGGTTGGGCGGTAACTCAGGTGAAAGCTTTGTAGGATCGTTTCCTAGCTCCAACGCTCCTACAACATCTGCTCAAATTACTGTAGGCCTATGAGCTGTGGCGCAACCAGAGGAGGCTAAGATCGTTTTAACTATAGATGGGCAAAAATCCGTTAATCGTTAATCCATTAATAACGAAGCTAACTTTTTCATTAACTCGTTAATTCGTTAAAAAGTTTTTTATTTTAACAGACTAAATTAACTTCCGTTGAGTTTTGTAAACATCCGTTAAGGATTTTATCCTTAATATCTTGCACATTCATTCATCGTACCGGTACAAACCAGTTTGCACTGGTAACATTTGTTGCGTATCAGCACAAGTTTTACAGAAGAAAAGGCGTAGAAAGGAGCTCTTTTTTGTGGGACATAATAAGTGGTAGCCAGGGCCTACGAGAGGGGGGACAATAACCCTGGGGCCCATGGGCTTTAGAGGGCCCATCAAGGGGCCCATGGGCTTCAGGGGGGCACACCATGGGGCCCGTTGGCTTCAGGGGACCGAGCAGAGGGTCCACCGAAATGACAGTGAGAAATCAGTATGTGAAAGACCGAAGACCTTTTTTTATTTTATTTTTTTTGGAGATCACATCAAAATCCTAAGAAAACGATGGCAATTTTACTTGAAGACCTTTTTTTTTTTTTGGAGATCACATGAAAACCCGAACAAAACTAAGTCATTTTCCCCGTCTGTTTTGGAATTCACAAAACCGAAGATCCGCAATATTTGAGCTGACCCCCGGCCCACGTTCGGCTCTCGGCGCCCCTGGCTGCAGCCTCATAAGTCTATTAATTATCGCTGTTCGCAATTTCCAAAGGTTTTCCGATCGCAGCTTCGTTAGTGCATTTGAACCTATTTTTACCGTGAAATTAGATTAGACTGTAAAATGTAACTTCCAAAACACAAAAAGACCACGATAGCAATAAATATTTCCATACAATCAGCTCAACAATGTCATTTTGTGTTCTAGAAGTGAGTGAATAAAAAGAAATGTAAATTACACGCAAAATATTAACGAATTAACGGACTTCATTAACTTCCGGTAATTAAAGCTGAAAATAACGAATTAACGTTAACGAAGGAATGAAGTTTGTTAACGGACTAGTGGTTAACAACGTTAACGTTTGGCATTAACTTGCCCACTTAGGGTTTCAACCCCCCTTAGCCAAGTTACTTAAAAAATTTAACCCCCAAATGCAAGCTATTGAACGTGTTTTGAACTTGACTGATGAGTAAGGGGAAAGGGACTTGAAGGGAAGGGGCTGGGAAATTTAATTCTTCAACTGGCCTTTTAACCTTAGTAATTTAATTCTTTCAAATGGCTCGGAAAAGGTATAAAACTTGATCCGAATGGCATTGAAAAGTCTAATTTTTCTAAGAACTTAAAAAAATTGCCCTGAGACTGAGGGCTTTTCTCCGCAGGCCTCTTTGGCTTCTAGTAGCCGATGGTAGACCCGTCTGTGACCCTTGTGAGTCGCACCAGTTTGTTTAGTACGTCTCTCAATTGAGACATTTTTCAAGCAAAATAATTTTACTTTTTGGTTCAATTAATCCTATCTCCTTTTTGACAAAACCCTGGTTGCGCGCCTGCCTATGAGATCAATGATCGAGTGGATAGTACATCTGCTAATGAAATGGTAGACTTGGGTTCGATTCTCGGTCGGGCTAAACCAAAGACTATAAAAATTGGTATTCATAGCAATCCCAGCTTGACGTCAGCAATCAAAAAGGACAGTGGGAAGCCTCGATCTTGTGCGGTAAACAGGGATGGACGGATGACAGCTTGACTCGAAGTTCGAAAGGTCCTTCTGCTGTCTCCTGGCCAAGACAGCTTATGAATAAGTATGTAATTGTTATGAGCAACCAAAATAGAAACGCAGCTGGCCATATATCATGTTGTTGTGTTTTTTAGACATAAATACAAAATTTTCAAAATTGCACATAATTTGTAGCCGTAAAAAGATCAGCTTTGATGTGCAAAAGTTCAGTCTATTTTAGTGCTTTCTCACTTCGTTTTGTCTGGCGACGGAACTGCAAAAGAGTTGTGGTGAAATCATGCAGATGTCTTAAGAGTCTATGGTCTGATTATAGATTCTTTATTTTGTTGACTAGAAATAGACGCGCGGAGAGAAAGAGAAGAGCATTGAAGAAAAAAGGTTTGCTCTTGTAGCGAATTTTTTTGCGGTCACCTGTATACGACTGATTTGATTGGACATATTCGTAGAACGAGTCAGGCGCGTAGCCAGGAATTCGCAATGGGGGGGAGCTTTTATGGAAGCTAGAAACAATAGCAAACGAACTTGACCCAGATTTTCATCAGTCGTGAACCAAATTGAGGCAGGTTTTTTTGTCAAATTCAGGTGATCTACCCCTCAACCCCCCCCCCCCCCCGAAAAAACAGGTCTTCACTAAAATTGAGTCGGATTTTTTGTCCACATTCAAGTGGTTACAATATTAAATTCAAGTCGAAATCACATCAGGTCCTTAACAAATTTTCGTCCCAATTTCAATGGGGGAGGCTATTTTTGGTTTTTGAGGACAAATCGGCCTCAAAAGTGAAATAACGGGGTATTTTGCATACTCTTCAGGCCTATGGGAGGGGCTATAGCCCCCCCCCTTTGCCTTCCAGCCCCTGGCTACGCTACTGGGACGAGTGAACCATGAAGAAAAATATCACGCTGATTGGACAAATCGGCATATTCTAGAACAAAATCAACCGAGAAGAAAAAAAAGACAAAACTGTCAGTTTCCGGTCTACAAACAAAGATTCTATGGTCTTGTGGAGTGATGGTACGTTGTAGGCTACACTCTGGGCTTCTGGCACAGTCCGATACCTGTACCATGTCATTGCCTGTAAATAGGATTAGGAAGCAGAATTGTAACGCGCAGTTTTTAATCATAGATTTAATGGAGTAGTCGTACTGCGTTCTGCGGTTTCTAAAAACAAACGGAAAAGTTTCAAACGTAATATAACAATTACTGAAAGACCTGCAAAAATATCGGAGTCAAGACCATGTGAAGCATTCACATGCTCAGACAAAACCATTAAACAAAGGTGTGCTTCTCGGCTCCCATATCACTACATTATTGGAACGACCGACGCTCGCGTCGCGTGTTCCTCCGTTTTTACTCGGGCATTTTCCAACTAACGAGTGCGAAATTTCAAACTTTTGCTTATAACTCGAGAACGGTTGGGTCTAGCTACATGAAATTTTGACAGCAGTTTGAGATTACTGAGTTGTATGTTTGTACACAATTTCGAGGCAATAGGTCACGTGACTTCGGTTTTAGAACCCGAAAACCGCCCCGAAAGTTTAGCATAAAAAGCGGTCTCAGTCAAAAACGGCGTAAGTACGGCAAAAAATATTTCATAGGGTTATATGTCTCAAGATACCATTTCATCCCAACCAACCCACTTTTGGCCGCAATAAGGTTTATTTCTTTTTTTTTCCTTTTTTTTCTTCCTAAATTTTGTACGCTCTTCTTCTCCTAAACCACAACACATCGAAATCTAATTTTTATGTAAACTTGTTGAGCTGCAGATGCAATTTTTTCTCCCGAAATTTTTTTGGGCAACTCCACCGGGAACCCCCCCAAAAATCCATTTTTTGAACGGCTTAAGCTAGGGTGCTACTTTTTTTGATATCAGCAGATATTTAACAGACGAGTATTTTGACATAGTTTGGGGGTTCCACCTCCCCGGGGACCCCCTCCAATGGACCCCCCAAAAGTCAATTTTTTGAACAGCTCAAGCTAGAGTTCTACTTTTTTTGATATCAGTAGATATTTAACAGACAAATATTTTGACATAGTTTGGGGGTTCCACCTCCCCGGGGTCCCCCCAAATGGACCCCCAAAAATCAATTTTTTGAATACCTCAACTTGGGTGCCAGTCTGTTTTGATATCAGCAGATATTTACCAGACAAATATTTTAACATAGTTTGGGGGTGCCATACCCCCAGGGACCCCCCAAATGGACCCAAAAAAATCAATTTTTGAACGGCTCAAGCTAGGGTGCCAGTGTTTCATGATATCAGTAGATATTTAACTGAGAAATATTTTGACTCCACTTTTGTGGAGGTTCCATAATCAGATATTTTTGAATAATTGCTGATTTTACGGTAAACTAAAAGTACTTTTGAGCGTCACAGCATTAGCTATGCGTCGGTCGTTCACTGGGTTTGCTGGCAAACTCCCATCTAGTTTAAAACTATATAACACAAGACGCTAAAAAGAAATCATAAACAAAGACGTACCGATATTCAGTGACTATGCTTGGAACGTCTGCTACTGAAGCGGTAGACTCGGGCTCGATTCCCGGGTGGGTCAACCAAAAACTATAAAAATTGGCATTCACAGCTTCTTTGCTTGACGTTCAGCAATTAAAGGGACAGTGTGAAGCCTCCGCCATGTGTGGTAGACAAATGGGCAGGGTGGAGCTTGACTCAAAGACCAAAGGTCCCTTCACTGTCTCCTGGCCAAGGCAACGTGGTGAATAAAATGTAATTACTATTACTGGTAGTCAGAGGAGTGCAAATTCACAGTATTAACAATAATCACAGAGAAAAAATTTTAGGACAGGGAAACATTTTATTACTAAAATTGCTAAATCTGAACTGACCAAATCTCCACTTGTGAAGATTTGGTTAGTGTGAAAATGGCACATCGCTTCCGACGACTTGGCAAAAAATCATAGACAGAACTAGCGTCAGCCAACCAATTGAAGCACTGGCCCCCAAGTGGACAACAAAAAAATACTAAGAATACGACGGAACAGTACGCTAAGAGCTCAAAAATCCTTTCAAAAAAAAATTCATTAATTTATTGGAATCAGAGCGTGACGATCCAGATGAAGATGTCTCTTTATCTTATTTTTTGTAGATCATTAAAGAAAATCGGCAGATATCCTGGTAGGATAGGCATTAGGTGAAACTTATGATTATGCGAAGAGTGTCCCTGCAGTTTAGATTAAATTTACCGGTCTAGTACATTTCAACTCAGCTAATAGACTTGGTAGTTGGTTATAAAAATCCATAGGTGGGCACAAGTCCGTTAATCCGTTAATAACGAAGCTACCGGTAACTTTTTCATTAACTCGTTAATCCGTTAAAAAGTTTTCTCATGTTAACAGACTAAATTAACTTCCGTTAAGTTCTGTTAACGGACTAAATTAACTTCTGTTAAGTTCTGTTAACTTTCGTTAAGGTTTTTATTGTTAATATCTTGCACCATTTATTTATCGTACCAGTACAAACCAGTTTGCACTGGTAACACTTGTTTGTATTAGCACGAGTTTTATAGATAAAAGCGAAGAAAAGAGCTCTTTTGTGGCAAATAATAACCTGCAACCTCATAAGTCTAATTATCGCTGTTCACAGTTTCCAAAGGTTTTTCGATCGCAGCTTCGTTAGTGCATTTGAACCTATTTTTATCGTGAAATTAGATTAGACTGTAAAATGTAACTTCCAAAACACAAAAAGACCACGATAGCAATAAATATTCCCTTACAATCAGTTCAACAGCGTCAATACGTCTTCTAGAAGTGAGTGATTAAAAAGAAATGTAAATTACACACAAAATGTTAACGAATTAACGGACTTCATTAACTTCCGGTAATTAAAGCTGAAAATAACGAATTAACGTTAACGGAGGTGTGAAGTTTGTTAACAAACTAGTGGTTAACAAAGCTAATGTTTTGCATAAACTTGCCCACCTAAGTAAAAATCTAATTACTTAATTACATACTGTAGGTAGTCACCTACGGTACTGTCCTGCCTTACCCTATTACCAGTTCACTTATATACGGTACTATTACCCAGTACCTGGTAGTTACGTACCAGTAGTAGGCTATATACCCATACGGTTAAGGAAAAGGCTTGGCGCATGTTCCGTGTGCGCAGACATTTCGTAATTAAGGCTAAAAAGCCTAACCCAAAGCACTAGCCTTAGCCCTAACCCTAATTCTAGCCCTAACCCGACCCTAACAACCTAAACCCTAACCCAAACCTGTAACTATAGTAATCAAAACAAAAATTTCCAAAAACGAGTGACGTCATCGGAATCTTTGTTTATTTAACCGCGCACGTTCCGTGCGCCAAGACACTTCGTACGGTTGATGGTTGAACTGTTGCCCAAATGCTGGTAAGATTTGCAGAACGATATCAGTTGAGTGTATTATGGTACTAGCTGGTTGCTCTGAACTGTAAGCCTGGTAAGCTAGGCCTACCGGTACAGGGTACGGTTGCCTAGCATTCTTCAGGAATTTAACATCAGGTTTGGATCTAAGTCCAGTGGTACACTCAACAGTTAATTTTTTCATATGAAGTTTTGCAATGGTGTTGATGAAAATTTTCAACACCCTTTTATCATGAATATTAGCTATTGTGTCACAGAAGCTTGTAACATGAATACTGATAGTACTGGTATTACTGTGCCTTATAAAACTGTAAAAGTATTCATTACAACCATAATATCTTTCATGACAAAATACAGTACCGGTAGTGTTGATTTTTTTCATGAACACCGTTGCAAAGCCTCATGTAAAAAGGTTGAAATTGGTTGGTCTATCTCAGCATCTGATTTTAGTTCATTTTTTTAAGATGGAGACTGGAAAGCCTTAGCCTAGTGTAGTCAGGTAGTATGGTATACTACTTTTTTTTTTTAAGGAAGTGGTTATTGCTTCGTTATGTAATGCCCATAAACAGAATAAGAGAGGAAACAGTGAGCGCTCGTTTGCTTATTTACTCTTATTCATTTTTTTAAGGAAGGCTTTATTTCACTAGAAATTTTTTGTAGTTTTTATTAATTCTGGCTCAAATCTTACCCAAACTCAACTGCTTGCTCCAAAACTATTCCCACATCAAACCCAAACCTTAACTTAAACCCTAATCTTAACCCCTAAAAAAGCGCGGATGAATAGTTCTCATTTTCGTTTTATTCTCTTCAAGTTGAAAAGTTTTGGTGAAATAGTCACTACCTACCTTTTTTTAATTAATGTTAGGGTTTGGGTTAGATTTTGAGTTTAACTAGGGTAAGAGCTTGGGTTAGGTTTAGGGTTGAAGTTAGGGCTAGGATAGCGACGTTCCTATTCTTACGTAACATAACAGCAACCTCAGCCTTTTTTTAAACTTGATGCTACCTACTGCAATTCATTTCTGGTTTGGGGTTAAACTACAATTCAGAATTTCTGTTACAGTTCCTCTGTAACAGTCTAAGCTCTGGCTTTACTCATACTAGGCACGCGCGTATCGCGTCGCTATCTGACAATTTTTTGGTCGCCATTGCTGAACGCGTTTTTTACGGCACTTTTCACTAGCGGTTTATTTTAAACTCGCTAAAAAATATCTGAAAGTGCTTTAATTGCTACGAAAATTGGTAATTAAATAGACAAATATCTGCTCTGTCTGACGCTGTTTTTATTTTTGGAATTTGTTCCTTAAAAGTGCAATTTTATTGAGGTTAGAAATAAGCAAAATGTTTATCTTTGAAATAGTTTATGAAGATGCTCACGGACAATCTTCAAACTGCCATGGACTCGTAGAATATTCACTCAACTACGTTTCAGCCAAATTTGAATAAAAAATAACGATGCGCTCTATGTTAAATTTTACCTGCACGAAACCCACTTTTACAATTTCAACTTCAAACTTTAGCCGTAATCATGCTTCGTAACGACGCCCCAAACCGATAATACGTCATACGCTAAAGCGCATTAGCGCTAATTTTGTTACGGTCGAGCGCACTGAAATATGAAGCGTGGCTTCGTCATTCTGATGCTGCAGTCAGGGATGGTGCTTAATTCTTGGACTGGTATTAAATTCAATGAGTCAAATGCACTACGAGGATTAAACTTGTCTCACGGCATTACGAAAATTGTCGCTTTGTGTTGACTTCAATGGTAAAGCTTGGACCAAAATTTTTGATCGTTTTTTGGCCATAACTTTTTTATTTCTTAATCAATTTTTAAAATCTTTGCGTTGTAGAGCTTCTGTTTAAAAGTTCTTTCCAAAGAAGTTAAAATTAAGAAATTTGGATGAAAATAAAAATTTATTGTCACTTACCTACTCATACTGCCTTAGCCAGTTAGCCAAATGTTCACAATTTCACTTACAGAACCAGAGCATCGGTATCTCCTTACCAAAAACTTTGGTATCAACAGTAGGCCTGCATTACAGCAAACTTAATGGCTTATCAGCCTATAACACTGCATATTACCCTGTAGATTCTCGTTGGACCGGTATGTGTTCTATGGTTCTTTTTACTTCTTCTGACTGTATGCTTGAAAATTTCAACAATATCAATATTACCAACTTCCTTTAAACAAGGCAAATCATCTGCACAAATCCCAAGCAGCATTCAAGTTGGAGGTTTTCCCACATTCCAGATTCAGTAGGCCTACCTCCAGAGCAAAATGTTTTTATTAGATAGCCTAAAGGTAAATTGTAAAGGTGTCATTTTTATGAGAACCTTGATTGCATGATCTCGATTCAACCTTCACCCTGGTCATCATTCATGCTATTCCATATTTGAATAGCACTCAGGATGGCGCACTTTACAATGAGTATCTCTGCTTTGCTGTTTATGGTTTTGAACAAGCAGCAAATTTATGGACCAAGAAGTCAAATCCAGAGCGTGCAATCAGTCAACTCTTAAGTGGGTGAGCATGATTCATCTAAAACGATAGCTCCACCGTCACTTTCATGTGAATGGAGAATAAATAATGGATCAATCAAAGGCAAATTATTCTTAACAATCAAAAATGATTTGCTGATTTTTTTACTAGAGTGGAAAAGGTTTTAAACAAACTACAAGTTAATCTTAAAGACACTATGAGCCTGGAGCTCTAAGCTTTATTTACTTAAACGTAAAACAAAGATCAATTTATTAATAGAAAGTGGCTAGTGTTAGGTTATGTAACGCCCACAAAAAGAATGAGAGCAAAGACTGAGTGCTCATTTACTCTTTATTTTTTGAATTATCGTTAGGGCTTGGATTAGATCTTTAGTTTGGGTTGGAATTAACATTAGGGTCAAAGCTAGGGTTAAAGTTTCGGTTAGGGTTGGGGTTTAGGCAGGGTAGCGATTACGTAACAGCATCCTCTGCCTAAATAATATCAGATATTGTCTAATGTCTAGACTGCTAGAGGGCTTAAAATTCAGAATAAGATCTCGAATCTTTTCTGTCAATAGGTTTTGTGACTTATCACCAATAATGCTCAGATTTCAGTAAAGATATCAACGAGCAATAAGCTTTTAAAATTGCCCTGATCCAACCATACATTAGTCTAAAAGACGCATCTTTTCTATTAGGTAGCTGCTTGAGTCAAAGATTTGTTATAACAGAGGTGTCCACTCTCCAAACTTTTTTGACTGAGGCCAAATGGGACGCAACTAGGGTAGACAGGTATTCACAGCGAAGCAGGACATCCTGGCGCGACCGACCTGACGCGAGACAACTCACCCCAGGAATCCTGACGCTAGGGACATTCTGACGCCAAAAGCTCCAAACGTTTGCACTCTGCTCCTTTCTTTTTCTTTTTTTTTTCTCTTTTTCGCGCTACGCCACGGCTATGCTTTTTTTCTCAAAACAATTAACGTTTGGTTATTGAAGTATATTATTTTCCATTAATTCCTCTAATAATAGGCAAAAACAATATCATAATCGCTGCATTAATTAACTTTAATTTGGGGTGTTTGACTTTGAATTATATTTTTAATATTTTCTTTAACATACAATTCTTTTTAGAGCATTTTTCTCTATAAATTAACCACATATACAGTATTATTATTCATGCAATATCAACGAGGTCGTTTAATAATAGCAAAATATATTACTTTCAAACGCACCATTCAATCATAATTTGAAACTTATCGCCAGCATTTTTACAGATTCGCTAATTTGGCTTTTGATTTTATCAAGATTCTTTTCGCGAAAATACAACTCGCTTTTGAGTTGTTTCTGCAAAACAGAGATTCCTATGAAGTTAGCAATTAACGGAAAATAATATACTTACGTTTCAATTACCAAGCGTTAATCATTTTGAAAAAAAAGCATAGCTGTGGCGTAGCGCAAAAAAGAAAGAAGCAGAGCGCAAAAGTTTGGAGCTTTTAGCGTCAAAATGTCCCTAGCATCAGGATTCCCAGGGTAAGTTGTCTCGCGTCATGTCAGGATGTCGTGGACCGTATCCACAGGCCAATCATCAATTTAAGCATAATTTAGAAAGGCTATGGGTCACTCCATGCTTAATTCAAAATTAAAAAAATTTGTGTAACCATGTTTTTAGTATAATCAAGATTTATTTTTTAAGCTAAAGTTGTAAAAAAATGATAATGAATATACACAATTTTTTCCACTATTTCGAGTGGTTTTCAAGTTATCGCGGCTTGAATTGTTGGTCACTAGAAGGAGATTTTGCTGCACATATTTTTTAAAATATAACAGTTTTTTGTTTACTTTTATTGGCATTTAAACTGGAAAAGGTTTTTGTTTGGATAGTTAATTTTAGTAAATCTGTAATATTATTGATTGCATCACCTTGAAAAATGGTAGGAATCTCTTAAAAAAAAGCATTGTTGTGTTACTCAACTACCTTTGATATAGATAGTATTACTTTTCAGCATGGTAGCATTTAAAGTTAAAAGAAAAAGAGAAACATCATTGTGACATTTATACAACTTGCATCGTATAGCAGTAGTTACCAGTGCCGGTCACTGGTACACTCATTTTCATGGGTGCAAGATTAGTTAAGGTGCTTGTGATTAATCTTCAAATACACAAAATTTTACTTTAAAAGCAAAAAACAGTAACCATGTTTGAAATACACTTCAAAGTAAAATTCTTTTGCCTTTGTTGGTCACACCAACACAGGTGAAACAGACTGTTGAGTTTTATAGGATTTTATATTCACCAACATGTGTGTGAATGTGTGACCAACAAAACTTACATATCAAGCATTAGTTATTAAGCAAATATTTTATCATAGAAACATTTCACAGTAGATTATCACAGGATTAAAACATTAAAAATTAAACCCTATAGAACTCAACAGTCTGTTTCACCCATAAATGGTATCATCAGGGGTAAATCCAAAAAATTGTTTGGAATCATTAAAAGCAATCGGTTAGATTTACCCCTGATGATTCCTTTTACGTGTGAAACAGACTGTTGGGTTTTGTAGATTTTAATTTTTAATGTTTTAATACTGTGGTAATCTACTTTGTTCTAACTCTTTGCTATTGAGCACTTTTTGAAACTCTGACTTCAACCACAGATTGAAACATTTCATATTGTTTACAAAAAACAAATGAAATATGCTTCAAGAGTAGTTGCTGTTTTTATTCTTTATTTTATATAAGTTCATTGAGTTCAATTTTTCTGCTGTATTTGTGGCAAAATTTATCTTCCAAAATACGTCTCAGGCAACATGGATTCATGTCATCTGCAACTGTTCTATATGGAACAGGGCTGCCCAAACTGTGACCCAGGAGTCGCATATGCGTTACCACACAACAGTTTTGTGCTGCTCACAATTTGTCTTGAAAGTTACTTGAAAGTTTTTTTCGATGCTTGCAAGTTTTTCACCTGAAATTGTTTTTGTTTAGTTTGTTATTGCTAGTGTTTTCATTAATTTCAATCACTAATTTCAATAAATTGTTTGGTTAATAACTTCGGTACAAGTAACAAGAAAGTAGCAAATTTTTGTTTCATGTCCACTACATTAGCTATGGAGTATTGTAACTATTTTCATTTGATTATTTGTTTTTTATCACCGAACAGTTTGTTTTCCAATAATGAGGGTCGCAGCACTATACTCAGTACTGTAATTCGTACAAGATGCATTCAGAAGTGCAACTAACTATTAAGGAACCGGTATTGTGGGGGCTAAACCAGTGTTCCCACTAAGCCGATTTTTTTCAGCGAATCGAGGATTTCTTGGAGCAAGGGTTAGTAACTTTTGGGAATATAGTAAACATAGCTTTAAAAAATTTGACAAATTTGTTGAAATATGACATTGGGTATGCTTTAATACTGGATTGGTATGAAATTTAGGGCACATAAACGTCTTTGGGCACAATTGTTTCAAGAAAATTTGGGCACTCGCTGATTTGGCATAAAGTTAGAGGGAACACAGGGCTGAAGTCTCTCTCTTCACTCTTTAGTCAAGTTATTTAAAGAATTTTACCCAAATATGTTAGTTTTTTTAACGCGTTTTGGACCTGACCTTTAAGTTGGTCGATGAATTGATTTAGCTATTCAATTCTTTGAAATGGCTGTAAAAAGGTGAAAAATTTCTTTCAAATGGCGTTAAAATCAAACTGTTAAAAAGGCTGTGTTTTTATAATTGTAATTGTAATTACATTTTATTCACTAAATTGTCTTGGCCAGAAGGCAGTGAAGGGACCTTTTGGTTTTCGGTATATAATCATTAAAACCATCAAGCATCTGTGGGAGAAGTTTAATGCTATTCATGATGCATTTTAAGCGCGCAGCAGTTTACTAAACTTGTCAGGTGCTGGATACTGTTGAAACTTTGACATAGAAAAATGTTACCTTTGATTCAAGCCCCTCCCTACGCAAAATCTGGATGCAGATGGTGCTGTGTAAATTGTATTTGTTGTGTAAAGAAAAAGTTTTATCATGCAATAGACCAAATTTTAATTTTTGGTGAACATAAAACATAGTATTGAAAGTCAATCCTGGTTAAAAAATTACTTAATGTGGAATAAGGACAATACAAAACTTAAATAAGTAGTAGTCTGGATAAAAATTATCCAAACATTTTATGAGAATTGTGTGGCTTTTACAGGCCAGAAAAAATGTAATGTGGCCCCGCTCCTCAAAAACTTTGGGTACCCCTGATCTAGAATTTTCCATGATGTTGTTAGAGATATTTTCTAGAGGATAGTATAGATTTGAAAAAGCATTGTAGAACTATAGAAGGCTGCTCTCAATGAGGACTGGTAAAAAGTTACTCTGTAGGCAACTAACTCCTTAGGAATACTGGTATCATAAAAACTTTGGGTACCCCTGATCTAGAATTTTCCATAAATAGACTGTTAAATTGTAGTTGCTTCATCTTTTGGTAAATCTTGTGTGATATTATGCAATAGTCAGCTACTGCGTCATAGGAACCTAATAGTTTAGAAAGTTGATAAATGCTATTAGTAGGTTTGCTCCTGAACTAGCTACACAGTATACGTTTGTCTTTGACAAGCAGTTACTTCCTCTGAACTAATATTAAAGTTTTCATTAAAACTGCAAGTACTCTTAGTACAGGATCATGATTAACTGAGCTATTAGTGATATAGAACCATTTTTCTTTCTACAGTGCCTGAATTATACTATATCTACCTTACACAACAAGGCAACTGGTTTTCCAGTCATTTTTCAGAAAGGTTTTTCCAGTTTTTCTCAGTCATACTACCATTAATATTGGAGGTTATTTGAACCTATCCAAACAAAAACCTTTTCCAGTTTAGATGCCAATAACAGTAAATAAAAACCTGTTATATTTTTAAAAAATATATGCAATGTTGATTCAGATGAAAAGAAAAATTTGTCACAACAATGCACCTACACCCCAAAATTTTTTTTACAAGTTGCGCTTTTGTCAAATTTTTTAATTCAGTTTTCACCATAAAGCAGTCATAGTTTTGCAATTTTGACATCAAAAATGAATTCCTTGACTCCAAAAACCCTCATGTAGCAATTTTCAGGCATTAGATTGCTCCAAAAATAGAATTACTACCTGTGTTCCCTCTAACGTTATGCCTAATCGGCGAGTGCCCAAATTTTCTTGAAACAATTGTGCCCTAAGCTCTAAAAAGGCGTTTATGTGCCCTAAATTTCGTTCCAATCCAGTATTAAAGTATACCCAATGTCATATTTCAACAAATTTGTCAAATTTTCTAAAGCTATGTTTACTATATTGCCAAAAATTACTTGCCCTTTCTCCAACAAATCGCTGATTCGCTAAAAATATCGGCTTAGTGGGAACACTGATTACAACTCTATTTTCAAAACTTGAATGCAAAATCTCCCTCTACTGGCCAAAAATTCAAGCCATGATAACTTGAAAACCACTTATGATATTTGAAAAAAAAAATTTTTTTCTGTGTAATACTGCTTTAAGTTTCAGGACAAATATTTGTCTTTGGCAACATATGGTGATCGGCCATTTTGAATTAAGCATGAAATGACCCTTAAACATCTTTAGAAATTTCTTTCTAATTTTTGTAATTCTGCTCTAAATTTATCCCGAACTCAAATCTTTATTCTAAATTTATCCCGAACTCGAACTCAAATCTTTATTCTAAAATTAATCCCTAATCTCAATCCTAAAAAAAGCTTAAGAGTGACTATTTCACCAAAAAAATTTGAGTTAAAAAAGAATAAAATGCAAATGAGAAATATTCATCTGCACATTTTTTATTTATGTTTTTTGCCTTGATTGAAACGTTTATATCTTCGAAGCTTTTCATCTGACACTTGTCAAGAAGAATCATCAGAATGGAGAGCGTAGGAAAAGGAGTGGCTATTTAAAGCTATTTATAGAAAGGAGTGGCTATTTATAAGAAGAAGCCAAGCCATGATTGGCTGAAAATAGACCAATGAGAGAACGTAATTAGTGCACAATGTTTAGGCTGTACAATATGGATTCTTTTTGTCAGCAGAGGGTGAAGTTAAAAGTTTTGATTAAAGTGGCGTCAAGAGCAGGTAGATGGAAAGGTGAGTGGCTTCGGGCAAGAATAGAGAATCTACTGTCATCATAATGTTGAGCTCTGGTAAGATTTTGTAAAACATGAAGTCCAATGGCTGAATGGGAGGCAGGAGACTGGATATTAGTCTGGGTGGAAGATTTGCACAGATGGGCAGGAAGTAAATGTTTCTGGGAAGAAGAGCAAGAATGGATGGAGTTGGGGGCATGTTGTTTAATTCTGTCCTGCAACCAGAAGTATGGCCTACATACAGACTGTCACAGTGGCATGGGAATTACTAAATCACGTTGCTTTTTTGTAAAGCAGGCAGTACATCCTTGTTGGTATCGGAGAAAGCTCGTTGGTAGAGTAAACAACACGTGGTTCCACAGCAGAAAAGCACTGTTTGGCTGCAGATTTTACTTGCTTTTCAAACCAGGCAGAAACAAGAACCAAGCCAAAGGAGACCCAGATAGACAAGGCTTTTTTCAGGTCCAAATTTAGGCAGAGTGTAAAATTACTTCATCTTCGCTCTCTGCCTAAATTTTCCGATGAAGCAATTTTACGCTTTGCCTAAATCTGGACCCGAAAAAAGCCTTGTCTATCTACATCTCCTTTGGCTTGCTTCTCTTTCCACCCGGTTTGAAAAGCAAGTAAAATCTGCTGTCAAACAGTGTTTTTCTGCTGTGGAACCACGTGTTGTTTACTCTACTAACGAGCTTCTCTCCGCTATCAACAAGGATGTACAGCCTGCTTTACAAAAAAGCAACGTGATTGATTAATTCCCATGCCACTGTGACATTCTGTATGTAGGCTGTACTTACCAAAGGCTGCAGGACAGAATTAAACAACATGTCCCCAACTCCATCCATTCTTGCTCTTCTTCCCAGAAATGCTTACTTCCTGCCCATCTGTGCAAATCTTCCACCCAGACTAATACCCAGTCTCCTGCTTCTGATTCAGCCATTGAACTTCATGTTTTACAAAATCTTACAGGTGTTCAACATTATGATGACAGTAGATTCTCTATTCTTGCCCAAGGCAGCTCACCTTTCCATCTATCTGCTCTTGAAGCCACTTTTATCAAACTTTTAACCCTGCTCTGTGCCAACAAAAAAAATTCATGTACAGCTTAATGATTGTACACTAATGACGCTCTTTCATTGGTCTATTTTCTGCCAATCATGGCTTGGCTTTTTCCTATAAATAGCCACTCCATTCTGCTGATTCTTTGTGACAAATTTTTCGAAGACAACAAGCTTTGAAGATATGAGCGCTTTAATCAAGACAATTCTCAAGTTCTGTACCACCAATCAACTGTTCATTTATGTTTTTGAGTGTTAAGATAAAGGTTTGCATTTGGGATTAGTTTTAGAATAAGAATTTGAGTTTGGGTTAGATTTCAATCGAAATAAAGAAAGTAAATAAAGATTTCTGGTAAAATAGGGTCTTCCTAAAAGCAAACAAAAATCCTAGGGTGAATAATTGAATGTTCATTTTTATACTTTAGCTTAGAATTTTCTGGTGAAATAGTTACTCCCCGTAATTTATTGGCAGTTTTATTAAAAAGTAAATAGATAACGATGAGAACCAAAAAAAGGTCTCCCACTACCCATATGGTCAGAAATATTTCAACGTGACCAAACCTGCCTCATAAAATCAAAGTTAAATTCAGTCCATTTCAAACTTTGAAAAATGAGTTGGAAAATATTAGTGTGAAAGTAATATAGTTCAAGATTGAATTTCATAATAGAAAGTAAGGATGATTGAGTCTAACAAAAAAGAAGGAAAAAGCTTGGTGCACATTTTGTGTGCGCAGACCCTTTGTAATTGTGACTAATTATACAATCATAGTGTAATATTAGCTTTATTTAACTTGATAGCACATATTCTAAATGAATAGCCAAATAAGTCTCTGCAAAAAGCTGCAGTATAAACTTAAATGTAAACTGTCGATAGCTTTACTACAGTGTTTCTACCAAAATGCTTCAGCACAATGCTTGTAAACATTCAACAGAGACAGCGATTCTTACAGTACAAATCTGAAATCACATGTGACACAGTACAAGCAATCATTAGCAAAATCGCACACTATCCGCAATTTTATAACACTGGTTTAAATATAACAGTAATAAAACCTAACTTTAACCAATAACTGCAATAATCAAAAATATAAATTTCCAAGAATGAGTGATATCACCAGAATCTTTGTCTATTTAATGAAAGGGCAGTTTGTATATTTCTTGTGCCAAGTCACTTCAAAAAAAGAAAGCAGTTGGAATGAAAATAGAATTTTGTTCAGAAGTAGCTGACTTGTATTATCGTTGTTAGAGAAGCGTATAGCTAGATGTTGAGTTGCTGTTGTTGCATTATCATTACATAAAAAGCAAAATGGCTAGTTGTTACCTTTTGTAATGTATGCATAGTAGGGTGTTGCAGGTGCCCCAAGGTGTTCAAAAACAGCTCACCTTTTTTTTCTGTGGTGATTTTGTGTAAAAACCCCTCAAAATTTTTTTCAGGCAAATCTGATAAGGTTTACCTATAGCAGTGCAGCATGGGCATTTTTGATTCTAAAAATGCAAAAGCGTCTCAAAGTTTTGAAGCAACATTTAGTAAAACATTCAATTTTTAATGAATACTTCATTCCAGTTTGTCCCATTGTAAAATACAAGTAATAAATGCAATTAAACAAAAAAAAATGTTTGAAAATACTTTTTTTATCATCATTTATACCTTATTTTCTATTCGGACAATATTTTTAGTATTAAAGGTGGTGAATCATTCAGCCAATTCCGGTGGTTTATAGTAACTAAAATTGAATTATAATTTTTGACATTTTTTGTTTTAATTTTGCGGCTGTGGTTGCAAAGATATTAAACAAATTCAAAAAGATATCCCCCAAAAAAAGTTTTTGGAAACTCTGAGTTTTGTTGTTATCGCCAAAACCACAGTTCTCTAGACTGTTAAGTCCACTGTGGTTTTGGCGGGAAGAAGAAAACTCAAAGTTTCCAAAAACTTTTTTTGAGGGATATCTTTTTGTATTTGTTAAATATCTTTGCAACCGCTGCCTCAAAATTAAAACAAAGAATATCAAAAATTATAGTTCAATTTTAGCTTTTATAAACCATCGTAATTGGCTGAATGATTCACCGCCAAAATAATCTTTTATTCATTACTCTCTATATTTATCTCTTTTAGTTTTCAACTTGTTGAAATAGGAAAATCTTTCTAAATACATATTGATTACTCAATTGATTATAAACAGAGAACGAGAATTTCTAGCCAAGAACTAGACCAAAAAACCTCAAGCATCTTATCACCTTAAGCTCGAATATGATAAATTCAAAGTATATATTCCTAAGAAGTAAAAATTAAAAAAAAGTACTCTATCACCACTATTATACTGCACTATTCAGCCCAACATACCTTTGGAATCAACAAATTTTAAGCTGGTCTTAGCTGCTAGTTGACTACTGATAGTACTGTAGCTGCACTACCATTAAAGCTCTTGAAAAAATTACTTATGATGCAATAATTTAGTTTTGTTGAGATCAAGCCAAATGAAATGCAAATAATGTAATAATCCAGTCATAGTGGTATTGAAAGAACTTGAAAACTGAGGAGAACTTAGTTTTGACAGATTTGGATCACCTTGGCGCAACACTTTTTTTGACCCCCCACCTTACTTTTGGTGGCCTTATATCCTTCCAACCTCTCTCTGGAATGTCTGGTCCCATGCTCCCTCATTTGTCAATAGTGCCATTTTAAAATTTCAATTGGTCCCTGGTCACTCTGGTATACTGCAAATAATGAGCATGCTTATTCCCTTGCTAGTTAGAGCCTTCCTGCCCAGTGCCCACTGCAATGGTTCCTTGTTTTCTCTCCATTGCTAAAACCCATCACACGAAGTACCACAAGTGGAAACGTCACACTTTCTACTCCCATCTTAATTGTCAAAGTCCTCTAGGTTCTCCAGTGGAATTGGTCCTACCACGCCCTTTACACTATGAGTTTTCTTACTTTTGCTGCCATGGTTAAAGCTTTTTACTCTTACCATACCTACGCAGGATCAGTCATAAGAACTCTTCCTGCAGCATCTGTTGACAACATATACAAGATTTCCATTATCTCCTTCTTGACTCTCCTGTCTCAGAGCCTTCATGCAAACCTATCTTTGGGTCTAGGCTATGCTATTGTATTTTCAGTCTTTGATCCAGACCTTTAGGTGTAACCCAACTGTTGGGACTCTTCAAAGTTCCTCTGTTCCCTCATTCACCATCTCTCAAACAAACGTCCGTAGCACCCCCACCTTCCACGACCCACAATTAAGAACCACTTTGTTAGAGGCAGTTACAAAGTCACAGAACAAAGAATTATTTGTCACATTAATTTGACCAGAAAACATTTCGGCAGTAAACGCAAGTCTACGGATTTCCTAATTGTCCGAAATAGTGTAATGATTATACACTAAAGTTCAACATGTTTTTAAAGAGAAGTTTGATACATATTCAAGTTCTGACACTACAAAGAAAATAGCTTGCTGTGGTTATATCCTCAGTTACCGTGGAAAAAATTGCAATAAAAAGAGCTAATGTATACTAGGTTACAAGATATTGCTGTAAACTTTGGCTATAATTTCAGCTTTTGTAAGAATATCGGTGGCGTTCGGACCAATGTATCCTAACAGTATACAATTAATAATTATTCCTTAATTCACCAAAAACTGTATCTATTGTTTTGATTGTCAAAAATTTTTGCATATGTGTTATTGCATCGAAGATACCTACCTCAAGTCAATTTAGGTGTCGAAAATGGTAAAAATCTGATTTTTTCTTGATAAAATTTTGGGTGAAAGTTGTATAGTCAACCTCTTAGGATCCAAATTACATCCTTATTACTCTCATTGCCTGTAGTTTGGAGCCTGACATGTTCTGACCAAGTTGCACCCAAACACACGTGTAATTTGAACTGTTTACTTACTTTTTTTTTAACGGTTTGACATGGTGGATATTTGATATGATGATATTGTGGTACTGGAAGTAAACTTGATCCAAATGATCTGAAATTTGAACTGTGGTGTTTTTACACAAAATCACCACAGGAAAGAGAGGTAGGTGTGATTGGATCAAGTTGAATTTTTGGTTGGCGCCTGCAACACCCTAATGCATAGCACTGCCTATGTGTTTACAACTTTGCGTGTTAATCATTTTGTGTTCAGGTTTTTATTTGGTTAGTGTTTTAAAAATATCACAGGCTCATGGAAAGTGATGGTGATGATTGCATTTATGATGGGGAAGATATGGATGTTCGATTGGTATGTGTTACCTCATATTGTGATTGTCAATAGCTCCTAATGTAGTCTTATGTGATGGGCCTGAGAACTTAAATATACCAATATAAAAAAAAAACAATTTAGTTTCATGCTTTTTTTGTAGTGCTTTGGTAATCTTTAGCTTATTCTGTGATTAATAATTATCCTCATTGCTTTTGGATGACAAGAAATTAATCAAATGTAACAGTTATACTTTTTAATTATTCCAGACATTTGTGTAAAATAGAATCTTCGTTAAATTTGTTCTATTTGGATAAAAGGTGATGATGCCCTTTGAGTGGTTTTGGCTGGTTAATTTTACAATATCGATGTTTTCCAAAATCAGTAAGATTAAATGCGTTTTGATTTGTATTGCAGAATTGTCAAAATCATAGTTCTGTTTTCTTTATGCTGGTTATTCACGTATTAGGTTGTATTGTATTTGGCTAAATATTTAATATATTTATTCTCATTAGCTTAAATTTTGATTTGCTTTATCTCCAACTAGAATATTTATTCTCGATTGGTATTGATATTTTCTTAGCCGATCTCAATATTAATTGCATCTAATATATTGTCCTTGCACCTTAATTTGTATCAGGATATAAATGATAGCATGGTCCATGTTTATGAAAAATTTTTTAAAATCACTTTTTGTTCAGGTGCATGTAACAGTGTTACTTGATGTAAATCAATGATTTAAACCAATGATAGAAAGAACACGATGTAAATTAACTATTAAAAATCAGGATAGAAATTAACGAGAAAAGATAGCTCGAAATCACTGAAAACTTTTAATGTTAAAATTGCCAAATTTTGTTAGTGTGTAGATCAACAAACAACTATTTGTTCCATTAACATAACTTGTCTTTTTCAAATTGAATTATTGGACATTGGTCATTAGAAGTAACAAATGCCTAAAGAATATTTTCTGAATGTGCCAGAACCAAAAACAATGATAGAACAATAGTTTGTGTGAACTAAAGTATATAGGTTTTATTGAAGTTTATTTGAAAAAGGGATTCAATAAACTGAGGTTTTATTCTAACTGGATTCCCTTCCCTGAAAAAATAAGGACTGTTAGTTTATAAAATCAGAAAAAATATGAGTTATTTGTTCCAATTAAAAAATAGTGATTTCTGTTAATCCCAACATGTAATGCATGGATCGAGTTTTACTTTCTTTTTCTTTATGATTTGATTAAAAAAGGTGTTCAACCCTATTTTTAAAGAACAGAGAAAAAATTTTAAAATATAGGTTTACCAACATCATCTTTTTGCGATTCTTGCAACACATCAGGTTAAGAAAGTCTTAGGTAAAAAATTTATGTTTCCCTCTTCGAAGGCAAATTTCGGCCATCTTGTTTCAAACAGATTGTGCAATAAATCAGTTTTGTAAATTTCTCCTATTTCAAGTCTTGCTAAGTACTGGGCTTCTAGGAGCATAGGTGAGTGCTGAAGGTATTGGTAAATAAATTAGTGGAACAACTGTTGTTTGAATTCAGAGAGGTTAGATGTTTTGTTAGAGCCATTTGCCCATTAAGAGCTAAGCTAGCTAAGTATTTGGAATCAAAATCAAGCTTCAGTGGCTTAGGCGAAGGAGACTAGCTTTTTAGCTGTAGCTTACCATAGATAACCTAACTATCCGAAGAAATGAGTGCATGTTGGAGGCTAAAGGTGGGTTTACACAATATCCGTTTTTCGTACATTTTTTGTGTGTACGGAAAACTCATCCGCTTTTTTTTACATACAATTATGCAAACAGTATACGCACATCTGTTTTTTTGTCATTCGGGTGAAAACGCATGGTTCGCAAATTTTACATACGCATCGAGTAGAGTATCGCTCTACTTTTGTCCGCTTCCGTACATATCAGTAGGCTAGGCTATTGGCGCTAGCATCAGTTTCAGTGGTTTTGTCAGAGTTATGGTAGTTCTGAGTTGCATTTTGATTCGTAGCTAGTTTCTTCAACCATATATTAGTTATGTTAGGTGTGCCCCGGTGAGAGTAGGCTTACCTAGTTCACTCTGCAGCTAATTTTGGAAAAGCGCTGACTCTTAAAATTGAGTAATAATTCTGTCAAGTTTTATCAAGAATTTGCTTTTGTAGCATGCTTGGTAGCTTGTTTTAGGGAGTTAGTCAAACACAGCTGCTGGTCGAATCGGTCGCTTATTTTTGGTTGCTTATTTTTTAAAATTGGCGTAGAGGCCAATGCTACTTACGGTAATAATCCAACAAAATGTTGATATAGGCCTAACACTTATTTATTTCGTCGTTTTTCTTTGAAAACAACTGTGATGACGCACAAAAGCATGTGAAGATGAGCAGATACTTGTAGCGTTGTTCGATACAATCAATCAAGTTACCACAAATGAGAAATATCTGGAACCTATGGTTCCTAAATCAACAGACCGTAGCATATTCAAAGATGCTTGGTCGAGCCAATTAATCGCCATCAGACCTACTTGTCGTGGCGGTGGATAGCGTTCTGTGCTACAGCAATGTATATTTTTTTGTTCTGCTTCATTCAGCTATTTAATCAGATTTCATTCATCAGATGACGCTCTACACTGCAGCAAAATCTATTTTGTTGTTCTGCTTCATTCAGATATTTGCAAATAAAATATATGGAAATATTGGCTTCTGTGTGCATACAAAACATGCGAAATTTACCTATCCGTTTTAGTCCGTTTCGGTACAGAAAAGCGTATTCGTTTTACGTACTTAAAAAACGTATGAAAATGCGCATTGCAGATACTGTGTAAATTCACCTTAAAGCATTGTAGCTGACTAGATCTTAGACTAATGTTCCAGTTTTTAGTAGGCCAGTAACTTTTATGCAATTATTGCACAATCAGTTTAGGCCGAAAGGTTAGAAAGCCGGTTTTTCATGTATTGCAATTGTTAACTTCAATGCAAAGCATTTTAGTTATTTCAAGATTTAACTACTTTGAGTCTCCAAAAATAAGTCAATGACCTAAACATTTTTTGTATAGGTTTGCTGCAGTTATCTCCATGTACTTAGAAAACCACTGCATGGCCAGCAGCTGTAATCAGTCATTTGGAATAGTTTTGACGCACTTTTGTGTGGTTCGATGATGTTCAGAAAGTGTTTCTCCCTTCTTGAAGGGGAAAAAGAACTGTGTTTGTCTGATGATTTCTAAGCCAAATGGAATTAAAATAGGTGCAGAAAAATTCTAAAAAATTGCCAAGTTTGTTTCACCATGGTTTCACAGAAAATTTTTGAAATAAAAACGTCCTGATTGCCCTTTCAAGAGTTGTTTTGGGCTTTATACATTGTATTTAATTTAGAGTGCCTTATGTTTCAAAAAATATGGTACAGCTCTGGTTCCTTGTTTCCATGTTATGCAATCTGCAGTTGGTCAAGCTTTTTGGCGTTTATAGATAAAAATTTATCATGATTATGTTTTATAATTGTTTGAAAGTTTTAAATTACAATTAACGCAATGTGCATTTTTTTGTGTGCATTTTAGTTTATTTATAATGGTGTGAAAAGTACTTTTAAAGATTGTTAGACCTTGTTCTTTCTAGATCTATTTTTTGTTGTCAGTCTCCTTATTTTTACTGTAGAATTGTGATCATCTGATGTACCATACTAAACTTTTATGACAATTGATAAGCTGTGCTTGCTCTGTGCTTTTTCGTATCTCTATGAAGTAAATGCTCCAATCCTCGTAACATAAATTAGTTAAAATTTGCTTGAGTGGTAAATTGGGGTTTCAATTCCTTGTCAGGTCAAACCAACAACACAAAAAACTGTTATTCATAGCCTTCCTACTTGATGTTTAGTATTGAAATTGACAACAGGAAGCGTCCAACATGTGTAGTAGACAGTTAGACATGTGAATAGTGGGGTTTAAATTGAAGACCAAACAAGTCACTTGCTGTTTTTCAACCATTGATGCATTATGATGCAATGTGGTAAATAAGCTGTAATTCTATTAAAGAAGTTTTTAAAAATACTTGTTAGCAGGAACAAAAGCAAACAATATTGTGAACAGTTTGATCTCATTCTACGGATGTAAGGTCTGTTTTAAGGGATTGCAAATCTTGAGCACCCACGCAGCAAAACACCTTTTTCAAAACAAATTTTTGGTACAGCAGCATATCAAAGCTCTTCGTGAGCGATATTTGGTCTTCGTTTAATTTTTGCATGATATTGTGTCTTGCCGCATAGAAACCTTTTTTGTTTTAGTCGATTTGCAGCCTTGGAGGTTAAGAATTGGTTGGTGACTCAAAAGGGTGCCAACAAGAAAAGAGGTTAAGACTATTTTTTTGTATTATTACTTAGTACCAGTCGTTTAAATTGTCCATTTTTTCTAATTGTTTTTTTCTTTAGAACAATGCATCTCCTCAACACATGGAGATAGCAGGAGATGCTCGTTCCAATGTTGATGATCTTTCAAACGACGAAGATATGGATGAGCAGATATCATCAATAAATGTCAGAGTAAGTGATTGAACAGGAATCTTTGCAGTATCTTAGTTTCAGTTCAACAAACATCAAAGCTTTGCCAAATTTATTCCAGCCATGCATACAAAATATAATACCTAGTATATATGCTAATACATTGGCGTCAATTTTGGGAGGTGAAGGGACAGCGCCCTCTCGGGTCTGACAATGAAGGGGGCAAAATATGTCGGCTCCCTCATTTTTTTGGCAAGTAAATACTCGCTTGGCAACAAGAAATCCAAAATTCCAGACCGAGATAGAATCAAATGCGGTGAAGACCTTTTTGTTTTGGTTTTCAACTGATTTTGGAGGCAAAATTCAGAAATTTTGGGCAGAAATAGAACCAGTTTACGGTAAAGAATTTTTTTTTTGGTCTGCACCTGAATTTGGGGGCAAAATTCTAGACTAAAATAGAATTATTTAGTTTTACCAAACTTCGCAAAAACATTTCACCCCTTTGAAATTTGCTTAATCAACAAAAAATGGATGCCTATGTGCTAATTTACATTGTTTTCAGTTACGATGCAACTTCCTGCAGCTTTAGAACAAGTTGCTGTGATTGCTGTAAAGATTTCATTGGTTGTTTCTATAATACATTGCTGCAGTGTTTGTTTGAAAAAGAATTTAGTTAATTGGATTGTTGATTTGCCAGGTTTTTATTTGTGATAACTGAATTATACTTTGTTCATCTAAAAGTTATCAAAACATGGCTGTTTGGTGAAAACAAATGGCGTGCAATGAAAACTTAATTAATTCTTAAAATTTTATAAAGTATGTTTAATTAAAAAAAAAATTCAACGAAAAAATTTAGAAAATTTTAACATCATTTTCTTGCAGCACTGAGCACAGGTTAGTGTAGACATCATTAAGTTCCATCAGAGCACCATGTTTGAAATGGACTGAGTGAACTGGTACTTAACCTGTATTTTACACAATATGGGGGATAAATCTGGTCTTTCAACTCTTAGAGAAAAAAATATATTTTTCGTTCTTCAAATCAACTTGATTTTAAGTCCAATATGTTGTCAAATAACTTCTGAAAATTTAATTTTTTTTGTATAAAAAGAATTTTCTGATTTTGATGCTTGGCAAAGCCACTTCACTAAAATTTAAGCATTTTTGACCCTTATGTTAAGGCAAACAACAACTTAAGACGTCTTTGGAATTGAATTAGTTTGATTTGGGCTTTTTTTAGTTCTGATTGAAAAAATACACTTAGATATGAAATTTGAACTGTTTATAATGTCAAAAAATAATTGATTTTTGCCCTGTCTTGAGGTCATTTTGGTGGCATCAGCTCAAATCCAATCTTAACGAATTTAGGTGAGCACCCACCCTTATGTCATTTTCGGTGCTACCATGTTCTCCATGTGAAAGTATTAATACTAGGTTGGGGGTATTTCTCTTCCTATATGTTTGTTCAACTAACGCCCATGACCCATGTAAATATATTGTTTAAAAACGCCAGTTTGGAATCTTTCTTCAATGGTGTTACCAAGGTAGGTCTTTGAAATTTGGATGTAGAGGGTTGAAATGAACAGAACTGAGTTCAGTTGTAGAAACATCCCTGAGAAACGTAAATTACTTTTTTCAGAGCTCTTCCTTTCCTGATGTGAATCCTGCTGATCAGCACCCTTCTCCACCCAATGTCATGAATCACCATCGACAAGTCACTGTTTCCATTATTCCTCCTATGAACTATCAGTCGTATAATGAACAAATTAACCCTGCCAATGCAGACAATCCTACTCAAACTGTTTTACATAATCTTAGCAGTAAACCTAGCAAATTGTCTTTGAGTGAGAATTACAAAACTGAACGTGATGCCTGCACAAAACATTTTGACAGCTGGTCTGAACATGAACAGGTACTGTGCTATAGCTTATTGTGTAATTTTTAGGCGTAATCTACACTGTGTGTGAAATGTTAGCTTGCAAGTGTATCCTCAGTTTATTTTGAACAAAAATTTGGTACACCCGGGCGTACCTAGTGTATTTAGTTAGAATAAACAAAAGACATACTCGCACTCTCACATTATTTTGCCCAGTGTAGAGGGGCTTTAATGGGTGGGTTACTCTGATGGTTCAATACCGTGAAATGTGAATTCAACATCAAAAAACTTGGGGGAGCGGGTAGCTTAGTTTTTATCTTCATAAAAATTACTTAAAAAAATAAAAGTGGTCAGTCATTTAAAATTTAAGTCTTTAAAAATTTCCTGGCTTGCAGAGAGGAATGATTTAGGGATTGAAACTTTGAATGTTATTTTGCCAGTTTGGTGCTCTTTCGAGTTCATATATATAATTGGTAGATCTATTAATATAAATTAGCAAACTGCTTTTTTTATTACACATGTGAGATTGTAGGGATTTAATTCTTCCTAAGTTTTGACCGGTTGAGGGAAAACTTACATACAAATTATGAATTCTTATACAGTGTGTTTACTGTTTTTTTCTTGTTGTTTTTTTAAAGCACCTAAGCAATGTGTTAATTTTGATTATAATTCATACCATCCATCGTAGTGTATTTTGTAGAAAACTAACTAAGTTTACAACTCATAGGTCAAATTTATTAGGTCATAAATTGCTGGTGTGATGTTCTAAACTGGACTCAGAGGTGGTTTTCGTTTTTATGATTGCTTATTAAGCGAAGGCAATTGTAGTAACATAGCAGGCTAGTAGTATTTTAATAGTGTGTTTGATATTTCATGCTTTGGTGAAATTATGGAATAGTTTCTAGTATTGTGTAATTGTATATATATGTAAAGTTGAAAATCTGCATGGAGCTAATTGCATTGCCTTCCGTGTTTTGAAGCGATTTTGTTTGATTAATATAGGCCTATTCAGTATTATACTTGTATATATAACCTTATGAGATTATTAACTCTTGAGATTGTTACACACAGCACTTGTTTTTAAGGATGACAATCCCTTTCACCTTGCCCTTCAGTAATGTATTCTTTATTCTTTTGACAGGGATATCAAAAAATAAATAGATCACTAATTAATGAGCTTGTTTTGTAGATGTGCGTTGTAATTCTTAGAATTTTTTTTACTTTTTTTCAGCTGTTAATAGTTATTATATTGCTATGCTAGTGGTGACAGTTGTTGGTTAAATGTATGTCTTCTAATTTTAAAGCCCAATTTAAATAAGAGTCCTAATTGACTGCATACTCTACCTACTTCATATTTTTGAAAATTTGCTTAGAAAGTAGAATTTAGTGTTACAAGTCGGCCACAATGTGTGTTTTGCAGTTCACGTCAAACTCTCATAATTTTCTGCAGCTCGTAACAGTAAGCTGAAGTATTTAGAAAATAAATATCTTTTTGATATTTGAATTGTTTATGTTTGTAATTTAAAAGCCAAGTTCTGTTGCATAAAAATGGTTAATTTTAATGATGAAATACGCTGAATCTCGTATTAGATTCACATCATTGTCTTTTCAACATACTTAAAATTGGATGAGCTAGAATGTGTGAACCAAATTTTGTTTTTCAGGTTGACTTTGTGCAACACTTAGTAATGCGCATGTGCCATTACCAACACGGTCAAGTAAATTCATTTTTAAAACCAATGCTTCAAAGAGATTTTATTACAGCCCTGCCAGGTACGTTCACTTTCCATGCAACATTAGTGCGTCTTTTTTTGGTTTTGGCTTTTGGGTAAGCATTTCACACCAATAGTCATTGACTTGAATTTTTAGGGATTAGATGTTTAGGTATGTTGGTCAAAATAGCAAAAAAATAAGCGAAAAATCGCTGATTTTTGCATATAAGCCCTGAAAGTTTGCTTGAAATCATAGAAGTAACCACAATTTTTTTAAATGAATTAACAAATTTTTTAACCGAGGACATGTAAACAAAAATTCTGAGCGAAACAATAGATTCAGAGCTAAATGAAAACACAAAACTTTGGCTCCCCTTTTCTCTCCTTAGTAAAGCTTGTAAGCCAGCCACTAAAGGAGATTTGCTGTTTTTCTCAGTACTAGTTTTAAATCTTGCAGTTACTTATAATGATCAACTAATCGATGTAGTTAGTGGGTGATAATAAGTTTTTAACAGGTCGAGGATTGTCACACATTGCTGAAAATATCCTGGCTTATCTTGATGCCAAATCACTAAAATCTGCTGAACTTGTTTGTCGAGAATGGTACAGGGTGGTGCAAGACGGTCACCTCTGGAAGAGACTCATTGAACGCATGGTAATCACCGATACTCTTTGGAAAGGTTTATCAGAACGTATGGGATGGTAAGTATGTCTTGTTGGTTCAATCATGTGTATATCAGGAACTTTGCATCTGTCTAATCGCACCAACGCAGAACTACCTGTATGGATTTTGATACTGAAACGTCCAAGAAGTTGGCTTCTTGCGCGACGTAACTGATTTTGTTTTTTATGCACAATAGAAGCAGCTTTTTGGACTTAAAGTTTATAACAGCTCAAACATATCGAGTGAATACTGAATACCGTAGTAAAGCTACGCTCATTGAATTTGTATCAAAAACTAAGAAAAGCATAGATTGATTCTGTACCCGGCAGTGGTCAAAAACTATTTTAAAATCAGTATTTGTTTCTTTCCTATTTGTCTAGCTTTGAGTAAATCCGGCCAACTCCGTCGACGGGGACAATACCGGATCACACTAGGTAAAATCCGTGTCTTTTCGAATTATGGACATTTTTCAATAACGGACAATTGCATTTCCGGATTATTCCGTTAAATCGAGGTTTAACTGTACTTCAATGGGAAGTTGCTGTCTTTTTGGTGCTTATCACACCTTTTCAGTATGGTCTGGATTTGTACAATTTTTAAATCGAGTTTGCTCTGCAATATCAAGTAGCGTATAAAATGTATTGAAGTCATCGCTATGTGAAATATGGTTCAAGTTACCATGTTCTTTGTTTTTCAGGAGCCAGTATCTTTTCCGTGGCGCAGCGAGTGAGCCAGTGTCTGATTCATTTTTCCGTAAACTCTACCCCACTATCATATCTGATATTGAGGTACGTTTTTGTATGTGAAAAAATTGTATTTAAACTACAAAAGAAAAGAAATGTTAAAATGGGCTCATAATTGCAAAGACATCAGTTTAGATACATGCGCGGAAAATTCATAATAGTATACTGAGGCGAGAAGTTCTCTTAAAAGCCGTTTCTATTCACATAGAACTCCTACTCTACCCGATGAAATTTTTTTATTAAGTCTTACTATCTAAAAGACTAAACTTACAGAAATCCGTACTCTAAAACTAACCCAAAACCTACCCTAATCCAAACCTCAATTCAATCTATAGTCTTAAACCATAAAAAAGTGCGCGGTTGAACATTCATCTTAAAGATTTTTTTAATGTCAGCTGTTATTTTGTTTTTATGTTGCAGATTGTCAATAGTTAATTTAAGCATCATGTAACCAAACGTCTCATTAAATATGCTCTATACATCGCGCAGTATTTTTAGATTGTTCAAAAATTCGTTTTTCATGTTCTTGGTTGAAAATTGCTTGTTCGTTGAAAATCTCGTTCATAAGAATTGATGTGCTGAAAAAATATTGGATATTTTTAACGCGTGATTGTATTAACCAAATTGCAACTTAAACTCTATGCGTAAAAATTTGGAGGTTGATTCAGTTTGTGATTTCATAGCGTATCATCTATTTTCAAACGTTAGCAATATTATAAAACTTTATAACTGCAGTTAATGGTGAAATAAATTCTTCGAAAACAGCGTGTGGTAGAGTGCAATTTCAAAAAAAAATATTACGGAATTGTTTTCAGTCGTGGAAAGTCATTGCTAACCTCGCTGTTGGCACTTATAACCATACGTTTTTGAAGTAAACTAATACCTAAATTTTGTTGCAACATGTTTGTGGGATACGTTTCAATTACTCATTGTCTAGGTTAGGGTAAATAATATGAACGTTGTTGAATTCGCCTGGCTTGTAGAGTATACCGGCCTCGGTCTATTTGTTGGTAAACATTTAATGCAGCGTTTTTTATGTTCATTTTCCGAGCATGGTTCTTAGCTCCATTACCTGCTCATTGCTGAGTTGTGCCAAAAAGTGTCAGATTATGAAAGAACAACGCCAATCAAAGAGTTTGCATGTCATCAAAAGAAACATCGCTAGCATATAAACGCTTTGATTAGCAGGTTCTTTTGTGACTTGGCATTTAACATGCCTCAACAATAAATGAAAGCAGGCACCGAAACCGAGAACCGGCCTGAAAAGTGGAATATGAAACCGCTAGTTGTTATTAACTTTTCGCTTCTTGAATCATTTTCGCCGAATGTGTGGTATACTTATTTTTATTTAGGCGGTAATCTCAATGAAAATAGTGATTAACACTAAGAAGTTATATATAAGGCAAGAGGGATCACGTTTTAATGATTTTGTTTTCCCCTATGCTGATTTTGTCATGTGATTTCCGTTGTCAAGTGTGACCCCTTTCGAGAAATAATGGTACGTAAATCTTTTTTTTTACCGCCTTCTTTCGCTGTGAAGTTTTACCGCAGTTTTCTGGTTCTTTGTTTCAAAATGGTTCTTCATTTCTTTTTCAATATCAGTCATTCTTATGTTCAAAGAAATGCTGTATTTAATTAACTCATCTATTAAGTTACTTGTTTTTCTTCATGAAATACTGGACTATGTCTGTCATTGACGTGTTGTTAAAAATATGTGCATTAACTTGGTTTTGTAAATTGTTAAGATTCTTTAGCATTTAATGACATACTTTCACAAATTATTATTTTGTGGTATTTTTACCATTTAAGATAACATTTTGCAATAAACTGATTTATTTAAATATCAGCTTAGCCAAAAAACGCCATAAAATTGAATGGTATTTGCAAATGTGTGTCAACAAGAAATTAATTTTTTTATAATCTGATATTTATTTTCACTCTTCTGCTTTGTGGTACGGAAGTCCATGGTTATAAAAATAAATTTGACGCTTCATTTGTCAAAACTTGCATAGTTGAAACAACTCAAATCATTATGCAGTTCAATGCACTTTTTGAAGAAAAGAATTCTTTTTTTACATAGATAAAGGTGATTGAGCTCAAAGCTGTAAAAATACGTTTGTGTGCCCTAAATTTTGCACCAATCCAGTATTAAAGAATATTAAAAGGTTTATTTTCCACAAATTTATCGACTTTTTAAAGCTGTGTTTACCATACTGCCAAAAATTATTTGCTCATGAGCCACCAAATCGCTGATCCGCTGACAAAAATCAGCTTAGTGAGAAGATTGGTAGCTCATCATTTTTTCGTGATAACTTCAAAAGAAAAAAGCATGTAAAATCGATCGGTAATTTTTTTTTGTGTTCGCTTCATCAGAATTTGTTAGTTTTTCGACCAAAAAGCAACCCATATGACGTCATCACTTTGACCTTGTATTCGTAAACACAAAATTAATATTTCTACAAATTTGAATCTACGACGTCATTGAAAAGCCATGTCGTTTTCACCAAAATTGTTTAACCTAGCGAATCCCCCGCATGAAATTCTTAATAGAAATTGTCCATGTAAAATATGAGTTAAAAGTAGGTATCGAGATATTAGGCTCGGGCCTCAAAAATTGATTTTTATTGCAATCTATAGTCCCTTAGAAATATGCAATGACAAGAATTCACTGCACCGTGGTTTCGATGTTTTTGTCTTTGGTAATGGTGAGTTCTAACGTCTGAACCAAAAACAAATTCAAATCAAAACTTTCATTATACTTGCTGTATTACGCCGAAGCGTGTAACAAGCTTGCGGGGCCCATTTCCGTGTCATTGCTCCGGGCAGTACAGCTCCTTTCGAAGAAACGTCATAGCGGTGGCGAGCCGTTGGCTACGCAGTGTTTAGTCGACCGGTAACGCGTTCATCTATGGAGCGAGAGGTCTGAGGTTCATATCTCGGACCAAAAATAAATTAAGCATCAAAAATGTGTAATGCATCGGTTAAAATACAACGTTAAAATTGTATCCTAGCCCTACAAAACACGTATATTAGTCTTATGCATTTTTTGTACTTGTTTGCGACAAAATTTCGATCTTGTGGATATTGCCGAATACCTTTGACCAGTTACAACCAGATTTCGGTGTAGCGGCAGGTGATGTAATTCAGCATAAGCTAAATAATTCAACTTGTGTTTTCAAGCAAACAAGTACAGGTCGAGGAATTCTAGTATTAAGGGTTCTGCAACTTTTTGACGTGGGAAATTTTTTCGCTGCCGATTTACGTGACAGGGCTCTCCTTGGAATACTGAAACCTTACCTCAATTTCTAAGACGTTCTAACGCAAAACCTTAGTCCTAGCTCTAAAACCCTAGAGGTGTGTTTACACTGGACGCGTAGCGGATGTTGGCGCCGTTCGCGAGTGGTCGCTTACGTCACTTGTTTAAAATAGGCCAACCATTCAAAAACAATTTTGTCTAAGTGGAAGTAGAGCTACTGCTCGCGAAGTTTGCGACTGCTTGTTGTCAATGACATCAAATTTTGGTTGCTTTGCGCCCATTGTAGACGCACCTTATCGCAGTCGCTTTGAAACCTATCTCGTCCATACGTTCTGATCCAAGCCTCGCATCGAAGCCACATATTTTGTCTCTTTTACAGAAAATCGAGTTAAACTGGCGTTGTGGGCGCCACGACTTAAAACGAATAATGTGCCGGAGCGACAACAGCAAGGGAGTTTATTGCCTTCAGTACGACGACGACAAAATCGTGTCTGGGTTGCGAGACAACACGATCAAGTTGTGGGACAAACGAACGTTGGAAAACACGAAGGTATTGTATTTCTCCGTGCTTTATTTGTGATACTAATGAAGCCTCTCACCTAGCGGCTTGTAAGATCGACTAAATGCCCGTTTGTACAGAGCGCGAACGCGAAAAGCGGCACGAACTAGGCGGAAAACCACACAATTTTCCGCGCAATTCGCTGTTCTAATAGAAAGCGGTTTTCTGCGCGAACACTGCAATCTGTTTTGTTATAAAACTCGATCATTTGCCAATGTAAATTATTCTAATGCACGATTTATTGATTATAAAGACGGCTTGTCTGTCACGGCGAATTCCACCATATTGCAGAAGTTGTAACCGATTAGGAATTTTGATCCTGATCAGTTTTGAGAATATTTTAATTGACGACGACATTAAGAAAAACAACACTAGTTACTGAAGAGCAATCACTTTTTTTATTTAATGTTATTTAAGAGAAGAGAACAACTTTTTGTATTTCATTGAAAAGAACGTTTTATTTCTTTAATGTCTTAACTAATTTTTTATCATAACTAATAGTACGAGACAACAACACTTAAAATCTTTTTTGTATTTTACCATAGGAGTAACAACAAAGCTAGCATAATTGTTTAATTTTGATTTCAGCTGGATCTAAGGGGTTAAGAAAACGAGCGGTCAGCCGATTGAAATTAATTTCAAACTTTGTGCAATGTCAAATGTTTATTGCAGTTAATAGTACGCCAATTAGTTTCGAATCCGGCATATATTACATGATATAGCTGCTTTGAATTGTATTTATTTGTCTGTTTGTATATCAGTGCTGTGATGTTCTGTAGTATACATGGTGACGCAGCCTAAATTGAGAGTGCTGAATGGCTGGCTGAACACAAAAACCGTCGCGAATGCCGCCTAAAATTTCGCTCTGGTGGTAATCTGCGCGATTTTCCGCGCGAACTAAATTTCGTTTGCGTTCGCGCTCTGTATGAACGAGTTTATTATGACCTTTCTTCCGCGAAGCCGTTTTCGTGTTCGCGTCGCTTTTTGTGTCGCACTCTGTATAAACTGGCCTTAATAGATGTCACCAGCAGTGATCGTTTGGTGGTGAGGCGCCCGCTCTTGAATTGGTTTCGAGAGGGCCATTTTTTCCAGTTTTTTTTAGTCTAGCTGAGGTTTTGTTGTGTATGTGTAATTGTGTAGCATTTGTGTTGCATGATGCTCTCATCTTCAGCAAAGAGCGGGGCGGTTCAGCCAACCAACCTAACGTATTGTAGTTGCATCTTCGGCTTGCGGTTTTTAACTAACAGATGCTGAAGTTCAACCTGAGAAGAAAAAGTAGTTCTGAAGTTCAAAAGAACCGGAACTACTACTTCTAACCTGCAGTGAAATGAACGTTAGAGTGTCCCTCTGCTTTTACCTCCATTTCAGTGATTTGCAAACGTTATATGACGCATCGAACAACGTTGGGCATGACTTATCAATCATCTTTCGACTCAGCGGACGTGTGATGAAAATATTTTCCAACCCTTTTCTTTTATTCCTTAATATAGAACAGTGTTCCAGCGGATTGGCTAAATTTTATCGTCAAAGATGTTTTACCGCTTCCAAACATAATGCCAACGTAACGCCAAGGTCACTTTTTCGACTGCTGAGAACTTATCAGCGCTTGTTTGTCTCACAGCAGGCATCACATTGCTTTCTCATTAAATTGATCAACATTTTTGTTGTAGGTACTGACCGGACACACGGGATCTGTTCTCTGCTTGCAGTACGATGAACGGGTTATTATTACTGGTTCCTCCGACGCTACAGTTAGGTATGTCATGGCAATGCAGATAGCGTGCATAATTAAACTGAATCACAGTAGGACAATCAGGGTTCCAAACTTGAGCATTTTTTTGCACTTCGAACAATCGCAACGTATCCTCATTTAAAACGGATTGTAAATGTAATTGTAGGTCCAGTTGGTCAAGCGGTAACGCGCTCGTCTCTAGAGCTGGAGGTCTGAAGTTCATATCTCGAGCCAGTCAAATGGACTCAGAGTTGCCGACAGCTCGCCACCGCTGCGACATTTCTTCGAAAGGAGCTGTGTTGCATGCAGGCGCAATGACACGGAGATGGGCCGCGCAAACTCGTTACTCGCTTTGGCGTAATACAACTAGTATAATGAAAGATTTGATTTTGGTTTGATCTTCATCCACCAAGTTGACTTGGCCAGACACAGCGAAAGGATTTCTCAAGCTGCCACCTTTCGATCATACACGGTGGAGGCTTAACATTTTCCCTTTTAATTGCTGAAAGTCAAGCAAGGAAGCTCCAGTATAAATAGCAATTTTTATAGCCTAACGTTTGCTCCCTACCGGGAGTCCAACCCCAGTTTACCCTTTCAACAGCAGAGTTATACAGAGCCGGGTATCCATTAGCAGGAGTAGCCTGTGTGATGATGGATTGCTCAGTTTTTCAGTTGGAATGTTCAATTAAAAAAAATGCCTAATCGCAAACTAGCACATGAAAGGCTTGAGGCGTTTATACTTCCTGATCATGAGTGCAAAGCGAAAAGTCTCCGATGGCAGTCCAGCCGTTCATAACTAAACTATGATCAATTCTTATGTTCCAGAGTATGGGATGTAAATACTGGAGACATGGTCAATACGCTAGTTCACCACTGCGAAGCTGTTTTACATTTACGGTTCGACGCTGGTCTGATGGTCACTTGCTCAAAGGTCAATACATTTTTATAAATTTCAGGTCGAAGTTAAAAAATTCGATTTCGTTGATAAAATTTACCAACGTTTGCTCTATACCATGGCAAACACATCACAAAAAATTTCGAACGTGGCAAATCGCATTCTTGTCAGATTTTGAAATCGCTGATGGTGCAAATGGTGCCGATACTTGGAACTGTTTTAGTTTTGCTACGCTCCTCACCCACGTATGCATAAATGCATACTTCTAAAATGCCTACGACCAAGCAAAAAAGCTTTGAAAACCACTTGAAGACCAATTTTCTTTATTGCAGTGTCTTTTACGTAAGGTTATAATAATGTTGAAGATTAAGTAACTTTTTGACTTGAAAAGGCTTCAAGGTTTGTTGCTCTTTCTGCCGTGCATGAAAGTTAAACTTTCGTATGCGTTTTAGGATCGTTCGATTGCTGTTTGGGATATGGTCTCACCAAAAGAAATCAACACTCGCCGAGTACTGGTTGGACACAGAGCAGCTGTTAATGTGGTCGATTTCGATGACAAATACATCGTTTCTGCTTCTGGTGACCGAACTATTAAGGTAAGTCGACTTTTTTTGACATTTCAAATAACTTGAGCGCATTGGCGTCAAGTCGCAAGCGCACTGTCGCAGTTTTTAATTGCTGTGCGGCCAACAGCTTCTGGTGGGGAGTATGGTTGGCTGGAAGACACCTAAGTCTTTAAAATTCTATGCTTCATTGTATATGCCAGGGGTCGGCTACCTGCGGCTCTTTGTGACTGTTAGAAAATAAAGGGTAGACCTAATTTACTATTAAGTGTAAAACTATTGAAATTTAATTGCTGCTGTAGCGAGCGCTTAATTAATTTGTGATTTATTTATTCTGCTCAGTGCGGGAAGGCTAAGGAAGCTTTAGCCCCTACCCCCCTTAGCTAAGTCACTCTGAAAATGTACCCACAAATACAAGCGTGTAAAGATGTTTCGGACTTGACCTGTAAGTAAGGGGAGACTGAAGAAGCTGGACAATTATTTTTTATTATTTTCAAGTTTAGCAATTCAGTGCTTTCAAATGGCTCTACAGTCTACAATCGTGCGAAATGTAATCCAAATAGCGCTAAAATGGCTATTTTTTTGCCGAAAAATTGCCCCCTCACCCCCAAACCCCGTTTACGATATAATTGAATTGCACTGATTTGCTTTGGCATTCCGCTCTAATGAGATATTTTTCAAACAAAGATATTCTAACTGTTGGTTCACCCTCCCTGAGCAAAATTGTAGTTGAGCGCTTGCTTTTGCTGTTTTAGTTCATGTTTTACCTTGAAGAGTAAGCTCGTCAGAAGGCCGATCTTTCTCAAGGTCACAATTGGAGTAAAATTGAAAACATCCCAAAACCGACCCAATTGATTTTCGAAACATGAAATGCTCTCCTCTAAACTTATACAATAACATGAAAAAGGATGCACTTGAAAACCTGTTGATTTTTCGATCTACATGCGTATGTGAGCAACTTTTTCCAAGCATGAACTACATTAAAAACAGATATCGCACACGTCTCACAAATGTCAGCTTACAATGATGTGTGAAGATGAGAGCCTACAGCCCTCATATGCAGATGCTTTGAACTGAGATGCAAGAGCAAAAATCACATTAAGTTTGATTGCCTTGACTGCTTTTATAAATGCGATGCATGACGGTTATTTTTTTATTAAAACCAAAAGAATAAAAATAATGGCATTTTATGTTTCTTGTATTGTGTAAAATTGTTTTGCGGCTCTAAGGGATTTTTATTTTATCGAAGATTGGTTAAAATGGCTCTTTAAATGCAAAAGGTTGCCGATCCCTGATATATTTAAGCGATACTTCGAAGCAGTTACGATTGGTGTGCAAAGGTCAAGCAGGCAAGCTGTGATTACTAAGTTTTAAGTCTTTGGTTTGCCCCGAACGGTAATCTATCGTTCAATCACAGACGAAGCTCTTGAACTTAATGGTGTAATGCTTGTTGCAGGTTTGGAATACCTCGACCTGCGAATTCGTGCGAACTCTAAACGGTCACAAACGCGGAATTGCATGCTTGCAATACAGAGACAGACTGGTGGTTAGTGGATCATCCGATAACACGATCAGGTATCCTGGTTTAAATCTAATCAATAAAAACAGCTTGTTTTGTCTTTTGGCTCGACCTATCGCGAGGTAGTACGCTGTATCAGGTTGGGAGTGGGGTTATAAAACAGAAGAATGCCAAGAACATCGACGAAGAGGACTGGGCCAAGCAAGGAGCCTTGGGAGATAACCCGTCCGATACAAAAGGAGTGGCTTGGAATCGTACTGGCTTGGCTGGCTCAGAAATATAAAAGGAGTGGCTTAGAATTGGACTTGAGAAAAAAAAACGAAATATATGTTACGTGAAAAAGTTTGATGTTTTCGAAGGATCTGATTGGTATCTTCATTTCGTATGTTCCTACTTTTCCAGGTTATGGGATATCGAGTTTGGCGCCTGTTTACGGGTTCTTGAGGGCCATGAAGAACTCGTTCGTTGCATTCGATTCGATAACAAACGCATTGTTAGTGGAGCTTACGACGGGTAAGCGAAAAATTGTTAAGTTTGAAATTTGTTTCGCGTTGTTTTTTCGTAATTCAAGCACGGTTTCAAATAGCCGAGTTCGAGCAGAGTGTTGCTAGCAGTTGTGTGGTCACTGATTAAGTGTATAGAGCGCCTGCTGCTGACGGTAAACTCAGGTTCGATGCCCAGTCGGGTCAAACCAAAAACTAAGTCAAATTCTCTTCCTTGTATTGCAAATTGAATATATTAAAAATTGGGGATATATACAATCTTGAAACACTGAAATTTATAAGTAGATTCAAAACCAAAACGCTGGCAACACCTTTTCCAAACTATTTTACACCCGCATCAAGCTTTTGTAACTACGAAACGAGAAGCTTAAAAAAAGGAAGTTATTATTTGTCCAAAGTCAACAAAAAACTTACGCAAACATCAATTAAAATATGAGGAACCAAATTGTGGAACAAACTCTCAACTCGATTATTGAATTATACCAATAAAGGATTAAGCGCGCTCTCGGAAAAAAATCAAAATTGCATTACTTGAAACATTTAAAGATAAATAATCCTGTTTCACATCTCTGCTTTATTACCTCATTTTTTTGATAAGTATGCCAAAAAATACATTTGTTTAAATTTACAGTACCGTTAGCCTAGTGCAAGACATTATTTATTCTGTTTTGTGTTTGTTTTTTTTTTTTTCTTACTTTTTGGCAACAATTGTAGGAATCTATGTTATCTCGAATGTGTTAAATTGAAATTAATTTTGTTGTTTTAGTTTAATTATGAGAGGCTGCAGACTCGACGACCTTGCCAGTCTTTTCAGAATGGCATTTTTTTTGTCTTTCGCTGCCTCTAATAAGGAAATAGCTTCAAGAATTTTGTACGCATTTACAAGTAATTGCTATTTTATCCAGTTGGCTGTTTTTTCCGCAATAAAAAAAAATTTTGCAAGTTTCAGCTTGACGTTCAGCATTATAAAGGACAGTGTGATGCTTCCACTGTATGTGGCAGATACGTAGGCAGGTGTCAGCTTGACGTGAAGACCGAAAGGCCCCTTCGCCGTCTTCTGGCCTAGACAACTTGGTAGATGAAGATGTAATTACAATAATGCGATGCACTTTACCGTACATCGCCACTAGACTTGTTTTATAGCACTGCAGCGCTTAACCAAATTAGAATTTAAACTGGCATCTTGTAAAATCATGAAGAATTTTATTCCTTGGGTTAAAACTATTATCATACATACGACTCGTATAATGCGTGTTGCGTGCAATAGTGCGTAGAAATAAACTTTGGAGCGCAGACCTGAAAATTGAACATAAATAAAATTTAAAGCTAGCGCGATTTATAGAATTTTGAAGCTAAATTGATTAAATTGCAACATAATAAAACGCTATGCAAAGTCTGCACCTTTACTTATTTATATTCTATTTAGTCATTATTTTGAACGTTGTGCGATACACCGGTTGGCTATTCTAAATGAAAATCTGATCACTTTCGAAAAAAAAGTCTTAATTTAATATGACAACAACCCTAATCCTACAAAGCAGGATGTTTAACGTCAGCGCTGCTTTAGTTTGTATTTTATGTTTCAGGAAAATCAAGGTCTGGGATCTCCAGGCCGCCCTTGACCCCCGTTCCCCTGCCAACTCCCTTTGCCTGAGGACACTAGTGGTAAGTTGAGATTACGCATAGGATTTAAAATGAATTGTGGCGTTGTCATAAATTATAACATTTTTCACTTCTTCAGTGCAGCAAGAATTCAAGACCCAGCGTTTATTGGCTGTACCATTTTTACACTGAAAAATGACTTTGTGTTATGGTATAACAATGTGATACTACGATACACATGTCCACAGATGAATTTTGACCAGCGCTATTTTTGTAGCAGTGTTGATAGCTGTTTCAGTTGCAGTGGCCGTCGTTATAATGAGCCGGTTAGCCTGCCAAGAAGGACTTCAACTTCGAAATCTAATAGCGTGGTAATAATACTGTACAACAATCCTGCTTTGTGTTAAATTTTGAAAGTAGTACTAATTATATATAATAAATAAAACAATTAAATATGTTCCTTCGATTCGTGATGCTTAGTTTCCGATGTAAACTTGCTTTTATTTAGTTATTCTGTATTCTGCTCTCGCCTCGAAGTTTTTCTTGCTTCTACGTTTGCTTGATTCTCCAGCTTCTTTTCTGTTGATTTGCTTTTTGTTAAGTTGTTTGGTTTAAAACCACTAAGCTGAATATCCAATGACGTAACAGTGCAGTGGGATGAGAGTTAAGTCTACCCATATCGCGCGCGCAAAAAACGATGTTTTGGGCTGTCAAACTTAGACATCAATAAATTGATTGTGCCCGTCGAGTTAGATGTAAGTCAACCAACTCACGTGCTCGTCACTCGTAAAGCGAGGATCGGAACCGGAGCGTGACTATTCAATCCTCTGTGCAGCCAATCAAGAAAGTACCTATACAATGAGGCGGTCTGAGCTATATCATTCAAAAAAATAGAACACTTTAAGTCAATGACTGGATGTTGCGACATGGCGTCGTAATCCGTAATCTTTTCTTTTTTTCTGACAATCGAAGGCTGATGCAGCTATTGATTAACGTCTTCTTTTTTCAAAATTAAAAATTGTTGGTATGCAATAGAATAAACATTGTTTTTTTCGAATTCAAGCAATTTACAGCACCATAACAGTATAAAAGCCGCACGTTTTTGTGATATAATAATGAGATGATGTTTTTGTCTTTCAGGAGCACTCGGGTCGTGTGTTCCGCCTCCAGTTCGATGAGTTCCAGATCATCAGCAGCTCACATGACGACTCGATCCTCATCTGGGATTTTCTCAACGCGCCACAACCTACAGAGGAGCAAAAGTAATGCTTTAAAACTTGCAGATTATCAATTCAATCGGTTAATATGGAGAAAGATCAATGAGCGGCTATTGTTTTTTTTTTCGTCTAACTATCTTTTTGAGTCAAGATATGCATATATTTGATGTCTCTAACGCAGAGTGCTCTTTTTTGGTTTTATTTCCAGATCTATTGTCTGCTGGACCGTTGCAACATGTAAACACTAAACAGTTTAGTTTTAATGGGAAATAAACATGAAGTGTCTTTTCTGAAACCACAACTGTTCATAACGTGCTCGGGAATCAAACCAGGCGATTGCAGTCTTTATTTGTCAAATCGGACACAGTGTTGCCAACGGTTCGCCACCGCTGCGACATTTCTTCGAAAGGAGTTGTGTTGCCTGGGAGCAATGACGCAGAGATGGGGCCCCGCCAACTCGTTACACGCTTCGGCGTAATACAGCGAGTATAATGAAAGATATGTTTTGATATTGCGAACATTAAACTCGACAAGTAGGCGTGTTTTCAATTCAATCAGATTGACGCAGTGATTGTAGAAATCTCATTATTAAAAAACAGCAGACTCTTTCGCTTCAGCTTTTCAAAATTGTCCGCAGCGTGGGTGACTGGGTAAAGGCGTCGTTTTTACGACGACCCTGGTCGCATGATCTGGATTCAACCCCCACGCTGGTCACGTTGCTGCGTACTTGGACAAGACGCTTTACGATGATTATCTCTGCTTGGTGGCCTCAAACAAGCAGCAAATTTATTGGACAAGAATTCAAATAAATCCGCAGGAACATTGGATCAGGGGAAACTCCTGAGCAGGTGCGGATTCCTCCAAGCACGAAGTAGTCAATGTAATGAAAGTGCGCGGATCTCGTCCAACACTTAGCGTCTGACGCTGTGTGGTGACAGGAGAGTAAATATGTGCAATAACAACAAACACTTACGCCAGAAATTGTTTATGCTTTTGTTTCAGAACGCCTGCACGAACCTATACGTATGTTCCAAAATGAACTCGCAAAAATTCCACCTAACTTTTATCTTACTACCAATCTATCCGTGTTCACAAGTAGCGTATAAAGATAGTTGAAAGCCGGTAGCATCGGACGCGCACAGCTGGCCGCACTGTGTGTCCTTGCCCGTTCAAATATATGTTGTTGCTCGCTGCGGCGAGTGACGTCCCGGCACTTGCTGGTTTATTGTTGTTTCATTTATTGTTTATTGTGATGAAATAATTGCTTGTCTTTCATTTTGTGTATATTATGGCAGCGTAAGAGACTAGAGGAATGCTCAGATAACTTACTGTAACGCTGTTAGATCCTATATGGGCATGTAGGAATATGGGTGGGATGAACCCCTATCGTAGCGTCAGTTTCTACTCGAGTTCGTTTTCTCCAAATAGCACCACAACTTAAAATACTTCGTTCTTATTGGCAGTTAAAAGTCTTTCTAAAATTACGGCACGTCCTTACAGGCAGGGGTGCCGAAACCCGGGGGGATATCCCCCCAATAATTTGACTGTATCCCCCCAAACAATTTGAGTATGGTCTTCATCTACATCCCCTCCAATAATTTGACTCCGGTGTTCGTCTGAGCGCAGGTCTGTACTTGAATTGGAGGAAAAAAGTGTTCCATTTCTGGAGAAGACCTTTTCTTTTTGTTTTTTTGGTCTTCACCTGAGTGCGGAGAAAAAAGTGTTCCGTTTCTGGTGAAGACCTTTTCTTTTTTGGTCTTCACTTAAATTGCTCACCTGAAAAAAATCGTGGTCGAGGTTCATCCCCCCAATGTTGAAAATAGGACAAAATCGGGGTAAAATTGCAAATATCCCCCCAATGCTCAACAAAGATTGCACCCCTGCTTACAGGACAACGGCAAATTCCAACGAGTACGCTGCTGCAAGTTCTAAATCAGGATGCGTTAAAGAAAATGCTGTGATTGCGAGATAAAAGGGATTTTGCGTAAACACAAAGGACTTGGGTTCAAAACAGCGCAGAGTCACTACATGCATGTCCATTGTCCAGCGTATCTTCTAGGTACCAATAGAATTTGCGTATCTTCCTAGTACATTTGAAATGCTGTATAGCATAGGCTTAGCCAAGATTTTTGATTGGGGGGGGGGCCAAATCCCGTGCAATGACATCGTCAGAAACTTCAAAAGAGGAATTTTTTGTGGGGGCAAAGGCAGGGGTCGAAACTAACTTCTTCAACAACGTGCCCGTCGGGCAAGTGATATCAAATGTTTGCTTGCCCGAGAAAAAAAATAGATGCAATAAGTTTTGAGGTTGTTTAACTCTATAAAAAATTGTATCTTTTACTTTTTGGCAAAAAAACACTAAATTTGCATAATACGCGTATCAGAATCAAGTTTTTGTGCACGATTTTACGTTAATGTGACGTAACAAGCAACTTAAGGCGGGTTCACACAGAAGCCGTCAACGTTTACGTCACCGTTCAGCGTTCTACCGTTATTTGGCGGTGACGGTAACCTGAACGTGAGAGGTTCACACTGATCCGTCACCGTAATAAACCAATTGGCCTATCAAGTTTGGGTTTTGTAATCAGTAATCACTATACCATCAAACTATACTTAAATTGAGAGCTACTGATAAATATGTGCACTGTGCAGGCTATTTAATGCACTTTATCCTGTGGGGTTAACTTGCTGGTTTTGAAGTGCTTGCCAAAATCATCAACAAGCATTTATCAAGTATCAGTGATAATTGTGGAAACAAGTGATGAGTTTTAACTTTAGTTTTGCTTAGTTGTACAGTGGTACTGCTCAAGTAATTTTTTTCATGGTACTGCTGCTGGGTTAAAAAACTGCTGAGATTTTTTGTTAAGTTACAGCTTACATATTTGTTGAATTTCTATTAAATAATTAAATTTCTTTAACAGTCAAATACTGATATGATCACAGATTTTAAGTCTATTTTGCAAAAGTAAAAAATTGATTAGTAAGTAATTGCATTTAGAGTACAGGGTGGGCCAAAAGTAGGTATACAGCAATCACAATATAAACACTTTAAATTTCTTTTCACTTCTAATAAGCAGCACATTCCAAAAGACTTCGCATTACTTGCTCAGCACTAGGAACTGTAATATGACTTACAATCAAGTAAAAACTGTAATGGAAAAAAACATTTGAAGCACTTTTGAGCGATGGCTGTATACCTACTTATGGCCCACCCTGTATATCATTGGAACGACCGACGCTCGCGTCGCGTGTTCCTTTGTTTTTACTCGGCCATTTTCTAACTAATGAGTGCGAGATTTCAGACTTTTGCTTATAACTCGAGAACCGTTTGGTCTAACTACATGAAATTTTGACAGCAGTTTGAGATTAATGAGTTTTATGTTTGTACCAAATTTCGAGGCAATCGGTCACGTGACTTCGGGTTTATGACCCGAAAACCGCCCCGAAAGTTTGGCGTAAAACGCGGTCTAAGTCAAAAACGGCTTAAGTACGGCAAAAAATATTTCTCATGGTTATATGTCTTAAGATATCCTTTCATCCCTACCAACCCACTTTCGGCCGCGATGAGGTTTTTTTCTTATTTTTTTCCTTTTTTTTTCCTTTTTTTTCCTTTTTTTTCCTTTTTTTTCCTTTTTTTTTCCTTTTTTTTCTTCCTAAATCTTGTACGCTCGAGTTCTCCTAAACCACAAAACATAGAAATCTAATTTTTGTGTGAAGTTGTTGAGGTACATACGCAATTGTGTCTCCTGAAATTTTTTTGGGGCAACTCCCCCGGGAACCCCCCCAAAATGGGGCCCCAAAAAATCAATTTTTTGAACGGCTCAAGCTAGGGTGCCAGTTTTTTTTGATATCAGTAGATATTTGAGAGACAAATATTTTGACATAATTTGGGGGTACCACCCCCCCGGGGACCCCCCCAAATGGACCCCCCAAAAACAAATTTTTTTAACCATATAACCTAGGGTGCCATTTTTCTTTGATATCAGTAGATATTTAAGAGAGAAATATTTAGACATGGTTTGGGGGTACCACCACCCCGGGGACCCCCCCAAAATGGGGCCCCAAAAAATCAATTTTTTGAACGGCTCAAGCTAGGGTGCCAGTTTTTTTGATATCAGTAGATATTTGAGAGACAAATATTTTGACATAATTTGGGGGTACCACCCCTTCGGGGACCCCCCCAAATGGACCCCCCAAAAACAAATTTTTTTAAGCATATAACCTAGGGTGCCATTTTTCTTTGATATCAGTAGATATTTAAGAGAGAAATATTTAGACATGATTTGGGGGTACCACCCCCTCGGGAACCCCCCCAAAATGGGGCCCCAAAAAATCAAATTTTTGAACGGCTCAAGCTAGGGTGCCAGTTTTTTTGATATCAGTAGATATTTGAGAGACAAATATTTTGACATAATTTGGGGGTACCACCCCCCCGGGGACCCCCCCAAATGGACCCCCCAAAAACAAATTTTTTAAGCATATAACCTAGGGTGCCATTTTTCTTTGATATCAGTAGATATTTAAGAGAGAAATATTTAGACATGGTTTGGGGGTACCACCCCTTCGGGAACCCCCCAAAAAATCAAATTTTTGAACGGCTCAACCTAGGGTGCCAGTTTTTTTTGTTATCAGTAGATATTTGAGAGACAAATATTTTGACATAATTTGGGGGTACCACCCCTTCGGGGACCCCCCCAGAATGGGGCCCCCCAAAAATAAATTTTTTAACGATTTAACCTAGGGTGTTTCAGTTATATAATGACAAAATGCTGTACTTTTCTGTGCTCACGGGCAGCATTTCATGTTATTTGAAATTCATGCATGTGTGGGTGATGTTTGATTCTTCTACTGGTGATTGGTTGCCCAAGTGCACAGTGTCTTCAAAAAAATAATTCTGTATTCATGAAGTCTGTAGCCAAAGGGTACATCTGACATTATTCTAGAGGGTGCAATGAAATTGGAACAACGACAATGGTACGAACTGTGTTTGAAAACTGTTCAATTGCACTTCAGAGCAGTGTAGAATAGTGTGTCATTTTCATGTTGTACAAATATTTCTGCTTAGTTTTGCTTAATGCTTATGCAAAAAAGATCAAAATTTTATCTTCATTGTCCTATTTCATTTACCAGACTTCAAACTGGCAGAGCTAATCTTACTTCATTCTGCGTTAATGGTAACAGATCTTCTTTTGAAGAAATGTTTCATTAATGACGTATGTTAGGCCGGTTGGCAGTACTGATTTCATTTTGACTGATTTGAAAAATAAACTTCAAGTCTTCTGTTTAGCAGCATCTCTGTTACAGTTCAATCAACCATATATTATATGAGTTAATTATTAATTTTGTGATTGCAGATTTACTGATTGAGACTTTAAAAGAAAGAGCAAGATAAAAACAAACTGGAATTATTTTTATCATCAAAAGTAATTCCTCACTAAATTCCCCACATTTTTTGACCGAAAATGATCCTCGTACTTATCTCACTCCACTTAAGAAAAGTTGCCCTTACTGCAGTGGAAGCTTAGTTGCAAAACGCAAAAAAACTTTTACCAATTTCGGTGTTGGATCAATATTGCAAGGTACGTAGTGTAAGCAACATGTTAAGAATGTATTGTTTATTATGAGGCTTTCATTTTGTTTGAAAATTTGCCAAGAAATTGCTTTGCTTGAGATGGAAATACTTACTTATCATGTAAAATAATATGTAGTAGAAATGGATGCAACGACTGAGCAATTTAAGGTGAGTAAATAATTTAACTTTGTGATGTTCAGAACACTAATGATAATTGAAAGTTGAAAACTTCCTAATCAAGAATACGTTATTATTAAAAGCCACTAATCTCACCATTTTTGACAAAAAACAGTAGGCTAGTGAAGAATACATTGTAATTTAATTAGATAAGCTAATCAAGATATATTTTAAGGCTCCCAAGTTGAATTGATGTGCTTTACTGTTTGTGACATGCCCGTCAGCTTTGAGGATTATGGCAGCGGCGTTAAAGCGGCGTTAATAACTTTAACAATAGTGTGATGTTAACGCTCAATCTCTCTCATTTTCTTCGAGTAGTCAAAGTAACTTCTAGAGCATAGGTTGATTTATTTGTGCACTAAAATATACATATTTGCATGTATATTTGTTCACCAAAAAGTATTTTATTTCACTACAATATTTTTTATTGGTAAAAATTTATTGCCAAATGAAAAATTTAAACCTTTTCCCTGATTGTCTAGAAAAGGATTTGAACCCCTTGACTGCATATAACTTATATCACGATTCATGACCTTTTGTATAATGGGATGACAAGATCACATTGTCAATACAGTTACGTTCAAAATGCCTTAACAGCAAAATAATTGGAACGACCGACGCTCGCGTCGCGTGTTCCTTTGTTTTTACTCGGCCATTTTCTAACTAATGAGTGCGAGATTTCAGACTTTTGCTTATAACTCGAGAACCGTTTGGTCTAACTACATGAAATTTTGACAGCAGTTTGAGATTAATGAGTTTTATGTTTGTACCAAATTTCGAGGCAATCGGTCACGTGACTTCGGGTTTATGACCCGAAAACCGCCCCGAAAGTTTGGCGTAAAACGCGGTCTAAGTCAAAAACGGCTTAAGTACGGCAAAAAATATTTCTCATGGTTATATGTCTTAAGATATCCTTTCATCCCTACCAACCCACTTTCGGCCGCGATGAGGTTTTTTTCTTATTTTTTTCCTTTTTTTTTCCTTTTTTTTTCCTTTTTTTTCCTTTTTTTTTCCTTTTTTTTTCCTTTTTTTTCCTTTTTTTTCCTTTTTTTTTCCTTTTTTTTCTTCCTAAATCTTGTACGCTCGAGTTCTCCTAAACCACAAAACATAGAAATCTAATTTTTGTGTGAAGTTGTTGAGGTACATACGCAATTGTGTCTCCTGAAATTTTTTTAGGGCAACTCCCCCGGGAACCCCCCCAAAATGGGGCCCCAAAAAATCAATTTTTTGAACGGCTCAAGCTAGGGTGCCAGTTTTTTTTGATATCAGTAGATATTTGAGAGACAAATATTTTGACATAATTTGGGGGTACCACCCCCCCGGGGACCCCCCCAAATGGACCCCCCCAAAAACAAATTTTTTTAAGCATATAACCTAGGGTGCCATTTTTCTTTGATATCAGTAGATATTTAAGAGAGAAATATTTAGACATGGTTTGGGGGTACCACCCCCCCGGGGACCCCCCCAAAATGGGGCCCCAAAAAATCAATTTTTTGAACGGCTCAAGCTAGGGTGCCAGTTTTTTTGATATCAGTAGATATTTGAGAGACAAATATTTTGACATAATTTGGGGGTACCACCCCTTCGGGGACCCCCCCAAATGGACCCCCCAAAAACAAATTTTTTTAACCATATAACCTAGGGTGCCATTTTTCTTTGATATCAGTAGATATTTAAGAGAGAAATATTTAGACATGATTTGGGGGTACCACCCCCTCGGGAACCCCCCCAAAATGGGGCCCCAAAAAATCAAATTTTTGAACGGCTCAAGCTAGGGTGCCAGTTTTTTTGATATCAGTAGATATTTGAGAGACAAATATTTTGACATAATTTGGGGGTACCACCCCCCCCGGGGACCCCCCCAAATGGACCCCCCAAAAACAAATTTTTTTAAGCATATAACCTAGGGTGCCATTTTTCTTTGATATCAGTAGATATTTAAGAGAGAAATATTTAGACATGGTTTGGGGGTACCACCCCTTCGGGAACCCCCCCAAAAAATCAAATTTTTGAACGGCTCAACCTAGGGTGCCAGTTTTTTTTGTTATCAGTAGATATTTGAGAGACAAATATTTTGACATAATTTGGGGGTACCACCCCTTCGGGGACCCCCCCAGAATGGGGCCCCCCAAAAATAAATTTTTTAACGATTTAACCTAGGGTGCCATTTTTCTTTGATATCAGTAGATATTTAAGAGAGAAATATTTAGACATAATTTGGGGGTACCACCCCCCCGGGGACCCCCCCAAAAGCAAGTTTTTTAACCATTTAACCTAGGGTGCCAGTTTTTTTTGATATCAGTAGATATTTAAGAGAAAAATATTTTGACATGATTTGGGGGTACCACCCCCGCGGGGACCCCCCCAAAATGGGGCCCCAAAAAATCAAATTTTTGAACGGCTCAAGCTAGGGTGCCAGTTTTTTCTGTTATCAGTATATATTTAAGAGACAAATATTTTACCATAATTTGGGGGTACCACCCCTTCGGGGACCCCCCAAAAATAAATTTTTTTAACGATTTAACCTAGGGTGCCAGTTTTTTTTTGATATCAGTAGATATTTAAGAGATAAATATTTTGACATGTTTGGGGTACCACCCCCTCGGGAACCCCCCAAAATGGGGCCCCAAAAATCAATTGTTTGAACGGCTCAACTTAGAGTGCCAGCTAGTGTTTTATGATATCAGTAGATATTTAACAGACAAATATTTTGACATAGTTTGTGGGTGCCACCCCCCCGAGGACCCCCCAAAAATCAATTTTTTGAACGGCTCAACTTAGAGTGCCAGTGTTTTATGATATTAGCAGATATTCAACAGACAAATATTTTGACATAGTTTGGGGGTGCCACCCCCCTGGGGACCCCCCAAATGGACCCCCAAAAATGAATTGTTTGAAAAGCTCAACTTGGGTGCCAGTCTGTTATGATATCAGCAGATATTCAACAGACAAATATTTTGACATAGTTTGGGGGTGCCACCCCCCCCCCCCAGGGACCCCCAAATGGACCCCCAAAAATCAATTTTTGAACGGCTCAAGCTAGGGTGACAGTGTTTTATGATTTCAGGAGATATTTAACTGACAAATCTTTTGATTCAACTTTTCTGGAGGTTCCATAATCAGATATTTTTGAATAATTGCTGATTTTACGGTAGACAAAAAGTACTTTTGAGCGTCACAGCATTAGCTGTGCGTCGGTCGTTCACTGGGTTTGCTGGCAAACTCCCATCTAGTTTAAAATAGACTTGCATGAACAATTTTAAGGTGGTGTAGAACTTAAATTTAAATTTACTGTAAGCAATATGATATGAATTCAAATAGCCTAATCACTAGATTTTGTTTTCAGAAATAATCTGTAAATAAGATATAGGTTGGTACCGTACTGAAGTGGAATTTGAATTTGGCAGATTTGGTTGGTCAATCAGTAGGCTTACTGCAATAGTGAGTAATGTAAGAAGTAGAAGACTTCAAAAAGCTGAAAGTACTGACAGAAATTACTTTAAAAACTGAAAAGTACTGGTAAAACCTGCAGAACTAGAAATTTTTATACTCAAAATTGCGGTAAATCAGTGTTTGAGTTTTTTGAAATGTTTCAACTCTCAATATCTGATGTGATTGCAATTTTTGACTAACATCGATAACAACAGTTACCGTAGCAGGTCAGAAAGTGAGGAAAAAGATATCTAATGCAGCACATGCAGTTTATTACGGCATTTATTATCAGAAATCGTTATCGCGCAATCAAATCGAAAATTGCTATTACAGTATGTTTACGCTTAAAGAAGTCTATTTTTTGTATGCTACCATATCGCGAATTGTTTCGGTAACCGATATCATACACTTGTTATCTGTCATATGGCATACTACTAGTACTAGAACATACAGAATCATAAGTGCAGCAGCACAAAAACCTAACCCAAACCCATGCGGTCCAGGCTCAGTACCACTATGTACCATAGGTATGTGTGCACTGTCAGAAATCGATCTCGCGTATTCGGCATCTGTTATATTGCGAAGTGATGGTCTACTGTACTGGTAGGCTATCACAAACTGGTACAGTACTAGCATATGCGTGAAGTGCAGCGACAATTGAACTGTACGGAAACTATCACTACTCAACTCTTGATTTGTGCAAAACTGTACCAGTGTACAGTATGTTTTCTCCACTCCACTTTGATTGTATGGTGCTGGTTCGTTGATTTTCTAAAGTAGCTATAACCCCAAACCACATTAAGCTTAAAACAAATAAAGCTCAATGCAATTCAAAACCACAGCCAACTTTGTATGTGCATTGTACCAACACTGTGTAAGTAAACCAGCTATTTTTTTGGCATCTAGTGATCATCCACTGCTAAGAATACAAGATGATTCTAACATCACATAATTTCATTTCAGTGACTGTTCAGCGTTCACACAAAACAAACTGCAGAGTATACAGATACAACAACTACCAGTAGCCTCTACCTGATTATTCTTAAATCAACAAATAGATAGGCTAATGAGTTCCTAAAAATAAATAAAAGTTAAGAGTCTATGGTATTGGTAGCTAAGCAATCACTGGTCAGTATTTATATGTATCATTGCAATAATCATGACCACAGACCAGTATCGGTACTGGTATATACAAAGTACCGGTGCACTACGGTATATGATCATGACTAGGCCTATTGATGATACAATGTCCAAAATGGTCAAAAGTGGCCACTTTATTTAAAGGCAGTGGCAATTTTGCTTCTAGAGGCAAAATAGCCCCATGTTATTTTGCAATTTGGAGGCAAAATAGTCCTAACGGCTATTTTGCCGCAAATGCCAAATTAGCCCTAAGCCAAACTCTAACTCTTATCCTAACCCTAATCCCAACCCTAACCCTAACTCAAACCCTAACCCAAACAAAGTAAAAACACTATTTCGCCTCTAGAGGCAAAATAGCCACTTTCAGACATGAGAAAGGTCTCTACTGTAGAAATTGATTGCTTTCAGTAGTTTATAATTTCAGCTTTCAAGAGTCAAGTCAATTGAAGTTCAAAATTGAACTTTAGCCAATTGTACCAAAACAAGAGCAAGGAAAGCCAAATTGAATTGGCTTTCTCAACTGGCTGCTAGCAACCAACTCAGATTTAACATGCCTACCCAGTACCAATTACCGGTAGTTTCAATATCTCATTCTCTCTTCTTTTCCCAAGCAGAAAAAAAAGCAATCCAGTCTGAAGTACCGCTAGGCTAGATACCAGTATCACTGCTACTGTACACTACCTATAACTACAAAGTAGCGGTACATGACTAGACCTAGCCTACTACATACAGCTCTAAGCACTTAACATTGCCTGCTGAAAGCTACTTTTCAACAAAAACCAATTATTTTTTCAAGATTTTCAGTTTTTGTGGCTCAAAGTTTGCCCTAACCACCAAAAACATGCTCGAAATCGCTTACGTTACTTACGTAAAGTTAAAATTATTTTAACTCAACGTAAGACGGATGAAATCAAGAAAATCACTTCCGTCACCGCTAAAATTTTCTGTGTGAACACCTTGACGTTAGACGTAACTACGACGGAACGGTAACGTTGACGTTGACGGCTTCTGTGTGAACCCGCCTTTATTCCAATCGTGCATTACGCAAAAATTGATTTTTAGATCGTAATTCTTTCAATTACTACGTTACGATGATAATGATTGGTGTTGCGGTTTTGTTGCAAACGCATTTTCAATCGCGAAAACTATACCAGCTAGAAAGCCGAAATTATTTTGCAAAAGTTATAAAGAGCTAACAGATCTTCAAAATAATCATAAAAAAAAAATATCGCAAACTTCTTGACATTTTCATGCAGCGCAGGGTGTGATATCTGAAAGAGCGGTTAACGCGGCAAGCGTTGGAAAATTTTTCTTAGAAAAAAAACGTAGCGTTTTGTGCCGTAAACTCTCTGAACGTATCTGAGTATCGAAAAATCTCCGTGCGATTAAAGAAGTGTTAATTGCGATTAACTATGTGCGTACGATTAAACGAAGTGTTAATTGAGATGATTACAAAGTGCTAACTAAATAAAGCAAGCCACTTACAGCTTTCTCTGCTTACATTTAATTTTACTGCAACAAAGCGGGCCTAAATTGCGCCTTTAAATAATCTTGCTTGGTGTTGTTTATGATACGCTCTATTTTATAAGCCGAAAAATAACTTGCTCGAAGTGATTTCAGCTTGCCTCGTGGAAGCGTTAATTTCGAACCCTGGGCAAAGGTATCGTAGAATGGAAGATCAGAAGCTGTGGCCTGGTGTTGACACGTAACTAGGAACTCGTTCAAGGAGAAAGCTAAAACCAATAGCTAAAATGCGAAAATGGCTAAATTGAGGGACTTGTTTGAGTAAAGAAGTGTGCTGTAATTTAAACGTATCACAGACGGGGTCTGGATTTTTCGTAATTTTTTGGAAAAAAAAGCTAGTTTAATACCATTGGATCATATTTTGCACGTATTCAAAGCCATTTGAAAGTACTAGATTTGTAACATTTGAAAGCCAATTGAAAAAATTTAGTTGTTCAGTACTCCTTTTACCTGCAATCATGGATCCTACAACATTGTCTTTAGGCCTATATACTAGTCTGCTAGCGCACATGAAAAAGAACTTGTCACTAACGCCCTCTGGAGGCGGTGTGACGCATATCGACGGGTCATAGCAACAGGCAAATTAGCCTAGGTCTGGTTGAAGCAATGTGTCTGCGATAGGTTTTGTAATCTGAAGGTAAGAAGGGTTACTGATTTAGCAAACGAAGTGAATGTATGTAGATTGGAAGCTACTTTACACAGCAGAAGTGAAGTAATGGCTATTGAGGTGTGCTGGTTATTGTTAATTGTCGCTCGAGTTCGTAATTAGCCTATTGCGTTGGCCTATGCCGGTCCCGGTAACCCGGCCTATTTATATTGGTTTCAGGGACATGGCTGTAGCATATTTGATTGCAAATAGAGCTTAGCAAATAGTAAAAGTTAATAAGATGGCTGTTAAAAAACAATCAATATGATACTGTACTTAAAGGCGGTGAATCATCCAGCCAATTCCAGTGGTTTACAATAGCTAAAATTGAACTATAATTTTTGATATTTTTTGTTTTAATTTTGGGACTGCGGTTGCAAAGATATTCAACAAATACAAAAAGATGTCCCCCGAAAAAAGTTTTTGGAAACTCTGAGTTTTGTTCTTCCCGCCAAAACCACAGTAGGCCTAATGGTTTAGAGAACTGTGGTAGGCCTAATAGCTTAGAAATAGTTTATTTCTAAATAGTTTAGGCCTAATAGTTTAGAGATAGTTAGGCCTAATAGCAGAGGTGGAGTCCTCGAGGACGTCCTTGGCCTCGAGGACACATTTTGAAGTCCTTGGCCTTGGCCTCAAGTCCTCGAAAATTGGCCTGTCCTCGGCTCGAGGACAGCAGTATTTTTAAATTGTAAAAATTTCGTGGAGCGGTTGAAAAATTTTTTTGGAAAACGTTTTTTTGTGGAGGTCGCTTGAAAAATTTTTGTGAAGACCTTTTTTTTTTGGAGAGCACTTGCGCTTGTGTCCTTGGCCTTGGCCACGAGCATTCCTGTCCTTGGCCTCGAAAGTGTCTGTCCTCGGAAAGGCTGTCCTTGGCCTTGGCCTCGGATTTTTTTTGTGTCCTTGGCCTTGGCCTCGAGCCTTGTGTCCTCGACTCCACCTCTGCCTAATAGTTTAATAAGATTACAGTAGGCCTAATAGTTTAGAGAACTGTTGGTTTTGGCGGGAAGATTAAAACTCAGAATTTCCAAAAACTTTTTTCGGGGGACATCTTTTTGAATTTGTTGAATGTCTTTGCAAACGCAGCCCCAAAATCAAAACAAAAAATATCAAAAATTATACTTCAATTTTAGCTATTGTAAACCACTGGAATTGGCTGGATGATTCACTGCCTTTAAATTGTAAAATTTTGCATGGGGAGGACGCTTCTGCGGCCTTGACCAGACTTCTGTGGAAATTATGTAATTCCGTCCCCGCAATTATATGAAGACCAAAAAAAAGGTCTTCCCGAAAATTGAAGTGTTTTTTTCCCGGAAAACAGGTGAAGACCAAAAAAAAATATCTTGACCGCAATTTGGGACTATATTCGGCCGGAGTTTCTAGGATTTATTCGTGCTGGCTGACTCTTTTCCGTCTGTTCATCCAGCGCTCAAATCTTGATGGGTGAACGTCTAAATCTTGATGGGGGGACGCGTACCCCTACAATTTAAGTACTGATATGATATTATTACAAATTTCAGATTGATTATTGCCACGCAATATTGTTATTACCAGTAGATTGTCTACGATTTTGAGGAAACAGCCTATGTCAGATGACAATGTGCATCACTTGTTCTGTCTTCAGTATCCTCTTGCTTATCATCTGACGTTGCATTGCTACTTTCTTTTCTTGACCCTACGTGTTATTGTGTTGGTATCCATTCGCTGTTATTGTAGTGGTCAAGAGTAAAAAATGAATGAATGAATAGCTGACAATACCGGTAGCCAATAAATTTTTTTGCAGTGAAAAGAAACAAACTTTTATTGCAAGTAATATCTTAGTGCTAGCATGCTAGATTTCTCTTGAGATTTAGGTGAGCCCAAGGTGCTGTACTATATACTGTGGGCTGTGACTGTTGAAATGACTACGAAAACAAAATAATTACCGCTAGCGAAAAGCTGCTCAAACTTAGCATAGTCTTAAAGCTTTTATTTTTTAAAGTAATAAAAGCTATACCGAGTTTAACGGTTTGATTATACTTTTTAGCATAGGTGGGCACAAGTCCGTTAATCTGTTAATAACGAAGCTAACTTTTTCATTAACTCGTTAATCCGTTAAAAAGCTTTTTCATGTTAACGGACTAAATTAACTTCCGTTAAGTTCCGTTTAAACGGACTAAATTAACTTCTGTTAAGTTCTGCTAACTTCCGTTAAGGTTTTTATCGTTGATATCTTGCACCATTCATTCATCGTACCGGTCCAAACCAGTTTGCACTGGTAACACTTGTTGCATATTAGCTCGAGTTTCATAAAAGAGAGCAAAGAAAGGAGCTCTTTTTTATGGCAAATAATAAGCTGCAGCCTCATTGGTCTATTACTTATCGCTGTTCACGATTTCCAAAGATTTTCCGATCGCAACTTCGTTAGTGCATTTGAACCTATTTTTATCTTGAAATTAGATTAAACTGTAAAATGTAACTTCCAAAACACAAAAAGACCACCATGGCAATAAGTTTTTCCTTACAATCAGCTCAACAACGTCGATACGTGTTCTAGAAGCGAGTGAATAAAAAGAAATGTAAATTACACGCAAAATGCTAACGAATTAACGTACCTTATTAACTTCCGTTAACTAAAGCTGAAAACAACGGATTAACGTTAACGGAGGTGTGAAGTTTGTTAACGAACTAGTGGTTAACGAAGCTAACGTTTTGCATTAACTTGCCCACTTATGGTTTTAAGCATAGGTGGGCAAGTTAATGCAAAACGTTAGTTTCGTTAACCACTAGGTCGTTAACAAACTTCACACCTCCGTTAACGTTAATCCGTTGTTTTCAGCTTTAGTAAACGGAAGTTAATAAAGTCCGTTAATTCGTTAGCATTTTGCGTGTAATTTACATTTCTTTTTATTCACTCGCTTCTAGAACACGTATTGACGCTGTTGAACTGATTGTAAGGAAATATTTATTGCTGTGGTGGTCTTTTTGTGTTTTGGAATTAACTTTTTACAGTCTAATCTAATTTGAAGATAAAAATAGGATCAAATGCACTAACTAAGCTGTGATCGGAAAATCTTAAGAAATTGTGAACAGCGATAATTAGACTTATGAGGTTGCAGGCTATTATTTGCCACAAAAAAAGAGCTTCTTTCTTTGCTTTCTTCGATAAAACTCGTGCTAATATGCAACAAGTGTTACCAGTGCAAACTGGTTTGGACCGGTATGATAAATAAATGATGCAAGATATTAACGATAAAAACGTTAACAGAAGTGAACAGAACTTACGGAAGGTAATTTAGTCCGTTAACAGAACTTAACAGAAGTTAATTTAGTCCGTTAACAGCAAAAGCTTTTTAACGGATTAACGAGTTAATGAAAAAGTTAGCTTCGTTATTAACGGACTTATGCCCATAGGTGGGCAAGTTAATGCAAAACGTTAGCTTCGTTAACCACTAGTCCGTTAACAAACTTCACACCTCCGTTAACGTTAACCCATTATTTTCAGCTTTAATTAACGGAAGTTAATAAAGTCCATTAATCCGTTAACATTTTGCGTGTAATTTAGATTTCGTTTTATTCACTCGCTTCTAGAACATGTATTGACGCTGTTGAACTGATTGTAAGGAAATATTTATTGCTGTGGTGGTGTTTTTGTGTTTTGAAAGTTACATTTTACAGTTTAATCTAATTTCAAGATAAAAACAAGTTCAAATGCACAACGAAGCTGCAAGATATTAACGATAAAAACCTTAACGGAAGTTAACAGAACTTAACGGAAGTTACTTTAGTCCGTTAATAGCACTGAACGGAAGTTAATTTAGTCTGTTAACATGAAAAAGCTTTTTAACGGATTAACGAGTTAGTGAAAAAGTTAGCTTCGTTGTTAACGGATTAACGGAATTGTGCCCACTTATGCTTATGCCCACCTATGGTTTTTAGGTACCGATATTTTAGGCCAACTCTTACGCATTTGAAATGAATCTTATCTTTATGTTTGACCATAGACTCTTTATTAGCAGACTGGAAACTAACAGTTTTGTCTTTTTTACTTCACGGTTCACTGACTCGATATCGCAATCAAAGTCATAGTTTCTGTCTGCTTTGGTTGCCCCGTAAACTCTTTACAATCAGTCATAAGCTATCTTACGTAGCAAAATGTTGATCGACCATAGACTCGATTAGGTTATTGTTGTGGCTTTTAAACTTTATATAAGCGATATACGGTAGGCTAGATTGAAATAAATAGACTTTGATGCAAAAAGTGTTAGAGCAGATCGAACGCGAGAAGCGTGATGCTAGCGATTTAGAGGTATCCTTTTTCCAACGATAGCAGCTCCGTGCAAGCAAGAGATAGAAATTTAAAAAAATAAAGAATAAAAACCCTTAGATCTCAGAAAAACGTAAGGTGCTGTAAATCGCAGCAAAGGTTTGAAACGCATGACCCGCATCAATGACATTTGAGTTAGGTTCCTGCGTCTCGGCTAAAACGTCTATACTCTAAAAACTTTGATGACCTCTGAAAAGCTTCGAGTTTAGAATCTCGGAATGTCTACTAACATTCTACAGACCTTATACAAGAAAGGGGAAGCCTTAATAGTCTACTACGTTAATCTTTGGTGTTTTGTAAATGTTTTAAACAGATCCGTAACTTACGGTAAAAAATATCTATCCAATTTTGACACCTCTAGTTTTTATTGTATAAGATTCAACTCCATTTATAAGAAAATCACACTACTTTTTCCAAAACTGAATACGTTGAGCCCCGCTGAATAACTCGTCTGGCTACAGCCCTGATTATACTCTACTTCGCTATGGTCAAGTTTCCAGTTTAAGTGGTCACAAAATTCTGCAAGTGCATGTACAGTGAGTAGCACAGATAGGGGGGATATTGTGTCATAGCCTCCCGTTTTTAGGCCATGGAACAATTCAAAAAATGTGTGAAAAAAATTAAAATCGCATAAATACATTACCATAAAGCATGCACGGATTGCACGTGGGAAAGGCTTAGCTATACCTGGCATTTTAGCATTAGTTTAATCAGCTCGAGGGGAAGAGTGTGCAGATTTCAATTTTTTTGCTCATGCCAAAATATTTCTGCTTCAAAGAGTTTCTCGACTTTTTTGTAGCGCATATTTATCCTCCTGTCACATGGCGTCTGACGCTAAATATTGGAAGATCCGCGCACTTTTCATTGCAATGACTACTTCGTGCTTGGAGGAATCCGCACCTGCTTAGGAGTTTCCAGTGATCCAATGCTCCTGTGAATTTCTTCGAATTCTTGTCCACTGAATTTGCTTCTTGTTTGAAGCCAACAGCAGAGATAATCATCTTAAGGGCCGGTCTACACTGTGCATACAAACTTTCAAAATTTTTTACGCTCGTTATACGTCAAGGGTGTCTACACTATACAAAAAGGGCGCTTACCAGCGTAACAGCTTAACAGCGTATTCTGTGGTTGGCCGTAATATTATGCTGAATTGGATGACGGAAATCACAGATTTATTACAATTCTTTGTTGCTGCGGTTAAATTTGGGTCAGATTATGCATCACGAGAAGTAGTATTGTCTTTTTGATAATTTAAACGTGAATTTTTTTCTACCTTCCTCACAAAAAAAACATACAAAACATAACAAAAAAACATAACGTGATCGAGTGTCTGTTACTGAAAAGCTAGATCTGGGTTCGATTCCTTGATTAGCGTTCAGCAATAAAAAGGGACACCGTGAAGACTGCACAGTGTGTGGTAGACAAAACGTGGCAGCTTAACTCAAAGACCAAAAGGTTTCTTTGCTCTCTCCTGGCCAAAGCAACTTGGTGAATACAACGAAATTACAAAAATTAACTGAAAGGTCACTGATGCAGGCCCGGCGTCAGGATAGCGCGACTAGGGGGGCAGAAATAAATTTTGGGGGAGCATGAGAAGTTTATTTACGTGAATTTAAGAGTGTGGAGCAAACGAAAAAGGTGAAGACATAAAAAAAGAAGGTCTTGAGTTCAAAAATTTTCACAAACTCTGGTTTTCATCTCAAAATTTTGCGACTTTTTACGAATCCTAAAGTGAAGACCAAAAAAAAAATTCCTCGTCCCGAAAGTTTCATGGAATCCGGTGTGAGTCCACAAAAACTACGAAAAAACAGTTTTTGCTCGCAAATTCTAAGGCGATAAGCACCAATTTGAGTGCCTTAGGCCTCGATTTGCACTCCAGTAGCCCTGAGCCTGTTAATCTCTTCGGAGCACACAAGCAGTCATTTGTGGGGGCACGGCCCTGGAATGTCCCCTCGTGGCGCCGGGCCTGCACTGATGGGCACTAGAGGCTGGTTTCAAAGGTCCGGTTCTTCTTCTTTTGAATTCCTCTTAGCGGAGAGTGACTCGGTGGAAAGATCTGATCACAATGTTTTGCAGGGTAGGCTACATTTTGTTTTCAGCTTTCAACTGTTTTTCAGTTCTACTGATGCATTCCGTTTACAGAGGTGGAGTCCTTGAGGACACATTTTGAAGTCCTTGGCCTCGAAGCTTCAAATCCTCGAAAAATGCCCTGTCCTCGGCTTGAGAACAGCAGTATTTTTGGAATTCTTAAAATTGTGTAGATCGTTTTTTTTGTAGAAAAACTTGTTTTTTTGGAGATTTTTTGATTTTGTTTTTTTGAGAACACCTGAAAAAAAAATTTTGAAGACCTTATTATTATTATTATTTTTTTTTTTGGAGAACACTTGCGCCTGTGTCCTTGCCCTAGAAACGGTCTGTCCTCGAAAAGGCTGTCTTTGGCCTCGGATATTTTTTTGTGTCCTTGGCCTCGAGCCTTGTGCCCTCAACTCCACCTCTGTCCCGGGTCCGTTTAAGCCAAATGTTGAGCGTCTTTCGCCTCTCTCCCATATCAGCTTTTATATAAACTTTATCCAGTCCATCCCTGGAAACACAATAGACGATGCATGATGCGTAGCATGCGCAGTAGCCTAGCCAGAAGGGGGCGGGCTATAGCCCCCCCCATTGGCATGTCGACCAAAATACAGAATGGGAAAAAACACTACGTTTTTAGCACTTTTGAGACTGTTTTATGCGCTGGAGAAGACTAATTAGTGATTTAAAACATCTTTTGAGACATATGTTCAGGGGGGGGTTAACTTGTTGAAAATAAAATCAACAAACAAATGAAAACTTTGGAAAATGGTAAAAAATAAGCAATCAAATTTGATCACTAGAGTAAAAATGCTTAACATAGGTGTCATCAAGAAATACTCTATATACTAAGGAATAGGGGGGGTTATTCAGTGTTAGTTAATTACCGATAATTTTTCTCAAATCTCTTTTCATTAGCCCCCAATTATTTTTCTCTATAAACTGTATACGAAATAGATTACTCCGTGTGAGTTTTATTGAACTATTCGATTTTATAATTTTCCTGCATCTAAACAAGAGAACTAAAATTTTACCATTAGCCACCTCCCAAATAGCCCATTTATGCCACCAGTTTAATCATGTTTACACTGCCAACTTCTAAACTACGTTTTAAAAGCATTGTTTTTTTAATCAAAATAGCCCTAAGCTGAAGTTGTTTTTGCAAAAAAATGCAAAATTTTCGAGCGCTGGGGGCTCCGCCTCCAGACCCCCAAACAGCCCCCTCCATTGTGAATTTCTGGCTACGCGCCTGAGCATGCAGGTGTAGGTTATTCTCTCGAATTGTCAGTTTGAGTGCGCGAACACATTAAACAACAATCTTTTCCGCATGTAATCCCTTCTGCAAAAACAACACGCATTTTATCATTGGAACGACCAACGCTCGCGTCGCGTGTCGTGTTCCTCTGTTTTTACTCGGCCATTTTCCAACTAACGAGTGCGAAATTTCAAACTTTTGCGTATAACTCGAGAATGGTTGGGTCTAGCTACATGAAATTTTGACAGCAGTTTGAGATTAATGAGATGTATGTTTGTACACAATTTCGAGGCAATAGGTCACGTGACTTCGGTTTTAGAACCCGAAAACCGCCCGCATGTTTGGCGTAAAAAGCGGTCTCAATCAAAAACGGCTTAAGTACGGCAAAAAGTACGGCAAACTTTTATCTAATAGCTAAACTTAATTTGCACCACAAATGGGCTACTGTACAGCTATGCCATCAAAAGCGACATCAACAAACTATCTATAGGCCTATCCAGTACTCAGTAAGCTAATTGCGACCTCGCGTAGCAATTAAATATTTCTTCAAAGCCATTATTTTGCATTTGCTGTATAGTATGACTTCTTTGCTAAATCAGTACATCCTTCAGACCACAAAACCTATCGCAGACACAATGCTTCAATCAGACCTGAGCAAGGTTTGCATTGTTGCTATGACCCGTCCAGGGGTGCCGGAACGTCAAAAGGGCAAGGGAGGGCAGCTTTTTCAAGGGGCACTTTCAATACTGTACGCACAGTCATTATCACCAACATTGCAGAAATACTGTCAAACAATTAAACATTTCACCAAAGCCAAAGTACTTAGTACGTCGAATAAACAGTAAAAAATAACAACAAACAAATTATCAATTAAATAAGAGCGGTCTCTATCGCATGATGCCATCGGAGGTTTGGGGGCAACGCCCCCATCAGCCGGAGGCAAGGGGGTTTGGGGGCGGAGCCCCCAGCGCTCGGAAGTTTTGCAATTTTTGTGCAAAAATAACTTAATTTTAGGCCTATTGTAGCAAAAATTAATGCTTTTAAATTATGGCATAAAAATTAGCATTGCTAAAACATGATTAAACCGGCTGCGTAAATGAGGAGATTGGCTGTGAGGGCGGTGGCTGATGGTAAAATTTTAGCCTTTTTATAACATCTGGTAAACCTTAAAACCATGGGTGGGCACAAGTCCGTTAATCGTTAATCCGTTAACAACGAAGCTAACTTTTTCATTAACTCGTTAATCCGTTAAAAAGCTTTTTCATGTTAATGGACTAAATTAACTTCCGTTTAGGTCTGTTAACGGACTAAATTAACTTCCGTTAAGTTCTGTTAACTTCCGTTAAGGTTTTTATCGTTAATATCTTGCACCATTCATTCATCGTACCGGTACAAACCAGTTTGCACTGGTAACACTTGTTGCGCATTAGCACGAGTTTTATAGAAAAAAGCGAAGAAAGGAGCTATTTTTTGTGGCAAATAATAAGCTATGTGTTCTAGAAGCGAGTGAATAAAACGAAATCTAAATTACACGCAAAATGTTAACGAATTAACGGACTTTATTAACTTCCGTTTACTAAAGCTGAAAATAACGGATTAACGTTAACGGAGGTGTGAAGTTTGTTAACGAACTAGTGGTTAACGAAACTAACGTTTTGCATTAACTTGCCCACCTATGCTTAAAACCATAAGTGGGCAAGTTAATGCAAAACGTTAGTTTCGTTAACCACTAGTCCGTTAACAAACTTCACACCTCCGTTAACGTTAATCCGTTATTTTCAGCTTTAGTAAACGGAAGTTAATAAAGTCCGTTAATTCGTTAGCATTTTGCGTGTAATTTACATTTCTTTTTATTCACTCGCTTCTAGAACACCAGCCTATTGACGCTGTTGAGCTGATTGTAAGGAAATATTTATTGCTATGGTGGTCTTTTTGTGTTTTGGAAGTTACCTTTTACAGTCTAATCTCACTTCAAGATAAAAATAATTTCAAATGCACTAACGAAGCTGCGATCGGAAAACCTTTGGAAATTTTGAAAAGCAATAAGTAATAGACACATGGACTGAAGCTTATTATTTGCCACAAAAAAGAGCTCCTTTCTTTGCTCTCTTTTATGAAACTCGTGCTAATATGCAACAAGTGTTACCAGTTCAAACTGGTTTGTACTGGTACCATGAATGAATGGTGTAAGATATTAACGAAAGAAACCTTAACGGAAGTTAACAGAACATAACGGAAGTTAATTTAGTCCGTTAACATTAAAAAACTTTTTAACGGATCAACGAGTTAATGAAAAAATTAGCTTCGCTATTAACGGATTACCGATTAACGGACTTGTGCCCACCTATGCTTAAAACAAAAAAATCACAATTTTTAAACTAATTCGTCTGCATTTACAAAACATGATAGTTTTGGAGAAGATGTTTATTTCCACCACATCCCACATCTCCATCCCCACCGAGTATTTTGCTGTTAGGTCTGGACAAGAAATGGATCTTGCTCCAGTATTGCAATGAATTTTACGTGTTATAAGTTTTTCTTATATTAATCCGGTTTGAGCTGGGGTCCGGATCACCTGGATTCGCCTCTGGTAACGTCAGCGTCAATCGTTCCTACTAGCCTACAAACAAATTTAGAAATTTGAATGTTTGGCGCCAGAGTAGCGTGACTGGGGAGGCATAAGGAATTTTTTTGGGGGGCACAAAAACTTTGTTCCCTCGAATTCGTGAGTGACGACCATAAAACAAAAAAAGGTCTTCACAGCAGAATCTGCGAAAGAACGGTTCTTGCTCACGAATTTTGGGGTGATGATCAGTTATTTGGGGGTTTCTAGCCTCGAACTGCACTCCAGTGGCACCAAGCATGTTACTTTCTTTGAGGCACAATCCTCGCTTAGGGGGGCACAGTTCTCATTTGGGGAGATACGGGCCCGGAATGCCCTCCTTGGCGCCGGGCTTGAAGCAGTGCTGTCGCCAGAGCAAATGAAGTTGAGGGGGCACTAGCCAAAAGTGGAGGGGCACTAAAATTAGCACATAAAAACTAACCTTCAGATCGTAGGGCTGCAACTATGCGCAATTTTAAAATAAGGCCGGCAGCGCTTCTTAGCTCGTTTCGTTGCGGCCCATAGTCGCTTAAAAAATCTATCTAGAGCATTAAATGTTACCTGACGTGCAACCAGAATTTTGCTAAGAGGAGTGAACCAAAGTTAAATTTCTTTTTTGCACAAAAACTGCCTGATTTAGCCGCCGTGCTGAACATTCTAATACAACTCAAACGTGTCACAGACGGGACATAGTCATAGTGACTGTGAACGGCGCTTGGGGCGGGGCCCCAGCCGCTAGGCAATTTTTGTGATTATGCAGCAACAAAGTAGCGATTTTAACCCCATTTCACACTTTTTCGAGCAATATAAATAATTTAATAGCTAAAGTTTTGAAGTAATTTCAAAGAATTAAATTGCTTAGCACCTTCAACCCTCTCCTTACTTCAAGTCAAGTCTAAAATACGTTTAAACGCTCGTATTTTAAGGTGAAATTTTCTAAGTGAGTTGGCTAAGGGGGTTTAAGCCCCTTCACCTTGGTTGCGCCACTGACTGCGACCTCAAAATCTTGAGTGTGCTCTAAAAATCAAAACAGCTGGTTCTTGAAAAAAAATGTATCACGTACCAATAACCATTCTGCACGCTTACATCTATCTTTCGCGACACATCCGTAAAGGCGTGTTAATAAGATGGAATATTGCGTCAGATGTACGTGACTCAGCAGTTGGTTGCCAGCAATTTCGCAAAAAATTGAGAAAACGTCAGAGGAGAATTATGTTTGAGCGTAGGTTCCTTTTTCCATCATTGCGTGTTGCCTTATCACTGAGTAATGTTCCAAAAACAGTATTTTGAGTAAACTCAAATGGGGCACAAGCCTCCGTTAGGGGTCACGGCCCCCCTGGCTCCCCCGTAGCGACAGCACTGGCCTGAGGCCTACAGACATTGATCCTTGAGTTCTGAATTTGAAATTTTGTTACTCTCTTTATCTTCGTAGAGTAAGTTTAAACTAACGGAACTAAATCGGGTGTCACAGCTCACAGGCTAACCAAATACATTCCAAAAGATTGCTCTTTTTTTTTTATCGGTTCGTTATTTAGAAATCATTTAACACACGCAATTTGTTATTATTGATTTCAATGAACTTTTTAACGTCAATCAATGGAGAGTAATTTTGCTTAAAATGAAAGATATTTTTTTAGAAAATAAAAATTGTACTGCAACGTGATTTGAATCGACAAAAATTTTTATTACGTTTTCTTTCTAGAAGGGCTCTGTTGGTTGACAAACCACTAAACTTTAATTCCTCAAATGATTCTGGTAACTCCAGTACGCTTTCGCGTGCAATCAGTTTGAGTTTAAACTGACGCAAGGAGGATTTGAGTTAAGTTTTATCCAATTAATCAGCTTTCACGAGCTAGCAAAAAAAAAAACGTACAGTGTAGAATAGATAGCCTACTGCAAGTTGCGACTAACTTTTTACTGTGTTATATGCTGTGGTGCACAATTGGGTCATTTGTCGGGTCTATTGTTCATAAACCATTAAATTAACTGTTAAATCTATTTATTGTTCATAAACAATTAAATTTATCCTGCTTTGGATAAGCGAGCTTTGAGATTAGCAAGCGTTTGCTTCGTTACTATTGTACTGAAATGCAAAAGGCAGTACTGCCCCCTTTGCCCCTCCTGGTAAAAGGGCAGTGGGGGCAGCTGCCCCCCCCGTTCCGGCACCACTGGACCCGTCGATATGCGTCACACCGCCTCCAGAGGGCGTATGTGACAAGTTCTGTCATAGTGATTTTGTATGACGCTAGCATAGCAGACTAATATATAAAGATGATGCTTACATAGCGGCGATTCTTGCCAAGCGCGATGGTGGCAAGCGAGTCTCGTCTCGTGTGAGTAACCACTCTGCGAGAGAGATTTTTACGCATAAAAAATCTTCGAATCGCGTTGCAAAAAAGTCGCCAATGTAAATGCCACTTAACATTGAATTTGTTGGTAAGAAATCTCCCAATTTGGCATTTTCAAATGTTGACGGGTATGTAAAACATTGCCAATTTGCAAAATTTCTTGCAGAATAAGGACTGCAATGTTCGATATTCGCAAAAAAGTTTGTGAAGTCATCTTTTTCTGTTGTCACGAAATTTCAAAACACAGGGTTGACGATGGTACAAAGTCAAACGGATTAAATATATTTTCGCAGATAAGGAAAATGGTGGAACAAGATTTGGGACACTTCTCTTTTTATTACCTCAAGTAGTTCTTATTTCTTGAATAAAACCAATCTCAAGCGGAAGCCCTTTTTGCAGAGATGCCTATCGTATGAAGCGATCAAATTAGATTGCTTATTTTTAGCAAATTTTCAAAGTTTTCATTGATTTGTAAGCTTCATTTTGACCAGGTTAGCATATTTGTTATAGTAGTCTCCTCCAAACAAATTTTGCAAAACTGGCTTTAAGCCACTTCAGAGTCCGCGTAAATGACTGTCTCTGAAGTGCGAAAAACGTGGTATTTTTCTTAATTTGCAATTAGGTCAACGGGCCAATTTAAAGTCCCTTTTCCCTTGGTTCGCTATTGACAGAATCACGATGAGTCTCTACCTTTCTAGCACACATAAATTACCATTTCATAACGTTAAACCACGTTGGTTAACTTAGCAAAAACTTAGAGAATCAATTAATTCCTGAACTAAAGTTCAAAAGTCGGTGATTAAATCTTTTAATGGCAACTCTATTACTCTGTTTATCAAGAATTTGCCGGGAAATCTGAAGAAGTGAACAATACTGTACGTGCTTTAATTTGACCTGTGAGGTTTATTGCCGTTACCAGATTTGCAGGTGTTGCTGGAACAATGCGAGAATGTGAGTATCGTAATTAAGACGTATGACTATGACTTAGGCTATATAACACAAAATACAAATGTTTGTTGCCATATACTGGTACCAAAGGCATCGGCAGAAAGTTTTTTTAGGGGGGGGGGGGATAAGAATAAAGCCAGCCTATTGACCACTACAAATAGAAGAATTTTTGAGATTTGAGAGGTTTAAGAGAGAGTGTATAAAACTTCAGGGGGGCCATGGCCTGCCCCCCCTTGCTGACGCCCATGACCGGTACCTGACATCAGATACCCGCTGCCTGGTACTGGTTGGCAAAGAATAGGCCTTTTGGTAGCCTACTGTCAACCTGTAAATCTGAAGTAACTACCGGTACTCATTTACTGTATACGGTATTAGCCTTATGTTTATGCATAGCATGTAGATAGGGTGTTGTTAGTTAAGTATAAGCCGTCGTTTTTTTTTTCAAAAGCTCTGTGACTCATGTATGAGCGCGCGTACGCTTTCTCCTCTGCAATCTAAGCTTTCGTCAACCAGGGCTACTGTACTTTGAATGGTTTTAAATCATTTTTCCTTGTCACTTCTGCCAGGTTTAAGCAAGAAAAGCGCTTATAGGCTGAACGTAACACAGCCTCAGCAACTAGAACTGTCATAACTAAAAAAATATTTCGCTCTCATAAGCCATATAGGCTATTCTATCTCAAAAAGTGTTCAAAGTCGCCCCGGACTCTGGGGCGACTTTGAACACCTACCAACATGCACTTAAACCTTCACTTACAAGTACAAAGTTGCCTTCCCCTGAAATGTCTTTGAATTAGAGTGTTGTGGAGTGGCTAATTTTTCCACTCCGGGTCCACTCCGAAATTTTTTAACTGACTTCGGCTCCGAAATTTTACAACAACACTCCGCTCTGAAATACTCCGATACAAAAATACACTTCGACAAAAAATTCAAACCAATTGTCATATTGCTCAATAACCTGGATAAGCGTAGCCTAATCACTTATTTTGATATTCCCAGAAAGCAAAAATAGTTGGTCATTCTACTACCAACTCTGAACTATTCCTACGGCTTAGAGCATTAATTAAAATCACACTCCGGCTCCCAATTTTTTCTTAGGTTATTTCTTTGATTAAATATTTTGTTATTTCTTGGGTTATTTCGTTGATTACATATTAAATATTTCTTTGATTAAGTTTATTTCTTTGGTTTGATAATTATAATGCTCAGGTTACCAGTCGGGTCAAACCAAAGACTACAAAAATTGGTATTCACAGCTTCCCTGCTTGACGTTCAGCATTTGAAGGGACAGTGTGAAGCCTCTGCCGTGTGTAGTAGACAGGTGGCAGCTTGACCTGTGACTCTAATACTGAAAGTTTCTTTCACTGTCTCTTGGCCAAGGCAACTTGGTGAATAAAATCCATGCTAATAACATTACTAATTTTTGGATCATGGAAAGCAGGCGTGTCGATTTGTCGAAATCTTTGGGAGATCCTACTTAATATATACCCAGAACTTTTTTAGCTACATCTTGCAAATTTAGTTTGAATTGTTTGTACACTGTAGAGTTGGTTTGCAATGTTTGTAGGTCACATTCACTATCGCACATTTAATGCAGTTTTTTTTGCAGTGTTGTGCCGTTTAGAAAATAAGCGTTTGATATTTTGGAAGAAAAAGGAAAAAAAACTCATCACGGCCAAAAGCGGGTTGGTAGGGATGAATGGGTATCTTGAGGTATATAACCGTGTGAAATATTTTTTACGGTATTTTTGCATGTGACCTCTTTCACACCAAACCTTAGGGATGTTTTTTGCGCGTTAATTCCGATGTCACCACTTTGAAAAGATTGAAAATCGTTCCACCTAGCCTGTCTATACTATTTTAAAGGATTACACGAATAGGTGTGGCTAAGCCCCTCTTGATTAAAATGCCCTCAATTATAAAAAATATTGAAAAAAGTCTACTGTTTCTTCTGTTTCATTTTTTTTTAGCATTTCTCCGAACAAAAGTGCACACTATAGCTGCTGCTGTCAGGCTATACGGGTTGGGGAACTAAATGTTTAAAGTCTTTAACAGCTGTAACTCAGACGTGATATCAACTATCCATGAAATCGTTGGGTTGAAATTTAATGATGGTTATAATCCAAAATTTTGCTCTTGATACTGCGACAGGTTTTCTAAAACAAAAGTACACAATAAACAAATAATCGGTCATGCGTTAATGGAAGCCAATACGCTACTATAACATTAATCCTAACAGATATTATGCAGATGTAAAGGTAGTTTCGCAATAAACACATTCTAGGTAATTCCTTTAGATCAAATTAAGCTAAGTATGATTTTAAGGACTTTCAATTACCACCGAGTAAATAGGCTACAAATAACAGTAAGACAATGTACAAAACGTAACAAATCACGAATACTAATATCATAATTTTGACAGTTAAAAACCCTGCATTACGGTAATCTGTTGCTCTACTTTGCTCGATATTGTTACTTTAACATTTTTACATAATATTACGTATTTTACGTTATTATCATTTTTGGAAACACATTGACGCTCGCACTAATATTAAAGAATTGACTGTTATTACAATAAGCATAGTGGAATTCACTTACTGACTGTTTGTGACTCCGAACTTTACATTTTCTATCGTCTTACAACGTCAAATATAATGCTCTACTACACTCTTGAGATTCAAAGTGAAAAATGATATAAAAAAGCACAGCATTAGGTTTTATATTGCAGGATGTCTTCTAAATTCAGGTGGTGAGAAAATTCGTGGGATAATGTAGGTTCTTTGTGACAAACGATATACAATTATTTGGTTTAGGCGAATATCTTTTGTTTCAACTGTTTCTCAGACAAATAATTGATAAGTTTGCAATGCATATAGGAGGTGGCTATTAGAAATGTTCTAGAGAGTTCTATAAGAAGCATTTCCGAGAATACATTAGAAGCACATGATAGCTATACACGTGGAGAAAGAATTTACGTCAGTTACACACGCATTCAACTGTAATTTGCAATAACATTAATATGGACAACCAGGGGGCCTGAGCCCCTTAATTCAAAATTTTGCCAACCAATTAAAGTATATAGCCCGGGTGAAATAAAGAGTTTTGTCTTAAAAACTGCTGCCTCAGGCACTTATTTAATCTTTTTATGGACGTAATACAATAACCTCGACCAAATTTACCAAATGGTGCAGTACCAAGAGGCCCCTCATGTAGATGGTAGGCGTAAGATTTTTTTTATGTCTCACCTATATTGACTGGAAATTGCAGCAAAAATCCCCCAAGTGCAAGGGATCCCCATGCAATATAAATCCAGACTGGGCAAAAACATGATTAGTTGTAGGTCGTACCAATAACCATCTATTGTACCAATTACTTTCATTAACAATTCACCTCACCAGTTATAGAAGGCTATGTACCTTACTTCTGCCTACTTGAGGCAAATCACATACAAAATTTAACCCCAAAATCAATCAATCAATCAACTTTTATTCGGAATGGTTCAACACTTACACCTCAACACATTTTGAATAGCACTAAGCATGCACAAAAAGGATGAAAACTGTGAAAGCACAAAAACCAAACCAGGGGCGACATGACAGAACGTGCTAACGAGCTCGTAAAGGCCATTCTCGCTTGCTAAAAACCGCTAACGAGCAAAACATCTTCGTAGACTAACTGCCATTTCTGAGCCGTCTCGCCCAACACACGTTAAAACGGCTCGCTCGAATTTCTTTGCGAGATGTTTGTAACTTGTGTTAGTACGTAATAAATATCTCATTGTGACGTCAGATGCATTTCTACTTCAAAATAATGCGTTCAAGCGTATTGTATGTACTGCATTGTTATGGAAAAAGATACTTTAAGCTTTGCTTGATTATTCTACGCAAGCAAATTCTTCAACTGATAACAAGTAGTAAATGAACGACAGAATTTAATCATTTTTTTGGATCAATGTAAAATAAGAACAACTTTTTTCGTACTATAATTTTTTAAATGGAGTAAAGCGCCCTTGAGGTTGTTGGTGGGTAAACTCATATGTTAACAGTAACTTTAGGTCTTAAGGTTTCAAAAATTTTCAAAAGTGACCAAGTCGAAGCACACTTCCTTTCTAGAACCAGTAAATCTTAAGTTGAGACTGGCTGTTTTTAATTTTTTGCCAATATTCAGTCTCGTTTGTTCTTGATTTTGTAAAAATTTTGAGAGCATTGATGTCAATTTCAGCGGGCATGTTTGAAACACTGTTTAATTCCTATAGCTCTGTCTGCTTAAGACTTAAGTGAAGGCTTTTTTCTTGCTTTTGCAGCATCGTAAAATTGCAAAAGCGAAAAAGCAAGCTTTTTTCAAGTTGAACAACTGCCGAAAAAATTTCTCAATTGCTTGCGCAGAGTAGCAGAGCTTTATAACCTTGAATAGTTGCAATTTTGCTTGCAAACACAAGAAAATCACTGAAATTTTATCGTTTTGAATCAGCACGAATTTTAGTTTCTTTGATTAGTTTAAATTTTTTTTTTTTGGTTTGTTTTGCTGTTGAGGCTGGCAGTGTTTTTAATTTGTTCTTAAATTTTGAGCAAAAATGAGCCTCGTGTTTTAGAAAATCGTTCTTATAAAAGGAGTGTTTTACTATTTTTGTCAACTTGCACTACTTAGCATTTCTTTATCAATCGAAACAGCAAATGGTTCTCAATGCAAATTGCTTTTTTTTAACAGTCTAATAGCAAACATGGCGACGATTTGAATTAATTTTCAGCGAAAATTTGCATGAGTTAGAAGTTTTCAACATTTAGCCATTAAATTTCTGAACCAAAAAGATTTCTTGCACGCTTAAAGAGTGCTTCAAGATCCTCTTTAAGTTGGCGAGGAAAATGTGACGTTTTTTTACTCGAACTGCTTTCCGCAATCGCTCGAAGAAATTTAGCGAGAAAGAATGACGTAACGGATTTCGCAAGGCTTTACATACATGTGCAAAAATGACCTATTACGTTTAGCGAGTATTTTGTTCGTTAGCGCCTCTTAAAAAAAAACTCATTATTAAAGCGAACGAGGAAATGTCTGTCATGTGCCCCCAGGAGACAGCGAAAATGACCATACGTTCTTCGAGTCAGTTGCCCCCTCGAAGCTGATATCAAACAAAAGCAAACAGTAGAAACAACACACACGACGGTATATACAAAGTTAGGGCAAATTGAAAAATTTAATTGCCCAGTCCCTTCAGCGAAAAAATTCAACCTGGAAGTAGGATTTCTGTGGGCAAATTTTACACAAATGTCAGCATTAATGTTGGAAAATTTTTCATAGAAAGTGTGTAGAATCAAAATAGGGTTTTAGTGCAGAAGAACCATAGGAAAAATAAAAAAAAGAAAAAATACATGTAGTATCATTCAAAGTTGACCATAACATGATTCTAAGCATAGCAAGTATACTTCATTTTATTGTAACTAAAGGCTTTGTTAATTATTTGATATCGGTATCATTTAAATATTTTGACAGCATATGATTTTTTAGTTTCTTTGCAAATAAGTTGGTTGGAGCTTGTTTTAGTTCATATGGTTCTTGGGCCCAGATTTTTGGTCCAAGTATGTGCGTGGTCCGTCTACCTATTCTTAAGTTGCTGGGCTTTATGTAATAGTTTGATTTGGAGCTGTATCTTGTGTTATGGTCATGAAGTGATGAGACTTGTGAATACAAAGACTGCTGGGAAAACTTATCTTGATTTGATGACAGAAAATGCATATATTTTGCAACTTCAACAAAAAATATATCTTCCAGGTTTAGTACTTGTAATTGGAGAAAAAGTGGTTTTGAATGAGCCCGATAATCAGCACCACTGATAGTGCGAATACCGGTAATCCGTTTTTGTAATGATACCAAAGGGGTCAAATTACTGCGGGAACAAGAGCCTCATGTAGTGATGCAATATTGCAAGTACGGAAATATCATGCTATAATATACTGTTAGAAGTGTTTTTTGGTTAACATATCTTTTAATCTTGTCAGAGCCCAAGAACCCCTAGCAATTTTGGTGCTGATAGCTGCTATGTGTGGTTTCCTGGTTAAATTGTTGTCAATAAGCACTCCTAGATATTTGACAAAGTCAGCTTCTGTCAAGCATATATTGTTAATTTTGATTTCAAATTTATGCTTTAATTTTTTATTTGTTTTAATAATATATTCAGATGTTATGTAATTGATAGTCAACTTGTTTGCTTCCATCCATTTTTCAATATGTTTGATAGCTGAATTTACATTTTCTTGCAGTTTGACTGCGTTATTGTGTTTCATAATTAATACAGTGTCATCAGCATATAATTTAACAGCAAAATTTGTGTGTTTCTGGTAAATCGATTATGTATAATAAGAATAATAATGGGCCCAGTGTGGAGCCCTGGGGAACACCACATGTGACTAAGCGCATATCAGAACAGTTTCCATTTACAACCGTGCACTGCTTTCGATTAGTTGAAAAACTTTGAATGAGCTGAAATGAGATACCTCTTATGCCATAGCAGTTGAGTTTTTGCAACAGTATTTTATGATCAACAGTGTCAAATGCCTTGGCTAGGTCAAGAAAAATGCAACAGACGTTTAATTTTTCATCTAGTCCAGAAAGAATTTCGTTGTGCAAATCAGAAATTACATGAGATGTTGATAGCCCTGTTCTGAAACCATATTGAGAATTTGTAATTAGTTGATTGTCCATTAAATATGAGTATAAACGAGTATGAATACATTTTTCAAAAATCTTGCTAAAAGAGGATAATAATGAAATTAGACGATAATTGCTACATGAGTTTTTGCTGCCTTTTTTATACACAGGTGTTATGTGTGCTGTTTTTAGTATATTAGGAAATATTCCTTCTGATAAGCATTTATTATATAAAGAAGTTAAAATTGGTGTGATTACACCTGCAGTAAGCTTAATGAATTTTATCGGAATGCCATTGATTGGTGTGCTTTTGTTTTGATTTAAAGCACCTATTTGTAATAATATTTCTTGCTCAGTGATTGGTTATAAAAACAAAGAATAAGGTACACTACTTGGTAATAATATATTGTTGTTTGCAGTTTTATGTAAGGAAGCCAATTTCAAACCTATATCAGCAAAATAGTTATTAAATGCGTTACTAATATCATTAGCATCAGTATAGGTAACATTTTGATCATCAGTTACATATTCAAAAATGTATGATTTTGTTTTTGTTTGAAGTTTACAATGTCGTTTATGATTTGCCAAACTTTTTTGCTATTATGTTGACTTTCTGCTATTAAAGGTGGTGAATCACCCAGCCAATTCCGGTGGTTTGCAATAGCTAAAATTGAACACTATAATTTTTGATATTTTTTGCTTTGGTTTTGGGGCTGCGTTTGCGAAGATATTCAACAAATACAAAAAGATGTCCCCCCGAAAAAAGTTTTTGGAAATTCTGAGTTTTGATGTTTCCGCCAAAACCACAGTTCTCTAAACTATTTGGCCTAACTATCTCTAAACTATTTAGAGATAGTTAGGCCTAAACTATTTAGAAATAAACTATCTCTAAACTATTAGGCCTACCACAGTTCTCTAAACCATTAGGCCTACTGTGGTTTTGGTGGGAAGATCAAAACTCAGAGTTTCCAAAAACTTTTTTCGGGGGACATCTTTTTGTATTTGTTGAATATCTTTGCAACCGCAGTCCCAAAATTAAAACAAAAAATATCAAAAAATTCAGTTCAATTTTAGCTATTGTAAACCACTGGAATTGGCTGGATGATTCACCGCCTTAGATAATACATCAATTTTGACTTTTCAATTATATGTGTCAATTTGTTTCGATATTTTTTATAAAATAAACACAATTCAGTATCATTGGGGTATTTTTTTGATTCTACAAACAATTTGTTTTTTGTTTTAGTTGAAATAAGGATCGCTTTTGTTAACCAGGGTTTTTTCTGCAATCTTTTAATCCTTCTAGTAGCTTTTTGTAATGGAGCATGTTTATTAATAATTGTTTTAAAAATGTCAATGAATTCATTAAAAGCAATTTCTGGCAAGGCATTACTTATGGTAGAACTTTTCAAATATTCATCATTTAAATCGTCTATAAACTCATTGGCTGCAAACTGGGACATATTTCTAAACATATGGTAAGAATTTTCTTGTTTTTGAGTTACACAACTTATGGTGAACAATAGCGGAAAATGGTCAGACGTGTCATGCAGCAAGATAGAGCATTTATAATTGCTTTGGATGTCATTTGTATAAACATGATCAATTAAAGTAGCTCTAGAGCAAGTAACACGAGTTGATTTTGCACAACTGACATGTAACCTAGACTATATATGTAATCAAAGTATGATTTTATTGCAGAGTTTGATGAAGCTTTTAAAAAATCTGTGTTCCTGTCGCCGCAGATGTAATATTTCTTTTTTGTTTTGTTAAGTTATTCAATGCTTTTCGTTAGTTCTTCTTGAAAGTGAGAAATATTTGTTTTGGGGTGTTTGTAAATAACACCAAAAATGCATTGCTTATCTTTTTCCAGGGCTATTTCTATCCAAATATTTTCACATCCAGTCATTTCCATCTTATATTTGTTACATTGCACAACATTTAGGGATTTCTTTACATATAACCCAACACCACCAACTAAGCCACTGCCATCAGACTTTGTATTTGGCGAGTCCACATGTAAAAAGTTATATTCTGTTAGTTGTATACAGTTTACTCTATTTGAATCTAGCCATGTTTCCGTTACTGCAATGATTTCAGGGTTGATAGGTAATTCATTAAGTAGTTCCTCAAGTTTAAAAAGATTTTTGACAAGGCTCTGAATATTTACATGTATTACAGATATAGACTTTTTTCCAAATAAATTTTGTCGATATTTGCAGCTTGAATATACAATGGAATTCGGTTAATAAATCCACCTCGAGACAGCCGGTTTTGGATTTAATACGCGGCGGCTTTAATAAACGGCGTTTTCTAAAATGCACAAAATGTAGTATTTTTTCAGTATTTATTCGACACAGAAAAATCTGCGCAATGAAGTTTGCTTTGGTGGAAATGTTTTCCTCAGATGGCCATCCACTTCTTCTTTCATATCACGAAGCATGTCCATCTTCTTAAACCCAGTATGCTCTAGCCCCAGGGCCAAGCGACGAAAACATTTCCACATCTCTGCTGCTGATGGCGTTTCTTCCTCTGAACCATCATTATCATCATCTTCGTCATCAGAAATTTCAACAACTCCATCCTGGTTTTGTATCATTGAAACAAGATTCTCAGTGAATTCTTCCTCAGTCTGATTTTGCACAGTGTCAACATCATCATCAATGCTCACCCAGTTTCTAAACTCCTCCTCACTTTGCCCAATCGGAGATGGTGGCAAAGGAATAATCACATTTGTCAATTCGTCGTTGGTAAAGCCACCCTTTTTCCAACAGTTCTTGATCGTCTTGGTTTTAACTTTGCCCCATGCTCCTTTGATCATATGAATTGCCTCCAGCAAGTTAATACGTTTCACCACAGTCTGAGCTTCAAGTCCCGTCTCAGGAGAATCATCTAGGATACCAACAAGCTTCTGGCGCATTTCATGTCTGAAATAACCCTTCATTGATTGGATGATGCCCATGTCACAGGGCTGCAAAATCAAGGTTGTGTTTGGTGGAAGAAAAAACAGTGAAATGTTCTTCAGAGTGGTGGCAGGTTTGTGAGCTGAGCAGTTATCCACCAATAGAACTATGTTTCTTTCTTCCTTCTGCAGCTGTTCATCCCACGATTTAAGCCAGTCTTCGAAGATGCTCCTTGTCATCCATGCATTTTTGGAGAAGTTGTATAAAATGGGAAGAGAGCTAACGTTATTGAAGCAGCGAGGAGACCTAAATTTTCCAACCAACAGCAATTTCTCTTTGTCACCGTTCATGTTGCAAGTGACTAGCAGGGTTACGCGGTCTTTTGCTGTTTTGAATCCTCGCTGCGTTCTCTTTTTCTCTGCTTCTACGTAGGTACTTGCTGGTAGAGCACGGAAGTAGTAGATAGCGGTTTCATCAGCGTTGTAAATATTTTCTGGTGAGAATGATTCAAGAATACGTTTCATTGTTGTAGAACGAAATTCCTCTGCCCCGGCGATGTCTAATTCAGCTGCTTCACCTATAAAATGTAAAAAGGTATGAAAATTTTTTCAGAAAACAAGGACGTAGCTAAAAAGAAAATGAGATAACTAACCTTTTAGGGTGGTAAATGTCACAGAGAATCGCTTCTTCCATCGATTGAACCATCCATCTGTGGCCTTGAAATTTGCATGTCCAGCGGCATCAGCAGTATTGTTTGCTTTCTCCATTAGGGTTGAACCATTTACTGGGGCATTTCTTTGGCGAGTAAACTTAAACCAATCAAATAGAGCTTTTTCTACATCCTCATCTTTCCCCGATCTTTTACGTTTCATCCCACTCGCAGTGTCTGAAGAACGTATAAGGGCTTCGTTTTTTATTAAGCCTTGTAAGCATCCTGTACTAATTCCGAGTCGATCAGCTGCTTCACGCTGACTCATGAAGGTAAACGTTTTGTAGCGATTGAGCAACTCTAGCTTTTCTGCTGCTGTTTTATCATGTCTTCTTGATCTGTTCATTCTGCAATGGATCCAGAAAACTTTTCTTTAATAGTGCCCCAATGCAAAATTTTTGTCCGATTTAATGAGTTTTTCTAGTTTTGGATTTTCAACCATTTTATCACATGTTAGAAACAATAACCCAAAAATTTTATTGTTTTGTTTGAAAGCCCTTGTCAAGACCTTTCATATGATACCTTACACTTGATGATGCTCCCTGTTGACAATGAGCTATAAGCAATCAAAACTTTGTCATGCATGAGTGATTTTTAAAATTGACTATATTAAACAAGAGGTCAAACATCAACTCAAGATGTTACAGAGGTCAAACGACCTGTGAATGTGTTCAGCAGGAAGTGGAAAACAAATCTTGAAAAGAACACCTCTAACCACTGGCATATCACAAAGGTACAGTCAATTCAAATTGTATGCCTAAATTTTGGCAATTTTTTTCCACTTGAGCGATCACAAAAATCCAAATTTTAAACATCCATATCTTTTGCTACAGTTAACCAATTTCAAAAAAAATTAGTTTTTTGAAATCAGCATCAAAAGTTCAACAAACCTACAAATTTATATCAAAATCAAAGAGGGTGGGTGGCATTTTTCAACATTTCTGGATCAGTTGACATGGCATGACCTGATTAGCTACAGATACAGAAAATGATTCTGGTTGAGGTTGTGGTTGAAGGTTTTCGAGAGTTTGATTTTTTTTGCGGAACTTGATTAATATCCAATGGAAACAATTTAGTCTTTTAAAAGGTTATGAATTAAAAGAATAATAATACTAGAATAGGATCTATTGTTATTGATCAAGATGACCTAAAGGTCAGTAGTAAAGGTTTATAGATGTAGACTGCACTATGTTTGCCTTCGGGAAAGTTTACAAAATTGGAATGATTCTGAAAGATCTGTTAGTTTGAATTTTGAAAAATGTTTTAGACACAAGTTCTGAGCACCGTTAGTATTTTCACATGCATCGTTCAATAATCAATTGCTTGCCAATTTGAGCATTTAGCTGTGTTGAATACTTTTGTAACTATCAGTATCACAAGCTTGAAAACATTTTTAATTGAGTTATTATTATAAGCGAAAATGTATTTTATGTTGGAGCATATCCACAAAACTTAATTACCCTTATAAGTTTTCTGTGTCTGAAATTTTTTTGGTAAGCTTATGATTTGTAAGGTCCAAAATTTGATCCTTGTATTGTTGTACCGTAACTAATTGTGTAAACAAACGTTATTTCATGTCCAACAATGCTGTTGTATTAAACTCATGTTTGTCTTGTTTTCAGTAAATAATGAGCATAGTATGAGACGAGTACCTGCAACTAGGTACTCCGCTTTATTTTTGAAAGAGGTGTTGAATAGTTGTTTTGAAAGAACGCCATTAAGTTTCCTATGAAATTCTCTTGATTTCAACTTTCCTACAAAAATTCTTGCAATTTTTGTTAACATTGCAAAACTTCTGCATTTTAAGTTGATGGTTTTAAGGTAGAGAAATGGTTTTAGGAATGGTTTTAGCTTGTCAATACTAATCAAGACCCATTATTATTCAGGAATCTGGAGGCTGATCAGGGTTGTCATAAAAATCAAGTCATAAAAATATGCTAACAAAGGTTTCTTACTTTTATACAAATCAGCTACACCATTTTTACTTCAGTTAAATATGTGGGGGCTGGGGGCCCAAAATAGTTACTGGCAGTCCTGCACCCTGTTCAAGTGGTCAACATTGTTGTGTTCTTGGTTAAAATGCTTTCTGATGATTAATATTTATGGTTTGTGCCTTCGATTAAGCATCAAATTTGTGGACAAGTATTTGTAGAAATCCAGAGGAACTATGAAACATTGCAGCGCTGAAAAGTCAAAGGCAGGTACAAATTCATCGAAACACAAAGTAGTTATTACAGTCAAAAGTGTGTAGAACTGCAAATCGTACAACAGTTAACATCTGATGTTGTCTGGTAACAGGAGAATAATTAGGCACTTACGAGTTACAACAACAGCAATCACAGATGGGTCCACGACAACTGACCGTGAACAACGCCAATTGGCTGAGAAGGGCAATCATAAATATAGTAACAGGAGAATAATTAGGCACTTACGAGTTACAACAACAGCAATCACAGACGGGTCCACGACAACTGACCGTGAACAACGCCAATTGGCGGAGAAGGGCGATCATAAATATATTTTTACTATCCCCAGAGCCATCTTGCCCAAACCCTCATTTTGTGACGAAATGATTGGCGACAAAATCACTGTAATGAAACCTTTGGTTTGCGGTCAGTTTGTTGCTGTCAGTTGACTTGGCTCGTCACAGACCAGGGTCTACTGGCAAAGTAATAGAGGTGAGTGAAGCTCTCTGGCACTATGCTAGGTGACCTTCATGATTTTGTACCAAAATAATGATCGTTAATGAATGCTTTTGTGCTAAGTTGTCAAATTATTTTGTTTTATTTTTGTTTCCAAAAATATCTGAAATTATGTGAAAATTAGCTCAACCAATTACCAGTAGGAAATTCTGTAAAGGGGGTGATGCATCTGGTCAATTCTGGTAGTTGGTTGTATTTAAAATCAAATTATAATTTTGGAAATTGTTTCTTATTTTGGGGCTGTAGTTGCAAAGATATGCAACAGGTATCTCCCTAAAAAGTTTTTGGAAACTCTGAATCTTTTCGCTCAAGCTGAACTTCAGGGATAAAGAGGGATTTAATAATATTTTACCTTCCAGTAACATCATGTGACCAATTCAATTTTAATAACCCATTTTTCCAGGAATTCTGGCTGGGAAAACAAACTATTGTATGCTGGGATAACAAATCATGAACAAATCCCTTTGCTATTACTGTGTGTACTGCAGGTGGCCAGCGAAAATTTTTGCACTTTTTAAAAGAAATTAATCAATTAGCAAGAAATTAAATCAATTGCCCCCAATGCACCCCTTAATATTGCTCCAAACAATTGATAACTTGAAAAGTTAGTAATAGTGGGTAGGAAACCTGGATCTGAGCATCAACCGAAAAAGAATGCGACTACGCTTGATCCTTTCTTACGCTTGGCTAATTCAACCAACAAGGACATAAGTTAACCCAAAATGACATGCTTAAAAGAATTCGTTCCAAGACGACGCAACATAAGCATTGAAAAATTGTTTGGTTTTATCAGTCAAGGATCAAATCTTTTCATTAAATACCAACTGTCCAACACTGAAAGTAATTGCTAGCATTCCCCCTCCCAATGGATTTTGTAGTTGTTCAGAGCTAAGTGCTTGATTTTTTTTGACAATTTTATTTTTAAATAATTTTTGTTTAAAAGGGGGGGGGACTTCTCCCCCTAATCTCCTCCCCTCTTTTCGTTGCTACCTTTGGGGTAGTCTTCAGGGTACAAAAGTGTGTGGGCTATGTAGAGTTTTCCTATGTCTAGTTACTGAATTTTTGTTCATCAAAACTTTTAGAACTGATTGCAGCAGGTCATTATGATTTTGATGCGAAACAGCTTACCTTGAAATCTTGATGCCTGGGATATTTTGATGCTGAAATCTCCAAATGTCAATTGTCTTGCAATCCTTGTACATTGGATTTAGTAAACGTTGTGATATACACGGTGTGTTTGAAAAGTAACGGGACTGGGTCTATAAATGTTTTGTTTTGGGTAGTATTTATTTTGGGTATCAAAGTAATAATTTTTGCGTCGGAACAGACAAGATTTGTACATCACACGGTGGTTTGCTACATCTTTGGTAGCATGAAACGTTATGCGCTACGACTGGATGGTGCTCAGGCACGGATACCGAAAATATGTTAAAGGCGGTGAATCATCCAGCCAATTCCAGTGGTTTACAATAGCTAAAACTGAACTATAATTTTTGATATTTTTTGTTTTAATTTTGGGGCTGCGGTTGCAAAGATATTCAACAAATACAAAAAGATGTCCCCTGGAAAAAAGTTTTTGGAAACTCTTGAGTTTTGTTCTTCCCGCCAAAACCACACTAGGCTTAATGGTTTAGGGAACTGTGGTAGGCCTAATTGTTTAGAGATAGTTTATTTCCAAATAGTTTATTTCTAAATAATTTAGACCTAATTAGGTCTTAACTATCTTTAAAGTATTAGGCTTAATAGTTTAGAGATAGTTAGGCCTAATAGTTCAATAAGATTACAGTAGGCCTAATAGTTTAGAGAACTGTGGTTTTGGCGGAAAGAACAAAACTCAGAGTTTCCAAAAACTTTTTTCGGGGGGACATCTTTTTGTCTTTGTTGAATATCTTTGCAACTGCAGCCCCAAAATTAAAACAAAAAATATCAAAAATTCAGTTCAATTTTAGCTATTGTAAACCACTGAAATTGGCTGGATAATTCACCGCCTTTAAGGTCAAAGGCATGGACTCGATGGACCCAAACTAGACAGTGGATGTGCAGCGTGCCATATCTTTGAAATGGTAATCGCCAGACGTAGCACGCCTTGACATTTTTTTTCCTGGGATGCTTTGCGTTCGCAAACAAGTCATCGGACCATTTTCCATGACCTTCAACGCAAAAGTATGCTGAAACAAACTGCTGCCAATAATGCAAGATGCTGACGGGTTTCGGCTGAGGAATCTGGCATCGGTGGCAAGCCGTGGTGCTGAAAGTGAGATGCATTCCACCAAGGCTTAGGTTAGTCCTGTTTGCTGGCACTCATTGTTATGAAGAAATCTGGATAGCCAAAATGGTTGACTGTGTCTACGAGAAGGGCATGTTGCCAGCGCCAAAAGGAATGACAGAATGGTTATTAAGAGAGGACACTGGCCAGACACAAGTTAAATTTCCTTCTGCTGTCTATGCTGCGCGAAACAATCTGATAGAGCCATCGTTCGTACTGGAACTGCAGCAAATTGAAGTTGAGGATGTTTGAAAAGCACTTCCACATGAACTGCTTTTTTTTGCTGTGCTTGGATTGCTCTTCTTGCGTTATGGCACTTTCGCACAAGGAGTCCTTGTGGTACCAAACAAGCCAAAGAGCGGTTGCAATGTGAGAAATCCAAAGAGGTTGTAGAAGTACAAGCATTGGTGGAAAAGGCCATGGTCATAACGCTTGACAAACTCAGGATAATGACTGTACGGGCATTGGATGAGATAGACATAGGCATTGAGGAGGCGTCATTGCCAAGCTTCGTCTTGCACAGCTGGAATGAATGCCAATGGACTGCGATCGCGCAAGACCGTGATCTAGCTGAAAGTCTTGATTCGATAGCCGTGGTTGGCTTGTCGAATTGGACTCTGTTGAAGATGGAAGAATGCTAGAAGTTGCTGATCTTCGCTAGTTAGATCTGGAAGTGGATGTGGAAGTTGATCGACTTGCAGAACTTTGATAGTAGTCAACTGGCAAGCACACGCATATCTTGACCTAGCATTTTGCTGTGCCAAGTCATTGCAGTTGGAGCAGTTTGTCCAAGATGTGGTCATCAACCATTCTGAGAGGCGATTGCTCACCTTCCAGCACTTTGTTTGCTTCAGCTGTCGTGCTTCGACTTGCTCACCATCATAACTTTGCAGATAATCAAGCCTTTTCCTCTGATTATGAGCATCGCATTTTTGAGTTTCCTCTCGGTGCTTTCGTTTAGGGTCGTCAATCTGCCAAACAAAAAGTGACACTGTAAGCAATGTGTTACGTTTGAAAAGGAGAATTGCACACCGGCTGAATTTGCAGGAAATGCACAAGGTACTTACTTGAACCGGAGGACAAAAGATTTTACAAGAATAGGTACGTTTGCAGGGGAAGTCGAGCACCTCAGTTAGTTGGTTGTTGGACATAATCTGCAAAAAGAAATGGACTCATTTGTGCATTTAAGCAAAGGAAAGTGCATTTACTTCCTTAGTGATTGTGGAAGTTGACGTAACAGTTTTACGAATGGCGGAACAACAGGCTGTTGGAAATGTTTTGCAAAGTCAAAAAGTACCAAGATGTTATTGCATACAATGTAAAACACTAAAGCATAAACAAGTAAATGATAGTCTGAAACGATAGAAAAATAATGGATTTAAAAAGCTTGTCAATAGAAAGAAAACAGAAAGTACAGGGTGACAGACACAAAAAAAACGGTCATCACCAAAAATCGAATAACTTCCAAAGTTTTATTTAGATGGACATAAAAGTTCAGATACAGTTGGTCAAGTCTATGTAGCAAACATCTCCAAAGTTTCAACCGTATACGACTTCAAAAAGTCCTTGTTTCACTGGGCTTCAAAAATGTGCTCAAAATGAGCTCCCTGGCGTTGCAGGCATACTTGGATCCAAAGGGCAAAGTTCTCGATTACCCTCAAGCATTCCTCATTTGGGATCGCTCTTATTGCTGCTGTGATTGCTGCCTTCAGGTCAGAGATAGCCTGGGGGTTGTTGACGTACACCTTGTCTTTAAGGTATCCCCACAGATAAAAGTCTAGAGGGTTCAAGTCCGGTGAATGTGGCGACCATTCTGGGTCACACCTGCGGCTGATCAGTTGGTCAGGGAAACGCTGTTGTAGCCATGCCAATGACTGGTTTGAAGTGTGAGGAGTGGCACCATCTTACTGGAACCACTGGTGGACCATGACGACCTCTCTTCATCAACCAAGTGCTGTCCAGAATTTGCGAAGCACCTCGAGATATCGCTCAGTGTTGATTGTCATAGACTGCTCGTTGTCGTCCTCGAACCAGAATGGTCCAACGATGCCATGTTTGGAGAGGGCAACCCAAGCAGTGCACTTCACGGAGTGTAATGGTCTTTGCAGACAGTGCTCAGGCAATGTGGTTCCCCAAAAGACATTGTTCTTAGAGTTGACGTGGCCTGACAACAGAAAATGTGCCTTGTCCGAAAACCAGACATTGTCAAGAGAGTCTGGCTCAGCATCAATTTTGTCACAAAACCAGTGGCACATGATCACTCGTTTCTTCATGTTGTCAGGTGTAAGTTTTTGTTTAATCTGTATTCTGTAAGGATTCATGTTGAGATCTGCGATAAGAATTCTCCGCACAGACTCCCGGTTGATTCCCAGCTCCTGACTTAGCCGACGCAAAGACTTGCCTGGGCTGCGAACAACAGAGTCTCTGACAGATTGCTTAGTGCCCTTGATGATTTCGGTCGTCCAGAGTGTGATTGTCTGTTTGTGTCTTTACGGTTGAGGTTCAGCACAGTCCCATGGGTTCTGAACTTGTTGACCCATCTGTAGATCATTGAGTGGACAGGAAATTCACGACATCCAAACCGTTTTTTGAATTGTAATTGAGCTGCGTGGATAGAGTTCTCCCGAAAATATGCCTCAACTATAAATATCTTTTGTTCAGTAGTCCATGGCATCTCGAAGATTAAATTTGGTACACTTCTAGAGCATTAATTTTAATTCTTAAATCTGAAAAATGAAAAGAATTCAGTGTCTATTTCAAAAGTTATTCAAGTTTAGGTGATGATCGTTTTTTTTGTGTCACCCTGTAGCAAAAATGTAAGACGCAATCGGGCATCGTTAAAAGCATTAAAAATCACTGTTATATACATGTATTGAAGGTTTTTTTAATTGCAGAAATGCAAGAAATAAAATTAGAAAGCAAAAGTGTTTGAACAAAATCAAAAAAAAAACGCAAACCAAACGAAAAATCTCATTGATGGAAATAGGAATTGCAGAAACATGTCGTCGATGCCTAGCAGCCAGGTGGCTTCAAAGAGATTTCGAGGAGCTTGAGCTGCTTTAGCTGGTACCAGTTTTGGCACATCTTGTTCGTTTTCTTTTGGTGTTGTTGGCTTTGGAGTGCTTGAAATGGGATGGTTAATGTCATTGTCGTCTGACGAAACTATAAGCGTTTCCAGGTTTAAGTTGACACACCTATTTGAATAAACAATTGCGAGTCTCTTTCTTAAATGTAATACTGCAACAAAGCTTACAAGCAAACCCCCATAAACCATATATTGCCGGAAAGGTCTTTGAATAAGCTACATTTTGGTGGAATAAAAATTGCAGTAAGTTGGTCTGTTTAAGAGTAACGTTGCTATAAACATGAATATTAATTTTCTCACATAGTAATTTTCAGATGCTACTACTACAAAACTGCAGAAGATACGAATCTCTAATTTAGCTGCTAGGTAGCACATGTAATATACAACAGAATAATGGGGCAGATCATGTTGATTGTATCTCAAGCAAAAATTATTACAAGATTAGTAAGGGAGGTCATTTTCGCAACATTGTGATGTTTCTTCTTACAATATCAAGCTTATTTTTCACAAATTTACAAAAATAGCCAATTAAAAATAGAAATAGACCTTACAGAACATCACTTTAAAATTTCAGCCTTCTATGACAAGTACTTTAGGAGTAGTAGCAATTTTAGTGTAAAAATTCACCATTTTGAGAAAATCGCAAATAAAAACAGAATACTTAGTTTGCAAGCGAAATTGTAAAAATGGCTGCTTTCCAACTTCTTTTCACTATAAAACAGTTTCCAGAAGTTTAGTAGCCCCCAGGAACATAATCAGCAGTCAAAGACTCTTTAGTCAGTTTCCTTTTTTTAACTTTTTGATCAGCTATACGGCGTGAATGAGAAAGGCGGTGCTTATCTTTTGAAATAAAGGCCTCGCTGGAATATACATTTGCCTCAAAGCCAAGTTTTTCTAAAACTCGAGTTAAGCTTTGTCTTCCACCGTTCCAGCATAAGACTGATAGTGCTAATGCACACCTTACAGTACCAGTTCCAAAATATCTCTCCTTGGGGCATCTCCTCCATAAGGTAGCATTGAATGCTTCGTTTGGGTTTTGGGTTAGACCTGCAGTGCATCGTTTTAGTAAACTATCATCAGACAAACGATTGTACAAAGGCAGCATATGAGAAAGATATGAAGATGGAAGCTTGTAGTCTTTCTTTTGCTTCTTTGTACTTGTGGACGTTTGAGGGCTGTTGAGGCTCTTTTTGTAACTGCACCATTGGACAGCACGATCCATGCAAAACTTGTGCTGTTCTGCTGGGTCATCATTTTTCACTGAGTGATGCAGACTTGCTAATATGTTTATCTTCATCTTTTCAACTGATTCTTGAATCACAACTGGATCTTTTGATGAAGTTTGATGGTCCATGATATGTTTTCTGTAATAACTGCTGAGCTTAGTAATCATTTGTGCTGTCAGTCCCCCACTGCCACCTCTAATGTTGGGATTAGATTTCAAGAGGTTTTGCAATCCCGTACCCATTCTTTTGTGAATGTGATTGACACATTCTAATTTAGTGATTTTCATTTGACCATATGGCTGCAGCTCATTCAGAGACTGCAAAGTTTTGTTGTCTCCATCACCCAACATAGCCACGTAGCGCATTTTATGCTTTGCGATGGAGCGAGACCATATTGCTTTTGCAGCAGCTGTTTCCATGCCAGTACTTGGCCCATCAAAGTTGCAGTAACATTGACCACTTTCTTTGTGCTTTTGTTCCCTGCTTTCAAACTCAGCTGATTTTCTGTCAAGAGTTGACCGTTGACAAATCTCACATGTCTTGCTCACAACTTCTGCATCCAGGATTTCCCCAGTATCAATTGATATAACTATGCCAACACCTTGGGAGGACTTGAAGCCTCTGTGATGCCAAGTTCCATCGTATGATACAACAACATCAATGATAGCATCATCATCTTGCATGCCGGAATTGTCATCTTGCAGGTACTGGCGAAGCTTTTTTGCAGAATTTGAACATTCTTCTTCAAGTATAGACACTAAAGCATTTGAAATATTTTTACTGTGCATGTCCCAACCACTTTGTGCAGTAGGTGGAGGCATACCAATCACACTACATACTGTGGCCATTGCTGCCTGGCCAAGTCCAAGTTCTGACATCGCCAAATTTGCACGAACATTTATTTCACTGCAGTTTCTTCTTCTTTGTGATGTCATCATTACTGTCTCTTTCTTGCAAATTGTGCATTGGAAAGTGATCTGGGAGCATAAACCAGCATTTGCTGCATCAGCAATCACAGTCAAAGACCCTAAAAAAAGCTAGATAAATATTTCAAAGTTATATAGCCTACACATGACAGGTTGTGGGCAATTGAAGTGAAGCACAGCAATGAAGACTACAATACTGTACTTACAGTACCACTAACCTGGACTGCAATAATCTGCAATGCCACTATGTAAATATTGGGCTTTTTGGAAGGATTTTCAATTTTATGGACTGACATGACAATTCAAATCCCATTACCAGTATTACACCACTAGTAACCTAGAAGTAAACAAAAGCTTACCTTCTTCACACATGTGCAGTCTTGACATTGCATCACTCAGGCATTGAAGGTCAACTATACGATAACCAACACTCTTTTGGCTTGAATCCAAAAGATTATCCTCTTGCACAGAAATGATACCAAGCTCGGCACTCAGCTTCTTCTCAGAAGCTGTTGATATTCTCTTAGAAGAACTAGCAACAGTATCGGTAGCAGCATCATTGCTTACCGATACCGGTACATTTATATCTCCCAAAAATTGCTTAGCAACACCTCTAAACTTTGATCGCTTATTTGGTCTAGGCATTATATTTTGCTATTGTATATCCTGAGTAAAAAAAAACAAGTCACTGAAACATGATGAACAGAAACCGATATCGCACGAACCGGTAAGTAGCCTAACTTTATAACCTAGGCCACAAGCAATTGCATTCATAAAACTAGGCTACTGTACCAGCACTTACTAACTGTAGGCCTATAAAGCTTAGCCAGTTGATTCAAATCCTTACAAGTTTAGTTGCCTACCACAGTAGTTATTTTTAATAGCAACTAGCCTTTTTCTGGTAACCTCTGTTGCTGTCCTTGACCAGTTGATGGACTAACTAACCGGTACCTTGCTTTTGCAGTTTCTAAAGACTTTAATTTCTCTAGAGACTTTACAAGTGTTACAACTCAATCATAGATTTTATTTCTAGCTGTTTTTTAGCAAATAATTAGTTTTTGAAAAGGCAACATAACAAGAACGCTTTCATCAGGGCTTTCATTATAAAAAAAAAGTTTTTGTTAATTTTTGCAAAAAAAACCGCTGAGATGCCTTTCAAAAACAGCGTATTTCAACTTAGAATAAAAATTTTCAAAAACCAATGACATATTTGAAATCTACGATAAATTTGCTATTTAAATCATTCCAAAGCTCAAAATTGACAAAAAATTTTTTTCAAATAGGTGTGTCACCTTAAGGATTTGGTTTTCTTTGCCGGGCGTTCCTCTTCACTGCTATGTGCAGTTACTGTGGTTTGAAGTCGTTTGGGACAATGACGACGAGATGGCGTTTGATAATCTTCTTGTTCATCACTTGATGAAACGTGCAGTTTTGTTGTGCAAATCGCACTGTCTTCTTGTTTGTCACTTGTTTGCCCATTGCTCCCCATCGTGGTTTGAGAGAGTACGGTCACGTGGCGTTGGTTTGGCAGGGCTCATTGTCAGGCGCAACGGCGAGAGGTTTTGAAAAACTACTGTGGGGATAACTTTGAAAAATGACCGGTACTCATCCTTCCCTCCCCCTCTCACAAGTATAAAGCGAAGTTTTGTGGGGCTCACTCCCTTTTGTCATCAATCTTACCTCTGCTCCTTACATGTGGATTTGTGTTATGCTGTGGAAGTGTTGAGGGGATGTGAGAAGAGTTGACATGCTGAAGTGCATGTAGCAAGAGTGAAAGTTGTGGTTGCGTTTGTGTGCACAAAATAGTAATTGAAACTGAATTAGTTAATAAAATGTTTTATGATTTGGGAAAATTTGATGAATTGAGCAAACACAAGTGTGTCTGGACAGAGAGGTTTGTGATTTACGTAGCAATGTTGGAAGATGCTGAAGCATGTAGGTGTGAGGTTACAAGCATTTCCAAAAGGTTTGTGTTTCAGTGCTTTCCAATCCCACCTAATGAGGTAGCACCGCTGAGACCGTTGAAGGTTTTTTGTTAGAAAGCAGGACCTTCTCGCCAGTAGCCCTATTCATACCTGCTGAAAAGACCTTTAAACCAGAGGTTTGAAGTGAGAAGAGGTGGGTAATTGGAGAAATCTGATGTTATCAAAGGTTTTTGCTCTTGAGATTGCAACGTATGTGCAGCCAGGAGGAAGTGTAGGGGTGTCAAAGAAGATGGTGACATGGGGAATGGTTTTACCTTGAGCTTTCGCAATGGTGGTTGAATATGCTTGAGTAACAGGATAGTAAGTGATGTTGTCTTCGTTGGTGACCGGGAACACTGGAAGGAGGTTTTTGCTGCACTCGATGTACAAGGTGTTGTTGGTTAACGAAGGAGCTGTGCCAAGTGTTTGTATTTATGACACCTTTGTCCTTGTCACGATTCTCAGTGATCATTAGTTTCATGTTGGGGAAAATAGGTTGTGGTCGTTGAAGGTCTGATGCCAAAACAGCATTGAGCAGAGGTGCAGTGTTGGCAAAGATGTAATCAATGAGCTCGCAGTTGATGTAATGGGAAGATGTCCGTGAATGTGTAAGGAATGTAGTGTTGGGGTGTGTGTTGTATGCTTTGATGATGGTGTCTGATGTTACTTCTTCATCGAAATTCAGCCATGAAATTGATTGTAAAGATTTGTGTAATTGATGATTGGTGATGTGAAAGTGTCGAATGTGTTTTAGAAATAAATTGAGACGTTCATCAGCACAACCATGTTGTATGGTTAAAAGGAAATGAGTCGCCGATGATAAAGAAGGGCGATTGTCAAAGGAACTGAGTAGTACTGTTGAACCGGAGGTGGTTGTTTCAAAAGGTTGGAATTGCATTTGGTCACCACAAAGGACGAGCAAGGTAAAGACGGGTAGTGAGTTGAGGAATTCAAAGATGTGTTCACAGTTTCTGCAGCTGATCATTGATATTTCGTCTATGAATATTGCGTGATATTACGAAAGGTTCCAATTGATGGTAGGAGGAGTTGCAATGTCAACGGGGGTGTGGAATGCAGCATGCTCGGTATCAGCTGTGATGTTGTCTCCAAATTCCGCTCTGTAGGTTTTTGCTAGAAATCCGGTTGGGCAAACAACTAAAACGCGAAGTTGCATGGTTGCAAAGCGATGAATAGCTGCACGCAATGCAGTTGTTTTCCCAGTACCGTGCATGCCGGAAATCAAGTAAATGGGAATACCGTGCTCTTCAAAGTGTTGAAATGGATTTGCACGTACATGAGGAAATTCATGCGTTCTGCAACTGCAGCAAGGAAGAAGCATTGCTGTTCATTCAAGTCGTGGGGGATGTGTTGAAGAAGAGATGTGAATGAAAGGTTTTCAGCGTTTATGGAGTTCGTGTGCCATGAGTTGTAGGTGTCAGCCAGGGAGTGGATGAATGATATGAAAGTGAGGGTTTTGTGCTTTCGAAAGCCTCGCATCCTGCAAAGTGATGAAATGTCGTCATCACTGCTCCATAGTCGTGTATCATTGTGAATGGCAATTGCATAGCATTGCAGTACATCGGGAACGTCATGGATGTTTGGTGGAAGGAAGTGGTTGTAAGAATCAAAGGGATGTGCAGGAGTGTGTACTGAAATAGAAATTCTGATGTCGAAGGTGCAACCATTTTGCAAGCAACAGAAGCCTGTCTGTTGCCTCTGTACATATGGCAATCTTCAGATGAGGTGACATGTGTTCGATGAAACTGCAAAAGCGACATGTTTTTTGCGGTGCTGGTTCGGGATGTGTACTGTTTCGTGATCTTGTGGTCTTCACAGTCCACAAACCTTGGGACTGTGAGCTGCTTGGTTAGACCTGAACGGTGGCAGTACCTAAAGTTGGAGAGCAGGAGCCATATTTCAGGTGCAGTTGGGTGATGCGACACAACGAAGCGGAATGCGGCGTTGCGTTCATCAACATCAAGGTTGTGTAGAGCATTGCCAATGCAGTCATCATGTAGCTTTGTGATATACGATGACACATAACTGAAGTAGTAGGCCGTAGCCATCTGTGCTTTGCACATCAATGTGACTGCCATAAGCGTAGTTGATGCAGTCGACATACCGTCGCTCGAAAGTTAAAGTCGTTTATGTCACTACTTTTTGAGTGTTTAAAATGCAGAGAAAAATCGATTTAAAGTTTTTTAACTGTTAAAATGTGACGTAGCAGCTTCGCTTTCAGCATGTTCGTTTTGATTTTTTCGCAAAAGCTGCACCAAAACTAGTTAAATACAAACACTCAAAAGAAATTGTGCTTACCCCAATTTCTCCCCTTTTTTTGGGCCCAAAATGGACATAACTGGATTTAATACTAAAACATGGAGTTAAAAGTTAGTAATTCTTGTGACATAATTGGTCTTAGAAAAAAAATCTGGTTATAAAGACAAGCAAAAGTCTATTTTTATGCGTTTTTTTGCACTTAACTGTATCTGTAAAACATAAAACTTAAATTCTGAAAGAAATTTAAATGACTTGGGCTTACTGGCTAAATTTGTAAAGCATTTTTTTTTTTGCTGTCAGAAACAACTTTATACGCGTTTTCTGAGATTAGCCATGTATTTACAAACATTAAATCACAATGAAAATCAACAAAAAACATCACTTAGTGAAATAGTAGTCGTAGACATTTTGCTGTACATTAGATGATCTACAATGCTACAAAACTGCCATCACCTAAATGACTTGAGTTCGTTTCTTGAAAAAAAAAATCAGTTTTGAAAATCTCTATGTATGAACAAAATTCGGTGCAACTTGACATTGGAGTATTTAAAAAAGAACCAGCAAAAAAAGAAATTAAAAGTTTCAAAAAAAATTTTTTTGTGTTTTTGTTTCAATGAGCTTTAAGTTTTGAAAGTAAGTTACTTCACAGTATGCGTAACGTTTTAAAAACAAAACTTTGCTTTAATTTTAACTTGACAGTGAAGATCAAATTTTGCAAATAAAAATGTGTCTTAATTCAACACAACATTGCAATTACACAAGTCAAACAGAAAGCTGTTGCAACGGCAACGTAGCATTCACGGTTCTGTAGCAAGACTTATTAGTGCAAGTTTTCTATGTAAAGAATCGTGCAACCAAATTTTGTGAGGTTGGTGCTGAATCTGAAACTATCTGCACTTAATCTTAATCAATCTTAAATTGCATTCAAATATTTGCCGTGCTTAAGACAACTATAATATTACTTTGCTGACGATCACTACCGTCATGGAGATGGTTTATTAGATTTTATTCCCTTTCTTTCAACTGCTCATAAAAAGAGTGGTATTGAGGTGGAATCAAGTTTTGTTGGCAAAGTTTAAGCAAAGATTTTTTTTTTCTTTGCTTATTCCTGATTCTTCACTGTAGAGCTTGGGTAGTGATTCTACAGAATAAAGTGGAGCAATCCAACTATGTCTGGTGAGTTTAAATAAATCAAATTCGTTTACAGGCTCCCCATCAAAATCGTATCGAAAAACCATTTTGTTTGGCTTCTCTTTCACAAACTTGGCCTGCATAATTTTGGTGATGTAGAGTTTTTGTGATGTAATGCTACCATCCTCACTGCTGACTTCAAAACGCTTTTCTTTGCTCGTGTTCAAAAAATCTCGAAAAATTGAATGGCTTTCTTTGCGCTTAAAATCAATCACATCATCACAAAGAAGCTTTTTCACCTTTGGTTCGTTTTTCACGAAAGCCATTCGTACACAAGTAACCCATTCCTCTAGGCTGTAGATACATCTCTTGCTGACAAACTTTTCAATCGTGGAATGAATGGAATCATTCTCATTCTGAGAATGCCCAGTCACTAAATAATTTAGCGTAATTTCTTCAAATTGAAACAAATTAATGGCAATGGAGAACTTAACCAAAATAGCATGATTGTTATTTTGTCCAGAGCATCGATCGCAAAAAAAGTAGACCCTTTTAACTCCTTGTTGACAAACCTTGTTTAAATAGTCAAATACACATGAGGATACTTGGCATGATCCTTTTTTTGCAGTGCTTTCATCCCATATGTAGCAAATGGTATTCATGTTGCAAATATTTGTAATCGATAAATTCCAAAGCTTCAGTCGCAGGGAATAGTAAAATGAGGAGGAATCTCCATGGAGACACAAAAAAGTTTTCTGCAAATCAAATGCAGCTACCAAAGTATCGCTGCAAGCTTTTACGAGTGCTTTCAATTTTTCTTTTTTCTTTCTACATTGATTTTTTTGTGCTTGATGCAAATCATATTTTTCAATTAGCTCGGCAGATTTGTTTGGTGAATTGTTGTAAGCCACACAAAAATCACAGCAGTCTTTCTTAGGAATATGAAATTTCAAATTAAACCTGCTTTTAAAGACACTTCTGTAAAAGTCATAATTTTCACATTTAACTTGATGATCAGAACACCATTTTTTATAAAGCCTCCACATCATTTTTATGCTGAGTCCTTGAGGTAGGTATTCATATTTTTCATTTTGGCGCACGTAATGTGCTTCAATCGTTGGAAACATTTTGATGTGGTTTACCACAGTTTCAACTCGTTCATTAGATGCAGCATTTCGAGTACCACTACGAGCCTTGTGACCATCAGGGGCAATAAATCCAGATGATGCAGCAGACTTTAAAGCAGTTTCAACCCTTTGCATGTTTATATTTAAAGCGTACAAAAAAAAGGTTTTGCACACTCTTGTAGCTTCTTTTGGTGATGTTGCCAAAGAGATTTTGTTCGGTTTTCTTTCAGCTTTTCTTTTTCCGGTTTTCGAAGTTTTTCTAATTCGAACCCTTTGCTTTTGTTCTTGCACACTAACATATTTTATCAAATATGCTTTTTGCAAATCATGATCTTTTAAGTCCCAGAAATGTTTATTTATTTTCTTCACATCTTCAGGACCAAAATTATCAGAGCATTGTTGCCTGCATGAGCTGTTGCAGCATTTTTCTTTTTTCAGTTCTCGGCGACTTGGTTTTGTAAAAGTTTCACCCTTCTTATTCTTGAACTGATACTCCTCACTAGCATTATACTTTGTTTTCCTAATATTTTTTTGCCATGACTGTTTATTTCTGATTCTTTTTCTGGTATCAAGCAGTGTTGGTTGTCTGGCTTCAGTACCCAAGTCTTCAACGATAGGGAATGGCAATTTATCAACCTTGTTTAATTGCCATTTTACTATGCTTGCAGGAGCATGCTTATCTGGATCGATATCTTTCCATTGATTTGCATCTCTCAGTAACTGCTCTACAGCAAACTGCCCTTGCAACGGTTCGCTATCTATGGTCAAAAAAGCAGCTTTAAAAATTGAAAAATTTTCATACTTGAGTAATACGTCTCCACCTTTGTGTAGGTCACATTCTATGCTGCTAGAAGATGCAGGTTCTGTCACTTCATGAACAGGAGTACAAGCATCATGGAAGCCTAAAAGATTTGGTGGTGGGCTACCATCCGACTGCAAGCATACAGGATTTTCTCAGCATGATAGTGTTTCTGTATAAGAACAGCACGGCTCATTTGTATTGGAAGTAATAGAAGGAACTTTATTGGAAGCGGAAGAATATTGTCGCAAAGAAACATTTTTTGCAGGAGCACTACTTTGAGAAAAACTATCATCATTGTCAGAAGACTGTGAGTGTTGCGTACTGTGAGCTTTCAAAGAAAAATAATCAGGGTCTTCATCATCTTCAAAATCTGTCACTTCATTTAACCAAGATTCTTCATCTTCGTCTGAGGAAAAGTAGCCAGATAATCTGGAATCAGTGTCATCATCTCCTTCAAGATCTTGCAATTCATTGTCTTCAGCGTCTTGGTTTTCTAACTGTAATGTGGAAGATTCAACTGTAGTCTGTTGATTGTCTTTCCATTCAACTAACCATTTTTGCCCAACTTTTCCTACTACTTTTCCAAACACACGAGCTGTTTTCCATTCTTCACCACATTTTTTATAAGAGCATCTGTCACAATCCTCATCGTGTCTGTTGTCGAAGCGCCAGGCTTCAGTGGACACTGAGTTTTTCACTTTGATGCGCCTCATTGAACAGTTTGCAGTAATTTAATGCATTAGCATAAAATGAGGTTTACCTGAAATAAAGCAGTGAAAAACAATAACATAATGAAATCAATCAACCCAAGAAGTTTATTTCGGCAGAAGCTAAAAGCTTTTAGCAGCATACTTCGCTTGCTCATTTGGAAAATTTTCTTCATTTAAACTACTTTAGTAATTTGTGCACAGAACAGTAGAACAAAAACTCATTGCCAACTGTGTATTGACAATGATATCACATCTAAGCAGTGGTTTGCAAAAAGCATATATGATAAAATTATGTTTGGGGTTCTGGATCAAGTTTCTGGGTCAACTTTAAGATTAACGTTTAACTTTCCAGGTTTCGTATTTGGCGTTTGCAGTTAAAGTTTGGTATTGGTTTCCAAGTGCCGATAGGCCTGTTTTTAGTCCAAATTTTTAATCACTAAAAGTAACTGTAACTAGTTACTTTTTCAAATTTGTAATCGTAACTGTAACTTAGTTACTTTTTTTACCAAGTAACTGTAACTTGTAACTAGTTACTTTTAGAAAGTAACTTGCCCACCACTGCATCTAAGATATATTTGATTCAAGATTACAATAATTCTATTCACAAAAAAATTTTCCTCTCAGCTATATTCTTTATTTGTTTGTAGAAAAATTGGTCACTGACTCACTGTCATTTCAATATTTTTTAAATTTTCATTAAGTCAACTGTTTTTTTTATGTTTTCTATGTTCTTGTGGCATAGGTAGGCCTATATTAACAAGACTGCTATGCTGCATAACTGCAATTTTAATAAAATCAGTTAAAAACAGTCCAAAAACGTCACCCTCGAGGGCCCAGTCTAGCAATGTTTTTTAGGACTAGAAGTTGTAAATGAACCACAAACCAACCTACCAACAAGTAAGGTCTAGTTTACTCCCCCGTTACATACTGCATTGTCCCCTTGCATTCTAATTACCATGTGGGGGGAGTAAACTAAACCTTACTCCCTGCCAACTACCGGCATCTACTAGCCTTAAACCATAGCCTGTTTCCAGGATACTATTACGAAGTAATTGCAAATAAGTTAGCTCTAGACCAGCTTACAGGAACTGGTTAACTCTATTTCTTTACAAACTCTCAATTGTGGGCATGCGGTTACTACCTGTCTACTTGTTATATCAATTTCAGGCTAGAAGTTAGAACATTCCACAAAACAGTCTGCTAAAGTCTGCAAAACCCACAATGCATTATAAAAAAATTATTAAAAATCTTAAAAAAGTAAAATGTGGTTGATAGAATGACAGGTATTTGAACACGGCAATAACAACAAGACAAACTTAGAAGTCTTGCAAAGCCAATCAAATTTACTGCAAAATACATAATAACTGACTAATACCTAAATGTCAGTTCATTGCAGAAATAGTTGCAATGCAAAGAATATATCATAGTTATAAGTGCATTGCATTGCATTGCTTGGAAATAGATTACTGCGTTGCAATGCAATTATGTCCAGCTATTAAAAAAACAATTAAAAAATACCGACTAGAAGGTTTGATAAGATGTGTCCACAATTTATGACATATCTGATTTTAACTTTCTTTTACCTGGGTATGCTGTACGTTACTGTTCCACTGAACTACTGTTAAGTCCATCCTCAAGGACATAACTGATTTTGATATTCGCTTATTGACATTGCGAAAAGGAAAATCTGTCATTTATGTTTGTTGCTGAGACATAACCGTTTTTAACATTCTTTGTTGTTGCAAAAAGTACTTCAAAACCCTTCTTTATGTCCATCATTTTAGGCGTTACAAAGGTTTTTAAGGCTTCATGTGAAAGCGGGTATGTCCAAACCTACAAAAACTCAAAAAAGTGAAAAATGAAAAAAAGCGGACATAAACAATATTAACTTTCGAGCGACGATATGGCCTGATGTTATGTTCACTACCCAGTGAGGATTGATTGAAAATGATCTTGCCATCGTTTGTAATGTGCGTCTTGTTCGGAGAAAGATGCCTTGGGTTGGTGGGTTTGTTACTGGCTTGGGTGTGGTGAACGTGTTGAGCAAGGGCAAGGTTGGTGTCCGGTATGTCAGCGGTGAAGCGTTTTGGGTTGATTGCTTTGATGTTTTTGAGCCAGAAGAGGGCATGAATATGTGGAGTGCCACGTCGCTGGAATTCAAGGCGGTAAAAAAAGGCAAGAACGTTGCTTCTGGTTTTGTGCTTGTGGTTTGCAAGGAGATGTGAAGACCATTTGGAATGGGTGGAACCTGCAAAAAGGCCACAAACAAGCTGTTGTAAAGAGTGGATGATGTGGAATGTTTCTGCAAATGAATCTTGTGTTGTGGCGAGGCCATGATGTTGGTAGCGGTCTTTCACCCAAAATGGCTTGTTCATTCGCCATTCATCTGCGGAAATGGTTACAAACAAGCTTGGAAAGCCAAGGCGTTTAACTGTGTCAAGCAGAAGGAAGTGCTTCCACCTCCAGTATGTGTGACAAATGGGCTTGCTGTCAAGCGATGTTGCTGCAGAGCAACCAAACTTTTTGCCACTCTCGATGGTTCCAGTTATGATTTCAAAAGCCCATCTGTCATACTGGAAGCGCAAGAGATCACAGAGGGATGAAAAGTTCAGGATATCTGACAGACATTTGTGTATGAACTGACGTTTCTTGGATTGATGGCTGTTGTCGCTTTGCACAATGGAGGATTCGCAGAAGTCATCACAATGGTAAAGAACTGGCCAGATAGTAGTTTCCACAAATGGTAAGGGGAAGGTTTCGTTAAGGTGTACTTTTGCTGAAGAGTGTGGCTGTTGTGCAAGTGAATGAAGTGTGAATAGTGAGAATCGTTCCATGACATTAAATGTGTGTAAGCCTGTTCAAGGACACGGTGACGGTTTTCCACTTTGACGGCTTGAATCTGGTCCCAAACAGACGTTTGTTTTGTGAGAAGATCAAAACCGCTGGTCTTAACGCGGTATCCATGCTGTTGAAGCCCCAGGGGTCCACCGTCGAAGCGAAATGGTGACAATATCTGTTGATCTTTGATAGACAGACACCGCAGTATGTCATGGAACATGTCGAAGGTTGGGAACAATGTTGTGAATGTGGAGCAAGCGCATGTTGGAAGAAAACGCTTGAGGATGTTTCCTTTGGGTAGCAGAGGGATGGGGAGTAGGCACATGCAACTGCCACAAGTGGTCCATGAGTTGTCAACAAGCCATTTTGCAAGGAATGTTGATTGAGCTGTAGCAGTGGAGGGTATTGACTGAGTCAGTGTTGAAGATGCTGGATTTTGAGGATGTTTCAGTGCAAAGTCTTCGCATAGCATTGAGAACCAGTTCAATGCATGAATGGAGGAGTTGGAAAAAAGAATTGCTACGGTAGTTGAGGTTTTGCAGTGCGGGAAATAGTTTGGGAGAAATTGGAGATTTAAAATGATGAAAGTAGAAAAGCAGGTAAGTTTTAAGCGTTGTAGCGCTGGTTGTGGTTGGTGCAAGGTGACATGGAAGCCATCAATGGACGCAGCTGAAAAAGAGCATTGCTGTATCAGGTTGTTTTTAGGAGTGCAACAAGTGGTTTGGGAGATACTGCACGTTGAAAATGGTGAAAGTGAAATACTGCGTAAATTTGAAGCACTGTAGCGCTGCTTGTGGTTACTGCAAGGTAACATGGAAGACGTCAATGGACGCAGTGGAAAAAGAGCATTGCTGTGCCAGGTTGCGTTTAGTGGTGCTAGAAATGGTTTGGGAGATAATGCACTTTGAAAATGTGAAAGTGGAAAACGACGTAATTTTGAAGGGCTGTAGCGCTCCTTGTGGTTAGTGCAAGGTAACATGGAAGACGTCTTCGGACGCAGTGGAAAAAGTGAATTGCTGTACCAGCTTGCTTTTAACAATGTGACAAATAGTTTAGGAGATATGGCAATTTGAAAATGCTGAAAAATGAAAAAAAACGTACTTTAAAGTGGTGTAGCGCCTCTTGTGGTTAGTTCCCAAGAAAACCAAAGGTGGCATTGCAGTCAGTGAGTGAAGGTGAACATGTTGATAGTTGGAAATGGGTGTGTAAAAAAAAATGAAAAAAGCTACTGTATTGATGTACTTGTGATACATGGTTACACTAAACGTTAAGGTGCTCGAAGTCGATTTTTGTGTCAGAATGAGTCACGGCAGCTGCCAAACGTTACAATTACAATAACATTGATTTCTCTAAGGACCAGAGTCAGGGGTCAAGACATCACAAACCCACCACTCCCACCCATCCAAGCACAAGGCGACCGAGTGGATTTGTTTTTTTGCCAACGAATGTTGCAGGGCAAAAGGTGTCATTGATGGTTTGTTTGTGCATACAAAATTATAAGAGACAAGTTTGCCTTCGTTTAATTGCCATTTGCTTATCTGTAAGAAACTTGCAAAATGACGTTTTGGATGGTGACTGGTCATGGTAGCGACCAGTCAAATGATTTCAGGCAAGAGTTTGATTCGGAAAAACGAGTTTGTAGAGTACTTTAAAAATCGATTGGTAACAGAAAAATGTTGCTTTGGATTAGTCACTTGCGCAGAGCAAAAAGAAGTACTTTGAAAAGAAATTTGTGCAAGAGTGAAACAAGGGGTAAAGTTGTTGCGTTTCCATTGTCACCCAAAGAGGTAGCAACCTGACATCGTTAGGCTTTTTAATATAGCAGGGCCTTTCATTGCAATGCAGTTCTATTGCACCTGCTCGGAGAAGAAGTAGGAGTAAGAAGGAAATGCTATTGTTGATTTTGTGCGAAATGACTTGCCATTGGTAGCTTTAGAAAGGAGATACATAAAAAGGAAGCAATGCGTGACATGGCAACATATTTTGCCTTTTCAAAATAATGCAAATTAGTCAATTTTGAGGATATGCATGAGTGATTTTGACCTCTAAAGTTCAAAGTTGAGGTAGGACGACATAGTAAATTGTTACCTCCATTTCTGACCTTGCCAAATATAATAAAACTATTATTTTCAAGTTGATAAAATTGTTTTTTGAATTATTTAATCATTTAGGTGTTTCTCTTTGGGCCTCAATTAAGGGTGCTCTGAATTTTTTTTTCCTAAAAGAAATGTTTTAACCCAATTTTGAATGACTACTTTCCTTGGCTATTATGAAACCAAGCTTTGTCAAATTGATTTAACATGTATTATAAAGTATCAAAATTAATGAACCATGCATTTCTTCATTTTTTCAGTTTAGAAACATGTCACACATGATAACCAACTTTTCCAATGCTTTTTTCTTAAATATAACTCTATTACTTTTGTATACTTTCGCAAAAAAAAACCGAGCTGCAGACTTTTTTAGCACAGGTACCGACAGTGGTTTTTGAAATTTGTATCAAAGTGCCTGTAGATATAGATTCCACTTGATTTCACGTTTAAAATTTATCAGTTGCTTTGATCCCCCTTAATGCAATGAAAAAGCTCTTCATTAAATTTATCGCAGCATTAATTTTAAAATACCAAGTGCCTACCATTGAATATAATGTGATAACTTACAAGTTCATATTACCACTAATGAGCATTATGTGCAGTAGCTTGCCCTATATTTTATATATCGTTACATTTTTTCACTTACCAGTGCCACATTCTGTGCTTGGCGAATAACATAAAACGCTATTTGATTTGAACTATAACCACTTTAGTTCATTTGTTACTTCTTTTGGCTACCTACCTTTACACTTAATCTAACACAATTGTTGGTGTCCAATGACCTTCTTTCAATTAAGTTGCTATGCTGCAGACTTGCCGATATACCACACTTACCATTCACTAGCACCAGGTATAGCCCAATGGCAGCTTTATTTGAATCTTCTTTAGAAAACTTTAATTGTACATGGACTACTGATATACTCGAGTTGCAATAGATTAAGCTGAAATTTTGCTGTTTATTAGCCAAGCTTCCTTTAACAGTAGAAAGATTTTTGTCTTAAAGTAGACAGTGAAATAATCTTGGCTGTCTTCTGCTAGAGTTAATCTCATTAGCCAGCTAGGCCTATTGGTACTGCACTTTAAAGTTTTTTTGACCTTACCGGTAATTACTAGAGATATTGAAATGGTATTGGTATAGTATAGCCTGGTGTTAACTACATCACTTCACACTTAAACAATGCTGAACTTCATATCAGAGTATTGAAGTACATTTTGCGATCAGATAAATGTTGTATGTGCGTTCTTTTATATTTTTTGCCCGACTGCACTTCTGTTTAATTCATTCTCTAACTTCGCTGCTAGGTGCTGTGCTGGTTCTGATGAAAACTTTTGGTTGACAAAAACAGCTTACAAGGGAAATCCCCTGAGTCACGCAGTAAAAGCATGTTCCAATTGGATGCGTCACGGTCTAGTGCACATCGACAAGTAATTTTTCGTTGATAGATTCATCCGTTTTGCCATATTCAAGATGACATTACAAAAATACTGTGGGGTTTCAAGTGGAGAACTTTTTGTTGGAAGTTGGTGTGACTGTATATGAGGTCTGCTCAAAAAGTTCGTAGACTGAAGTCATAACACAAAATGTACTTTCTACAGCAGTTACAGGTCTGGGTCTCCTTCAAAGTACCGTATATTTCCGCATATAAGCCTATCTCGCATATAAGCTGACTCAAGAAAAACAGCCCTAAAACGGTGATTTTATATTATTCTCATAAAAGCCGACCCTACAAATCGTAACACGTCGTACGCACCCCTACCACAGCAAAAGGTTGCAAAAAATAATAAATGAAAATGATAACCATTATTTTTACGTGTATGACCAACCAATCACAGCTTGGTATTATCATGTGATTGAAAAAACCAATAGCGCAACAGCGTCCAAGCGCACATGCTGCTTTGCGTGTGTGTATGGACGCTTTTATCACGTGAGAAAAGGAGAAAAGAACAGAAAAAAGGGGAATTGCACGGGTATCAATGCATTTAGCATGGTTTGAGTTGTAGTTGCTTTAATTAAGTTACCATAATGTCATTTCACTTGAGTACGATCCGAGTTATGCGCATATAAGCCGACTCCTTAGTTTGGCAACTTTTTTTTGGAGTTCTAAACTCGGCTTATATGCGGAGATATACGGTACTCTCCTTTCCAACGCACACACTTATCCCAGCGGTGTTTCCACTTGCGGAAGCTGTCTAGGTACGCTTCTTTTTTAATGCCCTTGAGCTCCTTTGTCGCTTGTGCCTTAATCTCTGGATTGGTCTCAAATCTTCTTCCTTTCAAAGGTCTTTTGAGCATGGGGAACAAAAAGAAATCACATGGAGCAAGGTCAGTTGAGTAAGGGGGGTGGGGAAGAATAGTGATGGAATGTTTGGCCAAAAACTCACAAGTTCTGAGGGCTGAATGGGCTGGAGGGTAGTCATGATGGAAAAACCAGTCACCACTCCTCCACAATTCTGGCCTTTTCCGTCGGGTGGCATCCTTCAGACGTTTCAAAACTTCAATGTAGTAGGTCTGGTTCACTGTGGAGCCTTCAGGAAGGTACTCGTGATGGACAACTCCACTAGCATAAAAAAAAACTGTGAGCAACCCCTTGATTTTGGATCGAACTGGCAAGCTTTTTTGGGTCTGGGGGATGTTTTGCTCATCCACTGTGAAGATTGGACCTTTGTTTCCACGTCATAACCATAAACCCATGAATCATCATCTGTTATGATCTTTGACAAGAATTCTTTATCATTTTCTGAGTGATCAAGCAAATCCTGACACAGTTGAACACGATGAGCTTGTTGATCACTTGTCATCAGACATGGCACAAATTTTGCAGCAACGCGATGCATCTTTAATTCTTCCGTCAAAATGTGGTGACAAGAGCCTACTGAGATCCCACCTTCTTCAGCAAGCTCTCATACAGTCAGATGTCGATTCGCTTGCACCAGTGTGTTGATTTCATTAATGTGTGGGTCATCAGTTGATGTGGAAGGACGTCCAGAACGCTCATCATCTTCAACAGACAGCCGACCATTCTTAAAACGTTTATGCCACCTGAAACATGTCGCTCGCTTCATGGCAACATCACCGTAAGCCGTGTTAAGCATGGCAAACGTTTCTGCTGTAGATTTTCCCAGCTTGACACAAAATTTCACAGCATATCGTTGCTCTTTCAAGTTATTCATTTTGAAGAAAGTTTGTAAAACTTAAAATCCGACAAACTAAAAAACTACCCTTAACTTAACTGAACATAACCAGCACTAAAATAAAGATATCTGCAATCAGAAAATGGCGTCATAATTAGCTGATCTCTGTGAACCTAGCGGCACCAAGCGAATGCACCTTTTCACTTAATGTTTTCACTTAAAATATTCGTGAGATTTATTAGGATCGAAATACGTAACGACAACAACTATGTAACACTAACAACACGTGGCTTTCATTTTGCAATTGCAAGCATTTGCACCTTTTGTTTCGCTTCCATTTTACCCAGTTCACAAGACCGTGCAAATTTTAAACTTCAAAATAAGCAAACAAAAACCAAGTAAACCGCAAAGATTTATTGCTGACTGACAAAGTTTTTTTCATTAATAAACTTAACAAAAACACATCGCTAAGTGCAATCGCAAAAAATTTTTCAATCGTTTAATTGTCTGGTTTTGTTTACTTTTTAGCAAGAATGAGACAATGGCATAACGCTTGCTTTGAGTTATGACATGTGGACGTTATTATGTGTGACAATCATGACGTTTCAGTTTGGCTTCGCTGTTCCGTTACTCTTGTTTGTGTTTAAAAGTCGTAGTACGGAACTGCAAAAATTCGTCCTCATCAGCAATCTCACGCTTTGGTGAATTCATGAAAAGGCTACGGTTTCTAATAACAAAACAAACAAAAGCAAATACAAATTTTGCACAAAGGTTCACAAAACATGAGAACAGCACCAATACAACTGAAGCTCACCAACTGTATGTGGGGTGCTCCAAATGCAACAACGATTCACAAATGGTAGTGCGAAAACTTCTAAGGCACTCAAGCCTACAAACAAAAGATGCATTTAGTCATAATAGCTTTATTGCAAAGCTAGCTAGAGCTTTTATACTCAAACACAACATCTTACTGGTGCATACTACAGCCGGCTCCAGCACACGATCGACTCTTGCTGAACAGTCAAAGATGAACGATCTACAAGACATGTACTAGCCTACTTATGAAATGCAATCCATAAAAGCAACTTAATTAGCTGAAGGCAAATTAATATGCTCACATTAACACTAACAAGTTACCGACGCTAACAGCAGTTGACCTAAAAACTAAAAGTGACTCATATCAACTTGTACAATTTTTTAATATTCACATTTGCCAACCCAGTTCTAAGGTACCAATATAACCCTACTGTAATCACCTTCTAAGAATATCGATCTGTGGTCCTTTAAAATAACGTGTCACAAATAATTACAGACTCTGACAGTAGCATGAGAATAAATAGTGTCAGTTTTTAACAAATATTTACTCATAACAGACTATAGCAATCCACTTACTCGCTGATAAACTTTTCCTTCTTGCGGTTTCCTAATTGCAGTTAGAAAAGAACTTTGTCTAGCATACTTAGCGTAGACCTAGCTAAGTTAAAGTGACATCATATAGTACATATACAATTGACAACAGTATCGCATCACGCAACAATGATCACGTATTTGCAAGTTTCAGCCAGTTTCTGAATTAATGTAAATAGGATGTTAAATTCGCTCTTTTGCATCTCTTTACATGCATGATTTGCTCGCTGGTAATAGCATAAAAAGGCTTGGCAAAATGACTATGTAATTAACCGGATTTGACTATCTCAAAAATGGCAGCATCTTCTAATCATTGCAATTAAGATGTCACTATGATAAACTTGGTTTTATAAACCAGTTCTGGAAGTTGCTGATAGATATGTATTCAAATTTTGCAACTACAGATTGCCAAACTCACGAAGCAGCTGCTCTTTTTGTGAATTAAGCATCAGCTTGATCACACCATGAACATTTTATTAATTTAACTATCAAAGTGATTTTTTACGACTTAAAATATCATACAAAAATTGAGAAAGAGATAAAACATCAATCTAGCATTTGTTACCACTACTACACAAAATCACCTGACCACAAATAAGGTTGGAAGCGGCGCAAATAAGCAGCTCACCCATGTAGGGACATCAGATTCAGACTGGAGCTTGTCTAAGGTTGTAACCAGTGGTTTTATTAGCAGCAAGTATTTGGAAATAACGTCTCTGTCAAACTGGTTGAAACCTGGAGTTCCATTTCTGATCCATATTACATTTTACTGGCGACATCTTGGAATTCAAAATTTCATGTAGCACTTCAAATGAATCATACAATGAATTCCGTTGTGTAGCTCAAGGTGTTTTGAGTTTTCTTTTGCAGTCTTGTTAAATTTTGTTGACGGTTGTGTGCTTTCTGTTTTGCTTATTCCATATGCCTCAAGCTTTTCCAAGTACCTAATTAAGCCAAATTTTACAAATGCAGCAAGCATAACACAAAAATAAAAATATGGCAGAGCTGCTATCAATTTGTTGCTGGAAGAGCTACAGATTTTGTGGGATTGTCATTTTTCACTTAAATTGACATCAATAGTTCAATGCCCATTGACTTTGGAGTGCTACAGTGCATTACATCATTTTAATTGAATCAAACAAATAACGTACAACTTTCTTGTTTCACTAGCTGTGGTTAAGTTTAACAATTCAATATCATTCTAATAAGCCTATAGTTCCATGAAGTCATGCCAAGGTAAAACATGGTCGCAATTGTTGAGTAACAATAGTCCAGCCTGGGACTTTTTCAGCATTTACAGATGTACACATTCTTTATCCACTAGGCTGGGCCAAAAACAATGGTAAATTTTTTTTAATGTAGCATCGCTGGACTTTTTGAAAAGTTGTAGGGGACTATAAGAAACAAAAACGTGAAACAATTTTTTTCAACATAATGACGTCCTACAGTCGCGCTGGGCGTTTCCATGGTAACTGATGCAAGTTTGTGCTAAAATAACCATATTTTGATAACCGCTTTTAGTAGAAAGCTCAAACTTTCATCAAAATACGCAAAAGCATCATGTTTATATCTGCTCTGAGAGAACTTCTATCTCTATGATGTCTAGAAAAAAAGTTATAAGCAAAAAATCGTTTTTTAGATCTAAACACAGCCATATATGAAGAAATTCTTGTTATGTATGTCAAATATTGTTAAAATATCTGTAAAAAACGTTGAACATTCCACAACACTCTTACATACTTCAGTATGGACCAAAACCTGACAGGTCATTACAAAAATGTAGCAACCACTCTTTAATTAGTAATGGTTCATTGGATTATTGCATTTATGTTAGCTATATTATGATAATTCTTCCTCATATACAGTACAACTAGCATCGAAATAGCATGATATTGCCAAGCTTGGTAGATAAAATTTTAGAATTTTTCATTGGCTGCATAACCAAATTCACATACTGTAAAGAAATTCAACGCAATAAACAGCAACACTGACAACCAACACTTTGTTCTTGTAGTAAACTTGTTGTAAAGCAGCAACAATTGTTTATTGATGATTTTTCGGCATAAAAACTTGAGTACCGGTATGAATGAACTTAACCCCAAGACTAATCCACAGCTGCAAGGGCGTTTTTGGTGATTAGTTTTGATGATGTAGCCCAACTTTCGTCTTGTTTCAGCATACATATTCGAAGTCTTTCAGAAAAATCTCATATCCTAGCTTTGTAAACGTTAGTATTGTTGTAATCATATCTGTTTAATGTAGCACAGTTTTAATTAGTAATGGCCAACTGCTATTTTAATGGGGATTTCTATTTTAGATTGTTTTATGTTATATCAGTAGTTCTGCAGTGTTTCACAGTAAGATGAATGCAATGAGTTTGCTACAAAAATTTGGAAGAAAATTGAATGAGATGTGCCATAATTCTGAATTGTTCACAAAATCCGCTTTGCTTAAAGCACTTAGGTTTGAGCATGTTGAACTAATCTGTTGCAGAACCTAGTGCTGAGTGATGAGATTCAAAGCATAAAAACTAGGCAAGACAGATGTGGAAGCTTTTCTGTGCTTCAAGCTAACAAATGGGCATTTATCAGTGAAAAAATTTTCAAATTAGAGCAGAAGATCTGCCAAGCTTGTTGGCGCATGTTACAAGTCTTTAAGTGCTGATGACTTTACCATCACCAACACATCATCGTTCACAGTAAGGTAGAAACCTCCACCCATTCAATTATGGATGCTGAAGTTATGAACACATCATTTGAATTGTGCTCTATATCTGATATCATGGCCCTTATAGCTACATGGTAAAAGCAAGCAAACACGCTCGCTGCAAAATTCTGAAGACTGTTAATATACTTCTGAGCAAAGCAAACCAGGAAAGATTTGAGACAAACAAGACGATCCTATTACAAAAAAAGTTAAAGTAAAGAATTAACATTCAGACCACTTTGCCAAGCATTTAGTGAGAAGGTATAATCAGCTAACCAAAGCTTCAAAATCAAACTTATCACTTTAATCTCTGATGCCTGGTCAGGAAGAAAGACTACACAACATTCCTTTTTCTTTTTCATTTTTTGCTACATCTTCACTTAATACCCCCAAAATGTTGTGCAACCTTTTCTATTGACCAAGTGTCAGAAATTATAGCGGAGGCTTGATTTGGGTACTTCGGTTAGCTAATTATAGCTTCTCACTAAATGCTTGGCAAAGTCCGTCTTAGTGTTCAATCTTTTCTTAAAATTTTTTTGTGAAACTATCATCTTGTTTGTCACAAATTTTTACTGATATGCTTTCATGGTTTACTTTATTCAGAAGTATATTAGCAGTTTTCAAAATTTTGCTGCAAGCTTTAACCGCCTGTGTTTGCTTGCTTTTACAATGCCACTTTAAGGATCGTGATATAGAGCACAATTCAACTGATATGTTCATAACTTCAGAATCCATAGTTGAATATAGGTGGGAGCTTCTACCTTGCTCTCTGTGTATGATGATGTGGTGGTGGTAGCATCATCAGCACTTACAACTTGTAACATGCGCCAACATGCTCGACAGATTTTCTGATCTAGAACCACAATTTTTTTCTCTGCCCAATGCCCATTTGTTAGCTTGAAGCAAAGAAACGCTTCCAGACTTGTCTTGATTGGTTTTTATGCTTTGGATATGATTCACAGCACTTTTTCCACTGCAAATGGTATTTTAAGAGATATCCCATATGATGATGCTTGCAGATACTTCCTATCTCATCTCACAGCACTGAGGTTCTGCGACAGATTAGTTCAACATGCCAAACCCAAGTGCTTTTTGCAAAGTGGATTTTGTAGGCAGTTGTGGCACATCTCATTCAATTTTCTTTCAATGCCACAATTTTGTAGCAAACTCATCATGTTTATTGTTTTTAAAAACTGCATTTTTAAAAACTACTGATATAACATAAAACAATCTAAAATAGAAATCCCATTAAAAAAGCAATTTGCCATTACCTATTGAAACTGTGCTACATTAAGCAGATATGATTACAACAATATTAACGTTTACAAAGCTAGGAAATGAGATTTTCCTGAAAGATTTTGGATATTTAATATTGAAATCAGCAATTTTTCAATATACATTTCCAACTATTGGAGTAAGTAGCCTCAAAAATTTACTGAAATATGATTGATTGAACACGAATCAAATCCATCTCAAACTTTAGCAATCATGTGCTTTTGATCATTTTGTCACACTACACAGTGTGAATTAGAGCTCATGTAGTCCGAAAAACTAGACTGTCAAGCCAGAACATGTGCTAAATGTCATCGTACTTGAGTGTTCATGCTCAGCTTTGAAGCAACTGCTCAGTAATTTGTGTTGCAGATTTTCCCTTAAATAAAAACTCTGTTTAGCATGTTGGGTCATATTTTGTTTCTTCTTTTCCCTCAGCTCTTTTCCATTGATCTTGTGCTGCTTTGCTTTTTATTTCAAACTGATTCAATGTTGTTTTTATTGAAAAAACGTATGTCACTTAAAAACAAAAATTTTTATGGTAGGCATCAAAATTAATTCAAATTTGTTGCTTGAAGTGAAAGAGCAGTTTGATTAAAAACAGTAAAGCCTTATTTAAAATAATAAAATTTTGAAACGTTTCGGACTTAGCTATGTCCATCATCAGTAAAAAGTAAAATCTTATTCAAATAGAAATACTTTTTACTGATGATGGACATAGCTAAGTCCGAAACGTTTAAAAATTTTATTATTTTAAATAAGGCTTTACTGTTTTTAATCAAATTAAGTAAAACTGCCGTTCAATCAATCCCGATGAAAGAGCAGTGGTACAAGAAATGATTTTGTGAATTTCAGCTTTTAAATTTTATACCCATTTTTTTACAGGTTCTTGAAGTTGAGCATTCAAAAAATGTAATTGATAGATTGGAAGCTCAGTTACTCAATGAAATCATTCTTTTATCATTTTTTGAGCTAGATTTTTGAATTCCTTGGGTCTTAAAACCCCTGTCTAGCAATTTTCAGCAGTCTCCTATGACCACAGATAAAGAAATTACAGATTTTAAAAAGTTTTAAGCATGTGCAATGAGGTGGAACAAGCAAAAATAGCGTTTTTTTAATGATCATAACTCCGTAAATAATTGGAGTTTTTTGAAAAAATTTTTTGTGTTCTTGGTTTTTCATTAAGATCTACGATTGTGCCAAATTTCATCAAAATAGAAAACATATGGCGTAATTTTGCAAAAAAATTTGCTCATTTGGCATGGAATGGACCTGCATAACTTTTTTGATTTCTTCATTATCAAAAGTAGAAACATGATTTGAAAGTAATGCAGCTGGAACAAGCCTTTCGGAGAGATACCACAGGTGATTTTGAAGTTTTTCGCTAGCAAGTGTAACAAAACTTAGAAGTTTTTGGACCAGTTTTTCAGATTCTGGGATACATTTCGCTTGGTATCAATAAAGATTTTAATAACAATAGGTCATTTGCTGGTGCATCTGCTGCACTAATACATGTGAGCCAGGCTTTTACGTAGAACACACATAGAAATAATGCCAGACTCCTGATGTTTTTAAGGTGCTCTTGATCAAAATCCTTTCCCACCAGCTGTTTATTCGGCAATGCCATCTTCATGGTATATATCACTTTTGTCATCCATCATGCATGATGGTAAGCACCAGGAGCTTGAAACAAGAATGTTGCACCGGATGGCAAATTCCCACCAAGAAATAAGAGATCCAGTTGTGCCAGTTCTAAATAATCTTGCCGAAGCTTTGAATTTGAACTATTAGCTATCCAGTTATGCAGAAAATCTGTAGTATCTATGGCTAAAGATTTAAGCCCTCGCTGATTACGATGTAACTTGATAGGGGAGTAGTTACTATTAAGCTCTGCCCACAACAATACAAGCTTTTAAAATTCCTCCTGTTGTGGAGAAGTGGTTGCTCCAAACACAAAGGAGCAAGCGGCTCTACAAACCAACTTCATAAACATGATGCCAGCAAGCAAGTTGCAAAAGATTTTTGCTTAACTCTGATTCTAGTTGAACAGCAAATTCCTTTATTTTGACCAGAATTTACCGTTGTTGTGTCGAATACCAATGCTGCTATTCTGGAAAGAGGAATTTCGTATTGATGCAGCATCTGCATTAAGACAAAAATGTACTCTATTAAGCCAGATATTTCGCATACAATGCATGCTTCTCTTACAATTGCAACACATATAGTAAATAACTTATAGCGTGAGCAAGGTAGAAACTGAAATATGATATTCAATTGTGTTTGGTTCATTAATCAAGGAAAACAAGCAATATTGTAGTCTTGAAAATAAATGCTGCATATTTTAACATGCTCTTACAGTAGCAGGTGGCAAGTGGCAATAATCTGCATTGCTGTACTATTACTGCAATAACCATTTACCAACCTCAAGTATCTTTTTAGCTTCATTTTCTGCTGTGGATGCTCCATCTATTTCAACAATGTTAAGAAGTATTCCTTCTCCATCGGTTCCTTGTACAAAATGAAACACAAAATTTCACTGATTATAAATTGTGATAGGTCTCTGTTCAAATCCAGTATATATCACTTAATTGTGCCCTAAGAAAAGGTTGGTCAATAGGGCGGGTCGTTTTTTACTTTTTTTTCAATAGTTTAGATGGCTATCGATCAAAAGTGGCACATGGGTGAGAAAATATCTTGTAAAAAATTTGAGCGATTTTGGGGGTGCTTTTCTGTCCCCGCCGGGGGGGTAAACATCCAGTTTTTGGCCAAAAAGGGCATGGTTTAGGAAGTCGCCCCAAATCGTCATAAATTATATTATTTACATTGGCTAGCGATAAAATGGCAGTGCTAGGTCCCCTACACACGTAGATATAATTGTTTTTATGGTGGCTTAATATTTTCTGGTCCCGCTTTGCCAATACGTTTTCTGATATTTTACAAAAATTTTGATAAAATTGTCGCTTTTTGCGGTACAGATAATAGGCTATATTGATTGATAATAATAATGCTTTGCATAACAAATTCTTGCGTTGTTATGTACTGAGGATATTTTTAAACTATTATCGGCTTTTCACGGGGTTGAGGGGGTACAAATCTTTCCAAAAAATGGGTATATTTTACTGTACTTAAAATAGCCATATAGTTTAAAAAATTTACTTAATGTTGATGATTTCAATTGAATAATTTTCAGTTAGGGGAGTTGTTGATATAAAACGGTATATCTCCATTTTATCTCTTTCTCAGATATGCTTAAGAACTGAAAATTAGAAATATTTTCATTTATCTACACAAAATGGTATGATTTGCAGATGTTTGTTAAAATTAAGTCCGCAGATACTGCGTTGGTATAGACAGAAAACAAAAACTACACAAAGCAAACAATCACAACATTATCAATCCGTACGGGTAGCTCGGGTAACTACAGTTTATCAACGTGCACTTGTCGAGGAGCCAGTAACATTTCGTATAGGTAACTAAAGTTTATCAAGAGACAGCAATTAGTCTGTAGAGCCTCGGCTTGTATCAGCTACAACCAAGAAGTCTTTCTTCGATTCAAACCGTGGAATCTTTTTTCTGGATTCAAGTTTTGCTAGGATGTAACCATCTCTTTCTGAGGAGTTTACCAAACAACCGGAAGCCTCAGTCACAAGCTTCACAGATCTTTCAACAGCCTGCGTGTGACAGGGCAAGTTCGGAAAAAGTTCTTCCGGAAGTATTCTTAATTTCATGTTATTTTCTATCACAGCACTTGAAAGACCATGCACTAAAGGAGGTTCACTCACTCCAGTGCATTGCCAATCAATCATTTCATAATAATGATTGGAGTCAAAAAGCAGTTTCGGCACAATAAATGTGCACCTTCCTTTAGAAGAATGTATTCGAGACTTCAGGATTCGCCGCCATCCCAACTCGCGGACATGCTCCTCTTCATCCAGTAGCATCGCTAACAAAACGTTTTCAGGATGCGCAAAGAAAGCATTTCGTTGCAAAACTTTGTTAACGATGTCACGAACTCTTTTAGCTTGACTTTGAGAAAAATTTAGCAGTTTAAAAAAATGTCGTGCGCCATCTGAACACTTATTGTGTCTTTTAATACTAAACCACACAGGAACATATACGTTCATGATGTATTGTACCAAATCTAAGAGCACAGAAGATGGTTCAGAGGAAGCAACGTATAGCCGAAGTATTCTACATGCTGCTGTTAACCACCGGGAATGATTAAGGGGCCCTGGTTTTTGTGAAGCCAGTTGAGTAGAAACAGATCCATGTGTTACAGCTTTAAACATGTTAAGAAGATATTTTTGGTCGCAGCTCAAATCTTTTTCATCAATCTTTATTTCAGGAGCCGGTATTGCTGTGAAATTAACGATGTCTAACTGCTCGCAATTAGGAAGCTGCTTTCCTATCATTCCAGCAAAGTGTTCCGGCCCGCTTGTACCTCCATCTAGCTCTTTCATCAGATGTCGCAATGGTAATTCGTTCGTGTGGAGTAAACAAATGATCCACTGTAGAGGCTTGTTTAAATGATCTTCTAATAGCTTTATAATTCCATTTTTACAGCCAGTATTTACTGCAGTACCATCACATCCGATTGCTTTAACAGTTGAAAGAGTTATCTCATTTGAAGTAAAATAATTTATGATGCCTTTGAATATTGCCATGCTCGATCCTTGAGTTGTTGCAAAATGACCAACGTATTGAGAATCAGGTTCTAAAAGAAGTGTTATGTGCTCTTCCACTATTGTTCGTTGGTGCAGAGTACCATTGATTTCTTTTTGTGTAAGTGTTTGGTCTTTTCTACCATCAAAATATAGGCTCTGCAAGTGGAGCGCTTCTTTGTTTGCGGCCAAACTGTTCATTCTGAGTTTCTTTCTGGCTCTTTCGATCTTTTTCTTGTCGATAACGGATGTTGTATCACTTTCAGTGATTACACCGGCATCTTGCAATAACGAGGAAGCAAGAAAAGCAGCTGCTCGATTAGAAACACCAGTGCGATCACATGCTTCTGCAAGAGCTGAAATGTCACGAACATGTCCTTTTGGTCGTCTTTTGTGTGGACGGAATTGTTGAGGAGCGTCGTAATCGCTGCTTTCGCTGCCACTTTCTTCGCTTGTGCTAGAGTCTTCAATTACGTCCACAGAAAAAGAAGTTTCATTAGAAGCAGGAAGTGGAAGATACTGCTTAGCTCTTGCCGTTCTCCTTTCGGTTCGTTTTCGATCTGCAACCGTTGTAGCTTTGTCTACTCTATCAATCACCATATGCCGGTCTGATCTCTGGTCACTTAAAAAATCACGCTCAGCAGTAGGGACACGATGGTTTGGTCCGCAAGTACACAATGTAAAATCAGAGCACTTGCATGCACTTATGTCAAATAAAGTTTTTCGGGCAAACTCTTGCATTGCTTTCACTTTGTTATTAAAGTTTTCACTAGCTTTACATTTAGATTTCAAAATATTGTTCATATTAAGTCGGTACTGTTGCAACATGCTTGTTATTCTTTTTCGTGAAAGATGCGGAATGGATGCATGCTTCCACAAACTCTCCAATTGTTGAGAAACAACAACAGCAATATCCTTAAATGATGGCTCCTTCTTTCCTTGCCTTATTTCCAGTCTCACATAATGATAGTACTTCATCACGTCTTCGTAGGTCGGCAAGTTTCTCCAGCTGATGTCTTTTGGAGAACCAAAAATTGAGCATTCAGAAGAAGATATAGTACCTAATTTACTCATTGCCAAAGTGCGGAAATTGAAATAACGATGCTTAAAAGGTATCACACTATAACATATTGCAAAATATTTTTAAAATTGTTGGGTGTTTAACTTGCTATGCAACAATGTGATTTCGAAGCTGCTTTTACTGAGCCTAAAGCTGAAATTGGTAGTAAAAATTCTAGCCACTGCAGCTCTGTTTTGTTTCTATAGTTATTACTTTCTTATTTAAATTAACTTTTCTTAAAATTATTACCAATACTGTCTACTGAAAATCTACAAATCAAGACTATAAATTACTTGCTGAGTAACTGATAAACTGCTGCATGGCGATTGTGGTCATGCCACCCACTATGAAGAAATTTACAGGAGTCAACAAATAAATGAAAACCATTGAAGCAATCGTTGTCAACATGCCAGTTGCCACTTAAACTTATTTCATTCAAAGTTCAATCATAATTACCGCATACCGGTAATTAACAGTCTGTTGTTTCATTAATTACAGGGGAAAGTTGACATAATTGTGTTAAAAAGTTCTTCACAGCAATTTAAACAGTAGCCACAATTACGCAATGACAATAGCGGAGATTTCGTCAAGCAAAGTATATGGCAAAAAGTGCCATTTTTGTTCAAAACTTTCCCCAGATTCAGATATAAAGCGGGACCAGAAAACTTTAAGCCATAATAAAAATATTTATACCGATGAGTTGTATGGACCCAGCACTGCCATTTTATCACTAGCCAAAATGAATTTTTTCGCTATGACGATTTGGGGCGACTTCCTAAATCATGGCCCTTTTTACCCAAAAAATGGATTTTTACCCCCCTGGCGGGGACAGAAAAGCACCCCCAAACTCGCTCAAAATTTTCACAAGATATTTTCTCACCCATGTGCCACTTTTGATCGATAGCCATCTAAAATATTGAAAAAAAAGTAAAAAACGACCCGCCCTATTGGTCAAGCCATTCAATGTGTTGTTCAATTGACATAAACTATTTCTACTTGGATAAAGAAAATATTAGCGACTGTACAAGAAACACAAATTAAACAAATGACTCCAATAATGCATTCTTGTTACAGGAAAAAGAAGGTGAAATAACAAGTTTTGAGCAATACTAGTTAGCAATTTGTTGTGAATCATAAGATTTGTTTCGGTCTTCCTCTACTACCACTAACTTCAAATTTCAAAGCCTTCACCATCACATTTTTATCTTCTTTCCTCAAAACATGACCGAACCACCGTATACTGCTTGCTTTAGCCATCCTATCTAGAGACTCTTTCATGCCCAACATGTCCATCAACTCCTTGCTGTTTCTTCGATCTAATAGCTTCACACCACACTTCGCTCGAATCATAGCTCTTTCTGTTCTTCTCAAAATTGCCATCTCTTTTTCTCTCAAGCACCATGCTTCACTTCCATACAACATAGCTGATGTTACACAACTTTTGTAAATCTTTCCTTTTATCTTTAATGAAAACCGTCTGCCTTTAAGTATTTCGCTGCATTCCCTGAACTTCATCCAACCAATTCTTGATCTAGTTGTTACTGCCGTTTCGCACCCATCAGTTGCATTCAATCTGTCACCTAGATAAGTGAACTTGCTCACAGTTTCCACACCATCACACAACTTTTCATCTGCTGATCCCTTGAAGTTATTGACCACGCTTCTACATTTCTTACAAACAAAGTTTTTGTTCTCATAAACTGCAACTTTCTTCTTATCCGTGCATCTTGCGTGGACCCACTTACCACATGCAGTACATAACACGGAGTTAGACTTAGATCTATCTTACTGTCAAACGCTTCTTCCTCCATCCCACTCACCATCAACTTTGTCTTTCCAAGATTGACTCTCATCCCTTTGCTTTCAAACGCCTCTCTCCATTCATCAAAGTTCTCTCTCAATTCTTCCATAGTTTCCCCCATTAGGACCAAATCGTCTGCATAAAGAATTTGCTTCTTCCATCCTTTCCTTGCATTTTCCGTTACTTCATCTATCACCATTGCAAACAACAAAGGTGACAACACAGATCCTTGGTGTACACCAACTTTCAGAGGAAATTCTTTCGACAAACCCGATCCAACTCTAACTTTCATTTCTGCTCCTTCATACAGACTCATCACCGCCTTGACCAGGATTTCAGGCAAACCTTTCTTTCTCATTGCCCATTCCATCACTCTTTTAGGTACTCTGTCAAATGCCTTTTCCAAATCAACAAAACACATGTACATTCTTTTGTCTTTCGCTCGATGTTCTTCTTGCAACCTTCGTACTAAGAATAAGGCATCAACTGTCCCCTTTCCAGGCATAAAACCAAACTGTACTTCATCAAAATCAACTATTGCTCGTATTCTTTTCTCCAACACTCTTTCAGTAATCTTCATGCCATGTTCAAGCAACTTCACTCCTCTATACGAACCACAGTTCATCACATCTCCTTTTCCCTTAAAAATTGGACCACAACGCTGGTTTTCCATTCATCCGGGATTCTCTTTCCATCCAAAACTCGTTTGGCAAAGCTGTAACATCACTTCCTCTGCAATTCTGCCGCCTGCAACAATCATTTTCGTTGTTACTTCAGAGAGCCCTGCAGCCTTTCCCTGTTTCATTTTCCTGATCGCTTCTCTGACTTCTTAGCAAGAAACTTTCTCTACTGGCCCCTCAACCATGCAGCGTCCACCTTGTGGTCCCAAGCATTTTCCTCATTCATAATTCTCTCCATATGTTCCTTCCATATTTTACATCTGAAACCAATTCTTCCATCTCTACCCTTAATCCATTTTCCTCCTTCAACATCTTTTCCATCCCTTTTCATAAATTTTACGAATTTGAAAATCTTGTTTGGTTTCCCATGTAATTCTTCCATTTCCTTTTCAGCTTCCGTCTTCATTGCTTTAGCAATCTTTTTCTTGGTTTGATTTTTTATTTTTCTATAGAATGTTTTGTGTTCTTCCAGCCCAGTTTTGCAAAACGTTTTGAATGCTTCCTTCCTTGCTATAGCATTCGTCACTTCTTCATTCCACCACCATTTATTTCCTCCATTCTTTCTGACCTTCTTCTTCCCACATAGCTCATCATTTGCCGTCAGAATTCCATCTATAAAAGATTCCCCCAAATTTGTTGTTTCAACATCAACTTACTCCTCAACTCTTCTTTGAAAATTTTCTTGCATTTCCCTTTCTTTTAATTTCCAAACCATGTGCTTTACCCTTGATTCTTTCTTGACAACTTTATTCAGTTTTCTCTTATCCACATCAGCAACCAACAGTCGATGTGTCAATTCCCATGGAATTACCTTTACGTCTTTCAAAATTTTTCTGTTTTCTTTACTAACTGAAATAAAATCAATTTCAGATTCATTATTGCCAGATTTAAATGTTATCTTTCTTTTGTCCGTCTTCTTAAACCACGTGTTTGCCACACATAATTCTCTTTTGTTACCAAACTCAAGTAGCTTACTTCCTTTGACATTTTTCTGACCTATTCCATTTCTGTCATGAACACCCTCAAAGCCTTCTATCTCTTCACCAACATGTCCGTTAAATTCTCTCAATCCAAATACCACTTCACTAGGATTTTGTAGCTCTTATTCGCCTGCCAATTTGTCATAGAACCTGTACTTTTTTTCAAGCGGCCTCCCTACTTGTGGTCCATACACTGTTATTACTCGTATCACTTGCTTTCCAAACGCTAACACTATCACCATAACTCTGTCACTTTTTCTCAGGACATCTACCACTTTCTCACATTGCTCTTTTACCAAAATTTCAACCCCTCCGATACCAGAGCTGTTTCCAGACCACCACAATTTATACCTTCGTCCAAAAATTCCAAAAAATTGAGTACCTTCCTTCTTCCACCTTACTTCTTGTAAGCCGCACACATCTACTTTCCTCTTCCTCAACTCAACACACATTTACATACCTCCACATCTCTTCCACAAAGACTTCCAATGTTCCAACTTCCAAGTCTAATAGGAGAATGTTGCTGATTTTTCGAACGAGCCCCTCTACCTAAAACTCAAGCGCTCCAGGTTGCAGGTTGACGATCAGTGATAACCCTGGAGTGACTACTCAACCGACCAAGCGAGACAGCCTGCCCAAGGGGTTGACTCTCTTCTATGCTGTTATCTTTTAGTTGTTTATTTTTCATGGGACCATACATTTTTGGAGCAAAATTTCTGCGGAGAGCATGCCCTTGCTTACCTACAACCTCAGTTTTAAGACATGAGTGGTCTCGAGGCGCAATTCTCTCCCACAGTTTTTGAAATGGTACAAAACTATGCTGACATAGTTTAGCCGACACAACAACAGTATGTGTAACATAGCTACCATTTTATAGATCATATTAAGGGTCATATATGATAAAAATTCAATTTTCATAACGTTTAGCGAGTCATTGCAAGTATCTCAGATTTCTCTTAAGTAAAGCGATTATAAATACGTGGTCTGCAATTTCCTGTTCATTGTTTCGCCGAAGAGCAAGATCTAAGTTCATAGATGCAACCGTCAGAGTCATGTTCATAGCGCATGTAACGTCAGAAATCAGTCCTTTTCGATCGGAGTTATTTAAAGGGGTAAGTTTATTCTTCATATATGTTTTAAGGTTCTTGATCATCATTGGTGTTTCCATTTCCACAAATCACAATGTATGTAGGTATAATATTTCTTAAGATTTATATCAATTTACAGGTTTTGTGGGAGGTGCCGTTTTGGTTTTGTGTCTAGTCCTTGACGCAATAGGTGAGGTGACGTGGAGTGTTGCTCTTTTGACAAACTCCAGGCTTGAAATTGAAAAAAATGTAACAGACTCACCGATTTAAATTGTAGTTGTGCTGATGTTGCTTAGAATTTTCGGTGAATGTTGATATGAAACAGTATCATCCAATCGCTGTAGCGTCGTAAGTCGGTATTTCGAGGTCCGTTTTATTGTATAAATTGTGAATTGTCGGGTTTACCAATTGACGTGGTTGTTGTGTGCGTCAGGGTCACCAATTGACGTTGTTGAGTGCGTGTTTCGTCATTTCATTTTTAGTTAATACCACACAACAGTGAATTTTAAAGATTATGTCTTATTCAAATAGAAAAACAGAAATTAATCCGTTAAATTAGGCAAATCCAAATTACAATATACTTTAACTTAATAAATAATATCTTAATAATAATTGTTATCGTCAAATACATGAGCTCTACTATGCACTGTCTTCTCTCGGTATCTCATTTTCATCTAAATGACTAAAATTTGTTGCTGAGAGAAATTCAAAATTACGGAAGTTATAAAATAAAACTGTGTCAAATTGATGTGAAAACGGATGTGAAAGTTTTGCAATTTTAAGTTTGTGTTGTGAGAATATAAAATTTATGAAATACATCATCGAACTACGACACTACCAAAAAAAAATTTTCCAATTTTTTTCGATTTTTTTTCGTTTAAAAGGTGAGTTGCCCCCTTAAAACACAAAGGAAAAAAGTCAATCGTGGAGATGGGCATAACGGAAGATGAGCTTGCACATGTTGGCAAAGACCTTTTTGATATTTGATTATTTGGCAACCAAGGATTTGGAAGCAAGCAATTGCAGCTCTTGCAATGCGTCCACGATCGATTATAAACCATTGGCACATTTGTTCAACACGTGTCAAAAGAGGTGAACAATTGGCTCTGAAATAGGTTGCATCATCTGGGATGTGGGAATGCTGTTGTGCAAACCAAGCAAACTGTTCTTCACCCATTTGTTGTGAATTTCATGACGTTTCTTCTCCGTCACATGAAATGCTTTTTCCTGTGAAAACACAATTGCAATTACAAGTGATTTGTTTTAGAAGCATCACATTACATGGTTTCAGAAACACCATATTATATTTAAACATCATATATACATTAAATCATATTTGAGATATTTATTATTGACACTTGCATCATTCTTTGCCAAGATTATGTGACACGTGTAAGGTTGAGGTGTTGGATGAACGTTGGCGGCATTCAAACGAACAAGTTCATGCTGTTTTCTATCTTTGAAGATATCACTAATGGAGAGCATTTTAACACATATGTTTCTGCAATGATGAAGAAAAGATGTTTAATGTTGCACAAACGAAGAACCATTGTTATTGAAAAAAAAACGAAAACTAACCACTACGCAGTCTGGTGCAATATTAAAAATTAACTACACATTAATGTCATTTTATGCCATTTTCCATAACGCAATCAAGTGGCGTGTGAAGAGATTTTGCTTAGAAATGCATGTTGAAAGTTGCGTTATTGCAATGTTTCTTGTTTGTGCAGAGGGGCCGAAATTGGGACGTGTTTGATGATCATTATACACGTTTGCATAAAACCACATGCATTTTTACACTTAATCACAAACAAAGATAACGTATGTCCTCAAAAATAAAGGAAAACACTTGTGCATGATGAAATATTTGCAGAAATGTGTTCGAGTGTGACTGAATGAAGAACAGTGAAATAATGAAAAGTTTGCAGAAAAAAGGAAGCCATAGTTAAACGTTTTTAAACAATGAATGCACTTTGAACGTAACAAAGTGAATGCAAAGCAATATTGAATGATACAAAGGTCAAGATGCAGAGCCGCACAGTTTGTTTAAATGCGCAAAACGTCACAAAAGGAATTGCAAAAAGCAATTGTAGCAGTTTGAATGTTTCAAAAACTGACGTGTTTAAAAATGCAAGAATGTGTTGTGGGGCAACACTGGAAATGTGAGCAAGGTTTTGTGAATAACAAGTCATGAAACAATTTCACACTTGTCTGTGCACAATATTACATAAGGTTTTGCAAAGTCAATACGGCAGAAGTTGGTGTGTTGGCATTCCATGTGGTTTGTGCATCCAGTTCACTCATTGAGTTGAAGAATGTTTCGCATTTTCCAAACCTCTTGTGCCCACTGGGATCGCATTGCAAGAAGTCACAAACTGTTTCATGTCTGAAAATAATTTTGTGTGAATGATCGAAAACGAACATGTTCGATTGCTTGAGCAAAGGCGTATTGTGTTGAAAGAATAACTAGACATGTACCAATGTTTTGGAAAGCAGTTGTTGCAATGTCATTGACCAAACAGATAAGTGTTTGCTTGCAAAATGTATATTAAAATGTTATAAGAAACAGCTGCGCCAATTGTCGCATAAGCTTGATATTACTGATGAGTTTTGGCTATGGTTATTAACAAACTTGGAAATGTTACTTACATTCTGATCCTTCATTCAGGCATTGTTGTAAACGATTGAATTCCAAGAGAGAACGTAAAGGTGAAAGAAACAGGTTACAGTGTGTTCATTTGCTTGTATGTAACGATATGGTGCTAGCTATACACATTTAATGCAGGATACAGTACTCACTACGAGTATATCCTGAAAAAAAAAACAACGTTTGTGCATCATGAAATATTTACATCCATGTGTTTAAGTGCAGGTGAACACATATTTACAAGTGAATACTGTGAAGGAAAAGAAGTGACATTGCTGAAACGTTTGAAGTAAACAAATGTGTTCTGCCAAACGTCTCAGCAATGTTAACACGAGTATGTACAAGTATGTAGAATAAAAAATAAACAATAGCATAAAGAAAGAGATACAAAAAGCATAAAGATAAAGAACAGAAAGCACTGTGACGTGTAATTTGTATGAACCAAACTTTGCAAGTGAAAAGTGTCAAGGAAAGCAAATGACATTGCTCAAACTTGTAACGAAACAAATGTGTTCTGTCAAAGGTTTCAGCAATGTCAACAAAAATCTTTGCAATTGCGTACAAGTGAGAATTGCACAATATGGTGGATATGCGTGAACAACAAAAAGCACTGTAAGTGTGAAATATTTACTGAATTTACAGATCTAGTATGGTCAAGTCATTGCAGGCTTGGGTTGTTTTTGGATCTTTTTTTTCTTTGGCTTTTGCTTTGGGACGATTGGATTGCATTGTCACTGTCTCTAAAATTTGACCTTTTGTTTTGCAAGGAATGCTTCTGCGTCTTTGAAGTCTTTTTGCTTTGCGTCAATTGAATTGGGTGGTCACCATCACTCAATTGACATGCAGCAGTTAATGATCGTTTCAAAATGTTTGATGTGCTTGAACCAAACGAATTGGAAGATAGATTGTTCAAGCTTGTGCTTGGTTTTTCTTCACCACCACAAGTTGTAGGTACGCATCGTGAAATCTTTCTGGAAACGGCTTGCCTTGAAAGGTAGGAGGGAATGTAATTAAGTCATCATCGTCGCTTGATTGGGCAAGTGATAAGGTTGGTATTTTGGCTGTGGTTTTGGTGGTTGAACCAGTTGATGTTGAAGGTTGGTTTGAGATTATCTGTTGCACTTGATTGGGTCTTGTCAATTATGTTCCTGAATTCTTCGTAACCATCCAAGTCTGGAAGTGGTTTTCTGTCACGTTTTTGTCTTCTTGGAAATGGATGTAGTTTTGTTTTGCATGTGCTTTTCAGAATCGATTTTTGCACTTTGGATGTGATTCGCGTTGGAGTGCATTGGATGCTGCCACATGTGTTATCACTTTCTCTGCAGTGCATGGTGTTTTTGAAGTTTTCGTGAGCAATTTCTGTTTTGCAGTCATGTGGTTCTTCAGCTGTTTGCATGGTTGCAATGTTCGGGTTTGAAGTGTTTGAGTTGGTTGTTCAAGTGCATTCTTGGAGTTTGACATTTCTGTGCAACAAACTTGCAGAGGTTGATTGTTTTTGATTTTCCATTATTTCACACAATGAAATATGAATAGCTAGTGTTACTACAGGTATGAATAGCTAGTTTAACTGCAGGTATATCCTGAAAAAAACAAAACAAGAACGTTTGTGCATCATGATTAAGTGCAAGTGAAAACATATTTACAAGTGAAAACTGTGAAGCAACACTAGTGACATTGCCAAAACGTTTGAATGAAACAAATGTGCTCTGTCAAACGTTTCAGCAATGTTAACAGGAATATGTACAAATATGTGCAATAAAAGTTGAAGAAAATGGTGCATGAGAATGAAGAACAAAAAGCACTTCTACTTGTAATGTCTATGAACCAAAAGTTGCAAGTTAAAAGTGTCAAGGAGAGCAAATGACATTGGTGAAACTTGTCAACAAAAGAAATGTGTTCTGTCAAAGGTTTTGCCAATGTCAACAAGAATATTTACAATTGCGTACAAGTGAGAAATGCACAAAATGGTGGATACGCATGAACAACAAAAAGCACTGTAAGTGAAAAGTATTTACAGAAGTTAGTTTAACAACATGTTTTCAGATGATCTGTGGTCAAGCCATTGCAGGCTTGGGTGTTTTAGGATTTTTTTTTTTTGGCTTTTGCATTGGGACGATTGGATTAGATTGTCACTGTCTGCCAAATTTGACCTTCTGTTTTGCAATTAATGCTTCTGCATCTTTGAAGTCTTTTTGATTTGTGTCAATTGAATTGGGTGGTCATCATCACTCAATTGACATGCAGCATAGATGACGGTTTTAAAATGTTTGATGTGCTTGAACCAAACGAATTGAAAGATAGATTGTTCAAGCTTGTGCTTTGTTTTTCTTCACCACCACAAGTTGTGCGTACACATCGTGAAATCTTTCTGGAAACGACTTGCCTTGAAAGGCTAGGAGAGGGAATGGAATTAAGTCATCATCGTAGCTTGATTGGGCAAGTGATGAGATTGGTATTTTGGCTGTGGTTTTGGTGGTTAAACCAGTTGATGTAGAAGGTTGGTTTGAGATTATCGCTTGATCCTGTGATGAAATGTCTGTAGCGCTTGATTGACTTTGTAGAAAGGGATCCTCTTCATTTGTTGGCATGCTCTTGAGTTTGATGTGCATCAATGCACTGCATGGAAAGAGGTACATTTGTGATTCCTTGTGTTGGTTGCATCTGGCTTTGTGTTTGTCGCATCGTTTTGGAGAATCTGTGAAAGGCTCTTCTTTGCTGGTGAGCTTTTGATGTCTTCTTTGGCCGTCTGAGTTGACGCTTTGGCCCATTTCATAAAGTTCTCATTAGTTGGATTTTGGCAAAATGACTGTTGCGTTGTCGATGGTTCATCTTTTAAGATGTTTTCAACGACATCTTTGAAATTGAGCAAACATGCTTTTGCTGCCTTTATATTGATTGCCAACTGAAACATTGCTGCCCCTTTGTAAAAAATTCGTTTATGATGGCTTCATCTATTTCGGTGATTGTATCAAAAAAATGTTGGAGGTTTTCCAGAGGGTTAGTGTCAATTGTGATTCCATTGCATGCATTGACGAAGAGTTTCAAGTCTGAAAATAAATCAGTATAAGCAGTTAAACAGTGAACATGTATCTTGATTCGCTAAATGTTTTTTGCACATGTGGACAAATTTGTCAATATTATTACGGTTGTGCATTACATTTGTTGTTGTGTGTTTCAGCAAACACTTAAACTTTGGCATGGTGCAATTGAAATTTCAAAACCCATTAGAAGCGGTTGCACAAATTGCTGCAAAAGGAAAAAGTGTAACGTGGTGGCGACTTTCAATGTGTAAACTTAAAAATTTTTTAATATAACTCACATTGTGAAATTTGATCAAGATATCCTTTCAGATGTTCGAATTCTTGACTCAGCATTTTTAAGATCTTCCAAATCGGTCGCCGTGCCTTTGTTTGCTTCAATTGATTCGGAAAGCTCCGAAGCAGCAACTGATGGGCGACATAGCCATTCACAATTAGCTTGTCGCAGGTGAGTGAGAATGAAGGCTTCTTCTGTGCAACCTTCATCAGTTGCTGCACCATATGGATGGCGGAAGTCCTTGGGAAAATGTCGAAAAAAAGACACTTTATTGACGTTCATAGGTCCGTCATTCCTCTTTTTCGGTGACTGAAATGGTGACCACTGCTGCTTGTACGTAGCCATAAAGTGTGTTTTTAGAACCTATTCAGAACTAAACTGCAATGAAGTAATGATACGTTACTACCTCAACCTATATCATGAAAAATTCAAAAGTTTTGTACTTCATTACTGTACTGTTATTATTATCGTTGGTAGGAAATAGGGATTTAAGCAAGAATAACGTGATAGCGATCGACCATTCCTTATATGTGGCTAATTGTCTCAATCAAATAATTCAAATCTGAGCGCTGCATTTGCAGAAAAATGGTCATAACGAAGTACAATGGGTTTATTTCTGCAGCACATCGACGAAATTTGGTTCGCACCGAAAACTGTAAAATGCTTCCATAGCGAATTTTTAGGCTCGGCTATACTGTGTGTAAAATCGCAAACATTCGAGCGTGTCGGTAGTTTTTTTGAAACAACTGACTGCTTTTTCGCTGGTAAGGCGATACGCTAAGTGTACCAAATTTGGTTAAAAATAAACTAAACACAAACTTTTGCGTTCATGATTTTACGCATAGTGTAGATTAGAAATAGACAGACAGCATCTGAGCGACTTCTTACTTGCAACCAGCATTCTCAGTTTAGACTGCGACACAGTTTGAACTATGTCGGCGGACTCGTTGCTTTGATGGACAACTAGAACAGTGTTACAAATCAACACAGTTATTCATGTAATATGCTGACATAGAAATGGATCGAAAAAGATTTCCTAAAAATAATTTAGCGTACTTTTTACTGTAATAAACATTTGACATTGTGCAGTTTGAAGTTGTAAAATTGATTCACACCAGCCGATCCCCCGTTTTCCCAGCCCCAGTGGAAAATAGAATTAAAAATCAAACGGAAAAAAAACTGAAAAATGTAATACAATTTAGCTTATTTGCATATGTTAAAACTTAGCCAAAATTTGGCCAGTTCTAACCAAAAAATGCATCTGAAGCCTAAATTACATTACAAAATGCAGAGTTTTAGAGCTATTGCATCATGCAGGTTGATGCCAATTATAAACATTTCTAAGGCAGTTAGCATGTACCACATATTGCAATAAACCATAGCATATAGTCAGTATATGGCTGGCAGTATCACAGAATTTATAATTGCCATAAACGATTGAGGTATGGTGCCATTACCTTATGTAAGTATCATAATGCTGTAAAGTCAGAACACAATTATTAATCACACATTGTGTTTTAACACTAATATTTCATTCACACTAACACTCATTCCAGTATATGAATGAAGTGGGTAAAAGGAGATCAAATCATCCACACACAAACAGGTGTTTGTAAAATTGACATGTGCGAATAGTTCATAAACAACATAATAAATTCCCAAATGAGGCATAAACTTACCTATGCAATTCTCGACTGCAAACCAAAGTTTATCATGAAAAATAAACACAGCGATAATTTTCCCAAGTTTTAAATCAAAACTCATCTTGTTTGTCACAACAAACTGCTTTGCCTTATACAAAGTTCCTTTGTATACAGCCTCCATGCAAAACGTACATTCATTTATAGGGATGTTATGGTGAAGCAAAGTTTAAATTACACTTTCAGAGTAATTTGCTGCAGTATCAACCACTGGGGCTAAATGTGGTTGAAATAACTCAGTTTTATGCAAATAACCTTGAAGCATTTGGTGAGTTTTCGCCAAAGTGTATGACACATTCACAAAATTACCGTTGGAGCAAACAATATCTTTGAAGTAAGAGTGCTTACTCTCGAAGTGGAGTGTCCACATGTGAATAAGTGGACCAAACTGAAGAAGCAGCCAAGGAAAATGCATCATGTAGTGGTGCTTTGGCCTTAATCAGATGTGTGAAAATATAGTTGACCTTGAACCCATGTACTCGTCAATGTATTCAGATAAACAGAATATGTCTACATAAGTAATTTGTGGAGCGCTTAATATTTCAACAATTAAACGTAAAAGCAGTACCATTTGCCAAACATCATCACAATGACTTTTGACCTTGTTATGAACAAGCAATGGAAAAAATCTGATAAAGCACCAAATCTGACTGGCATTTTCACTTATCTTATCGGAATGCTTGTTGATTGGTATGCATTTGGACTTTCTGCTTATGGGGTCATAAGGAAATTGTGAAATAGCATGATTTAAATAAGCTTCTGTAAACCACTTTTTCTTGATAAAATATTTTAAGCATAACATTAAGTCATATTTGGCAATTCCTTCAAATATATCATGTTCTATGCAAGGGGGAAGCCCAGGGTTACAAACGTGAAAATAGCTTAGTGTGTTGAAAGGGATGATGGAGTTGATTGCTGCTTTCAACAGTTGCAACTGCAGCAGCATATGAAGCAACTGTTCTGAAAGGTTTTGTAGCATGCATCTCAGTACCAAAGTCACAAGTTTGAGCTAAACAATATCTACAACTATATCCTGACGTACTAAAATTAGTCAAAAAGCCACCGATCCAGTGGCTGCCCAAGTTGTCACCAGCTATGGCAAATACGCTTCCATGTATGCATTCACCAAGTCCAATATCTAAACCTTCAGTTTCTAGCAAATGCAAATCTTTTAAAAGTGGCTGAAAGAAAGATTCCATATTATCAACATTAAGATATTTCTCTCTACACAACAACACTAACTGAATGGGATTAATGCAAGATCTAGCATAGGAATGCAAATTTCCCAGTAGGTAATACATAGCGAAAAGCTTGTGAGTCGTTTTGGCAGAGCCCACAACATTACATATCTCAAAAAGCATCTTGATATAGGATAAGCTGTATTGTTGGCTTACCAGAATTGAACAGTCTATTAGTTCGATAAACTAAGCCATCTGTAAAGTCATTTAAAACTGAACCATTAAAAGCTGGTCTAGGAGTTAAAAACTGTTCACAAACAGCAGAATGTGACAACAGCACTTTCAGTGACTGCAAAATAGGAACATACTAATATGATTCCACCAAACTTTGATTGGAAAAAGGAAGGTTGTAAGCAACAGGAGCAACATGCGGTATCGCACTTTCAAAAAATTGATTTCTCATGTAATCAGAACGTAATTCGCCTTCAAAATAATGGCTTGTACCAAATGATGATGACACAGAATCAACAATTTTTTTACAAATACTTTCAGGTAAATTTTCTTTTTCAAAAACAGCTGTAATACTTTGTAGAACATTTTGTTTTTGGGTATCAGTAAACCAGTGATGTTCTTAGTTATTTTTTCAACTGTTAAAGCTGGTATTAGATGCTGGTTTACTGGATTATCGCATAGATAAGAGCAGCATTGCATAACCAATTAGAGGTGTTTCTGGGTTAGTGTTGGCAACAATACTTTGACTGGTGTCTAACATTTCATCTTCTATATTGTTCATATCTTCATCAACAAAGATATGATCTGCTTCAGAATCAACAGCTAATGTATAAGCATTTTGTTCTCGGTGGTATCTGCTGAGGTGAGACGTAAATGAAGAAATCACATTGTAAGTTTTATTGCATCCTGATATTGGACACTGGACAGTAAAACCCTCAACAATATGATCTTTCAGATGCTTAATCAGACAACGAGAATTATAAAAATTCTCATGGCAATTACGAACATTACAGTATGAATTAAATGGCATATCATGTACAGTGCTGTTCATATATCAGAGACACCCCTGTGATAATTGGTATGTTTGATGTTTGCCGCCAGTTTTTTGCTACCTATGTTGGTTAAAGGTGGGAAAGTTATATATCAATGTAAAGGGTATCTCTTCAGCATATCATCAGGAATACATTTTTGAAAAAAAAAGTTAAATTGGGCGGATGTTACCGCTTGAAACGCCACCTAGTGCTAGTTTTACAAAATTAACTTCTACCATGAATAACAATATTACAAATTATTTTCTCATTCAAACTGGCATTTTTAAAAAATAGTGTCGCTACTCATGCCCAATGTTATAATTTGGGATCATGCTACTATGTCGCTTTCGTTCGGTCATTGTGACGTCACAAATACATCAATTTTCCGTGAATTTAGTAGGGTCTTGAAATTATTGGGTCTTTAAGCCAAAAAAATGCTATTAATTAAATACTTTTACGTCCTAACGCCCCAAAGGGTAAGATTTATGCAAAAAAACTCTAGTTGTATGTAAAACTCACTTTCTGCAAAGTTTTATGCAGGGTTGCCACATCGCAACCCTTATACACATCGTGGACCTTATTACTAGCTATCCAATTACGATTCAGAATGAATGTTTGTAGCCTTACTGAAAACATTAGTGATATGAGATATCACTTTAGTAACTCTTTTTCAAACGTGGGTGGCCTTGAAAAAGGCCGTTTATGTTGCGGAATACAAAACACACAAGTATCTTTAATATTTTGTTGGCCATCCTTTATTTTCAATCACCATCTTGCATCTTCGGGGGAGTGAATCTACAAGTTTTGTCAATTCTTCAGGAGAAGTTACTCTAAACCAAGCTGCAATAACTTGTTCAATTAGCTCCCTCTTTGTTTTGGGTTTGTTTTTGGAAATAATGCAACTTATCCTGTACCACAAATTTTCAATTGGATTCAAGTCTGGTGATTGGGCCGGCCATTCCATTCTCTCCACCTGATGGGATTCATACCACTTCTGGACCGTCTTAGCACGATGGCATGGCGCATTATCATCTTGAAAGATCCACTGATTGTCGGAAAATAACGAGCGGGCACTTGGTAACATTTTTCTTTCTAGCACATCAATATATTTTGTGCCATTCATCATACCAGACACTACCTCAAGCCTCCCGACACCATTTGCAGCCATGCATCCCCACACCATGATGGACTGTGGATGTTTGATGGTTGGAGAGATGCAATATGGGCGATATTGCTCTTTGGGCCGTCTCCTCACATAGTTGTTCCCAGCATGATTATTTACCGTAAAAGTGGACTCGTCACCAAACAATACCCTATGCCATTTTTCCACAGGCCAGTGGACATGAGAGCGAGCCCACTCCAAACGGCGCTTTCTTTGTTTATCTGAGAGCAACGGCTTACATATAGCCTTGCAACCTCTAAGACCATTTTCTAAAAGCCTTCTTCTTACTGTTGGAGCAGATAATTTTGTACCAGTGCTTTCCCTTAGGTCCCTGGATAGTTCGCTGGATGTCAACTTCCTGTTTGACAATGAAAGCCTGACGAGAGTTCTGTCCGTTCTTGTGGTGGACTTACGAGTTCTCCCTGGCCGAGGTTTGCATTTCGACTCTCCTGTCTCCTTCCAGCGTTTCAACACACCTCTTACACCTGTTCGAGATAATCCACATTCCTTTGCAATAAACTTAATAGACTTTCCTTGCTTGTGGAGATAAATTATTATCCCTCTTTTCTCTGGATCCTCTTCTAACAGGGTCCGGAGAAACTGCTATGTTTATGACATCACAATAGCACAACGGTGGCGTGATCGTGGTGTGACCACACATTATAACATTATGCATGAGTAGCGACACTATTTTTTAAAAATGCCAGTTTGAATGAGAAAATAATTTGTAATATTGTTATTCATGGTAGAAGTTAATTTTGTAAAACTAGCACTAGGTGGCGTTTCAAGCGGTAACATCCGCCCAATTTAACTTTTTTTTTCAAAAATGTATTCCTGATGATATGCTGAAGAGATACCCTTTACATTTAATATATAACTTTCCCACCTTTAACCAACATGGGTAGCAAAAAACTGGCGGCAAACATCAAACATGCCAATTTTCGCAGGGGTGTCTCTGAAATATGAACAGCACTGTATGTAAACTATTATGCAAGATGAATAAACCTATGAAGTAAAACAATAAGCAATAAGATTACAGCACAAACATGCATAGACAGACACCATATTTTTATCACAGCAGAGATTTTGTAATGATTAATATACAGGGTGATTCAAAAGTCTCCATACACAGAAAATGTTGTTTTTATTTGTATAAAACAATTTCATTAAATGACAGACTCGATGTGGCCACCATTGTTTTGAATACCACTTCTTCTTTGATCTTCAACTTCTTCTTTGATCTTCAACAGATCCAGTTTTTTTAAACTTCACAAAAAGTTTTGCTACAGTATCGTGTGTTATGCTGGTTCCATGTTTTCTGTTAAATTCTTCAGCAATCTTGCGGCTACTTCCAGACATCAATATGATTTCAATTCTTTGTTGTTTGGTCAATAACATCTTTAGGGTACCTAATAGAATTAATTACAAAAAAATACCTAAAAACAAAAAAAATAGAATTAGAAAATATAACTAAACAATAAATAATTTATGCCTTTGTATGGAGACTTTTGAATCACCCTGTACAATAAAAAAAATCTCAAGGCAATGAAGACTGCGAGTGGACCTTTTAATCTTCCAAGTCAAGCAGACCCCCTAGTAATCCAAAGAATTTTAATTCAGTATGATATGTGTGATATGAATGATGCCAAACATATCGACAATCACAAGTCAGAGAAGATAATCAACGCCATACAGTGATAATGAAAAAGGCAAAAAAGAAAACAGAAAAGCTACTGAATAGATAGTGAAATGCCAAGGCCCAACGGTTTCAACCTTAGCGATAGCAACAACTTAACTTCTCATGAAGTATGTGATTCACTGATACTAAGTGACAGCTACTAGAAAAAACACTGTTCCCTGTCTGAGGCGACTCGGCAATTCAGGAATTGCCACTAGGTTTGAGAAAACAGGCTGTAATCTATCACAGCTTAACAGATAAGCTGATCAGTGTATTGCAACTGCTATCACGTTTCAACTGGTTTCGGTAAAGGCAGCAGCTATGTTTCTGTTTGAACTTATACACAAAGGCCCAACAAACCGACCACCTTTTACATCATGTACTCTACAGATAACAAACTGCAACCAGACTAAAATCATGGCGACTACTATGACCATAAGTAGAGCAACTTGGATCGAGATGCAATCACCTTGCAACCAGTCCCTACACCACTAAAACCATATATTAGGAACTGACTTCAAAACCAGAAGGATGTCACTTCCGGTACCCCAGAAAAGCATGTGGAATATCTTTCCACACATCTATCCAGATATAATGAAGTTTTTTTCGCCTCTTTCAGAACCAATAAAATTTTGAAAATATTCATTGGGATATTTTCATCTGGTATTGTGGTTATGACATCACAGAGCCTATAAGTCCTCACAATCACCATAAAAGCTCTTGCAGACTGAACCAGTTTATGGGTTATTTTGTAGAACAGACACTATCTGACTGCTCATGCTTCCTTCAAAAGATCAAGACATACAAAATATATCAAAAAAACACAACCTCTATACCAGTAGTCTATATTTACTCCTACCAGAACGATTCGAAACAGTGCTGCCACTGCAATTTTTCAAACATCACAAGATTTCTCCTAAAAAAATCAACAGATTTGCTTCAAACATCAAGATCCTAAATCGATTAGTTCTAACAAAATCTGGACTAGGGATGTCCATTTCAGAATAACTACGTATTCTTGAATAATTCTAAATCTTTTTTTCCGAATCCTTAACCGAATTTTAAATCTATGAAACGGCTGTCAGTACCATTTTGATATCAATTCAGCAGTTACCTGCTCAACTACTGCAAAACAACAAAAGTCCAACATCTTGTTTCATTTTCAATGAATGTATAGCCCGTACAAGGATTACAGCAATGTGAATCACATGATTATTGGATATTCTCATTCTGAAATGCTTTATCAGTTTCCTGAATTTTTAGTTTTCAATTTAACTGCCATTTCTAGCAGTTTTCAAGGAAAAACAGGCCTTCAACCAGGGGGGCTTAGCCCTCCTAGAGATAATCAATTAATAATATGTGTATATGGTGTATTAATTTCCTCCCACTCTTAAAACATTTTTGCCCCTTTAAGCATTTGCTTCTAGTTGCAGGCCTGAAAAGAAACCAAAGCATGTACAGGCAGTTGCATTTCAGAAGGCTAAAAGGAGGCATGCCCCACTTAAATTTTACAAGCACAGAAAACAATCAGCTCCAAAATATGTACAGGAAGTGCATTTTACACTCATGGCCAGTTTGGCCACCCTCAATTTTTTGCTTGCTACTGGTATGGCAGTGTTTACAGGAAGTTCAATAAAGTCTTATTGCAGTGCAGAATATTCAAGGCTCCAACATGGGAGCTCGTTAAGCGAGACCACAAGGCAGACACACTTAAACCTGCACTAGAAAATTGATGCGCAATGTGCATACACGCTGTTGCACAATTTATCACTTGCAGTGTTTCTTCACAACTAAATCTAATCCTAAAACTGGAACCGGTTCAAAAAGGAGCCGGTTTTGTAGGATTCTGTATTCTGAAATGGACATCCCTAATCTAGACCAATTCAAGATAGGATATAGTGCCGGCGCCAGAGCTGTCAATGTGAGGGGGCCAAATTTTTCAGTTGGAGGGCCAAATTATTACGACCAATTTTAGCACTACTTAGTTTTCATACTGTTAGTAATCATGTCATTAGTACATAAGCTATAACGAAATGCTGTATTAAAGCAATGTGATCGGCAATTATAACGACAAATCTCGCAATGCGATTGGCAATTAGCCTATAATCCTGCACTGTAAAAGTCAGTAAATATACTGCAAAGAAAAATTAAATGAAACCAAAAACACGATTTCGGTACAAGAGATCAGAACTACAGGCTAGGTACCAGGGGCCACGTGTTGCATTTGCAATTGTATAAATCCTGCCCTAAATATAGTGTAATACTGAAATCAAGACCAAAAGACAAGCTTGCCAACAGTTTGAAATTATTGCCTATTCAATACCACTGTTAGGGCTTATTGTTATCTTCGTTTTAAAACAGTTGCAATCTTCGGCTGCTATTATGAAATTTTCTTTGAACTGCTTCTTTCAAAGCACCAGAAAGTCGTTTTGTTATATCGGTTTCAAACGCCAAATGGACAGATGGCATTTGCGCTTATGAGCCATCGACAGATGGCGGTATGAAAAAACATTCTTCAAAACAGAGAGCGAATTTTCACATATTGCCATCGAAGTCCCAACAGTAACAGCCAGTTCAAAATGCAAGTAATACGGAAGGCATGGTTTTGAAGATGTCATGATATTTGCTAGATAACAATTCACCAATAGAAATAGAGACTCCAGTCTCTTTTTTTAGGTTTTCAACATATTGCTTAGCGACTAGGAACTCCGATTCCACAATGGGTAAATTTGTAAGTTGCATTAAAGGCTTTATTGCAGTAACATTCAAGAAATTGCAGTTGTTAGGATCTACAGCTTGTACAGCAAGTGCAAGTTCCGTCTGTCTTTCACCAAACCTGTGCTCCATCTCTCCAACAACTTGATCGATTACGCTAAAATACAATCTCCGCAGAGCAGCTTCATTTCTTGCACTGCGCTGTCCTGTAGTTTCTTCAATAACGTAGTCTTGGTGATGAATTGGTTGTGTTCTAGGACGTTTTTCAGGAACAGTAGAAACCGATGTTGATAAGCAGCTGCTTCAAAGCTCTTTGAATTTATCTTCAGCGCGAAGGTCTCTAACTCATTGCATTGATGTTTGAATAAGATGACCGCCCGCTGAGCTAATCGCTATGCTGAACTGTGTGCATCTTGCACAATCAGATACCAATCAACTGTATGATGATGACAAGTGTCTCATGATGTAGCAAGCCACGCATGGTTACTTCAATCTTACGTTCAGACAGGGCCGAGTCGATTAAATTCAGGGGCAAAAATCTACCACAGTTCTGTTCCAGTGACTTTTGCAGTTCGACGTCTGACATGTCTTTTTTTTTTATTCAACCTACTCCGTTTTAGCTTTTCCTGCAACAAGTCCTATGCTGAGGCAACAAAACACTTGTCAGAAGTAGGGTTGCCAAGCTATCAAAGTAGGGGGGCCTGGCCCCCCCTTAGCGCAAGCTCTGATAGGATACAAGCTAGCACAAAAATCAGTTTTCAGTAAAATGAACTAGCTTACCAATCACAGCATTTGCTTTTTCTTCAGTTTCTCAATTTCTCTTGACTTTGTATGATAAAGCTTACCAGTACGCTGTACTATATACTAACTCTAAACTAAGCACCTATAACTTATTATTTCAGACTTACATTTAAACCAAATTTTAACATAAAACCAAGGATGGCAGTACGGTACCCCTAAATTTTTGCTGAAAAGTATGATATGCTTGTACGGTACACACTTTTTGTGAAGGTATGGATACAGTACGTTGGTACGCTGTACGTTGGTACGCAGTACGTTGGTACGCTGTACGTTGGTACAGTACATTGGTACTGCACATACCTACATTTGTTTCTGTTATAAAATTACAAAAATATGTTAATATTATGAAAAAATATTATGAAAAGGCATATATTTGAGTAAAATTATTTATTGTTTCAATTACCCAAAAAGTTTGCCAAGCTTAATTTACATCAAGTTATTTCACAATAATAATTAAATACTTTTAAACCAAACATTTTTAAACACCAAAAGTGTGTATGAGGTGAGTTTTTCTTAATGTTTTAGAAAAATTATTTTAAGTTGATCCCCTGCTGCAAAAAGGTTATCACTAATTTATTTCAAATTAATCTTTTTTGTGCAAGGTGCTGAAAATTTTGAACACTATCATGTTTAAAATTTATAATGAAAACCAGAGAGAAAGTTTCTCGATGGTTTTCTCTAAACAGGATGATAATGGTATATTTTTGGTAACATCATAAAGGTTCAAATTTTGTTTAACTTGGCTTTATGTTGACTGATGAAAAATGGCAAAATGTCCAAGACGAAAAAGATGACACTGATGATAGGTACCAATACTGATTTTTATGCGGTCATAATTGTCATTGTTAAATTTGCGACCTAAATTTTGATGAGTGACTGTGACATCAAATATATACTGTGAAAGCAAATGAAAATGTGTGTCGGTATACAGCGACAAATGATAGGCTTGTTTAATGAATTTAATATAAATAACACCTGTTTTTGTAGTAAAAGGAGAAAATCTCGGTATCACACAACCTACTCTTAATCCCTGTTTTTAACATATGGTTAAAGAAAATGGGATAGGTTTCAGAAATTTTTCACTTTTTTAAAGCTACACCCATTTAGAAATTCAATAAATTGCAAAAATAGGAAGACTTGGATACTTTAGCCTGATCGATTTACAACTCAAGTACGAAACAAGTTACAGTCGTGGCCAAAAGTGTAAGACCATCTTGAAAATTTTTGATTTTTTAAGACATCGCTTTTGTAATTGATGGAAAGTGAACATATACAGCACAACAAGTACATGATGCAAACAACAAACATTTTTTGAAGAAATATAACACGCATTAACGTCAAACTTAGCCAGAATTTCAATATTTTGTTGGACCACCCTTGGCCCTGATCACAGCTTTTAAACGTTTAGACATGCTCTCCTCAAGACTTTGGCAGTATTCAGTTACTATTACTTTCAACCAAACTTCTTTTATGGCTTTTTCCAAAACCTTAGCATTAGTTGGTTGTCTTTCGAAAACTTGGTTCTTTAAATCTGTGCATAAATTTTCTGTAGGATTCGGATCTGGACTGCTTCCAGGCCAGTCAAGGATTTGAATTTTCGTTGACTTTAAAAACTGAGTGACTTTAAAAACTGACTGCATGAAAACTCTACAATTATGGAAGTTCATGTGTAGTTCCAACGTATTTATCTGTGAATTAGTGTATTGTTGGACATTATGGTCGTTCCAACTGGCAAAAGAAAAAGAGTCCAGCTGTTCCATTGACTGACATACCCCCCATAAGTCATGACACTTGGGGGGTACTTCATGGCTTGTATTGTGCATCTTTCATCAAATTGCTTTCCAATGGGTCTACGAATGTAACGCTTCTAGGTAGTGAACTGCAGCAGCTGCACAGTTGATTCATCCAAAAATATTACTTTGCTGCTCTGCTGTTTTGTACATTTTGCATTCTTTTTTGGTGAAACCCAAACGCTAGTTCTTCATAGCCTGTGTTAAGCAAGATTTACGTGCAGGTTTGAGAGCTTTTAAGCCAAAATCATCCATCAAGCGTCGGATGACAGTCCTCCAACTAATTTCTGTACGTTTTGCCAGCATTGCAGATCGAATTTTGTTAGCAAAACCCATCGGTGACCAAACTGCTATTCTACGAATGATGTGGTCGTCGCTAGGGGTGTTTTTTTTGGTCAACCAAATTTTTTGCCTATTGAGTAGCAAGCAGCCTGTGTTTTGAAATTTTACGACTGCATTATGAACAGAGGAATTGCTACACTTCATTTTTTCACTGATTCATCGTTTGGAGTACCTGTGCTTATGCAGAGCCACGGTTAAAGCTTGCTAAACTCCTGAAAGTGACACATTTTTGCCCATTTTTAAAATTTTTTAATCCTTAAAACTTTAATATTAATTAACGAATTTTTCAAAAATAAACTCAAATACAACTAAATTCATTAGTAAAAGTATCATTTTATTTTTCTTGGGGTAATAAAAGTGATTATAACGAACTGGCAAATCATTATGTCACCCTGATGCAGCTCGTCAGATAAAAACAACAAAAATTCACATTTTACCAAGTGGTCTTACACTTTTGGCCATGACTGTAAAAAGCTTGCGCATTCAGGTTAGTTTTGAAGTGACGTGGTTTAAAAGATATAAGGATTTAAGCTCTTTAGACTTTTTTTTGCTCTAGTATTGCCACTGATTTTTAAATTACTTACGTAATTTTTATGATGCTTTGTCTGATACTAAAATGTCAGTAATTTTCCTTACTACAGCTTCAATCAATATGAGCTTTAGAGGCTTTGATTTTATTGGAAAAAATGCTGGGACTTAATTTACAAGAAGGACATAATTTTCTGGACTTTTTAGCAAGAACATTTTGTCATGACACTTATTCTGCACGGACTCTAAAAGTTTATACTAGTGTATATTTGTTTGTTTTTCTCTGCACTGACAACTCCCAGACCAACCTTAAAAAACGTTTTGAAGCTTATTAGTTTATTAGTAGTTTTAGCGTGAAGTTAATAAGCAGTAATACACGTAGGAAATTGTTCAATGAGTAAGAGACAACAACGCTATGGAAGCAGCGAAAGTGCGACGCTCATCTAGTCTGCTGCCACCATTGAGTTATGAAACTTTCGACACATTTTTTGAAGCAAAAAAACAACAAAACACACACATGCGACTAATATTTACAGCTACAGCACATACAAACCTATACATTCGACAAATATTTACAAAAAAACACACATACAACTGAACACACATTTTCAAATATATGTACAAGGCTGTGGATATGCAAAAAGCAGATATTTGAGATAAGTAAAAATTCAAAAAGTTAAAAAAAATTTTTGGTTTGAACTAGTCATTAGGGGTAATGAGATAAATTACTAGTTTTGATATTCGTGAATTAGATAATTCTGGTAGTATTTAACAAATTTATGATATGGATATTGTTTTATATCAACTGGGATCACATTCCAAAGTTTTGTGCCACGGAACAGTAATGAACGTTTGCCTGCTGTAGTGTTAACAGAAGGGAGAAAATAACACTTGGATGGGCTACTTCGAGTATTATAGAAGTGGATTTCATTAACTGGAGTGAAGTAATTTTCTGTAATGAATACCGTATATACTCACCTATAGGTCGCGCCACCGTATAGGTCGCACTATTAGTTTTGTGTTAAAAAAGCTTAATTTAGAGTTGACTCGCACATAAGTCGCACTAAAAATCTAGGGATTTAAAAATCTCTTTCCCTAGCTTTTTTGCACAGATAACTTCGAAAATTAAAATAAATTTTCGAAGTTATCTGTGCGAAAATTAAAATAAACTTCGAAAATTAAAATAAATTAAAAACAAATAACTTCGAAATCGAACATTAAAATTGCAAAACCATTTTTTCTCAACAAAGCGGGAAAATCCAATGCACGCTGAGCAGTCGTAAGTGCGTGTGCGCGCATGAAACTGTCTTTTGAATATATTGCAATAGCCGAAAACTTTCAATTTTGTTTCGACTTGGTGGCGATTTGCACTTATGTCGAGCGGATAGGTCGCACCTATATTAAGAAAAAAGTTGCGACCTATACGCGAGTATATACGGTAAATTAGGCACCTTGAATTTGTGATAGCGGTACATGAACTTTGCCAGTTCTAATCTAGCGATGTCTGAGACTTTCAACATCTTTTCGGCATGATAAACTTGATCTAATTTTACATAGTCGTTCCATTTAATACCAGACATAAGTTTTAAGATTTTGTTTTGCTGTTTTTGTAAGGGTTATGTTATTGTTTTGCTGGAGTTGCCCCAACACAAGACTCCATATTGTAAGTAGCATTGCGCAAAGCAGTTGTAAACTAATTTTAAATGTCTACCTGAAACATAATTTCGAAGTTTTGCTATAATGCCAGCAGCTTGAGACATTTTTTTGGAAACATGTTCAAAATGTTTTTCCACTTCAGATCGTCTTCAAATATAATACCAAGATATTAGTAAGAATAGCAGTTGATGATTGGAACTTTGTTTATTGTTACTTCAAAATTTGATTTAGCATTTTTGTCATGTGAGATTATCATGAATTTGGTTTTTGTGTAGTTTGGAGTTAATTTGTTAGATTTGAGCCAATTGTCAATGTTAAATAATTCATCATTTACTCTTTTATTAAGGGTGCATAAAGTTTTGTCAAACATAAATAAGGCAGTATCATCTGCATTGGGTCTGGTGTGAAAAGTAGTAGAGGAAGGAAGGTCATTTATGTAAAGTGAAAACAGCAAATGTCCAAGGGTAGATCCTTGCAGAACTCCACATTTAATTAATTGTGTGGAAGATATGTCTTCTTCGATTTGTACATATTGTGATCGATTATGTAAATAACTTTTTAACAAATCTCCAAAACTTCCTCTCAGGCCAAATTTGTGCAGTTTTTTTTTTAAAAGTATGTCATGATCAACTGAGTCAAATGCCTTGGACAAGTCTAAAAGTATTAAGCAAGTGTGGAGCTTTTGATCTTTTTGTGCCTGTAACTGGGTGTGTACATCACAAGCAGCATGTACCGTAGAGTAGTTATTTCTAAAGCCAAAATGTTTATCACTTAAAAGGTTAAATTTAGCCAAATATTTGTCAAGTCTATTGTATATTATCCTCTCGAAAAATAGCTTGTTTTAAGCATGTAGGATATACTCTTGTGGTAACACATTTATTGAAGATTTAGGCCAGAAGTGCTGCTATCGGTTCATCGGCTAATTTAATGAAATATATTGGTATACCATCATGACCAACTGCTTTTTTTTGATTTAAGGAATAAATTTCACGCCACCCATCATATGAAGTGATTGGTTCAAAGAAAAATGTCTTTTCTCAAGATGAAACAGTTGTCAAAGATTTTGTCCTACTGTAATTTGAGATTTTTGATGCCATAATCGGGCCAATACTTACAAAAAAATTGTTTAGCTCATTGCTTTTGAATCGGTTAGCCCTGTACCATTGTCTGTCACAAGCTTGTCAATGACATAGGTGTTTTTTTGATTTTTTTCTAATATTTTGTTAATAATTTTCCATTGCTGTGATACATTGTTTCTCGATTCTAGCAACAAGGACATGAAATAGGTAATCTTGCTTAGCAATACGCTTAACTGTAGTCAACTTGTTGGAATACTGCTTAAATTGAGTGATTAAATCTGAGTTGTTGCGTTTATAACATTGATTGAATAATCTATTTTTAGTTTTTATTGATTTCAAGATTCTTTTTGTTACCAAGGTTTAAGGGCTAGTTTTCGTTCCTTTCGTGAGTTAACGGTGCATGCATATCAGTTATCTGTTTAAAAGAGGATATAAAATTGTTCGTTGCCTCGTGTTGTTGCAGTTTGGTAAAACTCGGCTAAAGTTAAACTTGTCTCTCCCGGTTAGCCTTCATCTATTTCGAACAGTTCAAACAGTGACAAAACACAAAGACAATAGAGCTAAGATGTTAAGAATGTTGGGAGTCTTGCGGTGATGGCGCAGATGATGACGGTTTTCTAAAATAAATATTATAAACTAAGTTCTAAGCCTACGCAGTACTAAATCAAAGTTATCGTTACAAAAGCATTAAGAGATCATTAAATTATGATTTATGAGTTTAAAAGAATTAAACGAAACTAAACAATATTGCAAATACAACAAAGCACTCACCAAACTGTTTATTGATCCAAATTGCAGCTAAAAAGATCAGCAAAGAAAGAACGCGGGTATATAAACAACTTTGAACTTCTGACGTCATTAAATCGACGCGGGGTTCTGAAAAACAAAAAGCAGGTCAAATCAGCAAAAAAGCGTGAGAATGGCAAATCAGACTTCTAAAGCGGTCAATAGTTAAAATAATTCTTGTATGTAAATTAAATTTTAGCTTGGATGTAACACCTTGTCAATATCATCATTATCATTAAAACTGAAATTTTCTACCATATTAAATATATCCCTTACAAATTTATTTCTGTCAAACTTTTTTAAGTCTCAAACTAACTTTTTGATAGATTGTAGTTGATGTTGAGTTTTGACCAAAACAGTACAAAATATTGGCAAATGATCTGAAATGTCATATATTAAAACTCCTCCATGTACTTCATTTTGCAACATGCTTGTGTATATGTGGTCTATTAAAGTTGCAGAACTGTCGCTAATTCTAGTTGGTATGTTAATAATATTGCAGCAAGTTTCTGAGTATAACTCATAAAGGTGGTTTGAAATAGTTGGTTTATGGTTAGCAGAGAGGATATCGATATTTATATCACCACAAATTATATAGTTTCTTTTTTCATAAGATAATTGATTTGGGAGTTTGCAGTATTGCTCCTAAAAAATTGTGAAATTATTTTGGGGATGACGATAAATTACACTAAATATTAATCCTTTAGCTCTTGTTTATCTAATGCAATTTCTACAAAAAGATTTTCAGAGTCAGGTGAGATAAATGATAATTCGGGTTTTCTGATGTAGTTTAATTTCTGACTTACATACAAGGCAACTCCACCAGCATTAGATTTAGAATTTAAATTTAGCAAATGGTATCCTTGTATGTTAGCCTGTCCCAAGTTGCTGTCATCATTTAGTTTAGTTTCAGATATAGCGATTACATCTGGGGATTTATTCAAATCATAAAGTAGTTCTTCTATTTTTTGTTTGTTTTTAATGATAGATCTGACATTGAAATGAGTTACAGATATCCCCAAATTATTATAAGTATCATAATGCCTGATTAGCCATTCTACTGATCTATATTTAGAATTTACATTGATTAAGTTTAAATTAGAATCCAAAGCTTGAAGGCAGTCAAGCTTATTAAGTTGTTTCATTACATCAGTTTTGGTCGAAAACATATTTTGCAACTCGAAGTTATTAAGAGATTGGAAAGGAAACATTGACATCAGACACTGATAGCAAAAATATGCTATGTTAAGCTTACCTTTATCCTGCAAGTTTGAGCATTTGAAACATATCTGCATTTTGCATTCACAATATGTTACAGGAAGTCTTCTTTTTTCTATAAAGCCTTTACATATATTACAGTATAAACCAGCCATTAGAAAGGATACAGTAATCTTTTAAGTAAACTAGTTTTATACATTACTACTACACAATCAAGTGCAGATCATGTTCGTTTTTGATCAAAACTGCTTTGGTTTCCTCAGCTTTTCTCACAAATACATTGCCATTAACAGTCCAAAAAAATTCGTAGTTATTCGTTTTTACTTGCTGCTTTGCCTTCCAGAATAATATTTTTCAAGTAGGGGTTAGATTTTCATTGATGAAGATTTTGCTTGTGCCTTCAACCGAAAAGTTCTTCAGATCAGCGTTGCAAAATAGTTTCCTATTGCGATAAACTTGGTTGCGAACATCTCTACTTAAGAAACGCACTATTATTGAAGGAGGTGGTGGTGTCTCCGTTCAATACCATTTTCAGTGTCTGCTGTGCATTTAGGTTTAACAGCAAGTCTGTGGGATGTTGATATCTGATCAGCGGAGAGTTCTGCATTGACGAGTTTGGTAATTTCTTCCATAATTTTGTTAGTATTTTTGCCGTCTTTTATTGGGATCCCTGAGATTTCTAAATTTAGCCTTCGGCCGTACTGTTTAATCGCGTCCACCTTCTCTTTTTCTTTATCACCATGCGCTTCCAATTTCATAGATTGACTTTTTAATTGCATATTCTCTTGTTCTTGCAGTTTGTTTGTTTTCAAGTTTTCACATTCAGTCACTAAATCATCGTATTTAGCAGAATTAAATTCTTGACTACTTCTTAGTTCTTCAATTTTGGCTTTTAGTGCTGTGATTTGTGCCAGATGTTCGGATTCCCATATTTTCATTGCATCAGCTACAAGTTTTTTGATTGAATTGTCATTCACAAGTTTTAGTTCGTCGACATGCTTGACTGCACCCTTACTTTTTCTGCTCATGTTGATGTTATTTTTTTTATGACGCAATAGAGCAAATTAACAATAACAGATTAAGCACTAAATAGTCCTAATAGCCTTATTCAATTGCTTAGGCCTATCACCTTATTCAAATAGAATACTTAAAACATATAGAGACAGGTTAATATAAAAATAACACCTCATTCATAGAATACACTTTCATATTTTCCAGTAGTGTAACCAAGACCTTGCTATGGAGGAGGGCTCAAACCATAAGATAAAAATTGTCTGTTAAAAAAAAAACATTCAACTAATGTCGTTTTGGAGGTTAAGCCCTAGGTGCTAGACAATTATTATAATTTTTTGAAAAAATCTCTCCAGTTTAACGGCATTTTGCATGGTTTTAAAGCCAAGTGATAGAATTATATTGCTCACACCCTTCATGCTCCTTACCTACAGATCAAGTCCAAAGCAACCTTTCAAAAGCTTGCTTATTAAAGTTTATTTTTCTACGTTGACTCGGCTTAAGAGAGGGTCAGAGTTATTTGCGAAACAATTGAGGTTACAAAAAAAAAACTGCTGATTTTTGTGATGTGCATATAAAAGAAAAAAAATGCAAACAACAAAATCGCAGACCAGGAGGTCACAAAAAAAACAGTTGTTACTCTAGAAAAAATAATTAAAAATAAACTACCCATATAAATCTAAAAATCCAAATTATTGCTTCTGTTGATTCAGAATCTCCATCTGTATGGCTCTTAAGTCCCTTATTTCGTTGACTAAATATTGGATCATCATTTGCTGCTGATTTACGTGATGTGCATATGAAAGAAAAAAAATGCAAACAGCAAAATCGCTAAGAGCACCGTAATTTTTAAACCATGCGTCATGATGATCCAATCCATCCATGTTTCACGATCTTCATTGATGTTGACTGGAGGAGCCAGACCAGGAGGTTACAAAAAAGCAGTTGTTACTCTAGAAAAAATAATCAAAAATAAACTACCCATGTAAATCAAAAAATCCAAATTATTGCTTCAATTGATTCAGAATCTCCATCTGTATGGCTCTTAAGTCCCTTATTTCGTTGACTAAATATTGGATCATCATTTGCTGCTGATTTTCGTGATGTGCATATAAAAGAAAAAAAATGCATACAGCAAAATCGCTAAGAGCACCGTAATTTTTAAACCATGCGTCATGATGATCCAATCCATGCACGTTTCATGATCTTCATTGATGTTGACTGGAAGAGCCAGACCAGGAGGTTACAAAAAAACAGTTGTTACTCTAGAAAAAATAACACAGGTCAACAAAATTAAAAAAAAATTCTTTCTTCCATGGAAATAGTCATTTCTTAAAGATTTTTGGGTGCTGAATCCGAAAATGACAGTAAAAACCTTCGATTAGCTCTTGTTTTTGAACTATTTTTGATTTTAGTTTTTTACGAATGAATACAATAACACTAATTCGGCAACAGAATTGTGCATGTTCACAAACGTATTCTTTTGGCTTTCCTGCTGTAAGGCAAGTTTGGTTGATCTCTAACAAGAGTCCAACAGTAATCAGCTAACATTAATGGGCTCCATCTTCCTTGGTACCGCTTTTCCATGACTGCAATATCCTGGTGGAAACGCTCCCCATGTTCATCGCTCACGTCACCCCAGTTTGAAGAAAAAAAATCCAAGTGCGAATGTAAGAAGTGTATTTTCAAAAACATGTTGCTTCCCATATTTTTGTACGAATCTATCATGTGTTCCACGAGTTCAATATAATTTGGAGCTTTTCTATTTCCAAGAAAGTTGTGTGCCACATCTCAAAATGCATTCCAGGCAACTTTCTCTGTCCCAGACAAGGTGTGATCAAAGTCTTCATCCTTTAGCAGTTGGTTGATCTGAGGTGCAACAAAGATGCGTTCTTTGAGCTTTGCTTGACTTAATACATGAAACTTGTTGCAGATGTACTTGAAAGCTGCTTCATCCTGATTCATTGCTTTTACAAAATTTTTCATCAATCCAAGTTTAATATGCAATGGGGGAAGTAGGATCTTTGATGCTTCAACAAGTGGAGTGTACTTACATTTTTTGTGCCTGCTATCAAAGTGCTTCTTTTTGGCCACTCTTTTCTCGAGTAATGCTCATGTCTTGCACGACTGTTCCATTCACACAAAAAACAGCAATATTTTGTGTAACCAGGCTGCAATCCAAGTAGTATTGCAATTACTTTCAAGTCACCACACAGTTGCCAGCAGTGCTGTTCGTAATTTATGTACTGTAAAAGCTGCTTCATATTCTTGTATGTCTCTTTCATATGAGCTGCATATCCGACGGGAATTGATGGCAACATGTTTCCATTGTGCAGCAACACAGCTTTCAGACTTACTTTTGACGAATCAATAAACAATCTCCATTCTTCTGGTTTGTGGGAGAATCCAAATTCTTGCATAATACCACCAACATCTGTGCAATATATAAGTCCCCCTTTCATGCTAAACAACTGACCCAAAGTCTGTTAACGAGTACGAAAACTACAATAAATTGAATTGAATGACTGAACACATAATTAAATAACTAAATTGAAACCACTTTGAAGCAAGTTCCATTGTTTCAATCTGGAAGCCAACAGCTCGGCTTTGACTTTTGGCAAATTTAAATCCTTGACAAGATCATTCAGTTCACTTTCATTGATTAAATGTGGTTCAGCTGTAGTGTTACCAAATTCACTCTTCTGGATGTGCACGGTTTAGAAATGCTAGACTCGTCACTGCTCTCTGCATAATCTGAACTCAATAGATCTGCTTCTTCACATGGCTCAGGAATAGGTAGCTCGTCACAGTGAGGAACAGGACGAATTGCAGATGGTATGTTGGGATACTTTATTAAAGACTTCTTCCTGTTGAACCCTTTTTTCATGGAAGGCGTGAGACAGAAGTAACAATCGTTTATGTGATCCGTAGGTTCTCGCCAAATCATTGGCAATGCAAATGGCATTGCCTTTCTTTTTTTCTTCAGCCACTCGTTAAGGGCAGTCACGCAAGAGTTGCAGCATATGTGAGGAGCTCAAGGCTTGTCCTGATCACCGACTTTACAACCAAAGTACTGATGGTAAGCCTTTTTAGTTCTAGTGGTCAAGACACACTTCCGCGAAGACACAGTAAACTCCCGAAAGATATAACAGAAGTTATCTGCAGAATTTACACAAACACGAGGCATTTCAAAATATACTGAGACCTACTTTTTCTTGTACTCTTAATTTAACGAGCCAATTCTAAACAAAATACTGTAGATCACAGTGCAAGACTTCAGATATAACTGTATGCTATTTGACAGTTACTACGCTTCGCAGTTCATTTACACCTGCAAGAAGCCTTTTCTGCTTAGTCTAAATTAGTCAAAATTTCGCCTGCTAGCATTACCTGCTGTATTTCACTATTTATCACGCAATATCTAGGCAATATTTATCACGCAATATATTTAAATATCTAAGCTGCACTCCCGACCTATTCAAGTTCATTTTCTGATATGATGAATCAGCGGAATCTTTTCACAGCAGGGGTACTATCTTATGATATGTCCTCCCCTCCCTGATAAATTTGTTTTTATCTCTATTGGTGAAGAGCATTTTATCTGTGTAGGAAGAAGGCGATCGTTGTAGCTCAATCTTTTATAAGCCTACCTCTTATTATTGTAATACATGTGTCCTCACACTCCTCTGAAATATCTTTGAACATGGGCGCCTGCAGTACTTTTGGGAGAGGTGTCGAATGATCTGTTGTAGGATTCAAACGTAACAAGTCAGCAAAAGCTGTATATACATGTGGTTGTTACAAAGCTAACTTGATGGTTGTATTTTGAAAAGGTTTTTGAACTCTGTTATCTAAAAGGAGTAAACTTCTAATTGAACAATAGAAACAGGTATTTCAATTTGAAATTCCGAGGGGTCCCGTCTCCCTCTGGCATATGTTGGTGGTACCTATATCTTGAAAACTAGTGCTAACCGACAATTTTAAGCCTCATTTTCGCATTCAGCGCCCCAAAATTAGCAAAAGGCGGCTACTTTCATCCCAGAAAGAAATTTTGTGTTGACCAGTGTAATCAAAAATAAACTATCCATATAAATCAAAAAATCCAAATTATTGCTTCAATTGATTCAGAATCTCCATCTGTATGGCTCTTAAGTCCCTTATTTCGTTGACTAAATATTGGATCATCATTTGCTGCTGATTTACGTGATGTGCATATGAAAGAAAAAAAATGCAAACAGCAAAATCGCTAAGAGCACCGTAATTTTTAAACCATGCGTCATGATGATCCAATCCATCCACGTTTCACGATCTTCATTGATGTTGACTGGAGGAGCCGGACCTGGGGGTGGAACAAGGGCAGGATGAGGAGGGAAAGCTGGAGCAGGTCCAGGGGGAAATACTGGTAGGCCAGGGCGAAAAACTGGGGGGCAGAATTTGCTCGAGCAAGCTGAGGGACTGGGGTAGACTGAACAGGAGAAACTGGGGGAAGGGACATAGCTCGAGCAAGTGGAATCGGTGGGGGTAGAGCTGCAGGTAGAAGGGGTGGGGGTGCAGCAGGGGCAACAGCTGGGAGTTGATGAAGTGGAGGAGGCACTCGTCTTGGCCGCCTCCTCACCAAATCATAATTTGGGCAATTCTGATAGTAGCCCTGGTCCCGCAATCTGTTACTTCTTCTAAGTGCTGGCATTGTTGAAATACAAATAAACTTCTTCAAATAGAATTCATCCCTGAGTATAATTTTGGTTTCATCTATTGTACTGTGTAATACCAATGACAATATACCTGTAAGGATCACTGCAACTGTCTCTTTCCTAAGACTATCAATTTACTGTCCCAACGAAGTGAAAAATTTTTGTCTTTATTACAAAGTTTGGATTGTAAAATGAGATCAGCATGCTCTTGACGTTATGTTGTTTTTCTTTTACGTGTAGTGTTCCCAGATAGATTTAAACCTTCCAAATTTTTTCCATCAATAGTAGTGAAAGCTGCTGCGAGTTCTGCTAATGCCCTGTTAGATATGCTGTATTTATCTGCTACAAAATAAGCAGAAGTAAGTATTGCATCAGTTTTTGGATTTGTTTTCTTGCCATCAGGGCCTATTTGCTTAGTTAACACAGCTAAAGAACAATTCGGTTCCTCTTCATCATTATCAGCAAGGCAATCATCTGCAGAATCAGAATCTGAAATAAATTCTACCATTGTGGCTGTGCTGGACTTAACTCGTTTCGAAGCAAGGGCTTAGGAGACTCTAGCAGGATGTTGTTCCCTTTTAGCAAGCTTGATGTCTCGAGAGCCAAGTGTTGCTGTACGCTTAACTCTGCACACACCTTCAAGGTACAGATAATCTTCTAAATCTCTGCTATCATCCTTATTTTTTAGCTTGCGAGCAGCATTCATGTCTTTGAGTCTTTTCTCCACATTTGGCTGGACTACCCAAAAGGTTTCCTGGAGCTTGGACAAAAAAGTGCTTCGTTTAGTTATTACAGGTTTAGAGGTCCTATAGTTACTTTTTTTTAGAAATTTGTACTCATTTACTTCCTTGTCAATCATTACATCATTGTTTTCATTGGTAATTATTTGTGAAGTAGCCAAAGGATCCAAGTTAGAATGTGATTGCAATTCTTTCCAGATTTTTTCCTGTTGTTATCTGTAATAGCTTTGCCAGTAGAGCTTTGCATGTTATCAACCATTATATGTAATTTCACTTTCAGAATTACCATGTCTTTCAGTTTTTCATGCTTTTCTGGCGGCAATGTTCAATTTTCTAGGTATTGTTTGAAAAGTGATAACCCAATTTCGTGATTATGTTCATAATTGGACTTTATCACAATTATTCTGTTTTGTAAATGCCATCAAGAAACTACAGTTTGGGCTTTTGAAAAAAATTTTTCATATAGCCAATTAATTTGAAAATAGCTATTGGTACATCATTGTTTTCATTGGTAATTATTTGCGTAGTAGCCAAAGGATCCAAATTACAATGTAAATGTAATTCATTGCGCAGATGTTTTTCATTTAAAATATTTTCAATTTTTTTCCTGTTCTTATTTGTTTTAGCTTTGCTAGTAGAACTTTGCAGTTTTTCAACCATTATATGCGGTTTCACTTTTACTTCTGTGTACTCTTCTGGTAGGCAATCTTCAATTTTCCAGGTAGTGTTTGAAAATTCATGACCCCAATTTCATGATTAGTTTTATTTATGATTGGACTTGATCACAATCATACAGTCAGTTTTTCTGTTAGCAAAACTGTATACGAGCATATGGCAGTCATTCAGTCAAGCTTGTGAGTCCTGGTGAATACCAAATATGATAAGCATACTGATATAGTAAGACTCAAAACCAGTGGTCTTAATCGAAGAGCCATGAGTGAGTGCAGTATAACAGCACAGAATGAAGTAGGACACTAAAACAAGACTTCTAACAACACTTCCTCCTATCCTCTGTTCATTCTTTATGCTGCCACAACATCTTTTCCTTTGTTTACCAAAGGGAGACTATATGAATCCTACCTACACACGCACATGCTCAAATGCATACACTACAATTTCTCTGAATGGTCCAATTACAGCAGGTTATATTGGTCACGCAGCTTCAAAGCATTCTAAGTTTAAATTTGCTGAGTTTAATGATGTGAAATTTTACTGCCTTATTTTTAATGCAGATGAGCAGTTGAGCACAGGTTTGACTCCAACATGCAATACACTACTGTTGGAAGATGTTGTTGATTTGCTTTAGTACGAATCCTTAAGTAAAAAAAAAAGTTCTTGTCTATTTTCATTCAAAATAATTTTTTTGGTTTCCATTTAGCATATTGGGGTTACTTTGTTGTGGTCAGCTACATTGTATATAATGAACTAAACTGAAAAAAATATAAGCTGTTGTTTTGTTCAACATTATCAAAGCAATACTAGTGCAGTACTCTTTAAATATAGTTTTTGTCATGATTTTTTCAGCTCCTTTTTTGCGTAAGATTTTTTTTGATTTTTCAGCTTTAATTACTCCTATTGCTTTGGGCTCAGTAAAACGAGGACTAAAGGCAAAATCAATGGGTATATCTAAAGTTATGCCAATATTAGACTAGATTAGTGTTGACTTGATCCTTTTTGACCTATCCATTGCAAAAATATTCAACTTTAAACATGACTTTGGTGGCATTAATGTTAAAAATTATAATAATTTTTATTGGCAACCCTGTTGTTGATAAGCATTAACGTCTTAGCAATGCCATCCCAGTTCTAACCTAAAGCAATGATTAGGCTACTGCATTGAGTCAATTCACTGCGCACTATCAATAGTAAGACTACCAATACTTGAGTATGCTTATTGTATTTGCTTACAGTATTTTGTAGCCCTAGTTTGTTAAAAACAATCGCCTGCGAGCCTACTCTATTAATTCTATTATAGCCTTACTTTCACTTGTTCTCAGACGTTTGTTACTTAGGCTATCACACAGTTTACTCTTTTCGGCTCAGATCTATTCTGCTGACAAGATCAAACTGATTAGTGCATAGCAAACGATCCAGTGCAGTAACTTAATTGTTGCTTTAGGATAGAACTGGAAGGTGTTGCTAAGACGCTAATGCTTATCAACAACAGGATTGCCAATAAAAATCATTGAAATTTATAACATTAGAGTCACTGACGTCATGTTTCAAGTAGAATATCTCTAGAATGGTGTGGTCAAAAAGGATGGAGTCAACGTTAATCTGGTCTTATGTGATTAGCCTAACTTTAGATACCACCATTGGTTTTACCTTTAGTCCTCGTTTAAGATTACTTCAATTTTTTCCTGAGCCCGAGACCTCATTCGGTAGTTTAGAACTGTGTCTCGCAGTTGATTGTATTTTTGCTCCCTTAAATTTAGCCATATAGAGCATTTGACATGCTGGTTAGGGTGGAGTGAAAAAGGCAAAAAAAAATTTTTATTTTGTTTTCAAACGCAATAGTGATAAAAATTTGCCTAGTTACGGTACTAATAAAAGTGTGCAAAAAATTTTCAAATTTTTGATATTCTTCTGGTGCCCCCGCGGATTTGAAATTTAGCAATTTTTGATGTAATTGCAAATATTGCTAACTGCATATTGTTTGTATCACATCTGCTGTCAATAGTGTTAAAAAGGTTTTTTAACTATGCAAGAGCAGCTAGATGTTAACGTTGTATCGAGTTTTACAATTTTTAGGGTGCCCCAAAGCCCCATAAAATGACGCATTTTTTTCCATTTTTGCCTATAGCCTAATTGGACTTATTTAATTAAACCTGTTATTTTCTCCTGTCTTTGCAAGAACAATATTTATAAACTGTCTTGAGACCATGTATTCTGCAACTATTCTGCAATTATCCTTAACATCAACATGTGACCCCAATAAAATTGATCATCGTTACGCTTGACTAAGCAAAATCATCAGGAAATCAGAAAGCTTCATCTGAAACCTAAATTCAATATAAGTTTTCGAATTAGCAAGTGTTCGGCTTGTCACAAAATAATATTGCTTACAAAAAAAAATACCATTAAGCACATTTGTCAAAATATAATAGTGTCGATTATTGTCACAGGACATAATCTCGTTTGGTGTTGAAAAATGGCATGAGCCCCCGCGATTCTAACTGTACCTTTATGTAACCATTCTGCTGATCTACACCGCAAACTGCTCCATAGGCTTCAGTGACTGTTTTTACACAGCGTTCGACTGCTTGGGTGTGGCAAGGAAGGCGAGGAAAAGTAACTGATGGTGTTTCTTTCTGGTTAATAAACTGCAACAGCTTTTCTTCCAAGATTCCGAAGGTTATAGGTGGTTCATTGATTGTTCCAGTTGCGTGCCAGTCGATCAAATCTACATAATCTTTTGCTGATAAATTCAGAGACAGAACTTTGAATACTCGTACTGAGGGAAGCACATTCTTTCTAGCTTTAAGGATTCGACGAAGGCCAAGCTCACGTATGTTTGGTCTTACATCCGTGAGCATGGATAATAGCAAATTTTCAGAATGTCCAAAGTAGCTGTTTCGTTGAATTACTGGATCAATGACAGTTAGAAGATTTTTCGGCAAGTATCTTGACCTAAGAATTGTTGAGAAAAGATGCCGAGCTCCATTCTCTCATGATGAATGGCCTTTGATGCAAAACCACATAGGTGCATATACCCGAATCACAAACGTTGCCAGAGTAATCAGTTCAGGTATTGGGTTTTCGCTCCCAATGCAAGTATACGCAAAATGCGATTTCCTGTTGTTAACCATCTGGCATGGTTAATTGCTCCTGGATTGCGCAAAGATAGATCGAGAGAGCAATGGCCATTAATCACTGCACTGCAAATATCATGCAAATACTTTTGATCAGTACTCAGCTCTTTGCTGTCAATCACTGAAAGTTCACCCTCAATTTTGTCGTAGTTGCAAACTGGAAAGGTATGGCAAGATGCAAGAGCTTTCCCAATTGGTCCAGTGAATCCTTGAGGTCCAGATGTAGCTCCGTCAATGTGAACGAGTAAATGGCGCAGTAGCAATTCATTCATGTGAAGTTGGCATACAAGCCACTGCAATGGCCTGTTCAAACTCGTTTCCAACAAACAAATAACTCCCTTTTTCACTGCGGTATTTACAACCGTCCCGTCGCATCCAATTGCCTGTATTTGAACCATATCCACAGATTTGGTCTCCAAGCACTTAAGTATTGCTCTAGCTATACTTTCACTGGCGCCATTAGTTGAAGAAACGTGAGTGAAATAGGAGGATCCTGGCTCCAAAATGATTGAAACATGCTCCTCCATGATAGTTTGTCAGTGAAACTTGCCATCATCCATTTTGTTTTGTATTATGGTTCGGTCTTTTCTTCCATCAAAATATAAACCACAAAAAGTTGTGTTACTCTCTGTTGCCTGATCCTCACGTTTTTTGTGCAGTTCTCTTCTTACTTGACTCCTATCTATCACTTGGTTTGTGTCACCTTGATGGACTATTTGGATGTCTTGCAACACAGCAGTTGCAAGAGTAGCTGCAGCTCGATCAGAAACTCCATGCCTGTTGCATGCTGCAGCCAATGTTGGCAAGGCCACACGCATTTGCTTCTTCTGTATAGTATTGCTTTCTCCTTGCCATTCATCATCACAAAAACATGTAGACTCATAGGAACCCATATCACAGTTATTGGTATCAATGATCTCATCATTTGCAGCTGCAATGAAAGGTTGCGAAGATGTACCACCACTAGAACAAGAAGGTGAGGTGTATCTTCGTTTCAAAGCCTCATTACACTGGAGCCTTTTTTGCAGAACAGCAGTTTGGACTGCATCAATTCTTCCTAAAATCATTTTGCAGACACCTCTCTGATCATGTAAAAACGCTATTTCTTTTGCTGGGATTTTTCTTGATTTTGAGCATTTGCAAAATTTTCCACTGCATTTGCAGGTGCAAATGTCAAACAACTTCATGGCTTCTTGCTTAAATGCTAATAATTTTGCTTTGAAACTATCTTTTTCTTTGCAGGTTTGATACGGTTTCAGGAGATTTCGGTACTTTTGGTGGTATGTTTTTAGCATTGCCCTTACTCGATCGTGAGACACAACAGGTAGAGATGCTTTTTCCCATAAGGCTTCGATTTCTGCAGTCACTTTTGATGATATCTCCGAATGCGACGGGTCTTTGCCATTTGATGCTTCTTTAAGTTGAAATTTCACTAAATTGTAATACTTAAGGGTGTCTTCGTAAGTAGGAAGCATATTTCCAGGTAATTGACAGGGAGGGCCAAAAATAACACAGGATACTGAACTCCTTGTTGTCGTCATTTTTAGGATTTTATTACACTGCACTGAAAGGATCCTGGTCCTTGTAGTATAATTGTAATCGTGATTATTGGCGCTACTGCTGATCTGCAAAAACAGTTGAAATTTGCTAAATGGAGCAACTATGACCTTTGGTAACTCACAGCACATTAATAAACTATGGTACACTCTAATATTCTTTGCTGCCTGTTGGACTGTAACTACATATACTTAACATGCACTACTTCTGGTGCTTGCTTTGCTTTTGAGCAAAATCTTTTGAAAAATTTTTAGTTTTATACTACAAAACTCCCACTGGCAGGTCTTTATTACTACGTAATTATTACACTACAGTGCCAGTTATTACATATTTGAGCGAATAACAAAATTAAAACTGACAGTTTTTCTCATTAACGAGCTTTAAAGCGAGCCAGCCATTATAAAGCATAGCTCAAAATGCTGAATTTGCAGGGAATTTTCCACACAGCAGGGGCACCTGAAGACGTTTGATAAATTTCTTCAAATTTTGCGTGGCAATTATACTAACCCCTATGCAAGTTTTCCGCGCTATTGTGAAAAAAACTTTACCAAAAAAATTTTTCGCTCCACCCTAATGCTGGTTGCTCTAAGAGTTTCTGGGGAAGAAAATGTTCCTTACGTTGAAGTAATTAAAGGATCTTAAGCTTCGACAGCTACTGCTGGGATGAATAATATAGTAGTATTGGCAGCTCAGCAGTCAGTATGTTTGCAGATGCATTTGTTTTAGAGCAGCGATTCTTGACCTTTTTGGTTCTGCACCTCCCTTGAGCGATAATTGCTCAGTTTACGCCCCCCCCCCCCATCACAATACAACATGCTTTTATTTTGCAACTTTGTTGTTCTATGGTGACAAGTACTAGAATAGACTATATGATGCTTGAAACTTGATAAATAGCCTATGAATAGAACAAGCATCCACAGAACCTAACCACCGATACATGCCAGGCACTATGCAGTCATATGTGGTTACTAAGATCCAAAGCTTATCGCCTGCCCCTGCAAAGCGAACTGGATTTAATTCTGGGAAAAAAAGGATATGTATAAGCTACAATAATTACTTGCATCTTTACTATCAAGTTGTTTTTTGGATTACCTGCTTTTGAAATATTCACTGAAAAAGCGGGAAATTTGTCAACTACTAATCACTCAACCATGACTACCATTGTGTAGCCAAAATAAAATCAGCAATATATTTGAAACTGTGGCTCGAAATTCCATGATTCAAATAATACTACTGAGTGGAAATATATCAAAAATAGACGCATAAATGCTGACGGGACTTGTAAGTCCTGCAAAGAAAAATGCACAAAAAAAAAAATCTCCAAACTCAAAAGTAAAAAAACTACAACATACTGTTTGGGCGATCACAGGCAACCCAAAAAATAAATACTACAACCTGTATTGAGCTTAACATCTGCATCTTAACATTTTTTGCAATTATTTCACCATTGTTGTGATATTTTTGGTATTTCGAGCTGCCCATGAAACGTGCTTCAACAAACCACTAAATAAAAGCCGAGCTTTCTTTAGCAAGTTGGTGAATTAAAAGTTCAAATAGTTTTACAGCAAATGTCTTCTAGAAATTTTGAAAAATGTACACTTGAAAGTTTTACCATATGCTTGATATTTAACATCCACTATCGATATTGTGCAAGCAGTTTAATTTAATGAGTTTATTGACTTTCAAAACACCGACTGCCGATTATTCGTCACTGCTGCTTTCTATCTCGATTGTCTCTTCAGCAATTGAAACATAAACACTTTTCTTCGAGTCGCTGGTCATCGATGTCTGGGTGGCTTGACTTGAATGTTTAGATTGCTGACCTGTGGTATGCTGTATGTTTTGAGAAATAAATATAAGTTTTGATGCTCTGTCATTGGTCAGTTGGTTGTGTTTGGCTGTGTGAATGTTGCTGTAGCAGCTGAAAGATTGCTCTACAGCTGCAATAGAGGGTGGTAATTTTAAAAGTCTAACAGCAATCTTACTCAATTCTTGGTTGGTACAATAATCGTTCCACCAAGAAACAGGAGAAATGTTTGCAATATTTTTCCACAAAAAAGGCATAGCATAGAACCCATCTTTGCTGAATACAGAACGCAATCTTGATGAACTTTTGAAGAATCTACAGTCAGTAACTCACAAGAGGAAAAAGTTTCAGCAAGGCCGCATATAAATTCGATTGCTGCAACTTTTTTCTCATCGCATCCTATGACAATTTGACGCATCCAAGTGTAGAATTTAGGGCAATGACTAAAAATTTTTCTGCAGAATTTTAAATTGCATGCTATGGCATGAGATGAGTTTTTTATTATGTGTGAAAGATTTCAAAACAATTTTTGAAAGTTTTACAAAAAGGTCCCCCACCAACCCATTTTTCTGACCCCACTTGCCCAAAATTTTGGGTTTTTTGGTTTGTGGTGCACGACAGCGGCAATTTGAAAGCCTAAAAACCCTTTAGGTGGATGAACCTTATGACTACATACAGTTTGAAAAAAAATTGAACGGAATCAAGCAATAGGGTCAAAAGTTATGAGCAATAAGGTGTTAAACTTGTGAAATGCTGCCTCTAACGGCAGAAATACAAAAGTACTATAATTGGCATATTATAGTGTGCAATTCATGTCAAATTTTGTTTTAATGGTTAGGAAACAATTAAAGCAAGCATTTCAGTAAAAATTGTCGTTTTAAAGCAATATACATGATTTTTTGTGCTTAGGTTGACATACTTTTAACTTGTTTAAGCTTATGATAGTTTCAAATTTTATGATAGTTTAAGCTTATGATGTTTAAGCTTATGATAGATTTAAATTCCAATTTTGAGTACTATAGCTCTTAATGTCCTATCTTTGATTATGTCATTGCAATCGTCTTCACAAAAGTTTACTGTAGAAAACTAAAACTATCATTTTTCAAATTTGTACACAAAGGTTCTTCAAAAACATTCAAACTATCAAAGATATTACGACAGATTGCTGTGAACTACCGTACTACGTTGTTTTTCTTCCTCACAAAAACACTATCATGAACTATACCCAAACTTCATTGTTAGTAGGTAATCTAATCAAAAGTTTCGTTTTTTGGTAAGCACAACGATTTTTAATATTTGAAGTACGCAGATTAGGATCCCAAGTAGATCCATATCCACAAGAGGTTGAGCAACATCGCTCTAAATTTGTTCTCCCCTCTCTTGAAACTTCAGTCAAAATACACTGCAGCACGCAACCAAAAGCAAAAAAGAGAAGTTTAAACTTCGTCACTAGCAGACCTTGAAAACACTTCCTTTAGCGTTTAGTTAAATTTTTGTACAAAAAAAGCATTAAAAAGTGACAATTGTTGCCATGAAGTTTCAAACCACCGCTTAGCAACTAAGATATTTGTAACAAAAATATCGTTGCATAGAACCACACCTACAAATCTTCAAGAAAATTGAATTGTACAATGATTTTTTTTTTGAATGATGTTAAAAATCATGATAATTTAGCCAGGCTCGTAGCCAGGAATTTGCAACAGGGGGAGGGGCTGTCTCAGAGGTGTGAAACTAAACTGAAACAGTTTACGTTTGGAACTGGAACGGTTTTTTGCCCGAAATTACCTGAAGTCTCAAAAAAGAAGAAAAAAAGTCTTCGCATGTGTTGGGATCGAGTTTTGCGATCGATTTTTCTTTTAGTCCAGAGTTAAAGCAGTCACATTCTTATTGCCAATGACAATGGGTGGGCTATTTTTGCTTTTAGAGTAAAAACTGGTCTCAAAAGTAATAAAAACAGGGTATTTTGCATACTCTGCATGCCTATGAGGGGCTAAACCCCCCTCCCCTCGCCGCCTTTGGCTACACTACTGCTTTTAGCTGTGAGAATCGGCATTTTGCCTTTTAATTCTTCCTCAATTGCTCTTGTTTCTTTCTTTATCGATTTGAGAAAGAAAAAAGGCAAAATGCCAATTTTTGCAGCTAAAAGTCGCCCGTGTGAATGCAGCTTCAGATACATTCTACTCAAGGCCGTAGACAAAGGAAGCCGGCTGGGCCAAGACCCTTGCTGGAAATGCTTTAGCCTCCTTGGCAATGGCGCAACTAGTGGTTTAAGTCAATGGGGCAAGCTTCAACGTATATTTGCTACATTTTTCTATTGATTTTGGTGGAGAAAACAAAAGGTTTTTACCCTAAATTTCATGTTTTTTTTTTTCTGCCAGATAATGGTGAAAACCAAACCAAAGAAGGTTTTCACCGAAAATTCAATGCTTTTATTCGTGTCATTTTTATTTTTAGGAGAAGCATTTTCCCATTTTTGTCATTTGATTTTTACAGAAATTTGTTGCACCTGGGGGCCCATATCTAAGGGAGCTTCTGTGAAGCAAGAAAAAAACAAAAATTAAGTTTTAACAAAAATTTGCAGAATTTTTGTTTTTTTCCAATATCTCCGCATGTAAGATAAAGCTACAAATACCTGTTATACGTTTTTCCAATATCTCCGCGTGTAAGATAAAGCTCGTATGTTGTAACCCCCATTTAGTACTGTACCCTGAAGTTTGTGCTAGCCACGTGGTTGAACGCAAGTGGTCGTCTTTTTAAAGCAGTCTACCATTAACACCAATTGCAACTCTTTGGCATATATGATTGCGTTTAATTTAAATTTTGAAAATATTTTGAGTTTATTTTTCATAATCTCATTATTAGAACAGTAATGTTTTCCTCTATAGTCGCAACAGTTTATGAAATACTTGCTTTAAACAAATTCTACCAAAAAAAATAGAATTTGGCATCAATTTGACACTATAATATGCCAATTATAGTACTTTTTGCATTTCTGCCGTTAGAGGCAGCATTTCACAAGTTTAACACCTTATTGCTCATAACTTTTGACCCTATTGCTTGATTCCGTTCAATTTTTTTTCAAACTGTGTGTAGTCATGAGGTTCATCCACCTAAAGGGTTTTTAGGCTTTCAAATTGTCGCTGTCGTGCACCACAAACCAAAAAAACCCAAAATTTTGGGCAAGTGGTGTCAGAAAAATGGGCTGGTGGGGGACCTTTTTGTAAAACTTTCAAAAATTGTTTTGAAATCTTTCACACATAATAAAAAACTCATCCAATGCCATAGCAGGCTAATTTTTTTTTCTGTAGTCATTGCTCTAGGTACATGCTTTAGAAGTGTTTTAGCTTAGCACGTTCTTCAATATTATGCAGTTTTAGCTTTTAGAAAATTTTGATGTATTGTTTTTTAATAATTTTTTTACAAACTACAGTAGCACCTGATTAGTCCTTAGGATGGAACAGACTGTTGTGCTTTTAGCTTCTTACTGTTATTTTATAGTTCTTTCTCTTGCCACAAAATTGGTTTCTGTGTTTTGATAAAAATAGCTTTTAGTGCTGCTGCATTCAATTCGGTTGTTTGTCGAAATTGAAAATTGTCGATGATGATAGTAGGCAGCACAGTCAATATTGTGAAGTAAGTGTAGTTCAATGGCTGAATCACATTCCATTTGATTTAAAGGAGTACTGGTTTTGCAGTTATTTTTAAGCAGAACTTTTGTTGTTTATGCTTGTTTCAAATTGATTTGGGAATGTGTTGAATGATTCTCTACTGCAATCGTAAGGATTTGCGACTCTTGGACTGACAATCACAGCGGCACACTTATTGCTATAAAACCAAGGTTTGTTGTGTGATGGGCACAGCATTCTTGTGAATTGAGGGTAAACCCTTGCGCATTTGGAAAATAGCTTACCAAAATGGTTCATTTTTTTGGTTATTCACTAAAAATTTATTTAAAAGACTGTGAACCCAACTTAATTAGGAATTTTTTAATGCTGGCAGGAAATAACAAGGCCAAAAGAAAATCATAAAATTCTGAAAAATTAATTGCTAGTTACGCTTGTAATGATTTAACCTTTGACAACATTTGAAGCAGTTAAACGTATTTGGTCATGGCTATTGTCAATGAAAGGGCTTGATATATTTTGATGGGTGTCCCCTGACAAATTTTTGCTTGAAAGTATGTTTATTTTTTCGAATTTTGTCAGGCTTTTTTTGAACTTAAATTGTCAGTAGATAAGTCAGTAAGAAAAATTTTTCTCAGGCAGAAGCAAGTTTTCCAGCTATTTCAAAACAACAAGTCAGTACGAAACTTTTTACTGTGAATTGTAATGGTGTGAGCAGAAGCTTGAGCGAATAAAAACTGATATACTAAGAACCAAGACCTTCTTTTACTAGCCATAACTCTTCATAGCACGCCCAAAAACACTGACATTCAAACTTATTGGGCTGATTTTCCATCAGCAGTTGAAATGGCACAATTAAGCGTGGTAGCCAAAAAAGAAGTCAATATCATGGAAAAAATTTTAAAACATCGTCAAACATTACAAATATTAAGAGGTATAGTTTTTGAAAAATTACTGTGGACGTGCGACTTCTCTTCACTAACAAACCTAATTCATATGATTGGGTTTGTCATTTACTAGTTCAGTTTATATATCATGCGGTACGTAGCTGTTTTTGTTCTGCTTTAATTTGTAATTTAAATATGGTTTTTCAGTGTATCATAAGATTGTTCCGGGGCATGTGTGCGCCAGGCTTTTGTTATGTTTAGCAAAAAGAAAGTGATATTTATCATCAACATGCAAAAATTCATTACTTCCAACATAAGGCATTTGCAGACAAAAAAAATGATAATCCTAATAACCGATACTTGTGTAGTAAAGTTCCAATTAGGTTGGTTTTGTGTTTCGGTGATCCAAATGAATTCCAGCAAATATATTGAATTGTAAATGTAGGTTTTCTGTAAATAGAGGTTAAAAAATTGGCTATTATCTTTGTCAATTTTGACGGAAAGATAAGGCAGCATTTGATTGATCAAAGATGAATTCGATAATGATCAAAGAAATTTTAAAAGTTTGTACCACTAAACAGCTGTTTAAGTATTTCTAATTTGCAGTCAAAAATCATCAAGTTTATAAATATATTTGTATAGAAGTTGTTGTTCTGTTAAGAAATATGCAAGTATCATTTAAACCTAAATAGGAATAAAAATTTATAAGTTACTGCGTTCACCAAATCATTTATTGACCACTTTAAACTGTCCACTGCATTGTTCCCCTGCATCACAAAAGTTAAAATAAATTCACCAAATCATTTATTGACCACTTTAAACTGTCCACTGCATTATTCCCCTGCATCACAAAAATTAAAATAAATTCAACTGCAACACTAAAAGCTTAAACGTGATCATTTAACCATAGAAAAAGATCAGTAATTCAAACTTTTTTTAAAAATTCCTACCAGCAACGAAAACAAACAAGCTTTGTGCTGCCATAGCATCTGTCAAGGCTTATTCTCTGTCATGAGGCACAAGACTCAGCTGATTCCTGTATTATTAGAAACTGCCTTTCTAAACAAAATAATTAATTTATATCTATACTGCCTACCACAGGCGTCAATTTTTAGTTGATTGAACAAATTTCGAGGGGGCGCAATATTTTTGGAAAGTTTGATTAAACTTAATAATTCTATATCAGTCCCAAATTTTGCCCCCAATTTCAATGAAGACTAAGAAAAAAAGTCTTGGTCTCATTCTGGTTCTATATCAGTTCGAGATTTCGGACTTCTTGTTGCCAAGTGGGTAATACTTACCAAAAAATCAAGGTGGCCAGACATATTTTGCCCCCATCAGTGTCAAACCCAAAGGGGTGCTGCCCCCCCCCCAAAATTGACGCCTATATGCTTTCTACAAACGTAGCAAAAGTTTATTCATAATTCTTTTTGAAACTTGATAGAATATGACACTGTGTGAAAAATAATGAGCAACCAAGCAAGCACAGGTTACTATTGATAGTGATTGGAGCTGTAGTTTAGACTGGCCCACCCAAGAGCAAACAGGGATAGAAATCACAAATATTTGCAAGACCAGCTTTTTTGTGATTTTTGCTTTGAGACTGAGACTTGCTTAGTTCAAATCTCAAAGCACTCTAAAAAAAAGTACATCCACAATACTGCAGAAAGCTTTCATATTGTGTGTTGCATGACTTAAGTTTTATTAAAAAATGTTAGGAATGCATTTTCAATGTGCCAGCTTGGAGTTTCTGATAACAAAGTTGATCAATATGCATGTAAAATAAAAACTTTTTTTGGGCTAAAAATTTGCCTAACAGAAACAATTGTCGCTGTCACTCAAAATGCATAAATCAAATCAAATCTTTCATTATACTCGCTGTAATATGCTGAAGCGTGTAACGAGTTGACGGGGTCCATCTCCGTGTCATTGCACCCGGGCAACACAGCTTCTTCAAAGAAATGTCGCAGCGGTGGCGAGCTGTAGTTATTATTCGAAAAAGTTTATAAAAAGTATTTTAAAAAGTAGTTATTTTTCCAAAGGTCCTACACATTAGCTAGATGTTTTAGTTCACTGACCAATTCAAAATATGCCACTTTAAAAGTTTTTGTCTTGTAATTGGCAATAAAGAATTATTGTTAGTCAAGTTTTATGTCTTTGTATTTGTTGAAAAGAGCTGTTTGATTTTGTGGTGAAATGATTTTGTTTGATGCTTCATTGCCTTATTTGGTAAAGAAAGAAGCAATGAAAAACGGAATAAGAACCGATTAGTTTTCAATTCTTATTCTCATTTTATCACAAACAGTTTTCAAAAAAGGTAATTGAAAAAATGTTGCTAATTAGATCGTTTCTGAATAAGCAGTGTTGTATTGACAAAATGTAATAATATAGCAGAAGTTTGTTTTACTATAGCAGTGTGTGTTTTTCATTAACATTGACAATTAATTGGTGGTCGCTTTTTTGAAAATTTAACCCTCCGCTTGAAACATTTTTGGGTTTGTTCATATTAAAAAAATGCGAATTTGGAATGATTTTGTTTTTGTAAATGTAAAATAATTTTTGTTTGATGCTTCATTGCTTTATTCGGTAAAGAATGAGGCAATGAAGAATCGATGAAGACTGAATGAGAACTGATTAGCTTTCAATTCTTATTCTCTTTTTCTTGCACACAATTTTCAAAACAGATAATTGAAAAAAATGTTACTATGTAGATCATTTTTGAGTAAGCAAAATGTTATACCAACTAATGTAATACTATTGCAGAATTTTGTTTTAGTATGACAGCGTATGTTTTTTCATTAGCATTATTGACAATTAGCGGGGTCCAGGGCTTTTTGGCACGACCATTTCAACTTGGACCTTTTCCGTGCCAATTCGGTGCTTTTTGACTAACCCTAACCCTGACCCTAACCTTAAATAACTGAACTGTCATAGAGCACTGAATTGGCGATAAAACAATCTGTGCTGAAAAGGATCTGCAATGAAATAGGTGGTGTCGAAATGGTCACGCTAAAAAGATGTGATCCCCAATTAGTTAGTGGTTGCTTTTTTTGAAAATTTTAACCTCCACTTGAAAAATTTTTGGGTTTGCTCTTGTTTAAATAAATGCTAATTTGGAATTATCTTATCTTCTGTTTTTGAGTGTCTTTTAATTTGCTTGTAATTTATTTCATTTGCAAAAACCCACAATGATAAATGATGTTTCAATTTTTGCAAAAAGTAGATACTGCAAAGTATATACGAGTTATGGCAAAAAAGAAACCGGACTGTTGTTATAAAAATATTTAAACGACATATTTTGCCAGTTTATGAATTGTCCCATGTAAAGTACATTCCCTGTGAGTCAATGCACTTTTGCATGCAGTCCTGCCACCCACAAAAGCACTCGGTGAAATCTTGAATCTCTTGCGCTCTTTGAGTCTTTTGAGCTCTTTCATCACTGAGGCTTTTAGTTCCTTTAGAGACAAAAAATGAGTCCTTTTCATCTTAGTTTTCAGTTTCAGAAAAATCCAAAAGCCACGAAGCTCCAGGTCTGGGGAATAGGGAAGATGGCAAAGAGGTTTTATTTGCTTTTTGGCCAAGAACCACTTCACACTAATTACATTGTGTGCAGGTGCATTGTTTTGGTAGAGAATCCTTGACTTGTCACTCCACAGTTGGTTGTCTTGTCTTGTCTTGGGATCATCTTCCACTTCCTAGCGGTCTGTCACAAAATGTTTGCACCTTTTGAAAATCTACGTCCTCGACATCACATCTTCACCTTCAAATTTTTTAAGTTTAATACACTCAGTTGGAGTCTACTTTAGTTTCATTTGAAATTTCAAGTTGATCCGTTGTTCCATTCTTGAGCCACTAACAGTTTCTTAACCAACGGCACAGAGTTCAAGCAAACGCGACAATATGTGTCAAAATTGTGACAAAGGCTACTAATACTATTTTACAAAGAAACTTGAAGCACAAAATGGAATAACTTACTACAAAAAAATTGCTACACAACATAGCTAAGAAGTTGTGTTTTACTGTGACTGAGTGGCTTGCCAATTGGCATTGTGCCAAGAGCATGGTTAGTACAGTCCGGTTCTTTTTTGTCTCACTTCATTTTAGTTGTATTTTAAAGTTGTTTTTGAATAAGTGCAACATAGCTCGTCTTGTATATGCAATGCATTGTGTTTACTTGTATCACATCAGATTACTCCTTGCCCCAAGCCAGTATAAAACTTGGCTATAGTGTGGTATGTCTATTTTTTGTTAACTGAATTGAGATATGCACTTGCAAAGCTTAAGATATCAGAACCGGTATCATACATTTCTAGTTTTTTTTTCTTGGAAATGGAGCTCTCATGAAAAAAAAACAAAAAAACTTCAAGATTGATGTAAAACAAAACCTTCAACGCTTACGAGTCATCCAACTGTGCTCTTAATTGTGTAATTGGCGATTAGTTTGATGACAGCTTTTAAATGTGTCGATGTAAAATGCCAAGGTTGTGCTTCAGTCGTATGTTGCTACTCACGATGATAAGATTGTCACTGCATACAGTGTGGACATCAGCACATGCACATTGCACAGCGCAAACTGTGTTATAATATGGTTTCAGTAGTGTGCTGAAGAAAACTTGTACAAGTAAAGATATGACAGCTGGATGTTGAGTCTGGGTTCAAGAATGAAAAAATACTAATGTTCTATTGTTCTTTTTGCACTGGGTTTTAATAATTGTGTGAAATCAAGGACACTTTTGCTGGATAAAAAAGAAGTGTCAGCTATTATGCAAGTGCAATTCCAACTAACTTTCACCAAGTGCTTGATATGATTGATTTAACAAAGGTATTGTCAAGCCAAGAACAGAGTGAAGAACTGTTTTCAATCTTTGTTAATAGCTATTTTGACACTTTAATTTTATGTGCTTGGGTAAATAGTAGAACATTTTTGAGTGCTTTCTTTTAAATGATGCTAATGATAGATTTATCAGAATCAAAACTTTTTTATTGTGGGTGCTTTTGTCTAACAGTTCAGATTTATGTCATGTGGTTTTCATGTCAACAATGCTTGAGGCCATGTCTACACTTGGCATATGGTTGAAAGCAATGAATAGTGTAATTTTATTTATTTGAATGTTTTTGTACAGGTAAGGTGGTATTTGGTAAAGCAGAATGCCAGGCATACCAAATTATCAAATTTTTCATCAAAATCAACAAAATTTGCTTACAATTGTATTCCAAGTGTAAACTGCGTTAGAGGTTTTTTAGCATTTTTGGAAACACTTTTTTCTACTCGTAGCCTGTCCATTTATTTTTTGACATATGAGGTGTGTTTGAAAAGTAACGGGACTGGGTTTATAAATGTTTAATTTTATTTGACAAGTAAATTTTACAACGTGTCACCTTCAAAGTAATCTCCTTGGTCTCGAATGCATTTTTCCAGTCTTCTCTGCCACTCTTCCATGCACTCCTGGAAGAATTCCTCCGGAATTGCTCGAAACTCTCTTGTCACGGCTGTTATAATGGCTTCTGAATCTTGAAAATGAGTTTCTTTGATGACTTCCTTGAGTTTGGGAAACAAAAAAAAAAGTCACAAGGGGCCAGATCTGGAGAGTAGGGTGGTTGCTCCAGTACAGCGATGTTATTTTTGGCAAGAAACTCCTGAATTCCCAAGGCAATATGAGCTGGAGCCTTGTCATGATGAAGCTGCCATGATCTCGTTTTCCACAGTTCTCTTCTTTTCTCCTTCACTGAGCGCATCAGATGTCGCAAGATGTTTTTGTAGACGTGCTGATGAATAGTTTCGCCTTGCAGCAAGAATTCTGCGTGGGCAATTCCATGGACATCAAAAAAACGATCAGCATCACCTTGGTTTTGGAGTTGAACACCCTCGCCATTTTGGGTCTTGGTGACAATGCGCTCCTCCATTCAAGGCTCTGCCGTTTGGTGAGTGGATCATATTCGAAGATCCATGACTCATCGCCTGCAACAACTCTTTTCAGCAAGTTGGGTTCAGTTTCAAGTTGCTCCAAAATGTCTTGACACACTTGCACATGCTGCTCCTTTTGTCCTTCGTTCAGCAACCTTGGTACCATTTTTGCTCAGATCTTCCTCATCCCCAGATCTTCCATGATGATCCTCCATACCCTCTCACTATTCATACCCAGCTTATTTGCTATCTTTCTAACAGTAAGACAGCAATTGCTCTGCAACTATTGTCTCGTACACTTAAAATTTTCGTCTGTTCTGCTTGTGGATGGCCTCTCTTCCTGTGATCCTCTTCCACCTCCTGTCTTCCATCTTTGAACCTCCTGTGCCACTCTAAAAGATGAGTTCTTGTCATCGTGCTATCACCGTAGACTTGTTGAAGCAACGTTAGTGCTTCAGTTGGAGTTTTTCCCCGACGTACAAGAAATTTCGAGTTGATATGTTGTTCGACGCTCATCCTTCGCACCGAAGAAAAACAAAATGGGAAACATTCTTGATTTTATCAAATTTTCACAAAATGGTTACAAAGAAAGTGCCTTGAGAGAAAAATGTGCAAAAAAGAATGTACCGTATATCCCTGCATATAAGCCGAGTTTAGAACTCCAAAAAAAAGTAGCCAAACTAAGGAGTCGGCTTATATGCGCATAACTCGGATCGCACTCAAGTGAAATGACATTATGCTTACTTAATTGCAACAACTACAACTCAAACCATGCTAAATGTAACGATACCCTCGCAAATCACCTTTTTTTTTGTTCTTTTCTCCTTTTCTGTCGCGATAAGAGCGTCCACGCGCACTTGCAAAGCAGCATGTGCGTTTGGACGCTGTTGCGCTATTGGTTTTTTCAATCACATGATAATACCAAGCTGTGATTGGTTGGTCATACACATAAAAATAATGGCTATCATTTTCATTTATTATTTTTTGCAACCTTTTGATGTGGTAGGGTGCGTACGTCATGTTACCATTTGTAGGGTAGGCTTATATGCGGATTTTATGAAATCATCGTTTTGGGGCTGTTTTTCTTAAGTCGGCTTATATGCGAGATAGGCTTATATGTGGGGATATACGGTAGTTGTCAAAGAACGCTGAAATTTGGTTTTCGAAATCATTAGAGATTGTGACATCATAGAAAGGAGTGTTTTTTCTCTGCAATGAAAGTTGTTTGTGCAGCGTGCACAGTCCCATTACTTTTCAAACACACTTCATATGATTTCAAGAAAAGGTTGAACAAATGCAAACCAAGTCAACTTACATCTACAAATAACTGACTGCCAGGGTTAGTTGGCTATCAGTTGATTCATGGTCAGTTTGCAGCAGTCATTGTAGACTCGAATAAATGATAGCTGAATTGCATCATGTAAACTTTTAAAAATGAAATAAATTTAAATGGTTGAATGAAAAGTATTGAATTGGCTAGTTAAGTAAATATGTTATACATTTGAAAACACAATTTAAAATTTTTGATGCCTCTGAATTATTTTGCTGCAACCTTTTCTACGTTGTTATGTACTGTAAGCTATCATTTGCATCGATTTGAATTTTGAATTTAATCTCAAGAATTGTTTATAAATATAAAATTTAATTTGATTAAAAATTGTTGTTTGAATTTTCAATTTTGCAAATATGTAAAATTTCTCCAAATGCATTTTTTGCATTAATTTTTATGTTGTTTGAGTCTGCAGGTTGCAATTAAGTGAGGCGAATTTTGAATTTAATCTCAAGAATTGTTTATAAATATAAAATTTAATTTGATTAAAAATTGTTGTTTGAATTTTCAATTTTGCAAATATGTAAAATTTCTCCAAATGCATTTTTTGCATTAATTTTTATGTTGTTTGAGTCTGCAGGTTGCAATTAAGTGAGGCGTGTTAATGAGTTATCTTGTTGAAAAAGCGCCAAGTTTACAAAATATTGTTCATGATGAGTGTAGATTGATAATTGAAATTTTAAGATCAATTTTTTTTAAGTTTTGCGATTTTGAAATTGTAGCAGTGATTAATTTAAAGTTTCGTAATTTTGACAGTCTTGTTAAACTGTTATCTACAGTAGTTACTAAAGAATTTTCTGCTTTTTTCAAGTTAAATTGAAAACTTGTGTTTTAACTTGCAGGTTGCTGAAGCTACACTAGTAAAATATGGTATTTCTACCAATATTTAAGCAAATTATGTAGAAGAATAAATGTGATCAAAATGTCTGCCGCAGAATTTGTTGATTTGTACAAGAAGAAAGATTATCATGCCTTAGAAGAATGCTTGCGACGTACATCAGATGAAATATTAACTCAGATATTGAAAGATATTTTTGCTTCCTCACTGAGCAAAGATGGTTTGATGGTCGTTAAATCTATTTTATCAGGTGATTTGAAACATATCATGCCTTAGAAGAATGCTTGCGGCGTACATCAAATGAAATATTAACTCAGATATTAAAAGATAATTTTGCTTCCTCACTGAACAAAGATGGTTTGATAGTCATTAAATCTATTTTATCAGGTGATTTAAAAGATATTTGGGACTTCTGCAACGCTTTGCGTCAGAAGACTATATTGAATCAAACCAAGATTATATTGAATCTAGCATATTAATTTTTTTTCCATTACTACAAAAGCGCTTTTAATATGTTTTGTTTGACACTAGATATGAGCTGAGGGTATCAGGTTTCAATCTCTGTAAAGACTCTTTCCAACATCACTTAACACCATAAGCCAGTGCGCTAGTTTTTTTGGTGTCAGTAGAAATTTAAAAAAACAAAAACATTTCAACATAATTTGGGGGTACCAACCCCTTGAAACCTCCAAGTGGACCCAAAATAACAATAGTTTTTTGATGGCTTAAGATAGGGTGCTACTTTTTTTTGATATCAGGAGATAATAAGGAGACAAATACTTTGACATAGTTTGGGGGTACCACCCTCCCGGGGACCCCCAAATGGACACCCCAAAGATCGATTTTTTGAACAGCTTAATTTTGGGTGTTTTTTTTTGATATCAGTAGGTATTTAAGAGGCAAATATTTTGACGTGGTTGGGGCAGGGGCGCACCCAGAAATTTTTAAAGAGAGGGGTTTGAATTTTTCAAAAAGCAACCAGTACCCAATTGTGGTTAATGCAGTTATAGTCAAACAGGGTTTCGTGGTAATAGTTGCATCGTTGCAACATTTGTTTATTCCAAAACCTTGTAATACAGTGGAATTCAGTTAATAAATCCACCTCGAGACAGCCGGTTTTGAATTTAATACGCGGCGGCTTTAATAAATGGCAGCTTTAACAAAGGATTAGGACGATTTCGTTCCAAGCAAATTGAATGTAATAAGCGGCTGGATTTATTAACCGTGAATTTATTAACCGAATTCCACTGTAACAATTTTGAAAGTTGTTGGTTGTGAAGATTGCGTGCAAGATAACAATTTACCCCATTGGGGGCCTGGGGGCTCAGCCCCCAGCCGCTGGGCAATTTTTGCGATTTTTCAGAGAAAAGTAGCCATTTTAAAGCCATTTGGATGACGTTTTGTATGTTTTTAGAGCAATTAGAAATAGCTAAATTACTAAGATGGGGCCTGGGGACGAAGCCCCAATTCTTGCAATTCTCCAGAAAAAAAAAGCCATTTTAACGTCATTTGGATGACGTTTTGCACGTTTTTAGAGCAATTAGAAAAAGCTAAATCCCTTTAGGTGGGGGCCTGGGGCCGAAGCCCGCAGCCGCTGAGCAATTCTAGTAATTTTTCAGAAAATAGCCATTTGGATGACGTTTTGAACATTTTTAGAGCAATTAGAAACAGCTAAACTACAAAGATTTGAAAGCGTTTGAAAGAGTTTATTTTGCTCAGTCCAATCAGCCCCGCACACTTACCGGTCAAGTCCAAAATATGTTCATATGCTGAAAGATTGCAAATTTGGCTTAAATTTTTTAAATCAATGCGTTTTTAAATTCAAAAAGCTTGTTAGTGGCACAGAATTTCAAAATAGCTTTCATTAGCGTCAGAGCTATAATTTCCACTCTGGCTGTTTTAGATTGAACGTTTTCATCCAACTCTCTTCATGAATCTACGCTGAAATGAAGAAAAACTAAAATGCGATGGTATATACAGAAACCCTCGAAACATATAAAGAAAAAAGTATATCGACCCCCGAAACCCCCCCTGGGTGTGCCACTGGTTGGGAGTACTACCTCCCTCAGGGACCCCCCAAAAATCAATTTTTTGAACGACTTAATTTAAGGACCAGTGTTTGTTAATATCAGTAGATATTTAAGAGACAAATATTTTTACGTGGTTTGGGGGTACCACCTCCTTCGGGGACCTCCAAAATCAATTTTTAATTGGCTCAAGCTAGGACACTAGTTTTTTTTGATATCAGGACGTGTCTAAGAGACGAATATTTTGACATAGTTTGGGGGTGCCACCCACCGGGGATCCCCAAATATTAATTTTTTGGTTGGCTCAATTAAGCTAAGGTACCAGTTTTTTTTGATATCAACAGATACTTAACTGACATATATTTCGACATAGTTTGGGGGTGCCACCCCCCTTTGGGGACCTCCAAAGAGGACCCCCCAGAAACCAATTTTTTGGACGATTTAATTTATGGTGCCAGTGTTTTTGATATCAGTATATATTTACAGGCAAATATTTTGACAGAGTTTGTGGGTACCACCTCCCCGGGGACCCCCAAAAAACAATTTTGAATGGCTCAAGCTAGGGTGCCAGTGTCTTTCGCTGTCAGTAGATATTCAAGAAACAAATATTTTGACATGGTTTGGGGTACCACCCTTTTGCGGCCCCTTCCAAATAGACCCCCTAAAATCAATTTTTTGTTTGGCTCAAGCTAGGGCATTAGTTTTTTTTTTAATATCAGCACTTATCTAAGAAACAAATGTTTTGACATCAAATGGGGATATCACCCTTCTGGAATCCCCCCAAAATGGTTCCCCAAAAATTATTTTTTGATTGGCTCAAAGTAGGGTGCCAGTTTTTTTGATATCAACAGATACTTAACAGACAAACATTTCTACATAGTTTGGGGTTGCCACCACCCCCACGGAGACTCCCCCAAAGTGGACCTTCAAAAATCAATGTTTTGCACAACCAAATTTACGATACCTGTGTTTTTGATATCAGTAGATATTTAAGAGGCAAATTCTCTGACAGAGTTTGGGGGTACCACCCCCTCGAGTACCCCCCAAACGGATCCCCCAAAGATTAATGTTTTGAACAGCTTAAGCTAGAGTTCTAGTTTTTTTTTGATATTACAAAATACTGAAGAGACAAATACTTGACTTACTTTGAGGGCGTTACCCCTCGGAAATCACCAAATAAACCTCACAAAAATTTATTTTTGGACTACCTAATCTAAGGCTTCAGATTTTTTAATATTTGTAGGTATTGAAGCGACAAAAATTTTGACGTAGTTTGGGGGTACCACCCTCTGGAACCTTCCCAAATGGACCACAAAATTCAATTATTTTCAACGCCTGGAGCTAGAATGCTACTTTTTTTGGTTATCAGTAGATATTTAAGAGACAAACTTTTTTACACAGTCTGGGGGTACCAAACATCTATCCAACAAATCAGTTTTTGAAAGCTAAATTTAACAAAAACTTTGAAACCACCAAAGCTAGAAACATGAAATTTGGAGATATGAGAAGTCTATTAATGAAGTTGTGCACCTGCAGTTTTGGAGTTACGACGTCACGTGGTTTGTGGCAGACGTGTCAAAAACGGAAAAGAATTATATACATGATTTTAATGATTGATTTTTGTCAGGTATACACATGTGCTGCTGTGGTCTAGTGGTTAAAGGCACCAGCTTATGAAACCATTGTGATTGAATAGACCTGAGTTCAATCATCTAGTTGGCCATCTTTTTTCCAATTCCAAAAGTCATATTGAATCCAGCTCATTTTTTTTGATTAGGACAAAATCGTTCATAAATTATTTATTTTGACATAAGATATGATCAGAGGGTATACAGTTTCATTCGCTATAAAAATCCCCCCAAAATCAATTTTTTAACTGCTTAAGTTATGGTGCTGGTTTTTTTGATATCAGTAAATATTTAAGTAACAAATACTTGCACATAGTTTGGTGGTACCCTACCCCCAAAACCTCCCAAACAATATGGTATTGAATGACTTAAGCTAAGGCTCCAGTTTTTATGGACATAACATGGGGGTACCAGACCTCCGGAAATTTCCATGTAAACCCCACAAAAATCAAATTGTTGAATTTAACCTTGGGCTCCAGTTTTTTTAGCCTACTAACTGTTCTTCCGGTAAAAGGCACTTGATTAGCAGAACGCTAATTTATTACCTTGACGTTTCGCTCAGCTGAAAACGCCGAGCATCCTCAGAAGTTGAGTTTTAAGAGTGTCAAGCTTTCCTCCAATACTAGCACAAACAGTACATCTCACAGATAAGTTACAAAATAAATATCAAAAGAACCAAGTAAATTAAGTGAGTTATAGATGATTGTAACGTCATAATGATCAACTTGCGAGCTAGGGCTAATTTAACAAAACGTAAAAATTCAATTGCTATACTGTGATGAAACGAGAGAACGTGGCTAAGTCATATATAGTAAAAATAGCAATAGTATTGATTTTCATGCTCGGTAGACCAGATGGTTCTAGAAACCACTCTTATTCAGTTTTCCAGTTTTTTTTTTACATCAAGAGATATTTAAGAGACAAAATGTTTGACACAATTTTGGGTACTCCCCTCCACAACCTTCCCAAATGGACCCCAAAAATCAATTATTTTAAACGGCTTGAGCTAGGGCACTAGTTTTTTTGGATATCAGTAGATATTTAAAAGATAATGTTTTACATGGTTTGGGGGTACCAACCCCCAAATGAACCTACCCAAAAATCTCATTTAGAAAGCTAAATTTAACAATTGATTTTAGTCAATTGGGTTTGTACTCTGAATATTCATACTCGTATGTTCATATTCATTTGTCAATTGGCCCCAGGGTTTGAAATTGTCATGAATGAACTGAGCTGGGTTTAAATACGTAGTCGCACATCAGTTTTACCCAAACCACAAATGATTTAAAATCAACATTTTTTTTTTTTTATGAGACAAAATCACTTTGTTTGCATTGCGTACGATTGAGTTTTACAGAACTATCGGTAATCTTGAAAGTATGAAGGAGAGAATGATGGTAAAATGGAACTGGCAGAAGTCTCGTATTATTTTCCTCCAAGAAAATGAGCATCTAGTGGTATTTGTATTACGATATGAACAATATTAAGTTTTCTATGTTTTAATTTGGATATATTAAAACATAGAAAATCTTTTATGTTGTAACTACAAGCTTTCAGAGATATGGAAGTCATTGAAAGTGTAAGCTGAAAATGAGAAAAGTAAACCATCTATGATTTCATTTCAATCGTTCATACTAAGTGTAAACAGAAAAGTCTTACTTTGATAAGGTGTATGGTGAAGCATTTTATCGGCCTGCTTAAGACAAATGAACTTTTGTGGTTAGGACTGACTTTAATTTCGAAAAAGGTAAACCAAATTGTATAATTTGAGTTTTTTACATATCAAAGATGATAAAACTATTCATTTTTTGGCAAGTCTGTTTTTGTAATGTACTGCTGCCTGCAGGAAAAAAATGCCTGTTGCACAGATTTTGGCAAAATTTTCAAATGTCTGTCTATGTTGCAACATCAATTGATTGAAGTAGAAGTGACATGTATGAAATTGAAAGTGATTTGAGAAATTGATATTTCCAATTACTATAACATCTGTGCTAGTATTTCAGTTCTGTAATTATGTTGCTGTACAAGCTGGTGCTTCTCAATAAAATGTGTGAAAAATTTCATCTGGAAAAATGTCAATAAGATTACTGATCAACTGCAAGTATTGTAGTATTGGCAAAATAATTTTTTTCTAACCTTCAGTATTTTAGTGTTAACAAGCTATTCAACCGCAGCACATAACATTTAGTGGCGATGGCTTAGTGGTATAGCGTCAGGCTAGCGATTGAAAGGTTGCTTACTTCTGGTTCAATTCTCGAACTAGCAATGCATTGTTGTGTCCTTGGAAAAGACTATATGCTTATTTTTCTTGGGGACCAAGCAATGTACTCAGTGTGATGGCCCAGTCTCACAAAGATTTGAAAACAGAACCCTAGAAAGCACTCTGTGTTGGTGTGGTTAGACAGACTCAGAGTGCTCGGTTGATACTAACGAACAAGCACGTGGCATTTATTTTGTACCAAACCATTTTGCATAGTGGTTTTATATTGATGTTGGGATTATCTTGCTATATTGTTAGGTTGCATGGGAGATTTCAGATGTCATTCAAACCAGATTTCATCTCTTTACATGGAATCATTAAAATTATTTCAAGCATATGATGTTAATCGAGAGCTGGTTTCGGACCTTCACTGTGCTCTAAGCAGTGAAGTAAGTATCAACAATGTTAACAGATCAATCTTTAGGTTTATTTATTTTTTATCCATAGCAACTTTCATTTTTAAATAACCAAACCACAAAAAAAGTTTTGCCATTTTAATCGATAATTATAACCGAAAGAAAATTGAAAGTACAGCATAGTTTAACTTAGAAGCTTGAAAGCAATGCTTACAGTACTATTTCAAAAAAGTTACAAAGTAACCTAAAAGCACATATTTCTAATAAGGCAACTTTTTCAACAAGTAGCAAGGTGTATCTGGTATTACTTAGCAATTTTAAAAAAATTTAAAACATCAGTATTTTAAAAAGACTAGCTTTTAGAAAGCTTGACTGTTTTTCTTCATCAGGGCTATAAATTTTACTTTATTTAAAAAAGTGCAGTTTTATATGAAATGTTCAGATTAAGGGCGTTTTTCCTTGAAATAAAACCAATTGAGTTTTTGTTGAGGTTATTGACATATAGGTATACTGGTTACGAGTAAATTAAGCTCCATGTTAAGAATATTTTTGGTTGCAGGTAAAGAACCTTGGATCTAGCACCTTGGTCAATTTGTGTGATTTTCTTCTCAATGTGGTTTCGAAAGAAGAAACTCAACAAGAGCTCAATTACAAACTTTTGCAAAAGGTTGAATGGTTGTTTTGACTAGGTTTCAAGATCTTTATTTTTAACCTTTGTTAAACGTTATTAGTTAGAACTGGAATTTTTTATGAGAATAATTTCATTTTTAATACTTGTATATATCTTACAAAAACAAAATTTATTACTTTAAATACATAATTTAACAAGTTTAAATCTCATATTTCTTTATTTTGAGAAAAACACAAAAAACTAAAAATCTTTAATATTAGCCATGTCAATGTTGTCATATTTTTTAACATTGATTCAGTACTGGACTTCTGGTATTCGATGGATTGTTACCTAGTTAGGCCAAAAATTATCTTTGGTTTATCCAAACCACAGCAGAAGTCGTGCCCTTGTATTTTGTGAATTAGTTGGCATGACTTGGGGTTGAAATTAACTTTTTTAATAACTTGCCTGCCAGGCAAGTGATATCAACTTTGTACTTGTCCGAGGAAGTCTCAATTTGTCCAAAACAATTATGCACAGTAGATTTTGAGCTTGTTTAATTTTGAAAAAGTGTGTAAAATACTTCATAGTAAAGATATTGAATTTGCATAGTAATGTCAATACACATTATTTTATTTCAAGAAGATGAAGTGTTTGCATGCGTTGTGACTTTTTTCAACCATAAATAACTTGGAAACTACACCAACTAAAACATAGAGGTGGGAAGCTCTCATTTCTAAAGAGCATCGCCGCTCCTAAGCAAAAAAAGAAGCAACACTCCCACTTCTCAAAATGAAAAGAGAACATGCTTTTTTTGATACCTTAATATACAATCTAAGTGTAATCTATGTTCAGCTATATTATCTAATATGATCATATTCATGTTCTGAACAAAAATTTCCCTGTCAGCCTGTTTCCTGAATGAAAACAAATAGAATACAATCATTGGTTTCAACTCAAACCTAAGCCTATTACAACTTGCTGCTCTGACTAGCAACTACTAACTAAACAAGAGTTGCCCAAATCTTGTTTTGTGGCCTGGGAGGGCTGTATTTGTGGCAAGCGAGTGAATTTGAGATGAACTAGCGGAGCAATTTTGAAAGAAACCAAGTCAATTTTTTCTCATTTTCTTTATCACACCAAACTAAAATTATTACTGTGAAAACCTTGTTTTTTCTTTTTTGGTCTTCACTTAAATTTCTGCTAGTTTCTGCATCAAATCTCACTCAAAACCGTTTTCGAGTTTAAGCCGGCACTAATTGCGTAGCTCATTCAAATTCACTGCGGCTCATCGTTTGCAAATGGTAGGCGACTTATATGTGCAGATGTTTATTGTTTATGCACTAGGACTGTGCCAGAGCAAAAATTTTTCTCAAAAAAAATTTTTTTTCAAACAAGTTTTTGAACCTTCATTCTAGTTTTTTTTTCAAATAACTTTTTTTTAAATTTTGATTTATTGTATTTTTTAAAAATAATTTAATTTTTTTTTGTTCCACTGCATGTTTTCGTAGCTTTAGTTTTTAAACCTGGCGTATGCAATGTGCAGCTCATGGTCTGAAATTCTGCGGTGCATGGCCCCAAGTTGCTTGTGTAATCTTGGCACATGCAGCAGCAAAGCTGAGTGATGTTTCATGGTTATTTTAAGTGTACTTGTATCAAACCGTACACTACAAAGCTTTTTAGGAGCTGAGGATTTATTTCCCAGCAGATTCTTATTTATGATCGTTACACGTTATCCGGAAATATAGTAAGAACAATGTTTAAATGGATATTTTTAAGTTTAATCGTTAAAAATTTTAAGCTTAATTCAGCACACACTACAAAATTATGATAATTCAAAAATAAAACATTAGTTTGTAACAGAACACAATCTTGTACAACTTCAAAAGTTTTTTGTGCAATATGAAAGAAGTTAACTGCAAGAATTTATTATTGTTTTTACTGTAAGTTATTTACAACAAGGTTTAAGAATTAACCTAAAAATATTCTTTTATCTAAACATTGTTTTTAATATATTTACTGCGAGGTATAACAATCGTAAATAGGAATCTGCTCGGAGATGAATCCCTAGATCCTGAAATATTTTGCAGTATATGGTTTGTTACAGGTAAACTTAAAATAACTATGAAATGTCCATACAGATAGCTGCATGTGCCAAAATTACTCTTGCAACTTATGCTCAGACGTCGCAGGTTGCATATGTCTGGCTTAATAAATAAAACTTTGCAAACATGCAGTGAAAAAAAATTACAAAAGAAATCAAATTTTAAAAAAGTGTTATTTGAAAAAACTGATTTTTTTGCTTTGGTGCTTAAAAGTTTCATTGCATAATAGTCTCTGGACAAAATAGTTTCAGTGCATAAGCAGCAGTGCATAATTGTCTCGTGCTTAAATGTTCGTCACGCTTAGTAGTCATGGTCTGTTTAAAAAGTTGGACTAAACTGACAAAGCATTCATTTCCAGTTGGTTTGCTATTGTCCCAACACAATTACCATAATCCAAAAACAATTGCATATTTATTTGTCACAAATTATCTTAATTTTCGAAAACTATCCTAAAATTGTGCTTGAAAAGGATCAAGTAATATCTGACCATTAGAAAAGGAACGTGATTCCAATGACGTTATTTTTCTAAAAAAAAGCGCAGCTCTTTTTGGAGTATGTACCGCCCAGCTCTGTCGGAAAACTGGAATTTCTTGCAATTTTGAAATTGAAACTAAAAAACATTGCATTAATTTTTGACCTTGCCTTTCAATAGAGCAGTTTACGCTACAATCGTTGGAAAATTTTTTGCAGGAAAAGAACGTAACAGTTTGAGCCAAAAAAGTTGCTAAGCACGTTTTAGTATGGAACAAATTGAAGTGCAATTAAGAGGTGTTAAAGAGATACTGCTTGAAATTGGCTTTATTGAAGAAATAAGAGTTACGTGAGGTGATAAAAAGGTGTCCCAAACCCTTTTCCACAATTCCCTTTATTTCCAAAAATATGATGTAATCTGTTTGACTCGGTACTATTGGCAAGTTAACGAGCAGAATAGCAACATAAGTTATGGAAGGAAGTCGAAACATAAAAGGCACTACAAAGGCGCTTAGAAAAGTTGCAACATACTGCAGAATGAATTATCTGAGTAGTTGTAAGGAGGCTGCAAATGGACCTCATGAACCACAAATCAAGCAGCCGCCTATTGCATAAATGAAGAGTAAGGGTGCACGAGAAATTGACTGCTCTGGTGATTCGTGTGAATATTAGACTAAACTTTATAAAGAGGTGCGATAATAGTGCAGGAAGATTGGAATGAAGGTGGTGGTGAACAATTTTGGTGGTTTGATGTTTAACCGAGTCCGATACGAGTATGTTTAATTGAGAGGAGAAAAGAGTCACATGATCTCTGTATTTGCCAGCAGTGACAAGTTTGCCTGCTTTGTTTTGCAATGAAGCCAGTATGCTTATGTATGAGGAAAATGTGAAATCTCAAATGGCTAAACCATACAGTAAATTATGAAGAGTATACCAAGGTGTAGTATAATTTAGAAGAGCTAGTTTAGGGAAGAACGATTTTAGTTAAGTAAGAATGCCGACTGTGCAGGATATTTTTGTTTGATGTATTCAATGTGACATGTAAAGTACCTGTTTATTTAATACATTATTCAGATTTAGCTTTATAAAAGGTTGCTGCGTATTCAATTTGGAATAATCAGGAAGGATGATTCAGCTGGATTAAGGCTTAATTCAATGATTCAGTTGGATGATTCAGTTGTGGACTGACACAAGGTCCAGTGACATTTTCTCTTGAATGATTTTATGATTGGTGTTATCACTTAAAGGCAAGTATCATCGGCAAAAACTGCAACCCTGCATTTTTCAGTTTTATGATGTCACAAAAGGCATGCTGTAGATCCGTATTGGTAGTCTAGGTGTACTGATAGCCTAGCTCTACAGGTACCAGTTGCAGTTGACAAGTTTTTAGCTTTGGTTTGGCTACTCACTGCTGGGTTGCCACATGCTTGAAAAGTCCTGGATTTTTTGCTGTCCTGGAAAATCCTTGAGTTTTGTTTATAAGTCCTGAAAAATATTTGGAAAGTTTTGCTATGATTTACCATGACAGAATGTGAATTTTTTTTTCATAATACTTTGTACCTTGTAATGCCCAAAACCATTATTGAAATAATTTGCATTGTTAAGGTGATTTAAAAAGCTTTATTGAGTTGTTAAAAGGCAGTGCTTATTTGTACGATGGCTCACAAATGCCAAAATCATTATCCTAGCCTCAACCCAAACTGCAACGCTAGCTTTAACCCTAATGTTAATCCTAACCCAAACGTAAAATCTTAACCCAAACCCTAATGATAATTTCAAAAATAGAAGAAAATAAAGGAACATCAATTCTTTTGTTCTTAACTCTCTTATTCTGTTTAAGCAGTTCTTACTTGTACACTATTGTGCAAATAAGCACTTCTTTGTTAAAATGCCGAAAATTGCACTTAACAGTACTGTGTGTATAAATTGTTGAATTTTATGAGGTACAGTATTTTCTCTGAGAGTAATATGTTGCCATGCGAATCTCTAGTAGCAGTATTACTGCCAGTAGCAATTACCGTAGCAAGTTATACATAGGCATAGCCAGGGGGGGGCAGGGGGTCCACCCCCCAATTGAAATAACACCAATAACAAAAATGCGACAAAAAGCGTATTGTTTCCTCAGTTTCAGTTTCATTTTGCATTTTTTGAGTAAACAGTAGTTAACAACAATATTGATGACCAGCGGCCCCAGGCCCCCTCTCTATTCAATTTTGCCAACCAATTTAAATATATAATCCAAGAGAAATTGAGAGTTTTTGTATTAAAAGTTGTTATTTTAGGCCCTCATCTAACCTTTTTTATGAACGTAATGCAAAAACAAGGGCCAGATTTACCATAATATGGCACAAAACCAGCTAGGGGCTTGGCGCTTTGATGGTGAAACATTTTTTTGTCTTCACCTCTATTTGGCAGAAAACTGTTTAGAAAATTCTTAAAGTGCCAAGGGATCTGTGCAATGTTAATGTAGCTCGGCAATAACATGGGTTAGTTGGCATAACCTTTTATTGTATCATTTTAAAATACTAATCCACTTCCACCTCGCCAGGCTTTATGTGACAAAATACTTTTGAAAAAGAATTAGCTAGAGGAAATGCTCATTGAACAAATTATTGAATTTGAATTGAGGGGGCGTAGGCGCCCTGGTTGTAGATGTACTCCTACAACCGGTTATTTTTTATGCAAAAAAAAATCTGTAAGGAAAATTGTGTGGTGGATTATTTACTGCTGAGCAATTGTATGAGGCAATGTACCTTGCTTTCCCCTACCTGGGCCAAATCACTTACAAAATTTTTCCCCAAACTGCAAGTTTTTAGATGTGTTTGAAACTTACATTGTAAGTGAAAGGAGGTTTAAACAATTTAACTTTTTCAATTGGTTTTCAAATATTAAAAATCTACTGTATTTAATGGCATGTAAGACGCACATGCATGTAAGACACATCCCATTTTAGCAGGTCAGATTTAAGAAAAAATGTTTTTAGTGTATTCAACTATTCAAGCATATATTGTTGAAAATGGTCTAGCAGAACATACACTAGCAGAAACATAGCTGCATAAAAGCCAAACAATAAACATGAGTCAAAGCATCATAGACAGGTAAATTAGCATGAGACAAAGCGTCATGGATTACGATAAATTGCTTTCATTTTACTAATTCATTTTTAAAACATCGGTACTAATACAATAATACCAGCAATAAGATAAGGATGTATGGAGTGAGTTTAGGGTAGGTAGAAGTACTAAGTGTAAGCTTGGTTAGTGATTGCCAGAGAGAAGATTAGCCTAGGCCTACGGGAGGTCTCAAACTTTACCTACGCCATGTAAGACGCAAAGCGATTTTTTGAGCCAAAATTTTGGAAAAAAGTGCATCCTATATGCTGTCAAATATGATACTTCTTTTAAATGCCTCTAAACACGTGCTAATTGTGAATCAATGGCAGTGAAATAGCTAGTTTTCCCAAAAAAATTTCAAAAGATTGCCCCGCGGCTGGAGGCTCTGCCCCCACACCCCCCTGTAATATGTTTGAGTTGCACTAGTTTGCTCAATTAGTCTCCCAATTGACACAGTTACATTTTTTACGTTTGGTTTAAGTCCTCTCTGTGCCAAACACAGGACACGGCTTTTGATCTTCCAATCGACAATATCACAAAAATTTCACAAAAACTTATGCAAGATTGGCAGAGTTATTAAGCTTTAAAAAGCGTAATATGCAAAACTTGTCTAGCCGTCAAATGACGTCATTCACGAACTAACTGTCATAACCGTCTGTCGAAACCACTAACTGTGTAAACAGTGGGAGTGTGTTTCCGCGCTATAGAAATTACCTATTCACTCTACAGGTAATAAGCTTAGTAGCAGTTGTTATTTGAGAAAACGGATTCCTTGCCAAGTTTATTAATCAGAACTGTTGGTTGTGCGAGTCCATACAGTAAATTTATGGTAGCAGTTGTATATGAATTAAAAAGCTTAGTTAGTAGCAGTGATATACAAGAAATGGTATTTCTTGCTCAGTTTTAGTAATCAGAACTGTTTGTTGTGCAAGTTCCTACAGTAAATTTAAGGTAGCGGTTACTGCATCTGCTATTTCTACCGAGTAGGTTCGTGGATTACCTGAACTGGTTGCGGCTACTGATTAGGGACCAACTTGAGTATTTGGCCAGCTCTGTTGGTTACTAATACTGGTCACTAGGTCAGTAACTAGCTTTTAGCCTAGGATACTACATGTTTTGTAAACCTCGAAGAACTCTGAACAAATAGGACTAAGGCAAAGAAATACATTATAATTTTCAATAATCTAGTCTGTGCTTTAGCAGTTTAGTACTGTTGCTCCCTTTGAACTGAACTGCAATAGCATTAATAATGATAATTGCAATTTGTATCCCCCTTGAGATAACACCAACAAGTGTCAACGCATCTGACTAAGGGGCCATAGTAACATTCAAATAGCTTTACAGAAATAAAATTAATACACCACAGATATACTAATTCTACAGCAATAAGTAGCAAAATACTGGCATGAAATCAGTAGCGTAGCCAGGTGGGGGGGAAGGGGGGGGGCTGTAACCCGTCCCATTGGCCTGTCGACCAAAATGCAGAATAAAGTAAATACCACATTTTTAGCACTTCTTTGCTCTGGAATGGACTAAAAAGTGATTTAAAGCATCTTTTGATGCATAAATTTAAAGGGGAGGGGTAATTTGTCAAAAATAAAACTCACAAATGAAAAAAACTTTGAAAAATAGCAAAAATAAGCAATCAAATTTGATCGCTAATGTAAGAATGCTAAACATAGGCTTCATCAACAAACATATTATAAACTTAGGAATAGGAGGGGGGCTATTCATTACTTAATTACCAATCACTTTGCCTCAAAATTTTTTTTATTAGTCCCTTCCCTTCACAATTATTTTTGACAAAATAGATTACTCTGTATAAGTTTTCTTAAACTTTAGGATTTTTTCGATTTACCAGCAGGTAAACAAAAGAACTAAAATTTTACCATTAAAGCACCTCCCACATAGCCCATTTATGCAAACAGTTTAATCAGGTTTGCACTGCCAATTTCTATGCCACGTTTTAAAGGCATTATTTTATATCAAAATATTCCTAAAATTAAATTATTTTTGCAAAAAAATGCAAAATTTTCCAGCGCTGGGGACTCCCCACCCAGACCCCCTAAACCGCCCCCCCCCCATTGCGAATTTCTGGCTACGCGCCTGCATCAACCCAGTGGTAATATCCTCAAATTTAGGTTAAATTCAAATAATAAGCTTTTATACGTTTCTTGAAAAGGTACAAACTTTCAATTTCACGCAAAGATAGTGGCAATGAATTCCATACCTTGGGTGATGTGTATAAAAACATAGATTGGGATCTAGCAAAGTTTAAGCTAGTTACCGTTTGTAGCAGCCAATTATCATCATTAACACGCAAGGTATATCTTGCCGAAACAGAACGAGAGTGGATTAAATTTTTCAAATATGTAGGAGCATAACCATGCAGGCACTTGTGTGCTTGAAGTTTGTTTTTAATCATGTCTATAGAAGAATATCTATCGAAAGAAAAATAACACTGCACATCATCAGCATATGAACGCACACAAAGACATTTCCTTACATCTATCACTGTTAACAGCTAAATAGCGAATAGCTGACTACTGAGGAATACGAAAGCCCACCCGCGTTGATGGTAAACCTATGAGAAGGCTATAGTTCGCACATGACGTCATTCACTTATAGATCCAAATTGCTGTTTTGAGCTTTTTCTACTTCAAAACGACTTTTTAACAACTATAAAGCTTGAAATATTGTTGCTGAAGAACTTTTTTTGACGTTGCAATTAAAACCAAAATAGCAAATATTCCTTGGCACTTGATCTTTAAGTTGAAAGTATGCAAGTAAGAAGCAGTGAAAGACCTTTCGGTCATCTGCATCAACTGCACCAAATAGCAATACCTAAATAGTATCAAGTGTAAACTTAAGTTTGCCAAAAACTAACACAAGCAACACAATGTTATCAACAACTGAGCAACTTTTTCATCAAAAAAAAAAACTAAAAAAAATATATATATATTATATGTTTATTCAAAAAGTTGTCCGTTTTAACCAGGATCCATGGTTTCAACTATTAAAAAGATGACAAAAGTGTTACTTTTGGGCCAGCAGAAATAAAATTGTGGAATGTTCTAAAAATACCAGCAGCAACGTCCCCAGCTGAAACATAATTTGAGATGGTTCACTCTACAATCTATCCAGAACAACTGCTCAGTTGATTTACCAGAGATCATGCTAATTAGATACCAAGACATTCTGACCACAGGTACCTGACACTATCAACCAAATTGGTAACCAACACACAACCTACTTTAATGCAGAACCACCAACATGACAAAAAATTAGTGTAAAGCTGGCATTCCATCAGTTTTGGCGTTTCAAAACTTGGGTGAGGTCACAATTATAAATTTAGCAATTGTACGATTTATGTAATGAAATGAAAATACTATCACACATACACATTCAGTTCCTACTGCGGAATATTATTAGAAATCTGAAAAAAAACAAAAAAAAACACACACACACACATGCAAACAAACATTAATATTACATGCTTGACTAGTAAGCATTCAGTAGAAAAGAATAATTTTTATTTCTTTGGTATTTTAGCTTGTGACTGGCCAGTTGGTTGAGTGGTAATGCATTCATCTCTGGAGTGAGAGGTCTGAGTTTCAAATCTTATGCTGGTCAAATCGGACTCAGTGTTTTCAACAGCTTTCCACCGCTGCGGCATTTCTTTGAAAGAAGCTGTGTTGGCCAGGCAAGATGATGCAGAGATGGGCCCCTCCAACTCGTTACAAACTTTGGCATAATACAGCGAGTATAATGAAAGATTTCATTTGATTGATTTTAAAATATGTATTTGTACAAGTGCCAGCTCAACTTGTACTGATATTGCATAATCATGTAGTTAATACCCTTGCCATACATTGTTTTTTGATGCTCAGATTGTTGACGTCTTACCACAGCATTTGAGTATCAGCTATGAAACAACCATTATGTCTGGAATGGAGTTCAGACAGCTTTTAGTGAAGAAAATATGCTCATTTAATTGGCCCAACAAAGGTGTTATTCACACAGTTTCCATGTTGAAGTAAGTTGCTGTAGTTTATCAGTGAGCCAAATTATGTAATCAGTGTAGTTTTATCACAAATCAGCATTATTTTTATTGGGCACATGCTTTGTCATTTTTGGATTTTTCATTGTTTGCTTAAGAAGAATTTTGGTCTGCAAAAGATAAAAAGAAATGTTGGAGACGATTATACATTGCATCTGGATATTATATCAAAGCAATAAGCAGCAACTTTGTTGGATTTAACATTTTTATTAAAAACAAAACATATCCAACGTTTTTAACTTAAAACAATTAAACCCTCTTCAGGATTTTATAAACAATAATAAATAAACATCTGCAAAGGAAATAGAAGCATTATGGCAACATAAATTACGTATAGCTGACTAATAACGTACATTATATGAGGAAATACTTAAAATTATTATCTAACAAAATAAAAATGCCATTCCAGTTTTGGACCAACGCAATCATATTAAAATTACAGTCAAACAAGCAACAACATCAAGTTTTTTGTGTGAACTAAACCAATTCAGTTAGAATAACTATTAATGTGATAGTCAAGATGAATTGAATTAAAGAGAAAATCAAGTCAAATCAAGGTAAGAACTAACTTATGATATTATGGTGTAACAGAAAATTTGGCAACTTAGAAAATACTTAGCAAGAAAGAAGCAAAAAGTAGCTTATTTAACTTAGGATTTAGTTTTTTAATCAAAAGAGCTTCTTGGATTTTAGTTTCATACTCAGTATGGCAACTTTTTAAAATCTGGAAAGAGTTTACGGTGTATTTTCCTTACGGCAAATGGTACATGCGCGTATGTGTTCTTTTATAGCGCTCTTTTGCGGTTCAGCTAAAACCAAATGTTCGCAAGCTCTTGCAGTTAAATGTCGGGTAGTCATGCCTACGTAGGCAAGGTTCGTATCACACGAACATCGAAACTGGTACACGACATTGGAGCAGAGAGCATGCGGTGTTTTTGTTTTCAGCTGGAAGGAGCAATTGATCTTAAATGTATCGTAAGCTACTCTTAACTTTAAACCAAATTCCCAATAAAGTTAAGGGTATTTGGTTTAAAGTTAAGAGTAGTTTACAATACATTTAAGATCAATCGTTACTTCCAGCTGATATCAAAAACTGCTCCAATGTCGTGTACCAGTTTCGATGTTTGTGTGAATTGAACCTTGCCTACGTAGGCATGACTACCCGACATTTAACTGCAAGAGCTTGTGAACATTTGGTTTTAGCTGGACCGCAAAAGAGCGCTATAAAAGAACACATACGAGCATGTACCATTTGCCGTAAGGAAAATACACCGTAAACTCTTTCCAGATTTTAAAAAGTTGCCATACTGAGTATGAAACTAAAATCCAAGAAGCTCTTTTAATTAAAAAACTAAATCCTAAGTTAAATAAGCTACTTTATGCCTCTTTCTTGCTAAGTATTTTCTAAGTTGCCAAATTTTCTGTTACGTCATAATATCATAAGTTAGTTCTTACCTTGATTTGACTTGATTTTCTCTTTAATTCAATTCATCTTGACTATCACATTAACAGTTATTCTAACTGAATTGGTTTAGTTCACACTAAAAACTTTATGTTGTTGCTTGTTTGACTGTAATTTTAATATGATTGCGTTGGTCCAAAACTGGAATGGCATTTTTATTTTGTTAGATAATAATTTTAAGTATTTCCTCATATAATGTACGTTATTAGTCAGCTATACGTAATTTATGTTGCCATAATGCTTCTATTTCCTTTACAGATGTTTATTTATTATTGTTTATAATATCCTGAAGAAGGCTTAATTGCTTTAAGTTAAAAACGTTGGATATGTTTTGTTTTTAATAAAAATGTTAAATCCAACAAAGTTGCTGCTTATTGCTTTGATTTGGTTCTGCAAATCCACCTCTCTGCCCAAATTATCTGGTATATTATTGGGCTCTAGTATGTACTGTTTGACGTAAAATTGTAAATGTATTTGTTGAGATGAATAATTTTTTGTACAAGACTACAGTATTCTAGTTTTTTTTTAGTAATTAGTTTTGAAACAAACCTTCCAGCACTCCCAAATCATTGTTTAACCTTTAGAGAACTTGAACTTAATGCAGCTGAAGCAGACTTGGTTGTAAAAACAATTGTGGAGAAATTGCAAACTGTTGATGCCCAGGAGTTGCCGCCCTTTACTTTTCAAATGCTTTCTCTTGCTAATAACAACAGCAAAGCGCAACAAATACTGGAAGGAATTCTGCTTAGGATCAACTCATTCGGTGAATCAACTTCTAATGAAACCAGAACAGAAGAAGGTTGGAGAGGACTTTTTTGTCAACTGCATTATTTGCGTATAGGCTTAACAGAATTTATTTGTTAAAAATTTAAAGACTTCTTATTAGTGCAAGTGGAATTTCTCTGCATTTTCTGCTAAATGTAGCACATTTTGATTTGTGTGGTTCTTGCAAGTCATGATGCCATGGTTTACCTGGTTTAATTCAAATCAAATCTTTCATTATACTCGCTGTAGTATTCCGAAACATGTAATGAGTTTGTGGGGCCCATCTCTGCTTCATTGTGCCCGCGCAACACAGCTCTTTGCCGTTTGCAACACTTTATCCAATTTGACTGGCTTGATTTGAACCTTAGACCTCCTGCTTTAGAAACAAACGCAGTACCGTTTGACCAACTGTAAAGTTCAATTTCATTGATAAATAATTCTTCTTAATTAACTTAATTCTTTGCGGTTAAGTTACTGACTCCAAAAATTTTGTTTAAAGACTCCAAAAATCCAAAAATTTACTGACTCCAAAAATTTTGTATTGCGTATTGAGCTTCATATTCCAGATAGAATTTACTGTTTCGTTCTTTTCATATTTTTGCTATTTTCTATTTTTAAACCCACTTTAGCCTATCTATTTGATTATAAGCTTGAATTGCAACCATATTTAAAGGAATCAAATCAAAGGTCAGTTAACTTAGTAAATAGAGCATTTACAAATATTGTTTCAGGTTGAAGTCTATGTCTGGTCAAAGCAAAAGCAGTTTGTTTTAGTTCAGCAATAATGGGAGAACATGGAGCTTTGACATTTGGTAGCAGGCATGTTGTCTCCTAGTCGAGACAACATTATAAAGAAAGTTGAAATTGCAATCACATTAGTTGGCCCTTGATATAGCACTGTAACCTGGTACTTTTAGACTATAGAAACCTAGTATTTGCATAAATACAGTAGTTGCAAAATTATGAAAAAATATGTGAAAAAATAATTTGATTGAATATATGGCTAATTGTAAAGTAAGTAAGTAAATTTTATCCTTTTTGGACTCATTCACATACGATCAAACAATAAAAATAAAACATATAAATAATACAATGAAAAGAATTTTATAACCAGATAGTATAAGATCTCTAAGCCTGACGAGTGGCGAACAACTGTGATGTAGACTAGTTCAAGGCGCTCCTTATTCTCATCATTTCCACTTCAACCTTAAAAGAATTTCATTTGTAGAACAATATCATTGATAATGTGAGTTGTGCAGTTAACGCACTGCAGAAAAGGAAAAACAAAAAGAAAAAGCTAACAGGAAGTAGTAAAAACATACTTGAATTACACATTAATAGCTAAACAAGACGACACCCACATCAAAATTCTCATGGTTAAAACAGAAAATTCAATCAGTTTGGTTCAGAGAAATCAAAACGAAGTGAATATTGTGCTATAATTTTTTTAAAACACTTTTTGAAGGAATTAATCGTTTTATGTTTAATGTCTGTGTCAATTTCATTCCAAAGATTGGCACCTCAAAAGTCTAATTTTTTGTCTTTCAGTTTTGCAAGCTTGAGGTAGAAAATAGTTAAATTTAGTGAGTTTTGTTGTTTGATGAGAATGTACTAGTTCAATTTTATTAAAATGTTGTTGAAACAAAAGCTGCAATTTTGTACAAAAGCTTCAAGCTGCTTTGCTGTCTCCTGGCCAAAGCAACTTGGTGAATACAACAAAATTACAAAAATTAATTTATAGGCCACTGATGCCGGCCCGGTGCCAGGATAGCGTGACTGGGGGGCAGAAATGAATTTTTGGGGACACGAAAAGTTTATTAATGTGATTTCAAGAGTGTGGATCAAACGAAAAAGGTAAAGACCAAAAAGAAGAAGGTCTTGAGTTCAAAAATTTTCACAAACTCTGGTTTTCATCTCAAAATTCTTGCGATTTTCCACAAATCCTCAAGTGAAGACAAAAAAAAAGAAATGTCTTCAGTTCAAAATTGTCCACAAATTTTCATAGTCATCTTGCGATTTTCTACAAATTCTAAAGTGAGGACCAAAAATAAAAGGTCTCCCTCCCCTATGTTTCATTCCGGTGTGAATCCACAAAAACTATGAAAAACAGTTCTTGCTTGCGTATTCTAGGACAATAAGCACCAGTTTGGTAGTCTTAGGCCTTGATTTGCATCCAGTAGCCTCGAGTGTGTTAATTTCTTCGAGGCACAGTCCTCGCTTGGGTGGGGGGCACGGCCCCAGATTGCCCCCCGTGGCGCCGGGCCGCAGTGATGGGCACTAGAGGCTGGTTTCAAAGATCCGGTTCTTCCTCTTTTGAACTCCTCTTAGCAGAGGGTGACTCGGTAAAAAGATCTGATTGCAATGTTTTGCAGGGTAGATTTTGTTTTCAGCTTTCAACTGCTTTTCCGTTTTACTTTTACAATTCGTTTACAGAGGTGGAGTCCTAGAGGACATTTTGAAGTCCTTGGCCTCAAAGCTTCAAGTTCTTGAAAATTGCTGACCTTGGCTCGAGGACAGCAGTATTTTTGGAATCCTTAAAATTTTGTCGATCGTTTTTTCTAGAAAAATTTGTTTTTTTGATTTTGTTTTTTGAGATCACCTGAAAAAATTTTAGACTTTTTTTTTTAAACGCGTGAAAAAAATTTTTGAAGACCGTATTATTACTATTTTTTTTGGTGAACACTTGTGCCTGTGTCCTTGCCCTAGAAAAGGTCTGTCCTCGAAAGGGCTGTCTTTGGCCTTAAATATTTTTTTGTGTCCTTGGTCTCAAGCCTTGTGCCCTCGACTACACCTCTGTCCCGTGTTCATTTAAGCCAAATTTTGAGCGTCTTTCGCCTCTCTCCCATATCAACTTTTATATAAACTTTAACCAGTCCACCCCTGGAAACAAAATAGACGGTGCATAATGCGTAGCATGCAGGTATTGGCTATCTTCTCGAATTGTCAAACGGTTTGACTGTGCGAATAATGCGTAATGAAGTGATGCAATATCGCATGCAACTACTTCGCATTTAATCCCTTGTTCAAAAACAACACGCATTTTATTAAGCCTATTATTGTGTTGACTCCTCCCCCCAAGCGGTTTGTGTTAACTCCTTGTAATCAATCAGATTCGATAGCATTATAAATCCTAATTTCATTACTAAAATTTTTGTTGACATGCTTGTTGCAGTATTCATCTTTTTTTTTTTCACACATATGCTTCTACTGAACGCTTCTTTTTTACTACCACTCTGGTAGTTTTGTATCACAGTAACGCACAAAAATTTGATAATAAAAGTTTGGGATTCAAACTTATTCAGAGAAATGCTTACCCTAGCATTAGCCGAAGATTGAGAGAAGTCTCACAGATCCCCAGCTAATTGCACTTTCACAAAACATATAATGAAAATAGGGCGAACTATGGTAGCTAAAACATTTTAATTACGCTACACTGCAGTAATATTATTACCACTGAAATTGCAGAAAATTGATTGTGCAAGTAGAGCATTCAATAAGTTTACAGTGCTCAGAGGAGGAACTTTTGTATTCTCTCAATAGGACAGATATTGCAACTTTTGTGATACAACTGTATTCAATATTTTCAAAAACTCAATAAACTAAATTTGTTGCAAAGGAAAGTACGTTAATATTTCAGAAAGTAACACATGGAGCATCTCTTACGATTGTAATGTTTTGGAGGGAGTGAGGAACCCTCCATCTGGTTATCGCTTCACGTAGATATCAGCGCAGATTGGACAAGTGCATTTTACTATTGATGTATCAATAAATGCAAAGCAACAGCTACCTCAGGGATTTAATCAAAACTTGTATGAAAGTTCATCTCAAGAGTTTCTTTATTCCAAAGCCCTACCCTGCTGGTAGCGTTGTGGCGGTGATCTGTGCGCTTGGTTTTTTGGGGCAAGGGTTATTGCCATTACCCTGCCAGCTCATTCCTGTTTTGGAATATGAAGGAATTTGCTACTTGGTTAACTTTTACTAATTCTTTAATCGCCCAAATTCCATTTAAAGTGCACTATTTAGATTTGCTATCACCCTCCTGAAGAGCCTAACGACAAAACATCCTGTTGTGGAAATTATTTGAACAATTTTATAGGTGTGTTGATTCTCATTATGATTGAATATATGTATACATAACTAATTGATTTTTTATCTTCAGAGATGAAGCAAATTGAAGGGACTATTCTTCTGTACGTCGGAAATGCAATGAAGCAAAATCAATTTTTAGGAAAAAGTTTTTTAAAAATGTTAAAGGTAGGCTAGCTGAGTGGTGAGTGACTGAGTATGTTTTGAATGAAATTTGTTAGGTGTTTTTGTAATGTTTTGCATATTCCAAAAGTTACTCCATTGCTTCAAAGTAACTGCCAAGTGGAAGTTTATTTTATGAAAATTATTGCAAAAAATCTCACTCTCTAAAGGGAATTATGTAGTTTTAAATGCTTTGTTGAAATCAAATATGTGCATTGATTTTGGGTGTGCCTCTCTGTATGTTAATTGGTCAATCCATTTTTATGAACAATTGTGATGCCTGAAAATCACTAGATTAAAACAGTATAATCGGCAAGGATGGCAGTATGGTATGGTACATAAAAATGGTTTGGTATGCTTCAATTTTTGCTAAGAAATACTGTACACTTGTACGGTATGCGTTATTTGTAATGGTACGGATACGGTACATTGGTATGCTGTATGAATTTACCTACGAAACGTTTCTTGTCCATTGGTATGGTATGTTTTCTGCGAAACCTGTGGCTGTCAATGAAAACTTGTGTGACCGTACACATACAATTTAAATACACATTATAGCACCAGTTGCTAGACTCGTAGTAGTAAGGTAGAGTGAAAAAATTTTTTTCTACAGTAATTTCAAACAACACAATGGCTTAACAGAAGTAGTTAGATATATAACCAACTTCTATATCGATTTTATGTATCTGCCACTTACACCCAGATGGCTAACTGAGGTCAAAGGTCACAAGACCTCAAAAATCAGCAAAAATGTCATAACTTGAAAACCAGTTTAGCTAGAAAGCTGGTTGATGGCTCAAAAGACTCAGAAGGCTCATGCTTATTTCTGCTGTAATGCAACTTTTTTTGTCTAATTGTATTACAAAAGGCACAAATAAGCAAAAACAACATTTTATTGAAATTTTTTGTTTGCAATCAGCATTGCATTGATATGTATGAGTATAGCAAAATTGGCAAATTCATTATTTTGCATAAAAGACACCATAATGCATTTTAAAAGATATTTGACATCAACCCAGCACCCTTGACCAGTTTAGTAACTAGTTAAATGCTGATAAAACAACATAGTGAGAGATCAATTTTGTATTTGGTTTACACTAAACATGTAAACCAAATGCAAAATTGATCTCTCACTATGTTGTTTAAATAAGCATGCTTTGATTTTGTTAATTCGGTTTTTAAAATTCTGGGCGTAACATGAAAGCATTATTGGGGCAGTGATGAAAAATTGGTTTCGTACAGCAATAATCAACAAATCTTTTACGAGAAAACTAGATTAACATTCAAGGCAAAGCATACCATCATTTGTCTAGCTTAAATCTGCAAAATATGCAAGAAACACCAGCACTAAAGGATATGACAAATTTGGAAATTGATGGTTTTCTGCTCAAAAAGCTTATCATGGAGCACCCATGTTATACCAGTAACCAAACTGTTGAACATCACATTAAGCTAGTGACTGAGGCTTCTGCATCTGTGGTTGGATTTGAAAGAAGAGACGGAGTTATCAGGCAGAAGATTCAATCACGTAAACTTATGAGATATTTCAACACCAAAAAACAATTTGATGCTTAACGTAGCATACTCTACTGTATACTCTATTATTGCTTCATTATGACTTTTTTACAATGTTGAAAAAGCGATGAAAGTGCTACATTTTAAATGAATCTACACTTACTGAGGAGTCTACCATCTCTCTACCACTTCCTGACAAGGGAGTTTTACTAAGCGTCTTTTCCAAGAACACAACCAGCAAACATGCCCAGTCTGTTTTTGACATCAACCATCACTATTGAGCATCAATATGACAGCTGCTAAATGTGACTTTTAAAAAGTATTTGATAGACCTGTTACAGAATCAAACACAGTCTACCAACTTAAAAAGGGTGATGCTTCAATCAACTACCCTAAGCTGCCTTCTAGTTATATAGCTATGGTTGTAATACAAATTGTTGTTGATTATTGCTGTACGAAACCAATTTTTCATCACTGCCCCAATAATGCTTTCATGTTACGCCCAGAATTTTAAAAACCGAATTAACAAAATCAAAGCATGCTTATTTAAACAACATAGTGAGAGATCAATTTTGCATTTGGTTTACATGTTTAGTGTAAACCAAATACAAAATTGATCTCTCACTATGTTGTTTTATCAGCATTTAACTAGTTACTAAACTGGTCAAGGGTGCTGGGTTGATGTCAAATATCTTTTAAAATGCATTATGGTGTCTTTTATGCAAAATAATGAATTTGCCAATTTTGCTATACTCATACATATCAATGCAATGCTGATTGCAAACAAAAAATTTCAATAAAATGTTGTTTTTGCTTATTTGTGCCTTTTGTAATACAATTAGACAAAAAAAGTTGCATTACAGCAGAAATAAGCATGAGCCTTCTGAGTCTTTTGAGCCATCAACCAGCTTTCTAGCTAAACTGGTTTTCAAGTTATGACATTTTTGCTGATTTTTGAGGTCTTGTGACCTTTGACCTCAGTTAGCCATCTGGGTGTAAGTGGCAGATACATAAAATCGATATAGAAGTTGGTTATATATCTAACTACTTCTGTTAAGCCATTGTGTTGTTTGAAATTAGAAAAAAAATTTTCACTCCACGTTATCGTATTAGTGTCCAACTCTATTAAATTTAGTTTACGTTGACTGCATGATGTATTCTCAAGTAATCATTATAGCCTCTTGATTTGTTGTTACAATTGTATTATAATGTCACAAACCAGTGAACCCTTTTCTGAAAACTGTCAACTTGGCAGTGTCAAGTTGCAGCACTGTTATAATTCATCCCTTTTTGGCAACTATCGAACACATTTGAGGAAAAAGTACTAATAACTTGCTTTGCAATAACGCTTTGTAAATGGCGACACATAAACACTAAACAGGTTTCTGATGCATTAAAATCAATTTGACCAACTAAGCAAATGCAGATATCTTTGCTGTACAAAAATACATGAAAATACAAATATCATTGTGGTAGTAGTCTATTTGATATCTTTATTTTTGATAGAACTGAATTTTCGCTCATAAATTGTCATTTTTTTATCACTGAACTATTCCTGAAACATAAAGAATCACCTCTAGATGTTGCATTATTTTTTGTTCTGTAAGATTTTGACTGCCTTGAATGAAAAAGTAACGACATATAGAGCAAAGCAGTTTTTGAGTTCAACATGTTATTTAGTTTAAGTGCCCTTTAAGCCATTGCTTATTGATTTCTTTGGTTCCATACACCCTTGTTAAAGAGTTCCTCATTTCATCCTCCCCTGATAAAAATATGTTTATTGGTTATTCCAAATAATTTCAAAAAACTGGGAGTATGAGGGCGAGCTATCAAGGCTCCGAGCTTTTGAATAAATTTCCAATAAAAATTGCTCAATTTTTAGACTATGTTTGTACAAACTGCTGCCTTGAGACATTATCTTTTAGCAAAAAGCGTGTTTTCACTGTTACATTAACTTACCAGTTTTCTTTTTTTTTGTTCAGCTGTTCATACTGGTTCAACCACCCAAAAAATTTAATTGACCTTGGGTTGAACCATTCATCTTTTGCCTTGATTTTGCCTTTAGTCCTCGTTTAAGCTTATGTTTTGGTATAATACTAATCAGATATAAACAAAAACCATGTCTACATAGATCACATATGTTATTAATTGATCGTTGTTTAACCAGGTTGATTAAAGGTACGGTATATGCAAAAAAAAGTACAGTATGTTGGTATGGTATGATAAGCTTCAAAAATTGAATTGAAATATGGTTCGATTAAAGGTGTGAGGTACGTAGTATGCAAATTCTGATTGTACCATACCGTACTACCATCCTTGATTGTCGGTAATCAAGGATTTATTGTCATTATTCATAAATAGCTCAGTATCGTAAAATCTTCTCTAACTTTGGCCTGCTTTTAAAGTTTAACTTCACATAGCATTTGCATAGTTGGCAAATTTGACAACTTTATTTTATCAAAACGTCTACTACTTACCAAGCTTTAAAATGTAACAACTGTAATTTTACAAATGCTCTTCTGCTCTTTATTATCAAAAATGTTCATGGGCTAATCTTGTGACCAGAAATCCTAACTTTGGTTCAGCAGTTAATTTTCCTACATCTGAAAAGCAAAACAAACACCAAAGATAATAAATGTTGATGTATTCAAAGATGGGCCCCTAAAAAATAATGCTAAGTACTCAGAAAGTCACTACTTAGCATTAAAAGTATCAAATTTATCTTTTTAGTAAATGTGATAAGATCTTTTAACTAAATTCCATAAAATGATATTCTTGAAAAATGTATATACCAGTATTAATTGCAATAGCTTTAAATGCAGTTTTAACATTTTTTGGGTTTCCTGATCTACAGCTACCAGTTTGTAAAAGTTTAGCAATGCAAAAGTCTTTATAAGGTGAATACTGCAATGTGAGTAGATACAGGGTTCCCACGATCGGGAAAAGTTGGGAATTTTGTAAAGGCTTTTCAAAAGTCGGAAAAAGTGCGTGCTAATATTGAATAAGCATGAAAAACAATTTGGGAAAAATAGCGCACTGCAACATGTAGAAACTAACGCGATTGGAGCAGATAAATATTAAATATCGCGTTTGTCTTTCTAATACTTCTACTAAGCGCATAATAACAGTAATAACGCACCTGGCTGTGTTGGGTTAAAGCTTCAAAGACTGTGGTCCTGCCGATTTATTTCGTCACAATACAGGTTTAACAAAACTTTAATTTAGGAATATTATTATGCTGTAGTTAAAGAGTATTATTACATCAAAGGCAATTAAGCAAACAAAAGAATTCAAGTACCGGTAGCCTACTAGCACTAAAGGAGAAATAGCGTGCTATATGCAGACAGTAGGCAAAAGGTTAGCAGAAAATGTAAGGCTATTTCAACAAATGCTGCATCCGAGTAAAGTTCAAAGATTGTTAGCGTACTACTCGTTAATAATGCACTGATAGCCTTCAGTAGGCTGTCTACCTAGGCCATGTTTGGCTTTTGAGTTGAGAGATTTACTAGCCTACGTACTAATAAAATACGCGCTTCGAGCAAGGATTGCGAAGTTACACAGACTCTTTGGCATGATTGTATTGCTATTTAGAAAATATTCGCAAGTTTAGATGTACATAATTGAATGCTTTGTGAATTTGTATAAATAATTGAAATGGTGCGATGTACTTCATTTTTTTACATATTTTTGTACAAAAACTGTTCAAGGTAACCTGCAGAAAAATGAGAGAGAGGTTGCTCTTGAGTTGACTGCAAAACTCAGATTAAGAATATTATTTGAGAATGAAGAATATAACAAAAATAGTCAATTGTTAGTTCTCAATATATGGGCTGCAGAGTTTACTAGTCTTATGTATGGTTAAGAGCAGTATCGAATGTGAGATCATTGCAGATATATAAAAGGAAGCGCCTATTTCGCAGAAAATTTATCATTAATGAAACAGCACAAGATATGGCATGCTGCAGTTCTTTATTTTTCTCTCATCATAGATTTTCTGGTAAAATAGTCACTAAGTATACAAAATGAATAGCGGATACACTTCTTAAGTTGTTAGATGTGATGATAGACATACAAGTTGATAGTTTAACTGATTATTAATTTCTGTTCTTTATAAGATAAGCTGACATACTGGTTAGTGAAAGTTGTCGTGAAATACTTTTGAGCTGGCTACTGTTACATACGTAGGAGCATGGGTGCCAGAAGTTTTTTTTTTTGGTAAGAGTTGCAAAATTTTAAAAAAGGTAAAGTTTAGATGTTAGAAGGGCAGTTTTTGAATTTCAAAATTTATCGTCAGAAGTTCACATCTGATTTTTTTGTATTTGTATTGTAGATATAGTGCCAATTTAGATGGGCAAAGACTTGCCCCCGTTTTTCCCTGATTGGAGAAAATAAAAGGCAAGGCAGAAATCGCACCCCCTGCCACACTTCAGGCTCCAATGTGTAGGTACTTGTTATTTTGTAAATTGCAGAATTATAAGCATTTCAGAATAGTTCATTCATTGTCCACAAAGTGTTTTTTGTGTTCAATCAAGTGCAACATGCACCCCTTCAACCCATGCAGTGCTGAGTAGCATATACCTCGTACTTTCTTTCGACCACAACAAGTAAACTGCTTGACTGTAATTATGCCAAATCGAGAATTCTAGTCCTGTAGTAGTGGATATAGCAGCCGATTATTGATTGTGAGATTCGATTATTGAGCCTGTAGTCGAAATACTATGCCGCATTGCCTCTATCTAGTATGAATCCCAACACCATAAACCATCACTTACTAATTAAGAAATGTCCTTTACTTTAGACTATTTAGTCGTCTTCATCCACATAGTAATTGAGTTAGTTTTTGGATTGAGTTAAAATAACTGTAATTTTGTGTATTCCAAATGACTAGAGCTTAGCAAGCATGACGGTACGGTACATAGGTACGGTACACCTCAGTTTTTGCTAGAAGTATGGTACGCTGGTACGGTACGCCTTTTTTGTAATGGTACGGGTACTGTACGCTGGTATGCTGTTCAAATTAAAAATCCCAGACTTTTTGCACATTGCACAGAATTTTTGTACACAGAGACAAGAGACAGCTGTAGCCGACGCTAAATGTGTGAATTGAGATCGCTGATTTATGGACTAGTGATTTCAAAGTCAATTAAAGTTGCGAGTAGTTAAAAGCTAGAATGGCAGTATGGTACAATATGCCTCAATTTTTGCTAAGAAGTACGGTACGTCTTTTTTGTAATGGTAAGGGTAGGGTATGTTGGTACGGTACGCTTCAAAAACTGAACTGAAGTATAATACGCTGATTCGGGTACGGTTCAAGATGCGATGTACGTAGTACGCAAATTCTGAACGTACCGTACTGTACTGCCATCCTTGGAGCTTAGTTTGTTTCGAGCAAATTTTGGTATGGAAAAAGTTGGGAATTTTTTGTTGACAAATGTGTGGGAACCCTGTAGATATTGATGATATAAACACTTTAAACACTAAAAAATGATGCTGAATACTCATAAAGTCACTTTTAAGCATTAAAAGCATCAAATTCGTCTTTTTGGTAAATCTGATAAGATCTCTTAACTAAATCACATAAATTGGTATTTCTGAAAAATATATGTGCTTGTAGATTAATTGCAGAAGCTGTAATACAGTGGTAACCTATTTAACATTTTTCGGGTTTTATCGATATACCAGGTCCAACATTAAATAATAAAATATAATAATAATAATTGATCTGCAACTACCAATTTGTAAAAGTTTAGCAATGCAAAAGTCTTGATGAGATGAATAATGCAATGTGAGTAGAAATCAATGATATTAACACTCAAAACACTTAAAACAGAAAAGAAAGAAAGTCACCTGGTACCATATGCACAGGATTTCAACTAGACCAGTATGATGTTGTGATAGTGGAAAGAACCTCCTTGCAAGCACCATATGGTATTGCACTGTAAATAGCCATTGAATAAATTCATTTTAAAAATTCCAACTTTTGTGTTACAGTAATGTCATTAATGAGTCAAATCATAAATTTTCCATATTTTGCTAGGAAAATTGTTGGCTAAAGTTAGGTGTCATTTCAAGAACGCTCTGCAATCTCTTCTCTTACTAGTTACAGCAACAATGTTGTAAGATGTATATTTAGCAGTAAATACACAATTGTTTACTGCAACTTAAGTATATGTGAGCTCAAGGTAAAGCAAGAAAACCTACCCATTTTGGTTATGAAAAATTTTATGTCATTTGATAAGCTGTCTTAATGGTAAATCTATCTCAAAAAGAATTCAAGCATTGAACCAAAGTTAGCTATATTTTGTAACTGCATTAAATGCAGCTTCAAACAAGACGCATCAATTTGCATAAATAAATTCTTTGGTATTATATTTTTTTATTGTTAAAGTTCGTATTTGTGTCTGGGCTAAAGTATGGACCTGGGCTAATGTTACAAGGTTTCACGGTAGTATATGAGTTCATTTTTGTATTGGATAATGGATACTACACACTGGTGTGCTTTACAACATTTCATTTCATGGTCTTCACTGTTGAAATTGTCCAGACTTCTTGATTTGTCACATACTGGTACCGGTACTTAATGTCAAATTTCAACTCTTTAGCCTAAGAAGTTTTTGAAGTAAAATAATATACATTGAAAATTTTCTCCACACCTTGATTATTTTTTCATCTTTGACTGTGTAGGCATATGCACTAACTTCACCAAAGTTACATTAGAAAGGTCACTTGAATACAATTTTTGTATTTGGTTCTAATCATTGCCAACATCATCAGCGTTTTACTCCAGTAGTGTGTTTGATCCTTCTATTTCTGGAGTCCAGCAGATTCTGCTCACATGCAGGGGTCAGCCAGTTTTTGCAACCTTATTGCCTTCTTTCATGATATTGTGCGTCCAATCTTTGCACTCTGGCAATCTTGTCATATCCAGCACTTCTTTCCATCTCTTTCTCCGTCTTCCTTTTGTTGACCCAATGACCTATTAACTTGTAGCTGTAATGCCTTTAGCTCTTTTCTGGACCTCTTTCTTCATCCATGCCCAAACCTGCTAATTGTTTGTATTGTTTATTTATGCTGTGTAATATTTTCAACTGTCAAAAAATTATTGAATTGTTTTGTAGAACTTGAAAACATTTTCTTCTCAACATACCTTCACTCCTTTTTTTATTGCATTATCAATGTTGATAGTTCAAGATGGAAAACTTAGTGGTGAAGTGCTGACTGCGTTAAGATCGATAATTCTGAAGTAGGTCAAAATTATTGTTGGTAAATTTGTTTTCATTTAAACTAATTCATCATGATGTTTGCGAAGTGTTTTTATGCTTTACGGGCAGTCAATTACACTAGATGTAGGTTAAGTATTTCAGACTTCCCTCTGACCCAAGCAGTGCTCAGTTTCATTTGCTCTTTGTTTTGCAGTTGAGACAGTTAGATCATTGCAGTTTATTTGATTGAACCTTTACATAGACTTTGTTTTATTTTTTTGCTATTTTAGCATATTTATAATATAATTATTAGCATTCCATTACGTTTTTTTAATCACAAAGTTCGACTATGTAGAGCTTGATGTTGCCATCAAAATAGCGTTCAATTGTTCATTAAGAAATTCAGAGTCGAATAACACAAATTGCAGTAAGCTAGAGACAGGAAACCCCTACAGCCTTTTTCACTCTCATGGAATTTCTAGGTCTCTAAGCACTGGTGCAGCCAGAAATAGAAGGAGGCTGACCAAAAATTTTTTTGATTGCTGCGTATGCCAATCCAAAAGTTATAATTTTTGCAAATTGTTGTGATGAAATTAATAACAAGTCCTAGTGATAACTGACAGCAGTCTACTCTCGTTTATGTTGCACCTAATATAAAAAATTGCAAGTAATTATGATTGAAGGTGGGCTTAAGGATGCAGCACAGACGCAAAAACTCCGTGTTCTTCAACAAAACAATTTGAGAATTGTAGGTTGTTGTTACTATATAGCAAGCTGGCATAGTAAGGTTTGTAACAAACAGAGAACAAATGAGGCAAAAAATTCGAAAAAAAAAATCAACAACAAAAAAACAATCAACAAATCATTGAAAAAAAATCAACAAAAAAACAAACCAACAAAACAAACTTCACCCAAAAATTACTTGTTAAAAAACACTACACTACATTGTTTTTCTTGCCATCACATACTGCTTGGTTTCTTCAAACGGATGAAAGAAATGCGGTATATTGTAGCTTGTCAATACTAATCAAGACCCATTATTATTCAGGAATCTGGAGGCTGATCAGGGTTGTCATAAAAATCACGTCATAAAAATATGCCAACAAAGGTTTCTTACTTTCATACAAATCAGCTACACCATTTTTATTTCAGTTAAATAAATGGGGGCTGGGGGCCCAAAATAGTTACTGGCAGTCCTGCACCCTGTTCAAGTGGTCAACATTGTTGTGTTCTTGGTTAAAATGCTTTCTGATGATTAATATTTATGGTTTGTGCCTTCGATTAAGCATCAAATTTGTGGACAAGTATCGGTAGAAATCCAGCGGAACTATGAAACATTGCAGCACTGAAAAGTCAAAGGCAGGTACAAATTCATCCAAACACAAAGTAGTTATTACAGTCAAAAGTGTGTAGAACTGCAAATCATACAACAGTTAACATCTGATGTTGTCTGGTAACAGGAGAATAATTAGGCACTTACGAGTTACAACAACAGCAATCACAGACGGGTCCATGACAACTGACCGTGAACAGTGCCAATTGGCTGAGAAGGGCGATCATAAATATATTTTTACTATCCCCAGCGCCATCTTGCCCAAACCTTCGTTTTGTGACAAAATGATTGGTGACAAAATCACTGTAACAAAACCTTTGGTTTGCGGTCAGTTTGTCACGGTCATTTGACTTGGCTCGTCACAGACCAGGGTCTACTGGCAAAGTAATAGAGGTGAGTGAAGCTCTCTGGTGCTATGCTAGGTGACCTTCATGATTTTTTACCAAAATAATGGTCGTTAATGAATGCTTTTGTGCTAAGTTGTCAAATTATTTTGTTTTCAAAAATATCTGAAATTATGTGAAAATTAGCTCAACCAATTACCAGTAGGAAATTTTGTAAAGGGGGTGATGCATCTGGTCAATTCTGGTAGTTGGTTGTATTTAAAATCAAATTATAATTTTGGAAATTGTTTCTTATTTTGGGGCTGTAGTTGCATAGATATGCAACAGGTATCTCCCTAAAAAGTTTTTGGAAACTCTGAATCTTTTCGCTCAAGCTGAACTTCAAGGATGAAGAGGGATTTAATAATATTTTACCTTCCAGTTACATCATGTGACCAATTCAATTTTAATAACCCATTTTTCCAGGAATTCTGGCTGGGAAAACAAACTATTGTATGCTGGGATAACAAATCATGAACAAATCCCTTTGCTATTACTGTGTGTACTGCAGGTGCTCCAGCGAAAATTTTTGCACTTTTTAAAAGAAATTAATCAATTAGCAAGAAATTAAATCAATTGCCCCCAATGCACCCCTTAATATTGCTCCAAACAATTGATAACTTGAAAAGTTAGTAATTGTGGGTAGGAAACCTGGATCTGAGCATCAACCGAAAAAGAATGCGACTGCACTTGATCCTTTCTTACGCTTGGCTAATTTAACCAACAAGGACATAAGTTAACCCAAAAGGACATGCTTAAAAGAATTCGTTCCAAGACGACGCAACATAAGCATTGAAAAATTGTTTGGTTTTATCAGTCAAGGATCAAATCTTTTCATTAAATACCAACTGTCCAACACTGAAAGTGATTGCTAGCATTCCCCCTCCCAATGGATTTTGTAGTTGTTCAGAGCTAAGTGCTTGATTTTTTTTGACAATTTTATTTTTAAATAATTTTTGTTTAAAAGGGGGGGGGGACTTCTCCCCCTAATCTCCTCCCCTCTTTTCGTTGCTGCCTTCGGGGTAGTCTTCAGGGTACAACAGTGCGTGGGCTATGTAGAGTTTTCCTATGTCTAGTTACTGAATTTTTGTTTATCAAAACTTTTAGAACTGATTGCAGCAGGTCATTTTGATTCTGATGCAAAACAGCTTACCTTGAAATCTTGATGCCTGGGATATTTTGATGCTGAAATCTCCAAATGTCAATTGTCTTGCAATCCTTGTACATTGGATTTAGTAAACGTTGTGATATACACGGTGTGTTTGAAAAGTAACGGGACTGGGTCTATAAATGTTTTATTTTATTTGACAAGTAAATTTTGCAACATGTTGCCTTCAAAGGAATCAAGTTGGGCTCGAATGCACTTTTCCAATCTTCTCTGCAGTTTTTTGCGTACTCTGGAAGGGTTTCTTTGGTATCACTCGGAGCTTATTTGTCACAGCTGTTTTAATGGCTTTTGAATCTTGAAAACGAGTTTTTTTGCTGACTTCCTTGAGTTTGGGAAACAAAAAGAAGTCACAAGGGGCCAGATTTGGAGAGTAGGGTGGTTGCTCCAGTGCAGCAATGGTATTTTTGGCAAGAAGCTCCCAAATTCCCAAGGCATTATGAGCTGGAGCATTGTTCTGATGAAGCAGCCATGATCTCGTTTCCCACAGTTCTCTTCTTTTCTCCCTCTCTCAGCGCATCAGACGTCACAAGATGTTTTTTAGACATGCTGATTAATAGTTAGGCCTTGTGGCAAGAATTCTGTGTGGACAATTCCATGGACATCAAAAAAAGTGATCAGCATCACCTTGGTTTTGGAGTTGAACACCCTCGCCTTTTTGGGTCTTGGTGACAATGCGCTATTCCATTCAAGGCTCTGCCGTTTAGTGAGTGGATCGTACTCAAAAATCCATGACTCATCGTCAGTACCAACTTTTTTCAGCAAGTTGGGTTCAGTTTCAAGTTGCTCCAAAATGTCTTGACACACTTGCACGTGCCGCTCCTTTTGTCCTTTGTTCTGCAACCTTGGTACCATTTTTGCACAGATTTTTCGTAGTGATCCTCCATAGTCTCTCACTATTCATACCCAGCTCAACTGCTGTCATTCTAACAGTAAGATGGTGATTGCTTTGCACCTCTTGTCTCACCCTCAACATTTTCATCTGTTCTGTTTGTGGATGTCTTCCCACTCCTGTGATCATCTTCCACTTCCTCCCCTCCCTCTTTGAACCTTCTGTGCCACTCAAAAAGACGAGTTCTTGACATCGTGTCATCAACATAGACTTTTTGAAGCAACTTTAGTGCTTCAGTTGGGAGTTTTTCCAAGACAGACAAGAAATTTCGGGTTAATTCGTTATTCGACGCTCATCCTTCGCACCAAAGAAGAAAAAAAAAAAGCTAAACATTCTTAATTTTATTAAAGTTTAACAAAACGGTCACAAAGAAAGTGCCGTGACAGAACAACGTTCAAAAAAAAAGTAGCTGTCACAGAATGCTGAAATTTGGTTTTCAAAACCATAAGAGATTGTGACATCATTGAAAGCAAAGCTTTTTTCTCTGCGATGAAAGTTGTTTGTGCAGCATGCACTGTCCCGTTACTTTTCAAACACACCTCATATACATTTTGAAGAATCTTGCAGTGCTTGCTCTAAATCAGTTAACCTTTTTTTCTTTTCACAATGTGATAGATACATATTATTTTAAGTCAGCTGTCAAATCTATGAGTTTTTTTCATGCTGAAAAATGAAGCGTAAGATTGAGTTGTGCTTTCACTAAATTAATTATGAAAAACTTCAAAGTCAAGTTTCAAAATTAGTAAAAATACTGGCAATGATTCACATTTTTAACAAAGATTGAATGTTGGGACGAAAGTTATATTATTGATAATTTTTCCAAATATTTGTAGGATGACTACACACATTTTGAAAGTATTTTCTGCCTATTTTAAACCATGTATTCATTTACAACTCAAATCGGTCTACGGGTACAGAAAAATAATGTGTTTCATTCAGCAGCGCAGTAGGGTTGTCCAAATTTAGGTCATGTTCGAAAAGTTATGTTTAAACTCCTTATTCCTGTTCGTTTGGACCTAAAACTCAGTTTGCAAAAAAATTTTCAAATTGGAGGTCATTTAGACCCCGCTCATTGGACCTAAAGTTTTGACCCCAAAATGCGCTTTGATTAGGGAATTCCCCTAGTATAAAATTCATATTTTTGGTTTTTAATGGTTTTGAAATGGTTTGTAGGAACGCTTTACAGTTTATATGAACATGTTTGCCATTTTGGTTGAGACATCATCATCGATAACGTCATCACGAATTTTGGGGGAATTCCCTAATCCATGCTTTTGTCGTGAATTTTTTTATACTTTGAAGCTGAAATGAACACATTTGTCACTGTAGCTGTAATGACCTGCATTGTCACTTTTTTTTTGGAAGATCACTTTTTTTTGAAAAAAGCAACAAACAATATTGATGTAATTCGACATAATTTAGGTTATAGTGAAGCACATTTCTTGCATATAAAACAACCACTTGTTGTACACAAATAAAACAAGGTTTAAAAAGACTTTGAAAGTGCTTCTATTGACAATTCTGGAAATCGTTTTCTGTGATCTTCAACAGCTTGCAAAATTCTCTCACGTTGTTGAGGGTCGTCAGTTAGAACTGCAGCATAGTCTGTATTTTAAAAAACCCTGTTTCTGCAGCATCATTCACAACTTTAACAGAGTTCACAAAAGATTTCATTTCTTGGTAAGAAGTAGACATATCCCATTCAGTCACATGCTTCAAATATGAACCAAGATTCTGGTCCAACCAAGTCAATTAAATGCGTGTTTTGATCAACCGGTTGTCGCAACACTGGTATTCCTCATCGGAATTCATTAGGTTTGGGCATCAAGAGAAGACGATCTGCCATTTGTTGCCTACTTTTTTTTGATATTGCAATATTTTGGTTGCACATTGAAAATATTACGTTTTCTTCAGTCAGGTACCAATTGTGTTTGTGAAGTTTTTGGAAAGCTGCAGTGCTCACACTAGCGTCAAATTGTTTAAATTCCAGCATGCTCTGTAGAATATTGAGGTTGTTTGTTGCTGCATCAGCACCAGTGTTACATTCAAGCCATGCTGGGACATAAAACAATACAAGAAAGGTGACTAACCAGCGAAGTTTAAAAATGGTTTCGTTATCGTAGTTCATTTGATCTGCCCACATGTAGATCTTCTGACTACAAAGTACCTGGCTCATCCAACGGGCTGATGAGTGTGTTGCTCCTGGGCGATGATGAGACACATCTTCGTGATGAACATATCCGATGATTGCTAATGTTAGCTCAGCACATTCTTTGTAATCATTTTGCAAGCTGGAGTTTTTTCTGCCCTTTTCATGCTCCAGCAAAGATGTGATTTCATCACCGACTTCATTTGCTTTTTTTTGCAACCACGCATTTGAAAAGTTTAGGGTTTTGAATGATTTTGTTTTGTCGATGTTGACCCATTTTCTTAAACATTGGATTTTCAAGCCCGTTGTTTCTATTCCAAATATTAACTTCCAAACAGCTCGTATTACAAGTTCATAGATATGATGTCGACAAGCATGATAGAACACTTTTCGACCAAGTTGTTCTTCAAGCAATTTTGCTGCACCATTCTTCCAATCGCTATTACTTGATGTGTCAAAGACCAAAGCCTGGATGTTATTGGTAGTCTGCCACATTAGAAGCATATCATAAGAAGCATCTGCTTGTGCTCTTCCTGTAGAACTTTCTAACTTTGTAATGCCAAGAAGTTTGCCATTTTTAAAATCAGAAACACCGCCACACGATGCTATTACAGATAGAGCTTCATACTGTGACCCCAATCGATCTGTTGTTAATTTTCCATCCCAGTGTAGTGCAATGTTTCGAGGTGCATTTTTCTTCATTTTTTCCAATACTTCTTGTAAAATTTTAAATCTAGCTGCAATTCTTGACCTCCTTGTGGTGGAACGTGATAGACAGAAATCATTAACGTCTCCATTACATGCCTTAACGAATGAAGAAATTAGCATGCTTGCCAAATTGTCAGAAATTTTAAGTCAATCAAGAACAGCTGCGATTTCATGGTTGTCCATTATATTACGAGGGGCGGTGAGGATGATTTCATGGGCAGGAGCAGCACTTTGGCTATGTTTATCTTTCAAACTCTGTACAAGATGAAGATGCACTATTGCTGCGTTGTGCCATAGATAAGGATTCGTCTTCAGATAGTTTTACAGAGCTTACTTCAATTTCATCAAAGATGTAGAGAGCGGCAGTATTGCGCTGTTGGTAGGGATGACCGTTTCAGAATAATTAGGTAGGTATTCTAGAATAATTCCGAATCTTTTTTTTCGAATCCAGAATATCGAATCCCTAACGAAATCCTAAGTTTCAGAATAACACTTCGTATCATTTTGGTATTAAATTAGCCCTTAACTCAGTAAAACCACAGTTTGTGTCAATTTAACAGTTAAATGTATTTCTAGCCCGGTTAACAAATAAATCACCATAGTCCATAGCCTAAACCAAATGATTCAAATCATTATTGAATACCCTGCAATGCTTCAAGCCTTTCCAGTCAAATTGGTACTTGCACTCAAATTACTGTAGCATACAATCTATCAGTCGTTAATAGTATGTACATGGAAGCAGAAGCTTTACAAAGTATCCAATAATGCCTTGTTGCAGTGAAGAAGATGGCGTCGCACACACACACGTAGATTTGTGTTTTGCAAGCTTAAAAAAAGTTTGCAAAGATTTAGCATGTGCAGTTTTGTTCTATGATCAAACCAAATCCTAAAAATGGAAGCGGTTCCAAATTGGAACTGGTTCTTGGGATTCGGTATTCTGAAATGGCCATCCCTAGCTGTTGGTGTATTTGTTGCTGTAGCAGTTGTCCATGCAGCACTTTATCTTTGCCAATCATTGATGATACCCTATCATGTTTCTGGTCTTCATAAAAGGCGTTGTCTTCCTTTTTCTTTTCTTCCGTTAAGAATCTGCTTTTTTCAATTACTTCAACTGCATCAGGTGAATTGATATCCCACAGGTTATCTAGTTTCTCAGTAAAGAATTGTCGTTTCCCACCAGCGTCACTTGGGCGCTTTCGATTTTTCTTCAGCTTTATCCATTCATTCCATGACTTCAACAATTTTTTGTCAGCATATTGTTTACCAATCGTTTTGATTCCAGCCATCATCCAGATTGGGAGCACTTGATCTACCACATGGGCAATACATTCTTTTACAGGATAAGAAGCAGGAGTTAATTCTTGAAGATACAAAACATACTGAAATATCTGACAAAGTGTTGCCTAAAATAAATAAAAAATAAAAAAAATTTACATTACGAATGTAGCATTTATGCTAATCATGAAGATGAAATTTAGGCAAATTGTAACAAAATTAGTTCAACAAAGTTTGGGCATAACTGGCTGCAGGTTTGTGTTCGTTCATTCAGCAGAGGCATAAAAAAAGAATACATTATGAAAGTGGTTAAAGATATAGCAGCAGACAAAAAATGTTTTCTTCACATAGATTGTAGAGGATATGATGATTGTTGATCGGGGTTTGGGGGCTAAGCCCTTTGCCTCTGGACAATTTGTATGATTTTCTACCAAAAGAATATCTGTTAATCACTGTTTTTATGCAAAATTGCAACAAAATTTTCTTTTCGTCTGAACAATTTTTTGAAATAGTTTGGAAATAAAGTGCCACAGACAGCCAACAAGAAACTTTTAAGCATCTCTGAGCATAACAATCGGAGTTTCAAAAACATTCTGCATTAAAATAATAATACCAATAATTCCTATTTATATCCCCCTTGAGATAACACCAAAAGTGTCGATGCATCTGAGTTGAGGGGCCATAGTAATATTCAAGTAAAGTCACTTTACAGAAATAGACTTAGTACATGACAGAGATATTAATTTCACTGTAATAAGCAGAAAAATACTGGCATCAAACAGTGGTAACGTTCCCAGCTCCTCAAAAGCTAAATTAGAGTAACATGCTTCTAAAGGTTTTTGAAAAGGGACAAAGTTCAATTTCACTGAAGAGACATTGGGGTAATGTATACGAAATCATGGATTGGGATCTAGCAAAATTTAAGCTAATAATCGTTTGAAGCAGCCAATTATCATCATTAAAACACAAGCTAAGCTTATATCTTGCCAAAACAGAACGAGAGTTGAATAATTAATTTTTCTAAAATCTTGGAGCATAACCTTGCAGGCATTTGTGCGTGAACAAAGCAATTTTGAATTGAATGCAAAATTTAACTGGTAAAAAAATAATGTTTTTCAATTATGGTAGCATATGTATAATTGTATATGCAAAGCAAAATTAGAAAGTCCAAACATAAAACTCACTGCAGCATATAAAACTTTTGCAAACTTGTTTAATAAATCTTCGGGTTAGTTATAAGATGAGGCATTACCATTATAATCAATATGGGACAATATCAAAAAAATAGCCTAGAAAAGTTTTAGATAGCTTAGATGCATTTCTGCCTAAATTAAGTGAATTGGCATAACACGTACTAATTACTCTGTTAGTAAAACTGAGATAACGATTAGATTAAAAAAAACTTGAGTATGAAAAAACATTAAGATTAGTAAAGTTGAGTATGAACTAAAAAAGTATAAGGATATATATTCTCTGGCACCTGAAAGCATCTTATGCAGTCTGTTTGTTTATTAACACATGTATTGCTAGTGCAGCATTAAAAAAATTTTGCATTTTCAAGAACAATAAATACATTATAGTGAATATTTTGTTTTTATTATTAACGGTCTGTAGGTGGGGAAAGTAGAGCAGTTGCCTTTTCATATGGCCCTATTTAAAGGCTTGGTTGTTAATGACTTGATCATCGTTTGTAGGAAGTGTAGGTATTGAAGCATTAAGCAAAAAAGAAAAGCACAACGATCTTATGTGCAGTTGATTCTCATATTCAACTAATGACCAATTCACGCTAACGCAAGAACAATTCGAGCTCATAGACAAGTCATGTTAATGCATGCTCATAAGACATTACTGGCGAAAAAGTATTTTGTTTTATTATTATCAATGATTAAACATAGTCATTTAACATTTAAAAGATTTTTATTTACATGTTTTTGAAACAAAAAAAATTAAATACTGCAGCAGCAGACAAAATTTTTAAAACAGATGCCATTTTTTTATTAACACTTTCAATGCAAAGTGACGGAGATATCCGTCAGCTGATACAATGCGTCGGGTGCGAAGCGACGGAAATCTCCGTCAAAATTAAGCATTTCATCAGTTGGGTGCGGGAATGTTTTACAAGAGTCAGAAAAGGACGGATTTCTCCGTCTGCATGTGTTATGCGTGATCAAGACGTGATACTTCAAAACATTAGATTTATCAGCATATTTTACGCGTGATCTGCTCGTGGTAGTGTGCAAAAGTTTGGGGAAGGTTTTCTCTCAGCTGTTCGTTTTTTTGTGGTTTCGTCTTCACGTGCACGTGATTGAAAGCGGCAAATTTAACAAGTTGGTAAAGGAAGATTTGTAATAAATGTGGAAGTTTTATATGGAAGTAACAGTATTGAAAATTATGTCCTAAAAGTAAGGGAGGCCAGCTAGGATGTTCTATTGTAAAAACCTTGTACTATTGCGTTCAAAAAGATGAAATGTTTTGGCTTTTTTAACATTTTCAGATCAAATTTTATCTTAGGCTGTTTAGAGCAAAATGGATGCAAATACAGCTAGCGATGTAATTATGAATGATGATTCTGATATGAGTGATTTTAACGAGAGCAGTGAAGCTGAAGATATGGATGTATCTTCTGACTCAGATGTTGACAGTGATCCACCAGCTTCTTCAACAACCGGAGTACCTGGCCCCTCCCAGCTACGTGCATTGAGAAGAAGTTATGTGTGGCAGACTGCCAATAATCCACCGCAACCTACCACTTTTATTGGAACACAAGGCCCAACTAGAGATGTAGACATACTTTCTGATAGTCCATATGATTATTTTAAGCTAATTTTTGATGACAGTTTTATCGATATAATTGTGAGAGAAACAAACCGCTATGCATTGCAATACATAGCTAATACAGTACTCTCCCCAAGAGCAAGAGCAAAAAGCTGGCAAACAGTAACAAGAAAGGAAATGGAGGTTTTTCTTGGCTTGGTTTTACTGACAGGGTTGATTGACAAGAAAGGCCGACTGTCAAGTTACAGGTCAAAAAATCCAATTATTTCCACACCATTCTTCAGCGAGACAATGCCAAGAGACCGCTTTCAACTGATAATGACTTTTCTTCACTTCAACGACAATGAAGCGATGCCAAGTCCTTGCAACGACAAGCTCTATAAAATAAGACCGATTTTTGAGTATCTGTCAGGCAAGTGGCGTACGTTATATGCGTACGTCAGGCAAGTGGCGTACGTTATACTTGGGGAGTATATTGCAATAGACGAGGGTATGCTCAAGTGGAGAGGCAGACTATCATTCCACGTGTATAACAAGGATAAACCTAAGTATGGAATTAAAGCTTACATTCTAGCAGATTCTACATCGAGATACTGTTATAATATGGACATCTACCACAGAGAGAGAAAAACAATAAAAGAGACTGTACAGGGTTTGCTAACTTCAAAATGCACCGGACTATGGCATTCCCTGTATATGGATAATTTTTATAATTCTGTGGAGCTGAGTGAAGCGCTCCTGGAGCAAAATATCCACACTGTGGGAACGCTGCGTAGCAACAGTGGCGAACCACCCGAAATCAGGAATCCAAGCACTATGGCAAGACATGATGTTGTTGCTAAGAACAACGGAAAAGTTACAGTGCTAGCTTGGAAAGACAAGCGAGTGGTAATGTGACGTATGGTTCTAATTGTAAATAATGTAGTTAACTCCATAAAATAACAGAAAAACACACGCCACAATAAACTGTAAATAAAACTATATTCTATTGCACTAATCTCTAACTAAGCAAAATAAAAATAAACGTAAACGATTTAACTATAAATAAAGATTAACAAAATACTTGATTTGAATTTGAAATAAAAACGTCGACGTTGAAAAATATTGCTGCTGATGTTGTTGTTGTTGCTTGCTGTTCCAAATCCAAAAGAGAACTCAAAATAGTTTTCTGCGTCTGAGTTCGGACAGTGAGAAAAAGGCAAATGTCACACCACCAATAAGCGCATGCTCTAAGCAATCTTCTTGCAAACACCAACAGCGACGCGAAGTCACATGATTAGTATCACAAGCCGGTTGAACAGAACAAGGCTTCGATTCTAGGCGAGGTGACAGCCGTCACAGTAAAGGCCATCAGCACGAAACATGATGGCTCACTATGTACTATAAGTAGAAGAAAAAAAAGGTGGCCATGGGGAAATGGAAACTGTGAGAAGCCTGTTTGTATTTGCAAATACAATCAATACATGTCAGGAGTGGACCACGTAGACCAAATGATTTCTTATTATCCCTGTACCAGGAAAACTTTAAAGTGGACGAAAAAAGTGTTTTTTTATCTTTTGGAAGTGTCAGTCCACAACTGTCATGTGATATATAAAACTCATAGTGGAAATACCACAATGAAACTATATGATTTTCAAATGAAATTGGTAAGCAGTCTGTGCCAAATATCTGGTCAAAGCGATGACATTGCTGACTCCTCTGAGGATGAAGCTCCTCCAGAAAAGACGCCAAGATACGATCCCGAAACCCGACTGCGTGGTGGATTTAAAGCTCATCATATGAGCTTGTATCCTGCTACAGAAAAACAAAAATACCCCCAGAGAAGGTGCAGGGTTTGCATGAAAAAAAAAGTTCGAAAAGAAACCAGAGTGTATTGCAAGGAATGCAACATACCACTGTGCAAAACCCCTTGTTTCGGTGACTACCACACCAAAAAACGCTTATCACAAGACTGAAAAAGGCGAAGTAAAACAAACTTCAATCGTTTCTGTTGATTCCTTTTGTTTGTATCCGATTTAAATAAAGAGTTTTCACATTGTTACTATTTGCTTCTAAATTGTCATTTGTTTCGAGTTGCAGACAACCTAAATACAAGCCTTACTTGTGAAACAATGTAGAAATAGCAATTTTTTGATGACAGTATGTATGTATATAAATGAACTGAACAGATCAGTCTTAATGTTGAAACTACGTAATATTTTATAGTAAACTAATAAAAGCGCTGCATAGTTTTCATGACGAGAAACGTTTCAGATGTATAAAGTAAAACTAGACGAAGAAAAACGAGGTCGTTCTGACAAAACTGCAAAGCGTCGGGAAAGCCCCGCCATGCAACAGGGCGTGCGGACAAACCAAACCGCAGCGAAAGTGTTAAACACTAAACAGTTTTTAGTAACATCAGAGCTATCATTTCTCTCTTTTAGAAATGCGTAGCCTTGAAAAAGGCTGTTTTGGATTGAAAGTTTTTTTGTTCAGCTCTCTTCATGAATGTACACTGAAATGAAGAAAAACTAAAATGCAGTGGTATATATGCTGGTTAACTACATTGAAATGACAATGGGGGTTGCTATTATGACGCAAGATGCTACAATAATCACCTAAAATATATTATAAAGTTAATGCAAAAATATAGAAAATTAAGAAAATTTCTCATCATATTTTAATTGGTCAAAATGTGTCATTTTGACAATTGGATTGGTCAAAAATATTGTTTCGTTTTAGTCAGAAATGTGCCAAAGGAATTAATGTGAAATTTGGAGTGAATAAACAAATTCTTTTTGACAACGAAGAATAGGCTGTAAGGAATTGATGTAGGTTGCTTCCAGAACTGATAAATGGAACAAAGATCTTGCTGACATAGCCAAAATGGAAAATTATGCATCGTTATAATGTTAGGCTCATTTTTCATTCTGTAGTAAATGCTGTTCGATTGCAGAATCACAGTAGATACAAGGGGTGCTAGTGATTTTGCATTCTCGATTAGGCAAATTTTTCGTTAGTTTTTTGTCACTTCTTTTGCATCTCAGAATGTGTTGATTAATTCTGTCCCGCAATCTTTGGAAAGTTGGACCCAATAATGGGTATCCAGAAAGCATTATTTAAATCACCATGTCTGAGAAAATTGCGCTTTTTAACCATAAACCAAAAGGAGGACCGCAAAAGTGTCCAGTTTACTTAAAGCTTCCTTGGATTGGCAAAATTTTGAATTTTGAAAAGCAAACCAAGACTGCCATCAACCGATGTTACCATGCTGTTGAACATTGCATTATTTTTACGAGAAAAATTTTGCCTGCAATGCACGAAGTAGTTCTACCCTCCCTTCAACAAAGTATGGTCGTTTATCAATACATGTGCCGCTGTGACTGTCGGTACGTGGGTCGAACTTCTCAAAGATTGTAGAACAAAATTAATCAACAAATTCCAAGATGCATAAGAAGTGACAAAAGATCAACAAAAAATCTGGTTAATTGAGAATACAAAATCACTAGCACCTTTAGTGTGTACTGTGATTCTGCAATTGGACAGCATTTACTAGAGAATGAAGATTGTGCCAAACATTATACATAATTAGTTTTTCTTCATTTCAGCATAGATTCATAAAGAGAGCTGGATGAAAACGTTCAATCCAAAACAGTCTTTTTCAAGGCTACCCATATTTTAAAGAGTTGAAATGATAGCTTCGACGCTATTAAAAGCTATATTGAAATTCCATACCAATAAGAAGCTTTTTAAATGCTAAACGTTGTCAACCATTTTTCTGGTCCTCTTCAGAGCAGAATATTACATGTTAACATTTTCAAAATAAACTAGCAAATGAATTGCTTTCAAAAAAGCAATAAAGTTTACCTCATTGCAACAAGCATGCAGTTTTGACTATTTATGAATTATGCAATTACATAAAAATAATATCACGTTTACATTCAGTATCATCATCATCATCATTTTGCTGCAGGAATGTGCTTCCTTCTATTTCTGGAGCCCAGCAGAGGTTCCCCGCATGCAGGGGTCAGCTGGTTTTTGCAGCCTAGTCGCCATCTTTCACGATCTTGAGCATCCAACCTTTGCAAACCTCTGGCAGTCATGTCATATTCTACTACTTCTTTCCATCTCTTTTTCGGTCTTACTTTTTTTGTCCCATCAACTTCTAAGAGTATTCGCTTCACTGGACCCCTTTCTTCATCCATTCTCTCCACATGTCCCAACCATCGCAACCTTTTCTCTTAAAAACTCTTCCAATCTCACTACACCCATCATTTTATGAATCTTCTCATTGTTCATTTTATCTTTCAAGATTTTCCACATAACATTCGCAACATTCTCATTTCTGTGGTCTTCAGCCTCCTTTCATCTTCCATTTTCAATGCCCAACATTGAGCACCATAAGTTAGAGCATTTCTCACATAGCTTTTGTATAAGGTGTCTCTAACCTTCAATGATATGCTTCTTCCGCATATAACATTCGAAACCTCTTTAAATTTTTTCCATGCCAATCTAATTCTTGATGTTACAGCCTCCTGAGTTCCTCCTTTGGTACTGATTACGTCACCAAGGTAAGAAAACCTGTCCACCACTTTTGTGTTGTCTCCATCCAAATTTATCATTTTATCTTCATCTTCAAATAACACACCAGGGATGCATTTTTTGCTAGTAAAATCCTTCTCTTGGGTTAAACTTCCATGAACTCCAGAACACCTCATGTGCACCCAGTGTTGACATTTCGTACACTGCATGTATATTCTTCCCACTCCTTTGCCACATACAGAGCAAGGATACTTTCGCATTTGCATTCGTACAAAATTTCTTCTTGTATAATAAGCCTTTGTCTTGTTTACATTTATTTTCATTCCTTTCTCTTGTAATGCCTTCTTCCATCGAGTGTATCGAGATTCTACCTCTTCCCTGTTATCACCGACTAACATGATATCATCTGCGTACAGCATTTCCTTTACAACTCGTTCTCTGATGTTTTTAATCATTTCATCCATCACCAATGCAAACAGAAGAGGACTTAGTATTGATCCTTGATGGACTCCAACTTTTACATCAAATGACTTCGATCTCGTGTATTCCACCTTGACGGAATTATCAATATTTGTATACATTTCCATTATCGCTTTAATTTCTCTTTTTAGTACCCCTTTTCTCCTCAGCGACCACGAAATCACCTCTCTTGGAACACGATCAAAGGCTTTCTCAAGATCCACAAATACCATATATAGATCTCTTCTGGCCATCTCATATTTTTCCAACTGTCTCATTATGAAGATAGCGTCCGTCGTACCTCTTCCTGGCATGAAACCCATCTGCATATCATCCAGTTTCACAACTTTCCGTAGCCGTCTTTCAAAGACTCTTTCAATCACTATCATACCATGTTCTAACAGTTTAAAGGTTCTGTAATTTCCACACGATCTTACATCTCTTTTCCTTTAAAAATTGGAATCAGATCACTCTTTCTCAAACACTCTGGCATTTTATTTCCCTTCAGCATTTTGTTCTTGTTTCCCTCCAGCATATTGTTAGTATACATTCAGTATCTACTGTAGAATATTATTAGAAATCTGAAAAAAAAACTTGCACGCTACAACGTAATATATGTTAAACTAATAAATTTTTAGTCGAAAGAATGAACCCAAGAATATTGTTGTTGTTGTAGCACATATTTATCCTCCTATCACTGGACAGCGTCAGACACTAACTTGTTGGACGATCCGCACACTTTTCATTACAACGACTACTTCATGATTGGAGGAATCCGCACCTGCTAAGGAGTTTCCAATGTTCCTGCGGATTTCTTTGAATTCTTGCCCACAGAATTTGCTGCTTGTTCGAAGCCACCAAGCAGAGATAATTAATTATTGTAAAGCATCTTATCCAAGGATGCAACAACATGACCAGGATGAGTTGAACCCAGATCATTTGATCGGAGTCATCAAAAAAACGACACCTTTACCCATTCGACCACGCTGCCGACATGCTACAAAAATACAAGAAGCTTTACTCGTAAAAAAACAATCCACAACTCTATAGACAACTTTACGTTAATAGTTCATCTTTTCTTCTAAATGTTTTATTTGGTTAACATGTATTATGTTTTGTTTGTGTGAGTGAAAGTTTTTTTCAGATTTGTAATAAAATTATACTGTAGGTGTTGAATGTAATAAAATTGTAATGTAGGTATTGAATGTAATTAAATGTAGGTATTGAATTGTACTGTAGGTATTGAATGTTAATAAACGATTATTTTCATATCATCGTGTAATTTGTACAATTGTTACTTTGAACTTGCGTGCTTGTTGCATTGAGGGAAGTTTTATACCTTTTTTTGAAAGTTTACTCATTTGCTAGTTTCTTTATTGTGTAATAGGTTGCTTTGAAGAGTGAACAGAGCCAGAAGAATAGTTGAAAATGTGTAGTGTTTAGTAAACAATAATATCTGTTTTAAAATTTTTGTCTGTTGCTGCAATAATCAAGTTCTTAGTCGGAAGATGTATTTTCAAATAATTAAAAAAAATTTTTTATATAAATATATTAAAAGAAATTCATTAAAGGAACATTAAGGTCTAATTTTTAAATTTTAATGCTAGATATGTAAGAAATCATTGATTTCCAATGTTTTTATCTCATTTTTTTATTGTTTGATGTTAAATGGGTTTAGCAGGAAAGACTTTATCGAAAAAAGTTTGGCTTTTGCAATGTAACAGCATCAAATTTGCACTAATGCTTTTAGACGAACTTTGTCAGTTTGTTGGTCTCAAGGTAGGGATGCTTCTCGATTTCTGCGTTGACTTTGATGAGGTGAATTGCTTTTCAAGTGTAAAAATTCACATATTGATTTGAATTTGCTACTTTTAGCAAAGACATATGTTGATTTGCTGTGCTTGGGAAGAAAAATTAAAAATAAGCTTAGACTGGTAAGGTAGCATAGCCTACTGATTAAGTTTATCAGTTGTTTATTGCAATTCTAAGCTGAAACCTTGTTGAAAAGCAGCTTGGTTAGGCTGATGGTTTAAAATCTTCTGGTAATGGTAGGCTGCTAATGGTGTTAGACTTGGTAAAAGCTGTGATAGTGATAGGTCTACTAGATTACATTCTATCTCGCGTCCAAACAATGGCAGCAGGAGCAGTCACAAATCAGTGATTCAAAAAATTTTTTTTAAATAAAAGGAATGCAAAAGATAACAGGAACATTCAATACAAATATCTCTCGATTTAGAAGTGGCAGAATTTTAAAATTATTTCCAAAAAATGTCTGAACATTTACCAATTGAACGACAGAGACAGAAGAAAAAGTTGATATCTTAGTTCAAAAAAGCTAGAGAAGAGAATAAAAAGACTGTCTGGAAAATTGTCGGCTGTGAGTGTTGCTTGTTTGTTGGCAATGAAAGGGTGTATGTCGATTGAATTTTAATACCATAACAGGCCTGCTATAAATCTATTGTATCAGCAAAAATACCATGCTTTTTTATTTTTTCCTCTAGCCTAAGTTTCATATTGAAGACTATGTAATAATTTACATTAATTTACTGTGCAAACTTTGAACTTATTTATGAACCAATCCTGCTAGGCATATCATTTCTGAATTTTGAAGAATTTCGATACAGAATTTCAGTTAAAAATTAAAATCATTACAAATTAAATAAAAATATATTAGCCTGTTTCCCCCTATTGGGATCGTCATGCGGGGTAGAAAATTAACTGGCTCTGGCCCCTTGTCCATTGATCACCCTAGAAACTGGGAAGACAGTGTACAAGTTATTATAGAATTTCTGTGTTGACTATTATTTTGCCTGGTTTTTGTGAACCACTAAATGTCTTGTGCTGTATGTGAACTTATTGCCTTTTCTAGGTTAATCCCCATTGTAGCTGCTGTTTAAATAACTAGATTACATTCTTTACTAATGATAGGCAATGGGTATATTGCACACACTCAACAGCTGTGTGCTGATTCTATTCTTTACTCATAGTTAGCTTGCTTTGTTTTGTTTGCTGTAGAATGGATTTTGCTAAATTTGTTAAGAATTATTGTGATTTTGATGGGAACCTGTTGCAGTCAATTAGCTCGCACGTAACAACTTTTGACCAAGATATAAAATTGACCAATCAGTTTTGAAATGTTGCTCCATGTAATTATTATCACCCTGCTAGCCCTTAATTTGCATGAAAGCCCTCAAACTTTCTCTTCATTCTTCACAGTAACATATGCTCCTTGAATAATTTACCGATCAGTGGTCGAGTGGATAGAGCGTCTGCTACTGAAACAGTAGACTTAGGTTCAATTCCCAGTTGGGTCAAACCAAAGACTATAAAAATTGGTTCAGCAATTAAAGGGACAGTGTAAAGCCTCCACCGTGTGTAGTAGACAGGTGGGCAGATGGCAGCTTGACTCGAAGACCGAAAGGTCCCTTCGCTGTCTCCTGGCCTAGGCAACTAGGTGAATAAAATTTAATTACAATTACAATAAGAACTTTCTCTATTTTGTAACTTTTCACCACCCAGATATAATTTGCCTTTGTGAGAACTTGATCACACATCAACCAATCACTAACGCATCTATGCCAGGTTATGATTTTATCTCTTACCCTAGCAAAAAGAGAGTCGCAATGTATGTTCCCAAGATTTATCAGTCGCAATGTATGTTTTCACAATTTATCAGTCTGAAATTATTGATATATTTAATACAGATAGTGACGACTGCAAAAACCTAGGATTAAAATTATTCCACTTAAGAACAAATGCGAAAAATATCCATATCGACACCCCACTTTGAAACGCAAAAAAAAACTTTATTACTGCCCTGAACAAAAGCATTATGAAAATCATAAGAACTAATGAATCTTTTATGTTTGGAGATTTCAACATAAACATTTCACCAGACTTCTAGGGATGTCCATTTCGGAATATCAAATCTTACAAAACTTGCTTTTACTTTGCACTGGTTCTGTTTTTGGGATTTGGTTTAGTTGTGAAGAAAAACTGCAGGTGATAAATTTGTTCAGCCGAGCTGGTCGAGTGCATTGGGACGCGTCCTTTCGAAAAATGAAGCATTGCAGATTGAGAATTCATTCATTCTTTTTTTCATTTAATCTTTTTTTATTCTTGACCACCACAACAATAGCAAATGCATGGTAACACAATAATAACATGTAGAGTCAGGAAAAGGAATATCCAATAATCATATGATTTATGGTGCTGTAATCCTTGTTCTGGCTATACAATATACATTCATTAAAAAAGAAACAAAATGTTGGACTTGTTTGGTTTTGCAGTAGTCGAGCAGTTAGGCGTTGAATTGATATCAAAATAGTACTGACGGCCATTTGGTTAAGGTTACAGAATTCTGGTTGTGGAAAAAAAAGATTTGGAATTATTCTGAAATGGACATCCCTATATTCTTCCAACCCTTCTGCAAATAATTTTTTGAATATGATATTAGGTAATAGTCATTTCCCACGAAAACCATTTCCACATGTGTAACAGAGAACTTGAAAAAAATTATAGATTTTATTATAATTAACGACTCGAATGTTATATTGCGAGGCATAATCCAAACAGATATAAGTGACCATTTTGTCATATTTTTCTTTACCTTGAATTTTAACAAACCCATCAAAAACAACATAAAATTCTATTGCAGGGATTAAAGCAAATTCAACTCTGTGGAATTCTGCCATCGGCTGGAATCAAACTTGCAAGCTTTTAATCTGCAAATTTACAATGCTACATCTTACAGTTTTAATCAGCTGATTGCAGATTATGTCGCTTTGATTGAAAACACAATTGAAACTCACATGCCACGTAAGAAGCTGTCATGTAAACTACAAAAATGGCAGTTGAAGCCTAGGATTACAAAAAGTAGTTTAATTTCCATTCATTACAAACACAAATTGTACAAGAGCTATCTTTTAGAAGACACCGAGAATGAGAAAAGGTTTTACAAGAAGTCCCTAAACACACTTAAAAAGTAAAAACTGCATCTAAGAAAGTTTAATCAAGACAAGAATTTGGTAGAAACCTGAATAATTCTTGCAAAATCTGGAAACTAATTAGATCTGCACTTTCTACTAACCAATCCTGAGCAAACAAATTGAATATAAGATTTTCTAAAAATTGATGGTCAAGTAATAGACAAAAGTTCTTCAATCGCTGAAAAATTCATTGAACATTTTGTATCAGTCGGTAGAAACTTGGCTGACAAACTCAGAAGCAATCAAAAAACAACCTATTCTCAAAATACCTTAGCCACAAAGTGGCCTCGTTGATTCTCCTTGAACCACCAAAGCACAGCAAAGTGTACAAAAATGTACACTCTCTTTGCGTTTTCGCAAATCCTCATGACACAACAATATTGACTCTTACTTTATCTGCGTAGTATGTGATGTACTTATATCGTACCTATACCTAACCTATCTTTTTCATCTAGTTTTGAATTTGGTGTCTTTCCTAACTGTCTAAAACAGCATAATCAATCCCCATCTTTAAAGCTGGATCTAAAACTGAAATTAATGATTACTAACCCATATCATTGCTATTAAACTTCTCTATAATTCTAGAGAAACTCATATATACTCGTCTTTCAAAAATCTTTGAAAAAAATAAAATCACTCACCCTAATCAATATTGTTTTCAACAAAAGTTATTAATTACCGATGCTCTTCTGGATATAATGCGTAAAACAAACAACCATATGAATAAAAAAATAAATTCAAAGGATTAGTGTTTCGAGGCTTAAGGAAGGCGTTTTACAAAAATTATATCGTTAAGATGTTTGTGGTGTAGTAAATAATCTGCTCAAGTTTTACCTCAGTAAACGTAAATAGTCTGTATACATTAATGGGAACTATTCCACAACCAAAACAATACAATTTGGGGTTCCTCAGGGATCCAACCTCTCTCCCTCAGGGATCCAACCTATCTTCCTCAGGGATCCAACATTTATGTCAACAATATTTTCAACATTTTTGATTTTTCTCTGGTGCTCTTTGCAAATAACACTTGTTTATATGTCAAAGCTTCAATAGAAAAAGATTTAGAAATCTTCATAAATCGCTAAGTTGAAATTGCTGATCTTTTGAATGAAAGCTTATAAAATAAAATCACAATTGATGCTTCAAAATCTAGTGCGTTAGTCATAACTCCAACACAAAAACCAAAAATCTTATGTGATGGTCGTCCACTAACTGAATAGTACTGTCAAGTACTTGGGACTGTGGATTGATGAAAACCTTGGATTTGACATACACCTCTAATTTGTTGAGCAAAAATTCCCTGCGCTTTGGATATACTCAATAAATTGAAATGCTATTTCCCTGTGGAAATTTTATTGCAACTCTATCATGCTTTAATTTATTCTTACCTTTGGAAATTTTATTGCAACTCTATCATGCATTAGTTTAGTCTTACCTTCTCTATGCGATTCGTATATGGGATTCTACTTATAAATCTTATCTCTACAAAATTTCTATTCTCTTAAAATGAAGCTGTTAAAATCGTTCCCATTCTAAATGGAATTTCTGTGCAAACCTTTACTAAACTAATCTAAAGGTCTTGAAACTGAACAAACTACCAATTTGAAGTAGGAAAAATAATGTATAATTTATCTACCCGCTGTTCCATCGTCTCATGTTTACTATCCCATGTATGAAAAGCACGATGCTGCAACACTTTTTTATATACCAGGGTGTTAGAACCTGGAACTCTTTATTTTGCACAATATTGAATTTCAAGATTCGCATAGGCTTGGAAAATTTTTTTTGATAATTGGTACCAGCAAAGTCCAAAGCATAACTATTTTGTCAAGTCATAAAGCTCAGCCAATTTCTTGACCAAACTACCACCGAGCAAAACAGTCTTGCAGTAAAAAGTATTCCATGTAATAAAAAGAATTTTGATTATAAAATAACCATCCATGCAATTCTCAGGGTAGCGCTATTTCGGTCAATATCAAACCTTGTTAGCTAAGCTAGCATAAATTGAAATAAGTAAACTCACTATTGATAGAATTTCAGGTAGCTGAAAACAGCCCAAGCCGAAAAAATAGAAGGCCGAAACGAACAAGCAAAAAATCGGCAAAGCCAACCATAACCCAGGTCTTTTCGATAAAATTGATTTTTGTGATCCCCAATTTTGTGGCTGATCCCATCTATTGATGAATTTTTAGACCTACCAATAACATCAAATTTTCTCCTTTTTTAAGTTTAAATGTGATTCTGAGCAGTTCTTTTTAACAACATCTAACTAGAATTTTTACTAAAATTGTTCCATATCATCTTTCTCAAAGCAATAACTTCAAATAAACATGAAGCTCTGAACAAAAAAGTGCATAGCTGGGGTTTGTTTGACTAGATGACCATAGCAGGTCCCTTCCAGTCTCTGGTCGTACGAATAGTTTTTCTTTTGTAATTGTAAACTATTTTTTTATGTAGTATGTCATTAATTGCATCGTATAGCAACAAATAATAAATCAATCTTTTGCTTGAACTTCTTTCATTGTGATGTTTTTTTTAAATGACCAGAAATTCTTAAAAAGTTTAGAATAATCATACATTTTAATAGGTTTCTTCAAGATTCAGATCGTCAAAGCCTTAGCAAAAGTTTGTGTGAAAGAACAGTAAAAATTTCAGATATAAAAGCGTCACTTCATATGGTGGTAAGTGCACGATACAATTAGTGTTGCTTGATTTCAATTGCATCTATTATAAAGGTTTTGTTGCTTTTTTCTTTTATGCAGGATCTTAATGATAAACATCTTTTTAATTGAAAAAAAAGAAGACTACAGGAAAAATTCAATGTAGCTTTTAATACGAGGTTGATATAATGATATGATTGATATAATGATATAATTGATATAATTTAATACGAAGTTGATATAATTTTAATACGAAGCTCGGATAACGAGGTTGATAACAGCAGGAGTCAAAATTAACTGTTTCAAATTTTTGTATATCTGGTGTTATCAAATGTGTAAGAAAATTTCTAAGCCTGACATTGCATGTCTTATTTCAAATAAATCAAGTTTTTGTATGCTATTGTTATTTTAATCTGTTAAGCGTGTCATTAATATGACATTTGTGCTGTTTTGGTGCGCAATTAAATGTGCCAGTTTTTGCTCAATTTTCTTGCAAAATAATAGTCAGCAAAAATCTCTTATCTGTGTTAAAACAATAAGGATGCCTCGGAAGGATAAGTTCAAGTTCGATTTGTTTTGCCCCAAACTAAATTAAATGATACACAATTACAGCATTTCAAAGAACTGAGCTTAATGACATTTTCGCCCAAAGTGAGTAGAAATTTAACTAGGAGTGCAATGCATAAAAGCAGCATAGCCCTGGTGTTCCTGCATAAAAGTAACAATTTGTACAAAAACCATTGGAATCGCTCACCTATCTTTATCGAAAGGATTGATCATCCGATAACGCAAATCTCCTTCGTGTCTGGCTGGGCCAAAGAGTGGAAAGTTTTCCAGTTGACAGACAAGCCATCTCCTGCAAATTATATGACATCAATTGAAAAAGGTTTAGACAATTCAGGTCGTCTAGATATCCCTAATTGGGTTAATCTTAGTTCAAAAAAGTTTTTATTTTCTTCAATACAACGATCACAAATGATACCTGCCAACAAATGCACTTTTTCTACAATTAACAACCTCCATCAAAATCATCAATTTATGCCTAGTGCGATTGTTAAGCTTAGTTCGTGAATAGCTTTTACTGAATTTTATGTATATTCATTTATTTTCTTCACAAAAATCAGTAAAAATTTAACATACCTACAATTTCGGTGACTTGTACTCCGGCACGCATTTCAAGCAAACCGATTGCTTCCAAAATTGTCAGCGATAGATCGATCGTTGTAAGAACTGTGGTTGGAAAATAAGAAATCAGCATGTCCAGATTGTTATTGGTAATTTCTGAAAATAATGACATAAAACTACCTACATTTCAAAGAGCACCTATGCAGTATTGAAAAAATGCCGAATGTATAAAGGCAGACTTGTAAAGTTTAGCTAAAACATGCAAAGTAGTACTGTTTTGAAAACTACTATTGTCTTGTACTTTTTCCATGTACATTATGCTTAATTTCAATGACAAATTTAATGTAATAACCACAAGCAAAGCACCTCTTAAATAGAAAGCCCACCCTTGACTTGCTATTGATCGACAATTTTTGCTTAAATTGGTCACAGATGCATCACCGTAGTCAACATACCCGACCAAATCTCCAGTGTTCTTGCAAAATACTAGACTTTCTATTCACAAAAACATAGGGTGTTGTTAAATAATAACTTGACATTTGCTAAATATGTTACGCTTCAGTAGCTGCAACAAACAAAACTTTCTACAGGTAAGCTTCTCCTTTAACATGCGTACAATGGCTCTGTGGATAAAAACCATAAAAAGTTAAAACAATTAGTCATCGCATATCGGAAAATCATGTTGAAAACACTAACTGCACATACATAAATAGACGTTTATTTTTGCTCTTCAAAATAATTCGGACAAACTAAAACGTTTTTTGAATGAAATGTAGCAGGAAGTCGAGCAACCACTTTATGATTTTAAATCAATTAATGAGGTTTGCTGTTTCAAATTAGTATTGTTTCTAGGTAGGTAAGGATATAATTCGGAAGATGCTAAACGAGTAGTTCATATGAATATTGCTTTGATGGGGACAAAGAATGTGGAAAAACTCATGGGTAATTTGTTACGCGTATGCTTATGCATTCGATACAGAGCTTTACATTTAATACAGAGCTGTACCTCTAATTTTCATTTCATCAATGACAAGAATAGCCATTTTTTCATAATCCTCTTCCAAAGCGTTAGTGAGAATTTTCAGCCTGTTTAGTTCCGAGTGTAAAAAGCCAACTTTGGGTTTATCAGCATTCCTTTTTTTTTATCAAGCGTTTGCCTAGATGGTAATGTGAAGATTTTGGAGTCAAGAAGAAGCCTGTAGGCAGCAGGGCTTTTATTATACAGCTTTAACCTGTTAACTGCGGAATTTTTTTTTTGTTATTCACATCCTATTGCGGAATTAATTTCAAGAAAAAATGCCTTTTTTGGAAAAGTAACTTTAGACCATTTCAAATCCTGTTATACTGTTCCTATGCTGATTTACATGCAAATACACTGTGTTATATCTTTGAAAAACAGTAACAAAGACGTAAATTACTCAATTTAATATCTTTTATTCACATTTTCAACATATTTCAGAATTTTTTGAAAATGTTACTCCTTTTGATAGTTCAGAACCGTGTGGTAGATCTGGAAGCAAGGTACAATACACAAAGCTTTGTCACATTCAACGCAGTGATGGCTTGTTTCTTTTCTAACACCTCTAGCTGTACAAACATGGCATTTTCTCTTTGGATACTCCTTCTTTGGAGTGGGAGGGATGCGAGTCATGAAATGGCGGGCAGTAAGACGAAGTGGAGTGTCACCCAATGAAGGACGACCCTTTCTCTTTTGAACCTTTTCCTTGTTGTATTTCTCTATCAATTTCTCAACTAGATTCAAGATGAAGGGCAGTCTTGCATTTACACCCCCACTCTTCTGATACAAGATATGAGCATTTAGCACAACCATATCAAGGATATGCCTGAATTGCTTTTGGTAATATTTTTTCAGTCGCTTTCTAGAACTTGGGTAGGCTGACAAGAAGGCATCACTGAGATCCACCCCGCCCATGGTGTCATTGTAATCGCAGCACACCTTAGGCTTCACCTTTGGTGCATTGGTTGATCCAACCTCTTTGGTGCTGGCGTCATGGATGGTGCTCAGCATGTGGACGTCCTTCTTGTCTTTCCATTTGAGCACCATCAGCCTTCCGCTGTACAAAGCTTTGATCTCACCCTTACGGAGCTTTTGGGTGGTGAGTGCCCTGGGAACCCCTTTTCTATTAGCTCTCAAAGTACCAACTGCATCGGTATTATTTTCACAAAGTATATCATACAGTTTTGGACTGCTAAAAAAATTGTCCATATTGATACAATATCCCTTGCCATAAAGGGGCTTGACAAGGGTGAGGACAACCTTGGTTCCCATGGATTCACTCTCAGGAATGTCTGGATCATAGGCAGTGTCCTTGCCAGTATAGATAAAAAAGTTCCAAATATATCCAGAACTTGATTCACAGATTTCAAATGACTTGATTCCAAATCTTGCCCTCTTGGATGGGATGTACTGTTTCCAAGAAAGGCGTCCTTTCCAGAGCAAAAGCGATTCATCCACGGCCATGTCCCTTTCAGGTTCGTATGTCTCCGAAAACTTTGTCTTCATGTGCTGAAGGATAGGCCACAGTTTGTACAGTTTTCTGGGAATGGGCCCATCCGGATCAAATGCATCGTTATCAGTGAAATGTAAAAATTTACTGAGCGGGACAAAGCGATCTTTGTCCATGACATCACGAAAAAAGGGGGTAGATAGCGTAGCCCTTTTTGAAAAATACTGTTCAATTTCTGGTTTGTACACTACCCCCTGGAGGAGAAGTAGGGCAAAAAATACCCTAATTTCATTCGCATCTGTCTCAGTCCACTCATGAGCCCTTGATCGACGTTTCAAAATGCCTCCCTTTTCACGCATAAACTGGGTTGCAAAACGATTGGTCTCTATCACAATCAAATCAATAATTTTGTCATCAAAGAATAGTTCGAAAAATTCAAGAGGGTTGGCAACATCATGAATGTTAGCTTTTAGTTGCGGATTACCAGTAAAGGGAAATCTATCCCTTGCCCAGCCTGTTACACTCCAGGATCTATCATTATCTTGATCGCTATTGTATCTTCTCTGAGCATACAGTCGTCCCCTTATCAAGGGAACATCGTCACTACCACTTTCATCATCACTCGTACCATCACAACTCATTGGCATGGGAGCATCGTTGCTACCACTTCCATCACCACTCATATCATTATCGAACTCTGACCCACTGACATTGGTACGTACTTCACTTTCACTGTCAATTATTTCAGCATCACGCAAATACCCCTCCTTTTCAGAATCTTCAGAATCTGAGTCATCGTCGACTGAGAACAAATCATCATCTGAATCTAAAATCTGGTCAAAAACTTCCTTTTCAGTCAAGTGTTTTCTCTTAGCTGCAGCCATGTTTGACCATTCACTGTCAACGCAGTCTACCGGTAAATGATCAAACAGCATTGTGACGTCTTGCAACTGGTAAATGCAGCAGACTATAAATAGGAATTCCCAGGGGTTTCCCCGTACTTTTGTGCGTGTTATCAATGATAAATCTGAGGAGGTCATATGGCGTTCTACGCAATAGAAGCCACATAGGTTAGGACGCCATATGGCGTTCTACGCAGTTAACAGGTTAAACAAAATCTGAAAAAATATTGGCAGCTTTATTGGCCAAAGTATAACAAAAACTTAATAAACTTAAAACATGATGTAGTTGCCGCCACATAAAATATTAATTGCTTAACTAACAACAGGAGTCTTAGTAAAAACCCAAAAAAAAATTCGATACGCTATCGAAACGTTGGTGTTTTAATTAGAAATAATTTTTGAATTTCTACTTAAATTATCGTTTGCCAGTTTAACAAATTGTGTTATTCTACATAAACTTAGTCTAGTACATAAACTTCAGCCACAAGTGCAGATATTCTGTACATTAACTACAGATACAGCGCATACACAGCCGCCAAGGTGCTATAATTATTATTTGAAATATTTAAAATCACAAAACTACACAAAACGACTATAAAATATTCAAAATGTTTTATTACGTTTGCACACAAGTCCACAAGAATTTTTAAATGACTGAAAAAATACTTCCCAAATTTGGACACCTAACTCAAAATTATGAACCAAACAATAAACGCAGCAATATCACAGTATGCATGATGCAAAAACAAAGATTAAAAATTGAAGTAGAACTATTTGTTGCTCAATCCAGAAAAGAGCTCATATCATGAAGCTTAAAATGGAGGCTGGCATACCGAATTATACTTGCTGGATAGAGATGATTATTGGGTGATGAATGTTGGAGTTTAGACTGGCAGTCCCACCATTTTTCCAAAAAAAACTCTGTCTTCAGCTTCTGATTCCGTCATTGCAGAATGAATCAGATTTCTAGTAAACCCAATAGTTTCAATTGTTCTTCGGTTAGAGGTTTGATGAAATAAAGAAATTTTATTGATTACTTTAGGTTTGCCATGTTGAACACAGTAGTTATTTTTTTATATTTTGTAGTATGCAACATAAAGTTACATATTAAGAAATTAATATTGATGTGTCCTTCTTTTGATTTTAAAACTTTTGGTTTGTCCTTTCTTTTGCTTTTAAAACCATTGAAACCCTCTTTGGCATTGAGTAAACGACCATTTTTTCATTGTAATATACCAGATGCTAATTATAGGTTTAATAAGCTAAAATTTTGTGAAGCAGTTGTTCTTGGATATTTTTCAATGAAATAAAGTCCCAGATTCTCAATTTCTTGTTTTTTTAAGTGGCAAGGTGCTGAAAATTTTGAGAGCTGTGGAAACTGCCATTGAAAAACATGAGAAGTAGATTTCAGATAATCAAAATATCTTTGCAGTGATCAGAATTCATCATTCTTACAGTGGGAATCAGTCTTCACATTGTGTAGAAGAAAATGTCCCCCAAAAATATTCTTCTGTGGTTGCTTTGGGGCTTGCTGAACATGTGCTTATCTGCTGTGCTCACCAGTGCTTTTTCTGACAAAGTACATTCAATAACCATGCACTTCAAAATGAGATTTGTAAGACAGTTACTTTTTCCTCTGTCTTGCATTTCAATTTTTTTGCTTGATAGCCGACTGCAGTCATGTTTTCATTATACAATCTCACCTTAAAGTGTGTGGCTATTGAACATGGTTTGTCAGTCAGAAAAGCACATGTTTCCCTTGTTTCCAAGCATCCCCTTAAAATATGTTCTGGGGATATTTTCTGCTTCATGACTTGGAAGACTGATCCCCATGGTAGGAATGATAAATTCTGATCTGTGGGAAAAATTTTTCATTGGATATTGGCTTTTATGTTTACCAATGGCAGTTCCCATGAAGCTCAAATTTTTCTGCAAGTAGACTTTGCAGCTTGCACCTTGCCACTGTTTAAGAAAAATGAAAAAAATTCAAGCAATCAAAAATAACGGTTTTGGATTGGCCTGGAAATTCTCCAGACCTAAATCCCATTTACAATATGTGAGCTTTGTTTAATCCAAAAAATTCCTAGTGTGACTGCTCCACAAAATTTTTACTTATGCATCTGGCATATCACAATAAAAAGCTGAAGAAGATGTGTTCCAACGTCATTAATCTCATTGCCAAAGAGGGTTTTAATGGTTTTGAAATGAAAACATATCAATATTAGTTTCTGAATGCACAACTTTATGAATGGTGGATTCTGGTTCAATTACCAAGTGGGTCAAACCAAAGACTATAAAAATTGATAATCACAGCTTCCCTGCTTGGTGTTCAGCAATTAAAGGGATTGTGTAAAGCTTCCACAGTGTGTGTTAGACAGGTGGGCAGGTGGCAACTTGACTTGAAGACCAAAAGGTCTCTTTGCTGTCTCCTGACCAACACAGCTAGGTGAATAAAATGTAATTACCATTATGTTTCCTATTGCAAAGTTCTAACTAAATCAAAGCTCAAATAAAAGCTAACAATTTGTCTTTTTTTTTTGCAATTATTGTTTACTGCTCTTTCAAAAGATACAATAACAACTTTTCCCTAAAAGACAGGCTCCTCGTTTTGGTGTGCTATTTTGAGTATTTTTTATAACAACTGAACAAGGCAGGTTATAGTGTGTTAAAAGAAAGTCAAACTCTTATTTATAATGATTGAGAAAGAAAATTGCATTTTTGACTATGCCATTACCTTAAAATAGAGCAGTGGTTTCAAATCTTTTTTTGGTGCATTCCTCCTTTGCTGATTTGTAAAATTTTTATTCTTTTTCCATATCAATTACATGCGATAAAATACATTTTTCTTCACCTTCTGAGCCATTCTTAGAGAGTTTTAAAGATCAATCTTTGAAGTCAGAATTTTTGAACTCAAAATGAACATCAATTTTGGATTTCAAATTAAACTATTCTTGCGTGATTTGCAGTTTTAGTTAAGCTAATATAATTTAAGCTTAGCTGGCTCACTTTTCTCTAAAGCTTTTTTTCAATTAGAATTATTGCAAAAACATGCTGGGTTTGGAAAGGGGGCAGACTATGGATATTACAGGATTGCAAAAAGCATTAGAGTTAGTTGTGTTCCAAATATGTTTGGTGGCATACACCTACTAAACTGTTCATAGCTGTGCCTAATGCTTCAGAGGTATTAATATTTGCTATGGCTTATAATTTTATAAAGTAGTGGTGGGTGCTTTTTCATTATTGTGTTGTATATTATGAAGTGATGGTGTTGCTATTTTGAAATTTTTTGTATATTGTTTCCCTATTTGTTTCATAGCATTTTTAGCTTGAGCAGAATTTGCCTAATTTATTTCAAAAAGGAGATTTAAAAACGCAAAAAATTGAACAAATAACTGACAAATTAGATACACAGACAAATAGTTGGCAAAAATCAAACTTTCTACTATTGGCTGAAAAAAAACACCTTAGTCGTTTTCGCCTAAACTTTTGTTGTATCATGTACACTTTCACAGAGTGTATTGTTTAGGAATTTGCATTAGTTTAATGCCGTTTTGATTCACAGTTGATCTGCTGCAAATTTCTTATTCGTTTTGCTATAAGAAAAGACAAAGCGCAGTAATTCAGATGTGAAAATGACAAATTTGCTTATAAAATGGTTCACAAAGATTAAAAAGGGTGTTGAATTAACCAAATTTTGCTGGTTGTGCCTTGACCAATTAGGCAAACTGCAATACACATATTGTAATTGTTGGGGCCAACAAAATGTTACAAATTAAGCAAACTGACAAATTAGATGTTTATGAATAAAGCAAATTGTATTGCATTACAATGCATGTTAAGAAAAACTTTTTTACCTTCTGCTGAACATTGAAGTTGTTCATGATGGGGAGATTGTGTTGTTTTGTGCAACATACTAGTATGTGTGAGTTTTTGTAAACACCAAATTTGAAATTTTTGCCTCAAGTGGTTTTCAACTTTATCACTGGATGAACAGTTTGTTAGTTAGTTTTTGATAGCTACTATGCTGTTTGGCTTTAGAAAGGATGCTTTGCAATCATTTCCTCTGCATGGCAACTTCAAGCAAGCAGCAAATTTTTGTGGAAAGAATTCAAACTAGAAGTTTTAAAACAGTTGTAAAACTCTGCGGAGTGAAGATTCTAACAAAAAGTTGTGATTTTGTTGTTGTGGCAAGAGGATAAAACTGCATCTATCAATTTTTATGTTTCTTTTTTGATATGGGACAATTATATGGGACAATCTGCACATGAAGTGAAGCAAGTATCAATTAAATATGCATCAAGTTTTTGCTGATCCAGCTGTCAATTCAAAAAGAGATCCGAGTGAGAATTGCAAGAAAAGATCCAACTGAATTATTGATGTAGTGAAGGCAAAATTAATTGATATGATAATGTTTAGCTGTATTTATTACAAGACCAAAAAGTTTCTAAATGTTTCTAGAATCATCTTTTTCCCTCCTGATTTTTGCATGATCATTTTTGATTTGGGTTAATAGTAATACCTGGCCACCAAATAAACCAAATCATCATGTTGAGTTATGCCTTATTATTATTTTGTTCATTAGTGCTGAAATCTGCAGCTGACTTCAAAGCAAGGATTTTGATGACTCACCATGTGGGAAACTAACAAGTGTAGAATATGTTAAAACTTAAGCACTGAGCAGCTTAGAAAATTTCGATTTTATGCAAGTGAGTTTTGGTGGAACTCGAACATACATCTTGAAACCATCAAAAAATGTCAATTATTGGAGCAATATTTTTGCTTATGTTTGAAGATACAAACTTTAGTGCCATTTTGTACTTCTTTTAAATGTAAACAACTAAACTTATTTGTTTCTGATGGATTTAATGTTACAAAGGAGGTTCTGGACAGTGAAGTTGATGACCAAAAAAAGAGAAACTAAAGCAATTGAAAGCAATGCGAATAAATAAGTTGTGTAACTTGAAATACCTGCAAGTAAAAATGCTTAATAATGAAGTTTGACAAAATTAACAATGTTGGTCGAAAAAGCTCTCACTGACATTAATATTTGTGTGTTCTACAAAGTCTCCTTCAGCTGCAAAATTGTGTTTGTTCTTAGGGCAGTATTCATTTAGTTTGATAAGCTGTTGGAGTGCACCTACCTGCATTTCATACTGTTGACAATACTTCTTGGGTGCAAAGACCTACAAAATGTAGGAATACCGTTTTTTTTTTATATTAGTTATAACTAATGTAGCAAATGATAATATTGCTACATTTTTGTGTATTTTTTATTTTACGCTCTGTTGCATGATGACTTGAAGATGAGGGCTATTCCACATCTTCGATATTAACAATTACTTATATTGCATTTTACAGTTCTATCATGCATTTGCCTATTTTTATCTTTTTCAAAAAGCTGTTTGTACTTATTTTGCAGTTGGTACATGCCATGTAATGGACAATGCTTAGCCACAAGTGGTGTTCTGGTTTAAAAGCTGTGTTAGCTGCATAATAAACTTTTATCACATTCCATGCACCTAGCTAATTAGTTTGCTTGGCCTGTGAAGAATTACTTCAGATCAATATTTGGAAAGTGGTTATAGGTTTCAAAGTTTATCAATATTTTTGTGTGATGCTTTTTTTTCGTTACCTTATTTTTCAGAATATAAATGCATCTAATTATAAGTGCTGTATCAATGAATGGCCTTTATTGCTGTCAGGGAGTGACTATTTCACTAAAAATTCTGAAGATAAAGAGAATTAAACAAAAATGAGGAATATTCTTTTGCACATTTTATTTTTTAAGGGTTAAAATATTAGGGTTAGGTTTGGAGTTAGTTTTTGATTAAGAGTTCGGGTTAAATTTACATCAGAATTAATAAAATTTTTGGTGAAATAATCTTGTGCTTTTATTCCCTTACATGCAGCATACTGGCATATGAGTTGTAGTTTATCAAATGCGACTTTAAAAGCTCTAAAAACTGTAATAAAGCTAAAAAAACTCAATTAAATCATGAAAAGCAAGAGAGTACAATCTGATCCATGCACAAGGTACACCTTCAATTTCTTAAAAACAACAAGTTTTGAATATTTTAAATGCATCTTATGGTCCAAAGAATACTCTACTGGGAAAAGATTAGCCAAAATTGTTTTTGCAATTCTGGAAATTTTTGTTCTATTGTGATGTCTTGATTAATATTTGTAACCATTATTATCAAGCTCATTGACAAAATAAGAATTTCTTATTCAAATGAATTTTATATGATTGTATCTGGAATAAGAATTTCGTATTTTAATAAATTTTAAAATATTTATGACATTGCAGTAAGATAATTTGGCAAGCTTGTTTTGCAGCTTTGAAGAATTTTGCTGTACTAATAATTGTTAGTTTCTTGTTTATACAATTTTATTTTTAGATGATAGTAAACTACATTTACCACATTTACGTGTAGGACAAGCATGATGGTGTTGTTTTGTATTGATGCGCTTATTGTATTATTTCAGGTTACAAATTGTTCATTAGGCTGGGATCATATTCTTGATGGGTTGCTTCATGTTGGGTTTGGATTGATGTCTGCATTTGGACCAAAACAAGGTTGGTGTTATTGCATTTACAGTGCAGGCCTATAAATTTTGTGTGCATGCAGGACTGTCATGTAAACTTTTACATACAGTACAAAAATTCCCAGAAAGTTAGTGTCAAAGAAATAAAACTTCATGGTTAGGTTTTTCATGTTTTGCAAATCAATGTTTTATCACTGCATTGCAAAAGCAGAATTGCATTTGTCTAAAGTATAAGCCAATAATGAAAGTGCTTAAGTGCTGAAAATGGAAAATGCATCACTAAAGATCATGACCTTTTTTTGCAAACATTAATAAAGTGCTAGGAATTCTAGTGAGCTGTGATTGTTTTTTCATAAGGTGTTTGAAGTTTTTTAGGTAGAAATCGTATTCAAATTTTTATGCTTTTTTAGCTAGCTACAGAAAGCCTTGAAAAATAGCAATCCTTTAGACAAATTACCTGAATGTTATGCCTCATCATTCGAACCTAATTATTACACCAGGGTTATTCTGCTGTAGTGTTTGAGCTATTCATGTGACTTTTTTTGCTTGCAACTAAGTCTTAAAACAAAAAAGTGGGTTTCTTTTTTCACAGCTCCATTTGGAAAAAGTTTTCCTAAAGAGTTTCCTAAGCGGAATGATGCACAAAGCAATGCTTGTGATATTGGTTTGAACATTTTGTCTACTGCATTCAAAACCTGCAAGTTAGTGCGACAAGAGATTGTGAAAAAGATCATCCATTACATACAAACAAATTTGACTTCTCCCGTCCATCATTACATAAGTAAGACCAATATGATGCAGTGATGTTTAATGTTTACATTAAAACAAGCCAATTTAACGGAATAGTGGCTTTTTCACTTGCTTTGTGTAGGTGCTAATGATTTAAGATTATTTTCAGCACTCATGAAAACAGTAGTCATGTCACAATTTTTATCCTAAATTGGAACTGTGAATTATAGGTGATGCTACATTTTTTCCTGCGTTCAAAAGGTGTAATTTGTACCAAAAACATTTTCTGTAAAATAATTTTGAAATCAATCAATTTCTAGGTGGTCCTCTGGCAGAGTTTTATGAACCGTTGTGAAAGTAAAGATAAACGTTTATAGCTTCTTAATCGTTCATGTTGGAAACTCCATTTTTGGCTCTAATTCAAATCCACTAATTCAAACCTGAGGATGCTTTTGAAATAGATTAAATTGTGATCAAATTTAGGCTTACTTTGATTCTGGCATAATTTCACTACACAGCACCAGAATTACTGTATCAATTTTTCATATGATGTAATATAGTGCTTTGCAGTAATATGTTACAAAATTAATTTGTAGATAAAATTTTAGAATGAGGTGACGGTGGTGATTTTGGAATTTTTATTGCTTTGTTGTAACATAACTTCATTATCTGTGTATGTACAGGGTGATTTGAAAGTAACTCTCTATCGTAAAATAAGCTATAATGTATTTTTGAAGCATAATTTTGCCCATTAATGAACATGAGAAGAAAATCTGTTGCATGGACTTTTATTTAAAACTCAATTAAATTTCAAAATTCAATATACTGGACTTTTATTTAAAATTCAATATGGGCACCATTATTCGCCACCTGCTTCTTAAGTCGACCATGAACCGCTTCAACTGATTTCACCAGAAACTATTGCGGGATGGAACTCATAACTTCACGCATTCTTCCTTCAAGTTTTTCGAAATTTCTTGGTTTGGTTGAGTAGACTTGTACTTTTAGCCAACCCCCCCAAACAAGTCATAAGGTTTTAAGTCAGGCATTTATGGTATCATGAAGTATAAAGGGATCAACAATCCTCTCCAAAGTCATTTCACACCGCACCATTATCTTGGGTCGATTCAGCATTTTTTCAATGGTAGCACAAGGATCTTCTCCCGCTTTGTAGTGTCAGTAAAGACGGTTTACTAACTCACTTATGTGGAATACAGCTTCATCACTTCAGAAAATATTTTTGAGAGATCTGGCCAATCTCCAAACCAAGCCAACATCATCTCTCCAGACTCCATTTGAATGTCGCAGTTTTCGGCAGAGAGTGCTTGGCAGTAATGTGGCTTCCAAGCATGCCATTTAAGCTCATTTTTGAGCACATTACGTACACAGCTAAAGGAAAGTCCACTTATAACACAGTTTCAACAATTAGAGAATGAGTTCCATCTCGCTAGAGTTTTTTGTGAAATCAGTGGATGTGGTTCATGGTCGACTTGAGAAGCAGATGGTGAATAATGGTGCCCATTTTGAATTTTAAATAAAAGTCCATGCAATATATTTTCTTCTCGTATTTATTAATGGGCGAAATTACGCTTCAGAAATAAATTATAGTTATTTTACGATAGGGAGTTACTTTCGAATCACCCTATGGTAATTTGGTAACTCTTCATACTATTTTATTAGTCATTAAAAGCATAACACCCAAATTAAGCAAAAAGATCACTGCAGGCTATGTCACAGATTATTGATAAAGTTTTGTACAAATACTTCAATTTTGAGTTTGTGAACCTAGTGCAAGCTAAATTGGCGGTTGTCTGGAAATGTTTCTCTACTAAATTAATTTATTTTAGTCTTCTTGTTAGAGGTGGAGTCCTCGGGGACGTCCTTGGCATGGAGGACACAATTTGAAGTCCTTGGCCTCAAAGCCTGCAAGTACTCGAAAATGCCTTGTTCTCAGCTCGAGGACAGCACTGTTTTTTGATTTGTTGAAAATGGGCCAAGATCATGACCATTTTTGTTTTTTTCGTCTTGGAGTATGCAGAGACGTCACAGAATTTTTATGAAAACCTTGTTTTTGGAAAACGCCTGATTTTTTACAAAAAATTTGTGATTGTTTTGCTCAAATCTTTTTTTAGGAGGAGAATGCCTGAATTTTCGCCAAAATTTGCTATTTTATTGAGCGAAAACTTTTTTTGTTTTGCTGATAACGTCTGAATTTTTGCAAAAATTTACCTTTTTTTTTTTTTAAAACACTTGCGCGTTGTGTCCTTGGTCCTTGGCCTGGAGAGAGCCTGCCCTCAGAAAATCAGTCTTTGGCCTTGACCTCAGATTTTTTTTGTGTTCGTGGTCTCAAGCCTGGTGTCCTCGACTCCACCTCTGCTTGTATGAAATTTTTTGTAGCATGATTTGACAAACAATTTTTTATGACTCCTAGTTGCCTTGAATTTATAATTTCTTGGCATCTTTAATTAATCGTTGCTTTATTTCTGAGCATTAAAGCAAAAACAAGCCAATTTCATGCAACATTTCAAATTTGTCTTTATCAAACCAACGTAAATATGTGGAAGTATTTTAGTGTAAATAAATGTGTAATTTTTAAATGTGTAATGTGAATAATTTAAATGTGTAATGTTTTGTCAGATTTTGCTCACTATAGCTTCTATATGGTATTGAAAATTTCTTCCCTAGTTCTAATTTGCATGCAACATAGTGTATCACAATGCGCTATGTAATCACTTCTGAATTTATCAAGATCTACAGCTTGTAATTAAGATATGATAAATGAAAAAGAGAAAACAACGTCTGTTGACAAGTATATTGACGATCGCTACATCACAGGAATCACACAAGTGAGCATCTGTGACTGATTTCGTCCTTGCTCAAGGGACTTGTCAGACAAAAAGACAAAAACAGACTGGGGCATCAACAAGAAACCAAATTAACACTTTCGGTGCTAAGTCACGTATAGATATGTTTCAGAAAATTTAACGTTGGGTGCGAAACCACGTATAAATACGTGGCTGGTAAAATCTCATCACTTCGGTGCGGCACGCTGTTTATCGCTATTATTATCACGTAAATATACGTGCGCTTGTGTAGAAGAGAAAAAAAAGAAAAAAGTGGTCGATTGAGTTGTGGTTTTGAGCAGTGCAAATAACATTCAATGCAGCAGTTTGCTGCTTTGTGGTGCGTTTTTTGTTGTTGTTTTTTGAGGGTTGCTGCTTTGAAGTTTGTCTTTTTTGGCGTAACAATAGCATTTATGGTGTCATAATTTTAAATTCGAATAAGGTAAGAATTCGTTAGCGTTTGAAAGTAACAGTGAGAGAGAAGTGTTAGTCAATTGAGTAAAAGGTAAATCAAAAATGAATGAAAAATCGCTGAATTTCAGTCCCGTAGGTACTGTTTTTAAATTCACGTGCCGCACCGAAAGTGTTAAGCAATTACTCTGTTCTCCGATGCTGTATTGCTTAATTTGGTTTTTTGTTGATGTCCCAGGCTATTTTTGCCAGATGAATCCCTTGAGCAAGAACGAAACTGGTTGCGGATGCTCACTTGTATGATGTTGTGATCGTCAATATGCTTGTCAACTGACATTCTTTTCTCTTTTTTATTTGAATCGCTCTAGCTCCCCTCCCAAAGGTCTGATATCTCTGCTATCCTTGTGGTTTCCTTTGGTGTATTTATGTGGTTTAAGATTATGATAGTTTTCAGAAATTGTTAGTGAAACTTTAATGTAGGTGGTGATCTTGAGTGTTTCACTTTTTATGTTGTTTTTTATTTGCTTCAAAAATAGTTGCACTTAAAGCAAAACTAGTGGTATGCAATACTTAAAAAACTATAAATTTGCATCTACTTGTCAGATATCAAAATTAAAGTGCTGTGTTTGCCTTCTTTTATTTCTGCTGATGTTGACACTTTGATATGTAAATGTATAAGTTTTAAAGTAAAAATTAATGGTTTCACCAAACAATGCAACAAAAAAACATTATGATGCCAATTTGGTAGCTCACACTGGAACAATTTTCTTGGTTAATAAATTCAAGCTTAGAAATGATTCAAAAAAAAGGTGGTAACATTTTCACCCCTACCTCATCCCATTATTATTCCTAAATACCTGCAGCACGATTTGGATTTGATAACATTTTTTTGATAACATTTGATTACACTAAAAAATTTAACATGTTGTTACAAGATAATATTTTATGTTTTAAATAGTGACCCTAAGTTCCTTTTTAAAAATTGATTTCTAAGCAGATGCCTATTAAAGATGTTAATGCCATAATTAATCTAGTTGCTGTGCTTTTGAGCTATAATAGGTAAAACTTGGGAATCCATAAGTTTTCTCAAAATTGTTTTCAAAACGTCATATGATAAATGCATAGCGTGAAAATAGTCTTAGACATGAGATTTAAAATATTGACACATGCTGGGTATAACTCATGGTGATCTTTACAACAGGCCTGGACACTGGCATACACTGCTCGAAAATGGGAGGTGAGTTTTTCACCATTTGGTTCAGATTTTTGGATGTAGGTTAGGGAGGTGGTTGGAATTGCAGAGCATTAGATTCAACCTGTATGAAGTACATGCGATTGTTAGGTTGAGAAGCATTTGTATTAGGTTACTTTGCAGAAAAAATAAGCTTAGACCGAGTTTCAACCAAATGTAGCCTAATAAATCAAGATCTGAATATCACGAACATAATTTTATAGGCCAGAGAAACGTAGTTTTCAACAACTATGCAAGTTTAGCCTGTGTAAAAATTCTCTAGAAAACTGCTGTTTACAAAAGTGTTTAAATAAGAAAAGCAGCCCAGGCTATTTAGTATTCCCGAGTTGTGTTACTGTTGCTATCGATTTCAGTTTTAAGCTATGCTATCAGTATCAAATCTTAAAAGGGACAAAAGAAATGATGATAAGTTTTTTTTTAATTTCAAGTAAAAAGCAAGCATCCAGTGTATTTAGCTTAATCTCATTCAGCATAAAAATAAAATGTGTGTTCTGTAGTCTGTATAAAAACAAGTTTTTAAGCCAGTAAAACTGTCAAGTATGAAAATGCCTATCAGATTTTGCCATCTGGTACAAGTTAGCAGTAATACATATAAATGAAATCACTTTAGGTCGTACCACATTCCAGTATTTAATATGGTACTGTACTAGGCTATCATATGGTACCAGATCAAATTCAATTCAAAAGCACTGAAAGATGCAAAAGTACAAAATTAGAAAAATAAGAATAAGAAAAGCAATTCGTACAGTAATTAGAAAAGCTAAAGTTCTAAAAGGAAGAAAATTTGGCGATATATGTAACAAACAATTTGATACCATTGTTTATTGTATTGTAAATACAATATATACTGTACTTGCTGGCATAAATTTAGTCATTTCTGAAGCAGCATGCTAACTAAAAAAAATCCAAGTCTAATGTTAACTAGTAAAAAGTTGTATGGTGGAAAAATTTTTTAAATTTTCCTCCAGGATTGCTGCCAACCAAGAGACAAGTGATTTGAGCGTTTGCTCAACTTTAATCAGTTCAGGAAGTTGGATGCAGTTCGAATTGTAGCAAGAGAACAGGTGGATTAGGTGCAATATTTATTCTATTCATGAGCTAAATATTGTACAAAGAATCCACCAAAGTTGCTTTTCTAATTACTGTACAAGTTGCTTTTCTAATTCTTTGTACTTTTGCATCTTCCAGTGCTTTTGAATTAATCTGTACTATCTAAACTTTTTTTGAGTTACTAGATATAATTCCTCAAGTTTGTTAGCATAAGCAAAATAATGATGCAAGAGCCAACCAATACTGGATGATGAAATAACATGAAACTTTAAATATTTGTAACTATACTGTGCTGCAAATTGCCCAGTTAAGTAAGGCTAATTGCCATTAAAAAAACTATTTGAAGCTGATAAGGCAGCATGGCACACTAAAAGTGCAAATATACATAAATTTAAAGCTCATCTGGCTAATTTTCAATGCCAACATGAATTGTAATGCGTTTGAAGTTGAGCACTAAAAACTTATCAATAATCAGTACATCTGTAATCAATAATTTGACTCTAACTTTTTTCCAGTACGTTTTTATGACAAAGTTCTTAGTATTGGAAATATAGATGTGCTGTTTTTGCAACTTTTAAGCTAAAAACTAGCTTTCTAGCATATGTGGTTAGTGAGATATGGCAAAATTGGTTATTTTAAGCCCATTCAATCAAATTACACAACTCCTAGAGGGTGCAAGAACTCAAAATTGCAATAGAAGTATTTCATGTGGTATTTGGGGCCATATATTAAGACCAGTCTTTTAAATTCAAAAAAAATTTTTTTCAATCCACCGTATTCTTGATGTATTAATTTTGCAAATCAACTGCTTGTACCCAAGTTAATGGGTACCAGGGTATTGGTACATAGTAGTTTGCAGGTCATACCTGTATCAAAAGTAGAGCAAAATTTTAACTATCTACCGGGATTTTATAGACCTACGAAATTTAACTGTAAGTTGCAGAGTTGTGTCAGTTATGAAATGATCTGTTGGCAGGTTGGTTGTGATTATGTATGGTACTTCAGACCTGGTACCTAGATAAAGCCAAAACTGTAACAGGCCTCTGGGTCATAAATCAGCACTACGTCGAGGTTGTTTACAGGTCGGCTAGTTTTAGGCATATATAGTAATGCTACTACATCTGTTGACCTGTGTTTGGTTTTGATGATGCAGAATGCAGACAAAAGCAAATATGCCAAAAATTGATACCATGTTGTGGTTAAATGTTGTCAGGGTATGGAATGCCAATACAGTAGCAATGGTTAAATCATAATCGTTATCGCACTATGAAACAGAACTGTAAATCGTTATAAGGAGGTACCAGTATCTAGTCATCATAATGCCCATCATTTTCTCCATTTATTTTTGATTATGTTCTCAAACACTGAGCTTCATAAAATGCTTCTTATGAAATGTATAAAAGTTTCAGAAAGAGGATTATTGAGAAACTTTATTTGTTAAACAAAAGAAATAATGAGATCAGACAACTGAATAGTGGATATTAAAAAAGTAGGCTAATTTATTTGTTGACTGACATGTTGGTAATGATAGCACTGGGTGTTAAGTTACATAATGTTTCTTGACCTTCTTAATCTTCAGAGAGTAAAAACATGTCAATTTTTAACAAAAATATCTGGGGGTAGAACTTGCATTCATTATATTAAGAAAATTGCCTTTTCATTGATGTTATTACCATCCTTTATGCAAAAAATTAGCAAAACATTTCTTTGCAGCAAAGGTTATTTACCCCCAGTATACAAGTTAAATAAACTATCTTGCAAACACCGGCGCAGCCAGGGGGGTGATTAAGGGGACCAGTCCCCCCCCCTTTTGAAAGTGCACAATTTCACAAAAATTATTTAAAAAGGAAAAAATATCAAAAAACTGATTAAAAAACGCTCAACCAAGTGTAATTCTACCCTGAGTTGCAAATAAGCAACGTCAAAAGTTTTGCATTTTTTGAAAATTTTTTGTAAATTGATTAGCTTCTTTATCTTGCACAAAAATTTCAGCCCTCTAGCTTGTATTGTTTTTGAGATATTCGGGTTGAAAAAACGTTTGCATTAAAAAGGCCAAGTGAATCGTTGGTAACGTAACAATGGAAGTGAGTTACAATCGAAAAATTAATTTTAGTAATTATGATTGAAAAAGTTATCTATTACGTCACATTAATATAACAATCGCGCATATAAACTTGATTCTATTGAAACAAGAATTTAGCCACGTTGCCTTTTGGCAACTGACACAGGATAGAAACAATACCGAAGAGGCGGAATGCTTGTATTGTGAGTGTTGATATTTAATGAAAATGTTCAATCATTGTGTAGCCCGCATCGCGGTGTCTTTGAATGATAATGTCTCGACAGCATAAGGTTGCTTTTGTTGGAGAGCGCAAACAAGGCAGAAAGCAGCGCGATTTTGCACCAAAAAACGCTATCCAGTTTGTTGCAAAGCTGGTCATTTTCCAAAATCGAACAAGTAGAATCAGATACTGGTGAGAATTTGGGGCGGCCGAGATCTGACGTGTATCAGTCCACAAATTAAATGTCACCATAGTCAAATCGTATCTTGACCCTAATAAATTTTGATAATATTTGAATTAAAAACATATGGAAATCACTAATTGTTGAAACAAATCTCTTCTAAGAGAACGACTCTCCATATATCTTTAACGTCAAAATTGATTTTTTATTATGCTGTATTAGGTCCGTCATTTGATTGCATGCAAGTTTCCTGTTTTTCTTTTTTTTGCGTTTTCGTTGAAAAACTATCAGACGCAAGTGGTCTAAATCGCCTTATGCAAGCCTGCATTTAGATCAACAGTCTATAGAGCCCATTTACCTCAAAAACGGCGGAATCAATATACTAGTGCTCAAAAAGTTTTTGTAGTTCAGCAAAAGCGCAACTACGATGTCAACTTGATCCTTTAATTTTACTTCCAGCTGGGAGTTGGGGGAACGAGTGATCGGCAGGTTTGAATTATTCTTAAAACTTCAAACTACACAATGTCAAATGTCTATAAAAGTGAATAGTACTGTACGTCAATTTATTTTTAGGCAATCTTTTTCGATAAATTTCTGTGTCTGCATATTGGTTATAACAGTGTTCTCGTTTATTAGAGCAGCGACTTCGGCAGCGTAGTCCAAATTGTGTCAAAGTTTAAAGTGAGTGCGCTGGCTGCAATAAAAAGTCGCGAAGACTCCGTCTGCCTATTCCCGATCTACACTGTGTGTAAAATCATGAGTGCAAAAGCTCATCTTTAATTTATTTTAAACCGAAGTTGGGTGCACCCGGCGTATCGCCCTACCAGCAAACAAGCAGCCAGTTGTTTCAAACAAACCAACGATACGCTCGTACATTCATGATTTTAAGCACAGTATAGACCAGGTCTAAAAATTCGCTATGGAAGCATTCCAAGCAGTTTTTGGTGCGCACCAGATTTCGTTTGCGGGCATGCTGTGCAAATAAACTCATAATATTTTGTTGAGACCATTTTTCAGCGATAGCCGCGTTTAGATTCGCATAATTTACTCAAATAATTTACTGCATGTAAGGAATGCTCGATCGCTATTTCATTATTCCTGCTTCATGCTTAGATCCCTACTTCTACCAACAGTAATAATAACAGTAGAGTAATCAATTAACGAAACTTTCTATTGGCAAATCAATTATTTTTGAGTGTAGGCGGGGAATGTTTGCATGTTTTTGTGAATTCGCCTCAGTTGCTCTTGATTTGTAACAATATACTGCATTTGAGAGTTGAAATTATTATGCTAGCTTGCCTGAATAATAACTGCAATCTGCGATTTTCTGGTATGGCCTACGATCTACGTGAAGAAAACGTGTTTTTTGCGTCTGCTGTTGCATTGTCAAATGAAATTAAATCATAGAACCAGGTAAAACCACTTTAGTTCTATTCTCTTTCATTTATTTGCTTTTTTTCAGGCATCTGTTGCATGAACAACGGCAAGACTTCTGCCTGCTATCGCTAAAAATTTGTAATTTGTTACAATTTGTTAAAACCTTTCGGATTTGCATTATGCTTTAATCATAAAAAAAATTTTGTCCCCCTTTTTTTTTAGTTCTGGCTGCGCCAGTGCTTGTAAAGTATGGAATTTTACACTTAGCCGCATCAAAGTTAATTATCATCTTTCATAATCATAACGATATTGCAGTGCTCTCAGTAAGCGACATGTCTGATGTATAAAGCACGGATAAATTCCGTTCTCTATAGCGATACTAGTTTACTTCTCTATTTTTATTAGATGTCAATGCTACTTCCATTGTTAATTCAATAGGCATTAGCACTAAATACAGCATTTAATGGTTATGACAAACTAAATTTTATAACTTAGCATTTGATCTAATAATGATTTGATATTTAAAAAAAAAATTGCGTTACCTCTGACATCATGATGTTGTCATAGACTACCAGTCATGACAAACATGTTTATTCATGCAAAAAGTAAACAAAACATCATAATTCAGCAAAACTGTATGCTCCAATGTATAGAAGCAGTATTTGCACCATCCGCCTTCAGTTTTTACCTGGAGACCGCCAGTGTTCTGGCCTGTCATAAAGATCGTCATGGTATAACCTCAAGTTGAAGCAATTTTAGGTACCTACTAAAAACTGAATTAGGTAACTCGAGATGCTAACATTTAATTGAAAAATCAGCCCAAAACATGCATATTGGAGTAACATAAATAGTGTTGTGTATCTGTATTGCTTTGAACTTGTTTGAGGCCATGTCTTGGATGGTATGTTATTTGAATAAGATTTAATTGAAAATGCTCCATTCGGGTGAAATCGGTTTTAGGTAGTAATAGATTTTAGTAATGTATATGAACTGAGACTGGTTTCATGTTTACTCACCATAACACTGATTCAAATAGAAAATGTAGATATTGCAAAAAAATACTGTTTTATTCTTTCATAAGTCATGTCGGTTGACTTTTTTAGTGTGGAATGTTAATGGGGTGGTACTGACGATAGAATTGAGATATTTAATCGTTTGCATGCTGTCTGGCCTAAAGGCTACCTTAGCACGCAAACGATTGAATATTGAAAGCTCTAACCAGCTAACTTCAAAAACATCACGATGTATTCATTATAAGAATTTAGATACTGGTGATAGAATTAAGCATTTAGTACTTGAATGTGCTATTAGACAATAAGTAATAGATAAAGCTGTATATTAGATTGTTGAATTATATACGTTAGATTGCTGATTGGCAATTAAGTAACTAAATGCTGTATTCATGGTCGATATCATCTAGAATCATACACATTATGAAAATTGGTAATGCTAGTATTTTGTGACGCTCAGAAATTGCTATAAAAATTAAATGCATGATAAAGTTTTTCTAAAGAACATAATTCATTTCATATAAATAGTGTTAAAAATTATTGTCCTAACATAAAAAACAAAGAAATAAAAGCCGTTTTTTGTTTATTTTTGCAATGATTTATGTAAAGTACCTGGAGAACTCCCTAGACCTTGCTGGATTTCAAAAATTTTTTGTATGTCCTATTTTACTGAAAGGGACAGTTTGAACACAGGTAAAAAATAATATAATAACTTTCAAAAAATAGTGAGGCGTTAAAAGCTCCCTACTCACCAGGCAAACTAATTACAATAACTACTTTCGTTGAGCATTATGAAGATTTTATATGATTACATGGCTGCATATTAAATTGATGCTGTGTGATTGCAATGAATTAACATTTTCTTTAGAGCTACTCAAAGCAATTTCCAAATCATATCCTCACTCAGTCCTGCAATGCTCTGAACAGGTAAAAAGAAATTTGATTATCACCTTGTTTGTTTTTCATTTTTATACCATCATTTGTTTTTAAAACAATTTGATTTTTCTTTATTGCTGTACATCACATTCTTACTAAATGCTAAAACTCTCAGATTGTTTTCTGGGTAATTCACTGTAAAAGAAAGGAACAACAAAGTTGAAGTATTAGGAACTCTTCCAAGCTGTTGATGTTTGTTCGATTGCTTTTGTAATGTATCGTTTAAATTGTGTTCCTTTACGAAATAACAGGCATACTCTGTCATGGACAACAGACGTGTTTGTCAGCCTCTGTAAAGAATGGTAAAGGTGTGTCATCTAGTGGTTAAGTTCAAGTCATTGGTAGTTCTTTTAAAAGATATTTAGTCTGCTAACATTCTATAAATATGAAGGAAGATAGAGTGAAGCCAACTTAGACCAAATAATGGAGGTCCTTAATGACCTAAGATGAGAGTTGGCAGTTGGGAAAAAACGTTGACTAGCTCCCAAGCTCTGATCAAATAAATAGATGGTGAGCTGGCTAAAAGATGTGTAGTAATACAGCTAAACCTCAGGAACAAAACTAAAAATGCTGAATTTGATTTAAAACATAAATTTGAAGTTTTGCTACAAGAGAAAGTTGCTGATCGAAAATTGATTAAAAGTCAACAATCTGAAATCACTAGGCTAACTGGGCAAGTACAAGCCTTTCTTCAACTTGTTATAAGGAAACAGCTAAGCAGAGAAGAGTACAATGGGCGTTTTAATTTGCTTGTTCATGGTATTGATGGAGATGAAAACAATTCTTGGGAAACTAGGTGTACTACTGAAACTAAACTAAAAAAAATTTTAATCGATGGCCTAAATGTTGAAAATGTAGATGATTTACAAATTCTTGATCTGCACAGCCTCCCTCAACACCCATTATACTGCAACAATGCCAAAGTGAATAGACCTATCGTTTTCAAACTTCCAACAGCTACAACAAACATTGGTTTTGAACAGACTGAAGCATCTTAAGGTTTACAATGAAGACAGGGTAGACGTTAATCCTAATGCAGCTAAAATCTATGTTAGCAAACATCTTCACAAACCCTTTTATTTACAGAAAAAACGATTGCTACTGTTGTATAAGAAGGCAAGATCTAAAAACAAAAGAGCCAGTTGGTGTATCCATTCTTTATGTAGATGGCAAGAGAATTCTTTATGTAGGCGAATTCTTTATGTAGATGGCAAGAGAGGCATGATGTAATAACTTAACATTATAATGCTCGATCAAGCTGCCTACTTAGTACTTGCCCTAAGAAACTGTGACTTGGCCAAGAGCTGATTAAAAGCAAATGCTTTGATTTAACTAACTGTTTCTGTTTTATTTGTTTACTGAAAGGAGCGATGTAGAAACAGACCTCAAGTGCTTTATACCAAAATCTCTCCAATTTATTTATCGAATCATATAAATTATGACAAAAAGAGTATAATTAAGAAACTAATGAGTTACGATATAACATTCTTAGACTACTCAAAACATTATTATTATTATAGTCATAGCATTTTTTCGCTTAAAAACATATTTTTGAAGTCCTGCTTTACTATGAACTAGCTCCATATTTGTTTTAAGTTCATTGTTTGTGTTAAATGCTTAGTTTCATTTTTTCGTTGACAGTTATATCTGCGACATTGTTTTGTGTGATAATTGTGATTTTCAAAATTTTATGAACAGATTCGCAGTCAGTTTAGTTACCTCTGATTTGCATTACTTGTACAGTATTTTATTTTTTACTACTAATGCCCTTGCCATCAAGGTGCGATCTGACCACTTCGTTCATTGCTGTTATGTGATTGTGCTTTTGACTTTTGATAAAGTTGACTTAATCAATTTCCCGGCCTACTACTTTTAAGCGCAATCAATTTCATGGTCTGCAACTTTTAAGCGTGGACATTTAGACACTGGACGTTTATGCAATGCCGATAATCAATCATGTCAATTTGTAAATGACCATTTATGTTCAAATCCCAGTCAATGATGACCAAAAATCTTTTTCTCGCAAATATTTAAAAAACTTACTAAGATAATAGCTCTTACCTAAAAATTGTATTGTTCCTCGGTGTTACACCAAAACAAAAATAACCAGAAAAAGATTTGGGAAATAATACAATCAGTGCTTTCCAGGAATTCGAAAAACACTTCATTATTTTTTGATTGTTATTATGCAGAAAAAATTGTAATTACACCCAATGACCCTAAATCAATTCTAAACTTCAATAAACTTCTTTTGCACCACAGGCAAAAATCTTGCTGATGATATTCGTCAATCTGCTACCATTCAACTCTTTTCAAATTACTTTTGAAATTATTTTGCATTAAAAACTAGATTATTATGGATTTGATTACCAACTCATAACTTATTTGTTCTTTCTTACATCGAAAACAATGTGCTTTAGTTGACTAAATACAACCTGAAATTGAATCTATAGCATATGGTGTATTTGAAGGGTCAATCCTTGATCCACTTTTTCTGCTGTACATCAATAATCTAAACAAGTCTGTCGATTGTCTTCTGTGATTGTTTGCTGACGATACTTGTTTTTTAGTAGATAGCTCAAATCTAGCATCATTAGAGACTGATATGAATAAGGACTTAGCTAACTTAGTCCAAACCCACCAAAATCAAACCATCTTATTATTCCCTCAAACAAAATATATAAAGCCCTTATTTCACCGTATTTTTTAATCACTTACCAATATTATCATGTGATAAAGCATAATATTTGGTTGTGTTTATTGATTCGCACTTAATCTTCAATTCCCACATAGAAAGTGTTGATAATTACGATGGCTAGGTCGGTGGGCATTCTTCTAAAATTAAAACATTTTCTTCTCAAACTATACTATGCTTTTATTCATTCTCGGTTGTTGTGTTGTTTATCCATTTGAGGTTTACCCACAATTTCTACTTACCAAAATTACAAACACTTCAAAACAAAGCTGTAAAAATCATTGGTGTCGGCAAATATATGGACCATGCTACACCATTTTACTCAGAACTAAAAATCTCAAAACTTCCTGAATTATAGAAACATGACGTTGCCAAACTAGTATTTCGCCATTATCATCAACGTCTTCCATCTTGATTGTCAAATCTTTTCACTGAAAGTGATTAAGTTTATTAAAAGTACACGGTTACCAAGCACTGCCAATAATTCTACATTATACATTCCTCTTTACAAACCAATCAGGCTTTAAGAAACCATCAGGTACCAAGGTGTTAAAATATGGAACAAAAATCCAACTAACATGAAAACCAAGCAATCTTTTCAAAGCTTTATAGTATCATATAAAAATTATCTATCAATACGTACTAGTATGTTTTACAAAAACTTTAATATACAGTATGAAACAGGTTTTGCAATTTGAGTGAAATTCGTCCTTATGCTTCATGACAATGATAAGTTTTTTATTAATTTACATCAGTTCAACTGGTAATTGGGGTGGCTGCCCACTTTGAAGATCGAGAGGGCAACTCACAGTCGAATTAGTTGAGCAAAAAGAAATGGTTTTCTTTTCAATCTTAAATAAATAGTAGTTCAATTTAAGATTAGTCTGCCCTTTTTGTAATTCAAGAAGCTTATGAAATTGTCAGCTGCCATTTTGATTCATCAATCAGCATCTTACTCGTTCTCTGGTTTAAGTCAACGTGGACTATTCTGAACATTGAAGGTGGTGCTAGCCAAGTATTACTATCACGGCAGCATTTAATTGCTATGTATTAATAACAAATATTGAATGTTTTTAGCGTCTCACATTCCACTCTCATCGAGATATAACTTTAAATTTTTATGTTTGAAAGAGTCTGGCAAGTATTTTAGTAATTACACAAACTAACACAAAATCTTATTTCTTTGCCTATTTGCTCTTAGTTTTTAAAGTGAACTTGAGCCCAAAATTATTCTGCTTAAAATCTAAGTACATAAGTTTTTATGTTTCTAAGAATTTTTGTTGGATTTGTGTGCAGTTAGTTTTGAAAGGTTTTCAGGACTCTTTGTTTATTTCTCCTTAACACTGGAAATTTAAAGTTTCAATTATTCATAAACCTCTTGTATTCTACTCTTTTTAAATTTCCAAATATAAATTTGTAATTACTGTAATTTTCCAAACTACACAGAATATGATGTTGTTTTCAGATGAAAATTATGCTTGATGATATATCAATAATGCATCCCTATAACACTGAGAAGCTTTTTGCAGCATTGCTTCCATTATTGAAAATCAACTCAAACTTTAGAAGCAACGTCATTTTAGTTTTGAGAAAAGCTTTGTCTTCCAGGTGAACGATTTGCTTTAATTGGTTACCAGTACTGTATTTTAGTTGCTTTTCAACTCTACTTTAAAATCTAGCTTACGAGTGTTTATCGTATATACAGGGTTGGCAAAAAAAAATTACACCCTTGGACAAAGTGTCATAACTTTTTTTTGGAATGAAATAACATTTTAAAATTTTTATTCTTTACGACAATATATTGCGTAGCTTTATTAAAATTTTCCATGAAATAACAAAATTACAGGTGTTTAAATAGTGAGTATCACGAACTACAATTGCATGGAAATTAACACGGCACAAATAGTAAGCGATTGTTCATTCGTTCAATATTTTTCGATGTGTTGTCCGTTTTCTGCAATCACCAACCGCACACGAGATCGAAACCCATCGATGGCGTTATTGATTACCGCTTGGGGCAATGCTTCCCACTCTTGAAGAATGGCTTCTTTCAATTCTATGGTGTTTTCAAATGTTCTTACGCGGTAAACATTTCGCTTCGGAGCACTCCAAACCATGGCGTTCTAAATTTAAAGGCCTGGCAACCACGTGCCTCCAATCAAAAACTGGAGGCGGATGGTTCAAATACAAAAGCCCTTAGTAAGTCTACATTATTGCCACTCAAAGTTTATCAATGATGAACATACCTCCCCCACAAAAGATGGGATCCAAAAATCGACCTATGATGTCATGATGACGTCACAAACAGACACTTTTTTTACAAAATCTGTGCTACTGCTAAATCATGCAAAAAATCACATAATATCTACAAATGCTGCAAAACAAAGCAAATATATGCATGTAAATGGATAACAAATTATTTCACATTGTTCTTCCAAGCAACAAATTAGCAGGTTTTGTCTTATTTATAGAATCAAACTTACTAAATTAAGCACAGGTAAGGAGACAAATACTTAAACAACCATCAAAGCAAATAGTTCTTTTACAAAATGTCAAGCTAAATTGATATTAATTTGGCTTAGTGTTTTGTATACAAGTGTAAAAGCAATAAAGTTCAACCGAAAACTATGCAGCTATTGCTCTAGTTCCTTACAAGGCAGTGAAGTCATAGGCTTGGACAGTTTTGTCCTACAGACTGTTTACCAACATGTAATAAAATAAAATGCAGAGTCATTCAAAGATGTAAAATCAGATAGAAACTAAAACATGTTACTAATTAGATTCCAGTGAATACATTACTTGACAAACAAAATAATTATTCGTAAAGTATACACTAATGACTAGGAGCTTTGTTTGAAAGGCTTAACATAACACAATAACACATCTTAACACTTTATCATAACACTTTAACATAACACAATAGAATGTGTATAATCATTTTTTGTAAAGGAAAATACTATAGCTTTATATTGCATAAAGTTGTATTGATTAAAAAAATTATGCTTACAGAGTCAAGACCTTTATTGTTCATAGCCCAAAGCCTCATACTTGGTGCAAAACTATCAACAGATAAGAACTTAAAATATTAAATATAATCACTATAAAGGTACCTTAAATTGGGCTTTCAAAGAATGTCAGGCTAAGTTTTCATTATCCTGCAAGTCTACTAGTAATAAATTCTACTGAAGTTTAAGTAACTTCTGTGCTGGTTCCTTCGAAGAGAGTGGAGTTTCAGATTTGCACAGTCTGTTTAGCAATATGTTTGCCAATGTGTGGCAATGCACAAAAGTCGTATCAAACATATAAAATTCACTTACAAATTGAAATATATCACTAAGTGATTTTCTACAAACCTTCTTTTTAACAACCAAAAACAAAAGAAAGCAAAATACACACCATTGACAAGCAGCATCGTTTGGAATGTTTAATCCTCCACGATTTAAATATTGGGTAAACTGACCACATTTTTCGTAATAAAAAAATGTGTGAGTACTGTCAGTTCCAATGTTATCTTTCCTGGTGACATAGCACAGCCTCCTGGTGACAAAGCTTGCACTTCATCAAAAGTAAGGGTACTTTCCAATGATGGTAAGCTATCAACAGATTTTAAATCAGAAGCTGACATTTTGTATGAACATAGCTCACATAGATGTTCTTCGGGACCAGCAAAAGTCTGCACATCAACTCCAACCCGTAATGCAAGCTTAGCTTTGGCAATGGAAAGCTTTTCAGACATTTGCTGCACATTTATAAAGTAAGTTCCTCCACAACCTTGACGTAACTTCCCAAAATCTTTTCCAGAGGGTCTGTTGAAAATTCACTTAGCAGAACAAAGTCAAAGCCAGACTCTAAAAGATATGTGGCTAAATGGACCATACCCAAGCATGTATGATGAAATGCATATGCAGTTTTTGCAGTTAATTTCTGGATTCTTGATTCTTTTTCTATCTGTGCTTCGCATATCTTTAACTCTTTCAGCTAAACTTGATGACGTTTTAAGCTGACTGTCACTGGGACTTCTGATAACATCTCTGTCTGCATCTTTGTAGCGTAGATTTGCTTTTAAGCTTTTCACATTAGCAATTTTCCAAAACTGCAGAAACATTTTGATGAACTGAACAGTTCGTGTTGTATCAAGGACATCCAATGATGTGTGTGTCTGCAAAGCAGTTACGGTTTCATCTGAAAAAACATTCAAGCATAAATTCACATTCTGACGTTCAACAGGTTTTGGATGTTCTGACTTAAAATATAATTTTGATAATTTTACCAAGGAATCTTCAGCTTTGAGCAATGTTTTCAAATCAGACCATCTGGCAAAACACTGTTGTCCAGTTTCATCTTCAAATGAAATCATTCCAAGTTTTTCAGTAAGCCAGTTGTTTCTAATACATTTCAGTAGATGTACATAGTCATACAATAGATACATGTTGCTTTCTTGAAATAACCATGGTTTATCTGGATCACTCTCAAACTTTTTGAAAAAAAAAACGATTGACTTGATTTTCATCACAAATTATGGCAACAACGGTTACACCACACTTGTGCAAATGGTCAATTATTGACGATACTTGATTAAGTTGAAAAGTGGCAGTTAATCTATGTACTGGTATCATTTTAATGAGAAACTCTGGACCACCAAGTAAACATTTTACCATAATTGCCAAAACTGTGTTTGCTAAAGCATCTGATTTATTTTTAGCTTTTCCAAAAATTTTGCCACCGTGATAAGTCATACTTGCTTTAACATATATTTCGTCTAACATAAGTACAACTTGCTTCTGCTTAGAAGGAAGTGCATCAAAAACTTTATTCAAAAAGTCAAGGGTGTGTGAATTAGTAACTTTTGAAGTGATTTGAGTCAAGGTTTTTCTGCTGAGAAGTTGATGATCTTTTCGAAATAGCTCATAGGCTGCTCTGGAACAGCTGAAATACTCAAAAGCTCTAACTAGCATTGCAGGTGAATATACTTTGCTACCAATGATCTTTGATGAGGACATTGACATTCTGTAATCATTTAATATATGATGTTTATTAGTCATTTCCACACTGGATAAGTAAGACATTGCTTCTTCTACTACTGACCATCTATTCATTTTGGTGATTTTGTTTGTTGTCAGTGATGGTATAAAAAGCTTTATTCCAAAGTGATAACAACGTAACGTGAAATCATTATTCAGCACAATGGAAAATAAAAGGATGCCAACATTTAAAGTTGTGGATTGAATAATAACACTTCCATTGCTTGCGTATGCTATCACTTCTAGCTTAATGGTCTGTCATTTATCAGTTTCACAAAACTATTGACATCACCGGCAAAGCTGGTTACCGGTATTGTATCTGCTTTCAAGAATTCACTCATTTCATCAATTTCTACTGTTCTTTGACTAGAAGTAGCTTTTATGGTAGATCTTTTACTGCTTCCTCTAGTAGGAACCAAACTTTTGGGGACACAGTCGGAGGCAACAGTGGGCGGCATTTACCATAATGTAAGACTGTCTCATAATTTTTTGGCCAGTGCTTTTCGCAGACTACCGTATCTTTACTATATGAAACATTGTCTCTGGATAGGGCTTTCAACCATCTTTGTCTGTCCTCTTTATTTTTTGGTAAACGAAACACTGAAGTCTTGTCTTTAGCATCGTAACCTGATCTACAACCAAACACACAACATTTTCTACCCATCAGTTTATCTGTTTATATATAGTGAAGATAATAATTTTTGACTCATGTGATCACTTTATAGCTTATGCGAAGCTTTTTAAATCTAAACTTGCCCAAGAAAAAAAACTGTGTTAAAACTGATGACTGACTGATGACCTTAATGGTCTTCTTGCTGTCTCCTCACCAAGTGACTAGGCTACACCACTATGGGCTTTAACTTTACTTATATTGTATTTACTGCCAATTCTGTGATGTATCACTTGGTGAAAGAAATATACTGAAAAAAGAAAACACTAACTTGCATTATCACTGAAACCAGCCTGCCAGCTGAAACACCTGGAAACCAGCAAGTCTAAAACCCATTCTAACCACCATGCAGATCTTAGATTCTTACAATCAACCTGGTACAGCCCTTAAACACTGATACTAAACATTTTTACCAAGTAGACACATTTAGACCTATCGAAATCACGGGAGCATACACTGACCTCCTACTTCTAGCAGTGAAAAACTCGCCTCCAGTTTTTGACTGGAGGTGCAGGGTTGCCAGGCCTTAATATTTAGGGACGCCATGCTCCAAACGCAGTAATCGACTGGATTAAGATCTGGAATGTTAGGAGGCCACATGTTTGGCTGCAACAATGTTAAGTATCGTTGTTGATTCAAGGATCTAATCGTCTCATTTGCAGTATGAGATCGAGTCCCATCTTGCATTAACACATACGACTGATATCCAGTAAGTCTATCCATTTCTGGTATCATCGATGCTAACAACTTTTCACGGAAGTAAGCACCGTTAACTTTTGCCCCAGGTTCAACGAAGAAAATTGATGATTTGCCAACTTTTGATACAGCAACAGACACCATGAGGCTCATAGGAAAGCCACTGTGTTCCACATACAAGCGTTTGTTTTTTATTGTAGACTTCTTGTAGGCACTCGGAGCATAAGTGCGATTGTTTTGGACATTTAGCAGTTGAGTCACCTTGAAAATTTTTTCGTCACTGAAAAATGCCGTTTCTAAGACTTGTTTCGTAAAAACACGGAGAAGGTTCAGGCATCGTTCAATATGCTTCTCTTTAGTCCTAGTGTCGATTTGTTGACCTTTCATTTTCTTGAAAGGCTGCAACTTAAGGTCTTTTGCAATTATTCTTCTGATCGAAGTACATGGAATATCCATCATCTTTGATATCTCGTTGGGCGTAACATGTGTTCCAGGTTTATCTTCTTGGCTTGATATTAGCTCTTATTCAGCATTGATGTTATTTTCAGTCCTGCTACTTTTAAGTTTCTCTGATCCTTCTCGCCTTTTAGCGTCACCTGTTTCATCAGTTTTTTTAAACAAGTAGGCCACATTACGAAGACCCCAATTTTTTTCAGGATGATCTTTAATGATTCTTTTTGTCCCATAACCAAACTTTTGTCGAAGATACTTAATAATGATTTTGTCTTCTTCTGAAAACTTCTGATAAACCATAACGAATTTTATAACATTACCTACTTAAACCAATCCTGTGAAAATTGAATAATTTTAATTAATTAACATACCCGCAGAGAGTAGTAAGGAAAGAACCTTTTGGATCATATGGATAAACCATGCAGTTAAACTGAAAACTGAGGCTACTAGCCTCTTGAGTCAATATCATTAACACCTTCCAGCGCGGTCACTTACCACTGTGGAGCTTGGTATTTCAAAGTTATTATCATTTGAAAAAAGATTTGTTAGCATTCAGGCATTGTTATTTCACAATGAGTATAGAAAGGCCAATTATAAAAAAAAAGTTACATTACCTGCAAAAAAACCTTTGAACGCACTTTGTGAAAAAAGATTGCAGTCTTCAATGTTTAAATGGACGTCATTTTATAACTTCTTGGAATTTCATTGTAAAATTTTAAACAGCTACGCAATATATCATTGTAAAAAAATGGTAAAAAATTTTAAATTGTTATCTCTATGCAAAAAAAAGTTATGGCACTTTGTCTAAGGGTGCAATTTTTTTTTAACAACCCTGTATAACTTTGGTACTAATTGCACTGCAGTTTTATTTAAATTTGATTAAAAACAGTAAAGCCTTATTTAAAATAGTAAAGTTTTAGACGTTTCAACTTGGTTATGTTCGTCATCAGCAAAATAGAAATCTTAAAACAGTAAAAATGTAAAAACAGGTCTCGAATAAAAGTAGCCACACTGTGGTACAAGCTGCAACATAGCGTTGCAAATTCGTTAAACCTTCTGATGTAAACAAGCTGCTGTGCCACTGCTACATACACTGAATATCCCAGCAATACTAGCGCTATGCACCAATGAGAAAAGAGGAAAAAAACAATATCACATGTTGAACAAATACAAAGTTATCTATAACTGTGTTAAAATCATTAAAAAATAATCTGCCCCGCTTTCAACTAATGACTGAAGACCCAATTTTACATCTTTGTACATTTGTGTTTGATCAATTATTGGATTTTCGCAATCTTGTGACTTAAATCGAAAGATTATTTGTCATTGTCTAATCGTGTTTAAGTTAAATTAATGAGTAATTATTGTCCTTTGTTAAAAATAACTTCTAATTAGCTCATCTTCAAAGGCACATCTTCAAAAAACCTTCAAAACGCTGATTAGACTGTATTTAGAATCGTTGTTTTTTTTGTGCATTATTTGTGTAGACTGGCAGCTGTAGACTAGCAGCTGACAGTCTTTGTTTGTTAATTTCTGGGCTTTGATGCTAGACAATAGGCAATCCCACGTGTTTTTTACTACTTGGAACTATTTAAACCTGCTTTGGGCTTGAAAACTCAGTAGTTACAAAAATGAGTGAAGTAAACAGTGTCAGTTTTTGGTGATACGTGTTAAATGCTGCTTAACTTGGGTAAATTGCGTTTTGCGATCCCTTACCCTTCCTATTCGTTCTTGTTTATGGATTTGACTATTGACTGTGAGGGGACAGTTTTACAGATTGGAAAAAAGGCCTTGAATTGGCCCTTGCATCGTATTTTGAGACTACTTAGTTATTTTATTTTTTTCTGTATTTTTCTTTAATTCACTATAATAATAAATTCTATTAAAAAGCAAGAAAATCAAGTGGGATTGGGAGAGTTTGGCATGGCTCTCCTACACGTTATTGAAGTTGGCTATAATACTACGCATCGTTGCCCTACAGAAAACACTATACGGTTCGAATTTGCAAGTCTTGGCAGATATTCAAATTTAAGAATTAACCTTCAATGAGAAACGATTTGGCAAACTGACACATATCACAAGACCGGGTTGGAAAGACTTTATCGTTTGTAACAAACTGATCACAGCTTATGTCCGGTTTCGGTTTGTCAATGCTTAAAGTTTCCAAAATGAAGAGCTTCCAAAATGGTTCCAAGTGTTTTAGGTGTGGCAAAGTCAATTTCATGGTCGGAATTTTCAAAGAGATTGTAAGTAACGTTCATGTTTTTACATTTCTTGGAGCTGGGATTGTGTTCATTGAGTTGTGTAAGTATTTCGTATTCATTGCTCGTTCCGCAGCAACTACGGTAGTGAGACTGCTAGAAATTTGCTTACATGACTCAACGAACACAATCCCGGCTCTAAGAAATAAAAAAACACGAATGTTACTTACCATGTGTTTGAAAATTCTGACTATAAAATTGACCTGGAACTGAACTAAGCTTTTCATTTTGGAAACTTTTAACATTGACAAATTAAAGTCAAAAGTTAACGTTGATCAATCATCGATAACTTTGCATTTGTTCAATACGTGATAATGTTTTTTTCCTCTTTTCTCATTCAGTGCTCAGTAGGGTTATGATTTTTTGTCTGCAAATGCCTGATGTTGGAAGTGATGAATTTTTGCATGTTAATAACGAATATCACTTTTTTTATGCTTAACATTACAAAAACCTGGCGCACCCATGCCCTGAAACAATCATATGATTCACTGAAAAATCATATTTAAATTACGCAACAAAATAAAAACAACTACACCCGGCATACTTGTATAAAACTGAATCAGTAAGTGACACACCCAGCACTTACCTAATCATACAAATTAAGTTTTTTAGTGAAGAGAAGTGTCCAGTATAAGGTAACTTTTTAAAAACTATATCTTTAAATATTTGTAATGTTTGACGAATTTTCAAATTTTTTTCTATGATACTGATTTCTCTTTTGGCCACCATGTTTGATTGTGCTATCTCAACTGATTCAACATGAACGCAATGCGTGTGAATCAGAAATGGAAATCGGTCGGGTCAACCGGCACCGGTCGGGTCAAGATTCTTTGACCGGCCGGTCAAGCCGGTTGAAACACCGGTCAAATTATCCTTTCTGGCAACTAAAAGACATCTAAGCACCAACCGAAATATGCTTATATATTTTATCATAAATAAAACTTTTATAAAAAATCAGTATTAACAAACCACACCTTTCGAAAACACTTGTTGAATGGTTTCAAGCTGTGACTAATATGCTGTGACTATTAAGACATGTACATCCAGGGACGTGTTTAGGGTGGTAGTATTTTGCCATGCCTCCCGAATTTGGGCCACGGCACAAAGCAAAAAAGTGCAAAATATACATTAAAATTGCGTAATCAGATTCTAATAAAGCATGCATGTCGAAGAGGCTTGCGCTACCTGGCATTTTAGCATCATTTTAATCAGCTTAGGAGTAGAAGTGGCGCTGATTACAGATTTTTTAGTACATGCTAAAATTTTGCCGCTTTGAAAAGCCTTTTTTAACTTAAATTTACCACACTCCACACTGGGCAAGAACGACATAGCTCTTATTTTTTTATATCTAACTAGCCATGACTTGTTCTGAAGTAGCAGCATTTCTACAAACTGCTGGGGCACATTATATTTTGAATGTTTTCTAGCCAATGCCATAACAGTTTAGTGTTTTCAATGAAAATAACGAACGCGTTTCGTTCATCAGGGTAGTTATTCATAACCACTTCGTACTAACGATGAGTTTTTTTATTGGTTTGACGTTTCACTTCCCAAACCAGGAAGCTTCTTCAGAACAACTAGCAGTGCTGCCTTTGCAGTTGCAAAAAGATAAATGAGAAAAAAATCACAGCAGAAGATAGGTAACAGTAAAAACATACGAACATCACAATACTTGTACTATTATACCCAAAAACATTAAAATGATGGAGCAATAACAGTGTATAATATTGAAAATTATGTCTCTATCAGCGTGAAAAAAATTAATGATATTCATAACAACTAGACTGCTTCACTAACAGTTTGAAAAAGTATGAAAAGGATCTATTGCAAAACATTATGTACTGGAAAAGGTTTTTAGCTCCACAGAGATCTATAAACGACGGAACAATTAATATAAATCTCTTTTACATTATGATTTGCGATAGATCCTTTTCATACTTTTTCAAACTGTTGGTGAAGCAGCCTAGTTGCTATGAATGTCATTAATTTTTTTCACGCTGATAGTGATATAATTTTTCAATATTCCTTTTTTTTCTTTGCTGTTAGTGACATAATTTTCAATATTATATAATGTTATTGTTCCATCATTTTAATGTTTTTGGGTATAATAGTACAAGTATTGTGATGTTCGTATGTTTTTACTGTTACGTATCTTCTGCTGTAATTTTTTTCTCATTTATCTTTTTGTAACTGCAAAAGCAGCACTGCCGAAAAAAGTTTAGTGTTTGCTGCTAGGCAAATTGCAAATAATCTGCTAAAAAATTGTAACTTCATTTTTTGGCCTTCGCATAATATCATTAGAAAGAACGTCTAATATAATTTAGCTTGTGCCCTCCAGAGGTTTTTATGTTTATTTTGTGCACGTTTTGCGCTGCTCAAAACAGGTCTTTCAAACTGAAACTTAAATAAAAGAGGTCTTAAAATTGAGTCATTTTTGGAAAAAACAACTTTTTTTTCTGAGATCCCCGTCCAAAGTCACAAATTTTAACACCTCACCCATGCCCTTCCCCCCTTTTGAAAATTTTTTTATTAAATACATTGAATAGTGAACAAAAACCTTCTGCAAAAAACTGGTCGACCGGGCCGGTCAGAAACCGGTCAACCGGCGATGATTTTGAAATTTACCGGTCGGGTCGAGAAAATCCTGACCGGTTCATCTCTGGTGTGAATGTCATTGTTTTTAAGCATGAAATTTGAAATGGCTAGTAAAAAGAGGTACTGGATATTACTGTTTATCAATTTTTAGTAACACTGACAGCTAAATCAAGTTTATGCTCTCACTGTTATGGTTTACAGTAAATAGTTTTGTACTGACTCGTTGCTTTGAACTAACTGGAAAATTTCGCTTTTGCATTGGAAAGCTTTTCTTATCATGCTGTTATTGCCCCACTGACACCACTTTAACCCCTGACAAGGTTCGAAAAATTATGCAAGCAAAAATTTGTTAGGAGGCACCCACTAAGATATATGAATTAGCCACAAAAGCTCTTTAAACGACTAAAACTATGATCTAATACGTTTAACTGCTTCAAGCTTTGTCAGATGTTAGATCGTTGCTATTGCCGCTGGTTTTACTGTTCTTTTGGCCTTTGTTTTTGCTTTTTCTTTTGGTATTTGTTAGTTTATGCCATTTCAAAAATGTTTGTGCTTCTTTTGGCTTTTGTTGTTTTGTGGTATTAAAAACTCTAAATTTACTTCGTTTGCTTTTTAAGTCATTTGTCAGTCATTGACGTAAATATTTAGCAAATAACTGAAAAAAAATTAATCGTTTTTGGTCACAATCACAAAAGAAAAAAAATAGATAAAATTGTGCTTATTTTTAAATACAATCCCAAAAATTGCTCCTTCGCAATCGCGAAATTGATCTCAAGGGTTTTGGAAAGCACAAAAAATTCACAAAATCGATTATCAGACCAAAAGTTTAAGCAAAAGTAAATCCAGGACTCCAATATCTGCCAATGATCTGCTTTTTCATAAGCATTCTGTACAAATCTTTCGAAGCCTTCTAATTACGGAAATTTCTTCTCTTTACTGTGTTTCATATTTCACAACAGTTACATGATTTTTACAGTGCTTAGCTTATGCAAAGAACAAATTTGATATGAAAATTGTGCTTTAGTAATAATTAATAAATAAGTATCTGCCCCAAGAATCAAACAAAAAGATTGCAACGGTCGACATTCAGCCGTATTTTGTGGATCTCATTCGCAACTACAGCTTTACTTTATCGTTGTATCACTTTCTACTCAACGTACAGTAATGCTAAAAGAGTAATCTCACTATAATGCATTAAACTTATGCCTCTTAATACATAAATAATAGGACCAGCAGGTCTACCTAAAAGTGGGCTTTTTTGAACATTTTGTGTGTTTTTTGTATTACATTTGTTGCAAGAAAAATTTTTGTTCACACAAAATTTCAGGTCATTGCCAATATTTTCAGTCTCCACTTTTTATTAAAGCTTGGTTGTGATTCTTTGTACTAGACTATTAACCAGGGCCATTTATCAGGTGGGGCCCATGAATTACAGTTGGAAAGCTGGTAAACACTAAACTTAAAAAAGAGGTTACTTTTGGCCAGCGAGACGAAATCTTGGGGCAAAAGAAAGGTTTTTTGAGCTTGTCTATTTTGTCTACATATCTGTCTTGCCAACCATAGCTTTAGCTTTTCTAAGACGGTTTCAGCCTTACCTCGACCCCTCTGGAAAATTTTTCAAGAAAAACCCTCTGGGTGTGTCCCTCTTGTAGTACTAAAAGTCTTACGCGGTGAAATTGACATGAGTGACCTGTTAAAATATGCTGAAAATTTGGAGAATTTCAAAAGTATTGGGCGCACCAACTTTTTTTTCGTTTCGAAATGAAATATTAGTGCAGAAATACTTAATATATAAAAGTTTATTGATTGCAAACCCAGGAATTCAATTGAATACATGAATTCAACATCGGCCCAATTTGCAAAAACATGATTTCAAGATAAGTGCGTTTATTTTTTTAAAGCCATTTGTCTTAGTGGTGCAGCCTAAATTTTTATTATACTTTTAGATATAGTGATAAGAAGTAACGACCATAAAATATTGCCTGGGGGATATCGTGCAACAAAACTGCAGCATTTTTGTTCCCTAAAATTGGGCCCTTTTACAATTCAACCAGCGCACTTCTATTTTTTGATTATGCAGATTTATTGTTTACAAAGAAATGACACAAAATATTACATAATACCCAAAAGACATACACAGAATAATGCAAAACTGCTGCCCAGGGCCGTTGAGAGGGGGGCAGGGGGTACTGAGCACCGAGGCCCAGCATGTTTTGAGAGGCTCGCCCATAATAGCGCCAACCTTTTTTTAGAGATTGCTATACATTGGCCGAAACAAAAGTTGACAAGGGGCCCAGGGGTAAATCTCTGCCTCGCGGTCCGAATTTCTCTCAACTGTTTGTTGGAAAGTTGAATGAAATAACAAATCACTCTTCATATTCAGAGTCTTCACCAGCCATACTGCACGGCATTTTTTCAGTCAAAGACTTCATATAATCTCTCCAGTCTTTTCTTAGAAGATATCTTGCTTGTGATTGAAGATCTTTCACTTTCTTTGAATTGATTGCACATGGTCCAGTGTAGAGTGAATCTGTGGGATAAACAATCTTTGAAATGAAGACTTTAAAAGATGAAACTACTGTTCTTGTATCGCATCTTCTGGATATTCATGGTCCTCTTCTGGCTCTGAGTTTGTGGTTGTTGATCATACTTCTTGTCTGCTCCTGCTGCCAGTGCTGGATAAGCAGCACTTTGCAAAGTTGTTTTACTTACTGCATTTCTGGCATGTTTTGCCAAATGCTGGGCATGGTTGTCGATTTCCTCAATGTGGGTAATCTCCACCACAAAAGTAGCTCTTTACTTTTGGTTGTGGATTTTGTGGCTTTCTTTTGTTGTTGGTTGGATTGGGTCGATGTCTGGATGATTTAAACAACTTGTTAATGCTGGCCGATGTCGGCTGACTTATTCAGGGCTTGATTTGGCCTTCAATCGATATCGCAATCTGGGAAGCTGCTTCCATGGTGTTGCCCATGTCCAGAAGTTTTTTGAGAGTGATGTCAGCTTCTTCTACTGCCCTTTGTCTCAAACGTTTGTTGTGACATTTACTGATAATCTGATTTTTGATTTCATCATCAACCACGTAAAAACTACAATTAGCTGACATTTTGCGTAGACGCAGATAAAATTGGTTGAGGGTTTCCTCTGATTCTTGGGCTGCTTCATGAATTTTAAATATTTCAAAGTTGGTGTTACTTTTAGGTTTGAAATATGTGTTGAGTGCTTGTACAGCTTCATAGAAGTTATCATTCTCACCAGCGTCTGGGAGGTTAGTGAAAATGTCCAATACCCATTCACCAGCATAGTGTAATAAAGCTGCTGTTTCATTTTAACTTCAATGATATTTGCAACAATAAAGTAGTTTTTGAGTCTCAGCATTCATTTGTCATATATGGCTCCTGTTATGGCAGGGTCTGTTTGGACAAACGTGGAAAGAATCGGTTGGTTGAAGGATGCCATTGGTGTGCTAATGAGTTAGATTTCAGATTTGACTTAATGATTACTGATTTAGTGATTAGGCTAGTCAGTTGGTGTAGCACTTCAGAGGTTATCAGTGTCTAGGCTTAGTTGATGTAGGTTTTAAATGTAGCTGTTATTTTAATCTTCTTAATTTATCTTGTTTTTATGGATCTCATCTTCGTTGCCAGTTATTATGTCGGTGTGTACAAATCCATAGAAAAAAACAAAAACACACAGTTCACTTCGTGGCTGCATTCTATCCTACTTGTGATTTCATGAACCTTTACTAAGTCTGTATATTCACAACGGTTCAGTTTGTGGAGTTCATGCAATCAGAGGATCACAAGTTGGGATGGGTTAGAACATTACAGCATCGTGTTTGTTGAAGCATTGACAATTTTTTTGAATTAAAATATTCAAAATAGCTATACGTTTGCGCGTGGTTAAGAGAATTGTAAAAAAAAATCAGCAATTTGGTTTAAAGGTTTGAAAGTATGATAATGGTTTAAGAGATGTTTTCAAGTATTAGTCTAAGGAAATGTAAGGTTGTTCATTAAAACAATGAAAGAAGGCAACGCAAATTGGCCTAATGGTGAGTGTTCGCAGACGTGCTGAGCTCGAATCGAACCCATATGTGGAAATCGCCAGACCTGTGCATTTAACACTACACTGCTGAGGCCATGCTGTGCATTTTTAAAAGTGCTTTATTTGACTGGAGTTAATGATTATTAAAGAGAAGTGTTTCAATATAACACTGACAGCAGTGACGACATGTCTTGAAAATGTGGTTGCAATTAAAAAAGTATGTAATCTCTTTTTGGTTTAGAAATTAAGCAAAGTGGCATTCGAACATGCTTGAAATGTATAAGCTGAACGACTGTGATTACTTTTGAACGAAATTTCTAATAAATGCAAGTAAAATGGTTCACTCATTTTGTGTTTAATCAGTTAACAGATTTTGATGAAATATGATTGAAATGTGTATCCTGAACTGGTGTGCAAATTTTGGTGGAGAACAGATGAGAATGTACAGAAATGTGACTTTGGCATTTTGTGTTTATAGAATTGGAAAAATTGAAAAAGTTTATTTAAATATGTGAGCTGAAGCAGTGTGTAAATTGTCATAAATATTAATTGAGAAATGAAAAACAAGTAAGTTTAACAATTTGTGTTAGAAAAGTTGTTCGAAATGTGTAAGCTGAAGCAATGTGTCCAATTCGTAAAAATCGGACAAGAAATAAAAAGACTTAAATGTACACAAAATTTGTTTTAACCGTGTAAGCCTAAACAGTGTGTACATTTTCGTGAAAATCGGACGAGAAATCAAAAAAAGATGACGTAGACACTTAGTGTTGAGAAAATCTTAATGTCCTGTAGTGGATTATTGTATGGCAGATGTAGACACACAAGTGTGCCAAAAATGAAGTGAAACGAACAAACTTTGAAACAAGACCCAAAAAACTACTATCAATAAAAAATAGAAATCGGTAGAACAAACCCCTACCCATCGCTCTCAACCCCCGAATTTTTCAAGTTCCCTTTTGGTGTGGGCTTCTGCAATCTTGTCAAGGTCCAAAGTGACGTTTGTTAGTTTTTTTTTTCCTTTTATGTCTGTCTTCCAGTAGTCAGTTTCATGTGCGTGATGTTCACAAATTATAGATCATGCAAAAGAAATGTAGTTTGGTAAGTTACTTACATTGAAATGAAGGTCATCATTGAATGCAGATTTAGTTGGTGTGAAACATTGTAATAGTGGAAAGGTTTTTTTTAGCAATGAAATGTAGTGAAATTACAGTTAGATGAAGAGAGATAAGCGTTGTGAATGAAAGTAACATGTTTTGTGATGGGAATTGAAACCGCAAAGTAGCTGCCTTCCCATTGTCACCTAAAGAGGTATCAGCTGTACATTGTTACGTTTTTGTTATGGCAGGTCCATCACCGCTGAAGCAATCCTACTACTCCTGCTTGAAATTGAGTTGAGAAAAAGCTTCAAAAGAAGTATTTGTTTTAGTTTCTGTGAAGTGTGATTGGTTGTAACAAAAGTTGTTTTATTTTACATTTGTTTTTGTTGGGGTGTTTTGATACGGCCATCTTGCTGGATGAAAGCTTTCAGCTGCCAATTGTCACCGCACAAGATGGTTAGAGGAAAGATTGGAAGGGAATTGAGAGTGTCAAGAATGTGACAGCTATGGCGAAAACTGATCATGCTCACTTCGTCCAAAGCGATGCAGTCGAATTTGGAAAGTTACCAGTTAGTGAATTGTTAGCTGTTGTCATCGTCTTTGTTGTTGAATTGATTGTAAAATGCAGAGTGCACTGTTTCTCACGTCGCATCGTCACCAAAGATTGCCTGAAAAACAAAATGCAATTGAATAAGACAGTGCGCTTTTCAGTTTTGAAGAAAACAAGCTAACCTTGTAGGTCAGTGCAAGGTGACCTGTTGGACATGCAATCAGCACGTTTCTTTGGCGCTTTATAAGTTGATGGATAGCTGCCTGCAGAAGCGTAGACTTTGCCATACTGTGTATGCCTGCCAAAAAAAAGAGGGGGTTATGAAACAACAACTTGAGCAAAATGAAAAAATGCATATTGCTACATACCTTTTACGAGAAATAACAGTTTTCCACAGCGCTCTTGATCTTCTGGAAAATTGGGCACATTGTGCTGTAATCAGTCGCATTGCAGGATGATATCGAGAAGAATCTTTTGTTTGGCATTGAGACAACAGCAACCCGTGTCATTTCGTGCGTTGTTTGAAACAAGGAAGTCTTCTTCCAACAAAAGATTGCTTGTCCATTGTCCAAGCATCTTAGGTGTCTTGGAGCATTCTTACAACAGAAAGATAGGTCGCAATCTGATGGTTTTTGAAGCAGCGCTTTTGCAAAAGCTGTTCAATTGCATTGTTGGAGGTCCAGAGCCGAAGATTGGAATGCAGAGTGACAGCATAATGTTTCAGCGAGTCTAACACTTGCTCGAAGTTGGGAGGCAAGAGATCTTGGTTTGAACAAAAGGGGACGTTGAGGAGAGTGTGTTGCCAGAGAAATTCTGTATCCCACGGTGAAACCATCTTGCAGGCTACACTTGCTACTTCGTTTTTGGTGTAGAAGTGGCAGTCGGAGACTGACGTGACGCAGTGATGATGTAACTGCAGCATGGAAAGATGGAGTTTGTCTGGTGATGGTTGCAAGTACTGTTGCGTCCGCTTGTTGCTTACCATGTCAACAAAACGTGGTACAGTAAAACGCTTTGTTTTGTCGGAATGATGCACAAACTTCATGTTGCTCAGTAAAAGCTACATTTCAGGTTCAGTCGGATATGTTCCCATGACATAACGATAAGCAGCATTTCGCGCATCTATGTTGAGGTTGTACAAGTTATTGGAAATAAAATCGTCATGCATTTTGGTCACGTATGAAGAAGCATACTGCAGCAGCATGTTGTACCCATCTGTGCACTGGATGTCCATGTGACTGCGTAAGGACATAACGACAGTGTCGATGTAAGGACGAATGTTAATTGCCTCATCGAACTCATTGCACTTGTACACTTGCTTTACATGCGTCGGAACAGACGAGATTTGTACGTCACCCAGCGGTTTGCTGCATCTTTGGTTGCATAAAATGTTATGCGCTACGACTGGACGGTGATCAGGCACGGATGCCGAAAATCTGTTAAGGTCAAGGGCATGGACTCGATGGACCCAAACAAGACAGTGGATGTGCGGTGTGCGACATCTTTGAAATGCTAATCGCCAGAAGTAGGCCTTGATATTTTTCTTCCTGGGATGCTTTGCATTTGCATACAAGTGATTGGACCATTTTCCACGACCTTCACTGCAAAAGTATGCTGAAACAAACTGCTGCAAATAATGCAAGACGTTGACGGTTTCGGCAAAGGAATCTCTCATCAGTGGCAAGCTGTGGTGCTAAAAGCGAGATGCATTCCACCAAGGCTTGGGTAAGTCCCAGTTGCTGGCACTCATTGTTATGAAGAAATCTGGATAGCCAAAAGGGTCGACGGTGTCTACGAGATGGGCATGTTGCCAGCACCAAAAAGAATGACAAAATGGTTTTTGAGAGAGGATGCTGGCCAGACACAAGTTAAATTACCTTGCGCTGTCTATGCTGCTCGAAACAATTTGACAGAGCCATCGTTTGTACTGGAACTGCAGCAAATTGAAGTCAAGGAAATAGTTGAGGACGTTTGAAAAGTATTTTACATGAACTGCTTTTTTTTGCTGTGCTTGGATTGCTCTTCTTGCGCTGTGGCACTTTCGCACAAGGAGTCCTTGTAGTACCAAACAAGCCAAAGAGCGGTTTCAGTGTGAGAAATCCAAAGAGGTTGTAGAAGTACAAGCGTTGGTGGAAAAGGCCATGGTCATAACGCTTGACAAACTCAGAATAATGACCGCAAGGGCATTGGATGAGATAGACGTAGGCATTGAGGAGGCATTGTTGCCATGCTTCGTCTTGCACAGCTCGAATAAATGCCAATGGACTGCGATCGCACAAGACCGCCATCAAGCCGAAAGTCTTGATTCGATAGCCATGGTTGGCTTGTCAAACTGGACCCGGTTGAAGATGGAAGAATGCTAGAAGTTGCTGATATTCGCGAGTTAAGACCTCGAAGTGGATGTGGAAGTTGATCGACTTGCAAAACTTTGCAACATCTTGACGTCCTTCGTGGTCGACTCCTGGGAAGCCATGTCAACTTCTCATCGGCAGCCCTCAGCAGTTAAGCTGAGGGCTGCCGATGAGAGCTAAAAGCTCGAAACAGCGCTGTCCAGCTCTGTGCTTAATCGCAAAACTTTGATAGTAGTCAACTGGCAAGCATACGCATAGCTTGACCTAGCATTTTGCTGTGCCTTGGGCCAGATATGGTTTCTAACCAAGTTGTTGCAGTTGGAACAGTTTGTCCAAGATGTGGTCATCAACCATTCAGTGAGGCGATTGCTCACCTTCCAGCACTTTGTTTGCTTCAGCTGTCATGCTTCGACTTGCTCACCATCTTAACTTTGCAGATAATCGAGCCATCTCCTCTGATTATAAGCATCGCGTTTTTGAGTTTCCTTTTGGTACTTTTGTTTGCGGTCATCAATCTGCCAAACAAAAAATCACACTGTAAGCAATGTGTTACGTTTGAAAAGGAGAATTGCACACCGGTTGAATTTGCAGAAAATGCACAAGGTGCTTACTTGAATCAGAGGACAAAAGATTTTACAAGAATAGGTGAGTTTGCAGGGGATGTCGAGCAGTTAGTTGGTTGTTGGACATAATCTGCAAAAAGAAATGGACTCATTTGTGCATTTAAGCAAGGGAAAGTGCATTTACTTACTTCGTGATTGTGGAAGTTGACATAGCAGTTTTACGAGTGGCGGAACAACAGGCTGTTGGAAATGTTTTGCAAAGTCAAAAAGTACCAAGATGTTATTGCATACAATGTGAAACACTAAAGCATAAACATGTAAAAGGTAATCTGAAACAATAGAAAAACAACAGATTTAAAAAGCTTGTCAATAGAAAGAAAACAGATAGCAGCAAAAATGTAAGATGCAATTGGGCATCGTCAAAAGCATTAAAAATCACTGTTATATACATCTATTGAAGGTTTTTTTAATTGCAAAAACGCAAGAAATAAAATTGGAAAGCAAAAGTGTTTGAACAAAGCTTGAAAAAAAACGCAAACGCATCGTCAAAAGCATTAAAAATTACTGTTATATACATCTATTGAAGGTTTTTTTTAATTGCAAAAACGCAAGAAATAAAATTGGAAAGCAAAAGTGTTTGAACAAAGCTTAAAAAAAACGCAAACCAAACAAAAAACTCATTGATGGAAATAGGAATTGCAGAAATATGTTGTTGACGCCTAGCAGCCAAGCGACTTCAAAGAGACTTTTGGAGAGCTTCGGCTGCTTTAGGTGGTATCAGTTCTGACATATCTTGTTCATTTTGTTCTGGTGTTGTTGGCTTTGGAGTGCTTGAAATAGGATGGATAATGTCATTGTCGTCTGACAAAACTATAAGCATTTCGAGGTTTGAGGATTTGTTTTTTTTTGCTGGGCGTTCCTCTTCACTGCTTTGTGCAATTACTGTGGTTTGAAGTCGTTTGCGACGACAACGACGAGATGGCATTTGATAACCTTCTTGTTCATTACTTGATGAAATGTGCAGTTTTGTTGTGCAAATCGCACTGTCTTTTTGTTTGTCACTTGTTTGCCCATCGCTGCCCATCGTGGTTTGAGAGAGTACGGTCACGTGGCGTTGGTTTGGCAGGGCTCATTGTCAGGCGCAACGGCGAGAGGTTTTGAAAAACTACTGTGGGGATAATACAAAGGATCGATAGAACAGACCGCTTCCCACCGCTCTCAACCCCGAAATTTAAATACCTCCCCTCAGTTTGGCACTTGCATACTTTTGTCAAGCTGCAAAGCGACGTCAATTGACTTTTCTTATCCTTTTATGTCTTCATTCCTATCAAGCCATGTTTTAATTTCCCATGTGAATGTGCTATGAATGCACTGCTGTTGCATTTCCATTGTCACCCCTGAGGTAGCAACTTGACATCGTTAGGATTTTTGTTTCAGCAGGTCCTTCACCACCAAAGCAGTCCTATTCTTCCTGCAAGCAATGTCGTGTAAACGTTATGTGCTTGTTTTTAATTTACTGGCTGTATTGGTGTGTGCAAGGTTGTTCATGGATTTGTGAAGAGTTTTGATGTGTAATGCTACAGATGTGCTAAAAGTTTAGGATCGTGGTTTGAAGTAGGCAGAAGTTGGTAGTTGCAGGAAAAGTATGTCATCAAATGACCTCACACGAGACAAAGCAACATAAGCACACCCAGTTGGAAGAGAGTGAGTGTCAAACCAAAGAGTTATGTGAGGAAGTGTTTGTCCTTGTGATTTGGCAATTGTTGTGGCATATGAAATGCGTAAAGGGAAGAAGGTTACGTGTTTGGCGTTTGTGATTGGATGGACTGGGACGATTGAGTCTTTTGTTTGCATGTAAATGATGGAACTGTGCATGTACAGAAACGTACCACGTTGTCCGTTAACGTACCCCAACTGCTTGGAAAAGTTTCTGGTGATTGACAGCATCATACCTGGGTAAAGGGATGTCCTGGTTTGGTTTTCTTTGTCAAAAACTGCATGGCAATCAGGAGTACGATCTGAAAACAATTTTTGGACAATTGCAGAATTTTCAAAATCCACAGCTGCATTTGAGTAACACAAAAAGTAGGTGTTCAGTGCCAATGATAAAACATCTTCAATCGTTTCTGCATCCACAACATCATCAGTGGAAAGTAGTGAACGTTTCTCTAGATTGTCACGAATGGTGTGGTTGCTTGGTTGTGTTGATCTGATAGATTTCAGAAAGTTGTTGAGTTTGTTGTCAGTGCAGCGCGTTTGGTCTGTCAAAACAAAGCGTTGACAGTTTGGCATGTGTGAAATGCAATTGAACAAACTGTCCACACATTGGATGTGACCATCTGAATTTGCAAATGGTTGCAGCTGATGTGAATCACCACATAAGATTAGCATTGGAAAAACCGGAAGTGAGTTTAGAGTTTCCATGATGATTGCTGTGTGATGTGCAGAGACCATGCTAACTTCATCAATAATGATGATATGGTGTTTGGCGATGTTGTAATTGGTGACAGTATGTTGCTCATCATCAAAAGGAGTAAAAAATGCTGAATGTAATGTGTTGGTGCTGATGGAATCACCAAATTCGGATTTGTAGCATAGTGCAAGATATGCTGTTGGGCAAGCAAAAACACTGTCAAGGTTTTAAGTAATGGAGAGCTTTATGATCTCTTTCAGTGCTGTTGATTTGCCTGTGCCTTGCATTCCTGCAAAATAAGATGTACTGTGTGATTTATGTAAGCACACTTTTTTTAAGTTGTTTCAAATCGATGTAGCATGTTTTGTTACCATACACACTTGCGAGGAGATATATCGGTTTGCCATTTGTGCAATGGAAATCATGAATGTTGCAAACAGTTTGCTCCAAATGAAGTCGATCCATTATTGCGTTCACAAAAACATGTTGTTTGAAATTCAAAGGCATTGTTGTGGTGATCTGATCTCCTGCGAAGACAAAATTGCATTAAAACGTGTTGGTGATGTACAGAATTTCATGCAAAAATTTTTTGGCTGTTTTGTCAATGTTACTTGCTTATTTCTTACCAGAAAGTGCAAGTTGATTGCTGTGCAAACTTCCATTGTGCCACAAGCTCAACGTAGTGCTTAAACAACAAACATGGGAAAGGAAGGTGATGATGTTGTGCTGCTTTAAACCGCAATGCTGGAGAAAACATGCGATGTGGTTATCATCAGACCAAAGATTTGACTGACAGTGGACAGCAATAGCAAAATGTTGTAGAACGGGAGGTATGTCTTCAAAACACGGAGGAAGAAGTTCATTGAAACTTGAAAAAGGAGTATTCAGAAGAGCGTGTTGGAAAAAAAATTTGGTTTTATACAAAGAAACAGTTTTGCAACCGACCATTGCAGTATTAGAGTTAGGATATGGATGAGGTGTTGATGTGCTTGTAACATAATGGCACTGAAATTGCAGTAGTGTCATGGTTGTAGCTTGAGGAGGTCGTTCAACATATTGAATGATATGTTTGTGGTTTTCTTCATTGTTGTATCTGGGAACAAAAAACTTTTTCGTTAGACAAGAGTGGTAGCATGATTTAAAGTTGGACATGTAAAACCACATTTCTGGCTCACAAGGATGATGCTGTACAATGAATCTGAAAGCCGCATTTCTTGCATCAAGATCAGCATCGTACAGACTTTGCCCTATGGCGTCATCGTGAGTCTTTATGACATATGACGACACATATTGCAGCAAAAGATCATGACCGTCTGAAGACTGAATGTCGTGGTGTGACCTAAATGCCAGATTCAACTCATCTAAATATGCCATTAGTCCTAAATTGCAATCCTCTTCCGTGCGATGGAACTCAATGGTGTTGTTTGTGGGGTGGATAGCAGTTGGACAATGGTTGGGTGTCAAATTTGTTCTTCCAGGTTTGCGTTGTTGCTGAAGGTGCGAGACTTGAAACGCAAGGTTTAGATTGTTGTTTGGCAGAGATGAATGAAGGCAGGTTATTTCTAGCTTTCGTATGTCACTAATCCAGAACAGGGCATGCACATGTGGTGTGCCTCGTTTTTGAAACTCGATGCGATAAAAAAATGCCTTGACATTTTTTCTATTGTAATGTCTTAAGTTTGCAAAAAGATGTTGTTGTCGCCAGTTCTTGTGTGTTGTTCCAGCCATGAAGCCACAGATGATTTGCTGCAAAGCATGAACGATTTGCATGGTTTCTGAAAATGCATAATGCGTTGGTGCGCAACCTGTGACAGAAGAACGAGCAGTTACCCAAAATGGTTTTATCATTTCCCATTCATTTGCAGTGATTGTCACAAATAATGATGAATAGCCCAACTGATCTACTGTGTCCAAAAGAATGACGTGTTGCCAGCACCAGAAAGTGTGACAAATGGGTTTTGAGCCCATCGAAGTTGCAGATGATGCTCCAAACTTTTTGCCGGATTCAATGGTGCCTGATATAATTTGGTAGCACCACCGTTTATATTGAAATTGCAGGAGGGCAAAGTTCTGAGAATAATCAAGTACTTGGCCAAGCCATTTGTGGCGAAAGTGTTTCTTTCTGCTTAGCTTCGACTTAGCAGTTTGGTGGATGCTGCTTTCGCACAAGCAGTCCTTGAAGTACCAGATTGGCCATAGCGCAGTCTCAATGTAAGAAATCCTAAACAGTTGTGCAAAAGTGTATTTGGGTTTCAACTAAAGTGATTGGTGTTTGTAAAAAAAATTCTGCATAGTGTGAGTCTACCAAATTCATCGAGAAATTGAATGTGTGCATCAACTGAGTACGTCTTTGATTTCTGCTATTTCATCATCAATTGGAATGGTTTTTGTGATTGCATCAATTCCTCTACTTTTAATTCGTTAACCATGTTTTGCATGCTTGTAACGACCACACTGTATTTTGAAGAAAGATAAAACCTGTTGATCACTTTCACTTAAGTTTTTAAAACACAAAGGAAAAAAGTCAATCGTGGAGATGGGCATAACGGAAGATGAGCATGCACATGTTGGTAAAGACCTTTTTAATATTTGATTATTTGGCAACCAAGGATTTGGAAGCAAGCAATTGCAGCTCTTGCAATGCGTCCACGATCGATTATAAACCATTGGCACATTTGTTCAACACGTGTCAAAAGAGGTGAACAATTGGCTCTGAAACAGGTTGCATCATCTGGGATGTGGGAATGCTGTTGTGCAAACCAAGCAAACTGTTCTTCCACCCATTTGTTGTGAATTTCATGTCAATTTCATGTGAATTTCATTTCATATCATTTCATCTTCGTTTCTTCTCCATCACATGAAATGCTTTTTCCTGTGAAAACACAATTGCAATTACAAATGATTTGTTTTAGAAGCATCATATTATATGGTTTTAGAAACATCATATTATATTTAAACATCATATATACATTAAATCATATTTGAGATATTTATTATTGACACTTGCATCATTCTTTGCCAAGATTATGTGACACGTGTAAGGTTGAGGTGTTGGATGAACGTTGGCGGCATTCAAACGAACAAGTTCATGCTGTTTTCTATCTTTGAAGATATCACTAATGGAGAGCATTTTAACACATATGTTTCTGCAATGATGAAGAAAAGATGTTTAATGTTGCACAAACGAAGAACCATTGTTATTGAAAAAAAAAAAAACGAAAATTAACCACTACGCAGTCGGGTGCAAAATTAAAAATTAACAACACATTAAAGTAATTTTATGCCATTTTCCATAACGCAATCAAGTGGCGTGTGAAGAGATTTTGTTTAGAAATGCATGTTGAAAGTTGCGTTATTGCAATGTTTCTTGTTTGTGCAGAGGGGCCGAAATTGGGACGTATTTGATGATCATTGTACACGTTTGCATAAAACCACATGCATTTTTGCACTTAATTACAAAGATAACGTATGTCCTCAAAAATAAAGGAAAACACTTGTGCATGATGAAATATTTGCAGAAATGTGTTCGAGTGTAACTGAATGAAGAACAGTGAAATAATGAAAAGTTTGCAGAAAAAAGAAAGCCATTGTTAAACGTTTTAAAACAATGAATGCACTTTGAACGTAACAAAGTGAATGCAAAGCAATATTGAATGATACAAAGGTCAAGATGCAGAGCTGCACAGTTTGTTTAAATGCGCAAAATGTCACAAAAGGAATTGCAAAAAGCAATTGTAGCAGTTTGAATGTTTCAAAAACTGACGTGTTTAAAAATGCAAGAACGGGTTGTGGGGCAACATTGGAAATGTGAGCAAGGTTTTGTGAATAACAAGTCATGAAACAATTTCACACTTGTCTGTGCACAATATTACATAAGGTTTTGCAAAGTCAATACGGCAGAAGTTGGTGTGTTGGCATTCCATGTGGTTTTTGCATCCAGTTCACTCATTGAGTTGAAGAATGTTTCGCATTTTCCAAACCTCTTGTGCCCACTGGGATCGCATTGCAAGAAGTCACAAACTGTTTCATGTCTGAAAATAATTTCCTGTGAATGATCGAAAACGAACATGTTCGATTGCTTGAGCAAAGGCGTATTGTGTTGAAAGAATAACTAGACATGTACCAATGTTATGGATAGCAGTTGTTGCAATGTCATTGACCAAACAGATAAGCGTTTGCTTGCAAAATGTATATTAAAATGTTATAAGAAACAGCTGCGTCAATTGTCGCATAAGCTTGATATTACTGATGAGTTTTGGCTATGGTTATTAACAAACTTGGAAATGTTACTTACATTCTGATCCTTCATTCAGGCATTGTTGTAAACGATTGAATTCCAAGAGAGAACGTAAAGGTGAAAGAAACAGGTTACAGTGTGTTCATTTGCTTGTATGTAACGATATGGTGCTAGCTATACACATTTAATGCAGGATACAGTACTCACTACGGGTATATCCTGAAAAAAAAACAACGTTTGTGCATCATGAAATATTTACATCCATGTGTTTAAGTGCAGGTGAACACATATTTACAAGTGAATACTGTGAAGGAAAAGAAGTGACATTGCTGAAACGTTTGAAGTAAACAAATGTGTTCTGCCAAACGTCTCAGCAATGTTAACACGAATATGTACAAGTATGTAGAATAAAAAATAAACAATAGCATAAAGATAGAGATACAAAAAGCATAAAGATAAAGAACAGAAAGCACTGTGACGTGTAATTTGTATGAACCAAACTTTGCAAGTGAAAAGTGTCAAGGAAAGCAAATGACATTGCTCAAACTTGTAACAAAACAAATGTGTTCTGTCAAAGGTTTCAGCAATGTCAACAAAAACCTTTGCAATTGCGTACAAGTGAGAATTGCACAATATGGTGGATATGCGTGAACAACAAAAAGCACTGTAAGTGTGAAATATTTACTGAATTTACAGATCAAGTATGGTCAAGTCATTGCAGGCTTGGGTTGTTTTTGGATCTTTTTTTCTTTGGCTTTTGCATTGAGACGATTGGATTGCATTGTCACTGTCTCTAAAATTTGACCTTTTGTTTTGCGAGGAATGCTTCTGCGTCTTTGAAGTCTTTTTGATTTGCGTCAATTGAATTGGGTGGTCACCATCACTCAATTGACATGCAGCAGTTAATGATCGTTTCAAAATGTTTGATGTGCTTGAACCAAACGAATTGGAAGATAGATTGTTCAAGCTTGTGCTTTGTTTTTCTTCACCACCACAAGTTGTAGGTACGCATCGTGAAATCTTTCTGGAAACAGCTTGCCTTGAAAGGTAGGAGGGAATGTAATTAAGTCATCATCATCGCTTGACTGGGCAAGTGATGAGATTGGTATTTTGGCTGTGGTTTTGGTGGTTGAACCAGTTGATGTAGAAGGTTGGTTTGAGATTATCTGTTGCACTTGATTGGGTCTTGTCAATTATGTTCCTGAATTCTTTGTAACCATTCAAGTCTGGAAGTGGTTTTCTCTCACGTTTTTGTCTTCTTGGAAATGGATGTAGTTTTGTTTTGCATGTGCTTTTCAGAATCGATTTTTGCACTTTGGATGTGATTCGCATTGGATGCTGCCACATGTGTTATCACTTTCTTTGCAGTGCATGGTGTTTTTGAAGTTTTCGTGAGCAATTTCTGTTTTGCAGTCATGTGGTTCTTCAGCTGTTTGCATGGTTGCAATGTTCGGGTTTGAAGTGTTTGAGTTGGTTGTTCAAGTGCATTCTTGGAGTTGGACATTTCTGTGCAACAAACTTGCAGAGGTTGATTGTTTTTGATTTTCCATTATTTCACACAATAAAATATAAATAGCTAGTGTTACTGCAGGTATGAATAGCTAGTTTAACTGCAGGTATATCCTGAAAAAAAAAACAAGAACGTTTGTGCATCATGATTAAGTGCAAGTGAAAACATATTTACAAGTGAAAACTGTGAAGCAACACAAGTGACATTGCCAAAACGTTTGAATCAAACAAATGTGCTCTGTCAAACATTTCAGCAATGTTAACAGGAATATGTACAAGTATGTGCAATAAAAATTGAAGAAAATGGTGCATGAGAATGAAGAACAAAAAGCACTTCTACATGTAATGTCTATGAACCAAAAGTTGCAAGTTAAAAGTGTCAAGGAGAGCAAATGACATTGGTGAAACTTGTCAACAAAAGAAATGTGTTCTGTCAAAGGTTTCGCCAATGTCAACAAGAATATTTACAATTGCGTACAAGTGAGAAATGCACAAAATGGTGGATACGCATGAACAACAAAAAGCACTGTAAGTGTAAAGTATTTACAGAAGTTAGTTTAACAACATGTTTTCAGATGATCTGTGGTCAAGCCATTGCAGGCTTGGGTTTTTTTGGGATCTTTTTTTTTTTTTTGGCTTTTGCATTGGGACGATTGGATTAGATTGTCACTGTCTGCCAAATTTGACCTTCTGTTTTGCAATTAATGCTTCTGCATCTTTGAAGTCTTTTTGCTTTGTGTCAATTGAATTGGGTGGTCATCATCACTCAATTGACATGCAGCATAGATGACGGTTTTAAAATGTTTGATGTGCTTGAACCAAACGAATTGGAAGATAGATTGTTCAAGCTTGTGCTTTGTTTTTCTTCACCACCACAAGTTGTGCGTACACATCGTGAAATCTTTCTGGAAACGACTTGCCTTGAAAGGCTAGGAGGGGGAATGGAATTAAGTCATCATCATCGCTTGACTGGGCAAGTGATGAGATTGGTATTTTGGCTGTGGTTTTGGTGGTTAAACCAGTTGATGTAGAAGGTTGGTTTGAGATTATCGCTTGATCCTGTGATGAAATGTCTGTAGCGCTTGATTGACTTTGTAGAAAGGGATCCTCTTCATTTGTTGGCATACTCTGAGTTTGCTGTGCATCAATGCACTGCATGGAAAGAGGTACATTTGTGATTCCTTGTGTTGGTTGCATCTGGCTTTGTGTTTGTCGCATCGTTTGGAGAATCTGTGAAAGGCTCTTCTTTGCTGGTGAGCTTTTGATGTCTTTTTTGGCCATCAGAGTTGACGCTTTGGCCCATTTCATAAAGTTCTCATTAGTTGGATTTTGGCAAAATGACTGTTGCGTTGTCGATGGTTCATCTTTTAAGATGTTTTCAACGACATCTTTGAAATTGAGCAAACATGCTTTTGCTGCCTTTATATTGATTGCCAACTGAAACATTGCTGCCCCTTTTGTAAAAAATTCGTTTATGATGGCTTCATCTATTTCGGTGATTGTATCAAAAAAATGTTGGAGGTTTTCCAGAGGGTTAGTGTCAGTTGTGATTCCATTGCACGCATTGACGAAGAGTTTCAAGTCTGAAAATAAATCAGTATAAGCAGTTAAACAGTGAACATGTATCTTGATTCGCTAAATGTTTTTTGCACATGTGAATAAATTTGTCAATATTATTACGGTTGTGCATTACATTTGTTGTTGTGTGTTTCAGCAAACACTTAAACTTTGGCATGGTGCAATTGAAATTTCAAAACCCAATAGAAGCGGTTGCACAAATTGCTGCAAAAGGAAAAAGTGTAACGTGGTAGCGACTTTCAATGTGCAAACTTAAAAATTTTTTAATATAACTCACATTGTGAAATTTGATCAAGATATCCTTTCAGATGTTCGAATTCTTGACTCAGCATTTTTAAGATCTTCCAAGTCGGTCGCCATGTCTTTGTTTGCTTCAATTGATTCGGAAAGCTCTGAAGCAGCAACTGATGGGCGACATAGCCATTCACAATTAGCTTGTCGCAGGCGAGTGAGAATGAAGGCTTCTTCTGTGCAACCTTCATCAGTTGCTGCACCATATGCATGGGGAAGTCCTTGGGAAAATGTTGAAAAAAAGACACTTGATTGCCGTTCATAGGTCCGTCATTCCTCTTTTTCGGTGACTTAAATGGTGACCACTGCTGCTTGTACGTAGCCAAAGTGTGTTTTTAAAACCTATTCAGAACTAAACTGCAATGAAGTAATGATACGTTACTACCTCAACCTATATCATGAAAAATTCAAAAGTTTTGTACTTCATTACTGTACTGTTATTATTATCGTTAGTAGGAAATAGGGATCTAAGCAAGAATAATGTGATAGCGATCGACCATTCCTTATATGTGGCTAATTGTCTCAATCAAATAATGCAAATCTGAGCGCTGCATTTGCAGAAAAATGGTCATAACGAAGTACAATGGTTTATTTCTACAGCTCATGGACGAAATTTGGTTCGCACCGAAAACTGTAAAATGCTTCCATAGCGAATTTTTAGGCCCGGCTATACTGTGTGTAAAATCGCAAACATTCGAGCGTGTCGGTAGTTTGTTTGAAACAACTGACTGCTGTTACGCTGGTAAGGCGATACGCTAAGTGTACCAAATTTGGTTTATAATAAACTAAACACAAACTTTTGCGTTCATGATTTTACGCATAGTGTAGATTGGAAATAGACAGACAGCATCTGAGCGACTTTTTGCTTGCAACCAGCATACTCAGTTTAGACTGCGACACAGTTTAAACTATGTCGGCGGACTCGTTGCTTTGATGGACAACTAGAACAGTGTTACAAATCAACACAGTTATCCATGTAATATGCTGACATAGAAATGGATCGAAAAAGATTTCCTAAAAATAAGTTAGCGTACTTTTTACTGTAATATACATTTGACATTGTGCAGTTTGAAGTTGTAAAATTGATTCAAACCAGCCAATCCCCCGTTTTCCCAGCCCCAGTTGAAAATAAAATTAAAAATCAAACTGACATCGCAGCTCTGCTTTTGCTAAACTACAAAATTTTAAAAGCAAAATCATATTGACTCCGACGTTTTTCAGGCAAATGGGTTCTCTAGAGCTAGGCAGTTGGTCGAAATGTAAGTCTACATTAGGCTGCGCTCAAGTCTACATAAGCCTGCGCTCAATCGGAGCACTTAGCTAAATGCGAGCATGCTGAAGAGTTTGAGGGGGCCAAAGTTTTGTTTTGGGGGGGGGGACTGCCCCCTTTGGCTCCCCCCCTAGTTGCAGCCCTGTATTGCACACATGATGAATTTGTTTCAATCGAAAAAACAAAAACAATAAACTGTACAACTTAAATGCTCCAATTACAGTCTTGTGATTGCTGATGTGGTTGCTCATCAAAGCAAGAGCAAGTAGCAGACATGCAGATCTGTGCGGTAATATATGGGGTGCCATGTGTGAAGGTTCAAATACATTTTATTTAACCTTCATTTTTTGTTAAATCAAATGGATTTATTTTGTTTGACAAATCTCTTTGATTTAGCCTCATTTTTTGTTAAATCAAATGGATTTATTTTGTTTGACAAATCTCTTTAATTTGCCATACTTTTAGGTTAAATAAAATTGATTTGCCATTCTGTTGCAAATCAATTTATGGTTTTAGTTAAATATAATGAATTTGTTGTTTCGCACAAATCCATTTGATTTAGATACGAAACTTCAGTAAATAAAATGGAGTTGTTTACTGTCGCAAATCTTAATGGATTTAATTTCAGTTACAAATCAATTTAAATTTTACTCAAATAAAATGGATTTGTTTTTCTTATCTTAATGGATTTAATTTCAGTTACAAATCAATTTAAATTTTACTCAAATAAAATGGATTTGTTTTTCTTCGAAAAACAATTCAAGTTGGCCGGTTTGTTTGGCTAAATCAAATAGATTTCCTTTTTGTTGCAAATCCATTTCATTTAGCCTTGAGTTTTGCTACGTGGATTTAATTAGCTGCTTTTTTGAGCAGCGCAGTTTTTGTCACCACTCAAGCGTATCTTTGTTAAAAGTAATGTTTTCCAACAAATCGTGCCAAAATCAGTCAATCCAGAGTGCTTGATTGCTAGAGGCACAAAACAAGAACTAATATTAGCCGCAAAGAGACTCAGAATTTGCAGGCCTATTCCTTTGATGCTGAACGTCAAGCAAAAAAGCTGTAATTACCATTTTTTAACATCTTCAGTAAGACTCGACCAAGAAAGGAATTCATGTCAATTTGATTGTTTATAGCCAAGTTAGACTACCCGACTAGGAGACGAAATGACCATATAGTCTTCAAGTTAATGCCAGTTCTAGCAAATGCGAGGTGGACACTTAAAACAAATTTTGACAAAGGCGTCATACTGCAAGTGAAAAAGCCTAATTGAATCCATGAACTGGCCAAAGTTTGGTAATTTTATTCTGAAATGTAATCAATTATTATAGGCCAAATTGAAGTAGCCTATCCTTTAGTGACATTTCTTTTACTTTTTACTTACAAAGCTGTTCACACTACTTCTTAATATTGTAGAAACAATATTAGCAAGTTTTTTGTCATTGCCCACCCCAATGATCTTGAATAACGACACTAATTGCTCTTATTTACTAGTTTACTGTGTACATTTATTGCTCCTTCAAATTCTGAGTCTCTTTGCGGCTAATATTAGTTCTTGTTTTGTGCCTCTAGCAATCAAGCACTCTGGATTGACTGATTTTGGCACGATTTGTTGGAAAACATTACTTTTAACAAAGATACGTTTGAGAGGTGACAAAAACTGCGCTGCTCAAAAAAGCAGCTAATTAAATCGATGTAGCAAAATTCAAGGCTAAATGAAATGGATTTGCAACAAAAAGGAAATCTATTTGATTTAGCCAAACAAACTGGCCAAAATTTGTAACTGAAATTAAATCCATTAAGATTTGCGACAGTAAACAACTCCATTTTATTTACTGAAGTTTCGTACCTAAATCAAATGGATTTGTGCGAAACAACAAATTCATTATATTTAACTAAAACCATAAATTGATTTGCAACAGAATGGCAAATCAATTTTATTTAACCTAAAAGTATGGCAAATCAAAGAGATTTGTCAAACAAAATAAATCCATTTGATTTAACAAAAAATGGAAGTTAAATAAAATGGATTTGAACCCTTCACACATGGTTCCCCATAGTAACATCTGGGATAAGGTTTTGTTTAGGTATCCCTGGGCCCGTATGCAGAGATCTCACTAGTAGCACGTACTAGAAAGTTGTTCTACGGGCTAATAGTCACACTAGAAGTAGCATGAACTCTAGTCGTATTCAGAGATCGTGCTAACATCTATACTATCTCTAGTGAGAGTACCTAGTGCGATCTTTGAACTGTAGTAACCTTTGCATTGCTTTACGACCAAGCCGCTTCTTTAAAGTGAAACTCAACAGGATTTTGTACCTAAAAACTCACTACGTTGCACTAGAAACCACAAAAGAAAGGAGAAAAGCATCAAAAAATGTTAACTCGACATGTGTTATCATACATCCTTGTGCAAATTAATCTGAACACTTGCAAACAAGAGTCAATTTTTGAGAGTTTTTGTTTTATTTTAAAAATAACAAAAGTACAAGCTGTTTCTGAAATAATCAATAGTTAATATGTCCACCTTTATTCTCTAGCACTGATTTCACTCGTTTTTTTATGGATAAAACAAGGTTTTGCAAATTTTTTTGATTTCTTCATCATGGAACCAACATGAATTACAGCCTCAATTAGCTTGATTTTAGTGGTGCAATCCATCTTTCTCAGGCGATTTTTAACAATTGACGACAAATTTTCTGTAGGATTTTAATCTGGCGAGTTCCCTGGCCAATCCAGTACTGTTATTTTCATTTTTTTGAAGCAATTTGTTATGATTTTAGCCTTGTGGCAGGGTGCAGAATCTTGCTGAAAAATCGCCTATGGGTGAAGTTTAGAAAAGTCTATGGAAACTTTTCTTTCGATGATTGGCAAATAAGCTTTGCTGTTCATCATGCCCTCGACTTTATTTGCAAAGATTGGTTTAAATATAATCAAAAAATATCTATTGACACCTGTAAGCGATGATAAGTGCATGTACGCAAGCGCAGACTATACGATTTTCATGAATAACCAACGCACGCATGCTGAGCGGTCGCATGTGCATGTGCACTCATGAAACTGTCTCATATTGGTATGTGCGTGCTTGAGTGCATGCACTCGTATTCAATAGAACCACAGTGGCAATAGCACATTTCATGTCGATTTGCGATTTGCACTTACCGGTATGTCGAGCAGAAAGGTCGCATCTATATAAGGAAAAAGTTGTTACCTATCTGCGAGTATATACAGTATGTTATACTTGATGTACTCCAGAATTGAACTGCACTGCTCACAAGGCTAACATGCTAACCTTTTGGCTATATACAGCATATACTATATTACACTAAACGGGTAAAAGCCAGGGAAAGTGTTTTTGCTAATCAAAACTAAACATTGCAAAATCTAAATTGGATAAGACATTAAAGTGGAAGCAAATCTATTCTTGAAAAAATCTATATTTTTCGGGATAAAAGTTATGCTGCTATTTTTGTCCCACAATGTAAGAGTCAAACAGTGAAGCAATTGCTCAAATAATTGCAATAATAATACACTCAAATATCTTGCTTGCAGAAATGGTCCAGCGTTCAACAAATTTCTTTTGAAACTGCTGCTGTTGCATCAACTTTTCAAAATGCAAGAACAAATATTTTTGTTCAAAAAGAAATGGCCATGTGGCCTTCATATCCTTTATCGAAACATTTAAGCCTACATCAACCCTTATTTTGGCATATGCTTTTTGCATCAAAAAATCGATTTTATCATGGTCTTTTTCATTTAGAAAAATAAACGTTTGAAGAAAATCTACTTCTTCTGATGTAGGATCGGCACTTGTATTACCAGAATGCTGGAAACTGCTATCACTTCTCAAATTATCACAACGGTACATGATTTGGGTTGTTAATGACTCCAAACTCGAGCCAATCTCAATACCTTCCACTTCATCTTTGAAAGCCTGAGGGTACTTTGATATCATACGAAAAGCAATTTTCTCCACATCTTTTACTTTAGGTTTTTTACATATGGAAATAATCGCGTCAACTAGTATTCGAATCATCTGCAAGCGTAGACGCTTTGGTGGCCTTTTACTAGCTTCACAGGCATCTAATAAATTTTTTGGAAAAGCAGCCCAAGGTATTTGGAATGTAAATGCCCAGTTAGGAGAAGCCATACCTGGGTTGCTGTTGGAGCTACATGATGACTGATTAGATGCCTCTTCTGTAGAACCATAAGAAGTAGTAGGTTGTGGGGCTGCTGGTTTTTGAACTTTGTTCTTCCAAAACTTAATTAATTTTCTGGCTTCAATTGTCTTTAGTATGCCAGTACTTATCAAATCATCTTCTTCAACATGCTGTAAATCATCTGAATTCATTACACCTAAATCTACAAGTAGATCAAGAACAGCTTCTATCTTTATGTCATCCAAAGAAGGCAATACTATTTTGATGTTATGTTCCATTATAATCATATACAGTGGAACCCCGGTTGGCGACCACCTCATTAACATGACCACCCCGTTAACAGGACCACTTCATTGCCATCCCAAATAATTTGCTATGTTGATGCATTGTAATTTGTTTCACTAATGCGACCACCCCGCTATCCAGACCGCAACCACCATATTCTTGTCCCACAATGCAAATTTAACTCCGCTAAAGCGACCACATGTGCACAATAATTTACTTTTGTGACCAAAATGAAAAGATAAGATCACTGTGTGCACACACAAACAAAGAAATTGCGTTACAAATGATCAATGTGTCGTAGGGAAGTGCATGCAGACACTAACAAACAAAGAAACTATGCAACCAATGAAGTGCGATGTACAAAATGGCGTTCGAACTGATTAAAACCACGTAACTCAGAAGTTTAAAACTCATTTTGTAAAACCCATTCTGGCGAGTTTAGTATCTTTTCAATCTGCAGTCGTTTTTGAAAAGATATGGCGCTTAGTAGAAAGAAATCGCGTGAACTTTCTATCAAAGAAAAAGTTTTGGTTATAAAGTAAAAGGAAAGTGAGGGAAAATCTCAAAGAGAACTCGCTAAGAACAGTACCTGCAGTTGTGAATAAATACATGCATTTTCATGTTTTGTTCTTTTTCGCTTATCATAGGCTACTTAGGCAAAAGTCCAGTTGTTACAAATATGATGCTCAAAGGCAAAATTCACTAACCTGACCACCCCGCTAATCCGACCGCTTTAATGCGGTCCCATTGGTGGTCAGGTTAGCGGGGTTCCACTGTATATGCTAGTATTATAAAAATCTGAAATAATTAATAAAACATTTCAAATTGCATAAAAGAGATACACTGTGGTCCTGGATGAGATGTCAATAAACTATTTATATACTGGTAGATACTAGCAAGTATTAAGTAGGGATGTACCGGAATTTTTAAATTGCAATTATGTAGAATGATCTACTGTATACTTCAAAAAACTGATTAATAGAAACAAAAAAACTGAATAGTACCTTCAAAAAACATAAAATAAACACATATACTAAAAAAACTGAAAAATGTAATACATTTTAGCTTATATACATATGTCAAAACTTGGCCAGTTCTAACCAAAAACCGCATCTGGGGGGAGATCACGAGCTCATCTCGTTAAGCATTCTCGCTCGCACATGACGTATAATCTCGGTGTGGTAACTGAGAGCGATCACGAGATTTTTCTCGCTCGTAAAACTTGTGTTTTTCTCTCGGAAAGCCAAGAGGAAGTCAGAGCTCTCGTACAGCAGCTTTTTATTGCAAACCGAGTCTGAAAATGGCTGCGTTTTTAGCTCTTCGAAGTGTCCGTAGAAAACAAAAACAATGTAGACAAGAAAATCCATTGCAGAGGCCTGAAAACGAGCTTATTTATGAATACCGACTGAATAAAGCTGCTATTATGGAACTTTGCGATCTCTTAAGAGAGGATTTAAAACCAGCGCTATGTAGCTCAAGAGTTTTGACGGTGGAGCAACAGGTTTTGATATCATTGAAGTTGCTAGCTTCAGGCAGTTTTCAAAGTTCAGCCAAAGATAATATAAACGTGGCACAATCTACTGTTAGTTGCACGCTCTCTCGATTTACGGATAGCTTGCTTTCCAAAACGAAAGAATTTATTTACATGCCGGACAGTGTTTATGCTGAGGAAATTAAGCTCCAATTCTACTTGCTCGGGAGATTTCCAAGTGTTATTGGAGCGATTGATGGGACTCATATTCCCATAATTGCTCCGGCTGAAGATGAACATCTTTTTGTAAACAGAAAATGTTTCCATTCCCTCAACGTTCAGGTGAGACTATAGACGTATTGATACGATGTAATTTAACCTAGAATAATTCCGGTTTTAAACGATATTCCAACCCAAAAAACTCCGAGCCTAAAATAACGATCCTAAATTTTTGAATTACAGAGCCGTTATTCCGCCAAATAATCCATTGTCGGCCTAATCCAACTCAAAGATTATGTTTTTCTTTCCGCGTCCACGTGCAACGTGTCCAAAGTACAGAAGAATCCACGACGCATATTGCTTTTTTCTCAACTTTTTGACGCAAACTCTCACTTTTGCGTCAAACCTTAAGAGGCGATTAAGAGAAATACTCATGATATCAAAGCACCCTCGCTCGTAATTACCTCGCTGTTTGTCCTTGCACATACCGAGAAGCTGTAACGAGCGAGAAAAAAGTCGTGATCCCGCCCCTGAAGCCTAAATTACATTACAAAATGCAGAGTTTTAGAGCTATTGCATCACGCAGCTTGATGCCAATTATAAACATTTCTAAGGCAGTTAGCATGTACGACATATTGCAATAAACCATAGCATATTGTCAGTATATGGCTGGCAGTATCACAGAATTTATAATTGCCATAAACGATTGAGGTGTGGTGCCATTACCTTATGTAAGTATCATAATGCTGTAAAGTCAGAACACAATTATTAATCACACATTGTGTTTTAACACTAATATTTCATTCACACTAACACTCATTCCAGTATATGAATAAAGTGGGTAAAAGGAGATCAAATCATCCACACACAAACAGGTGTTTGTAAAATTGACATGTGCGAATAGTTCATAAACAACATAATAAATTCCCAAATGAGGCATAAATTTGCCTATGCAATTCTCGACTGCAAACCAAGGTTTATCATGAAAAATAAACACAGCAATAATTTTCCCAAGTTTTAAATCAAAACTCATCTTGTTTGTCACAACAAACTGCTTTGCCTTATACAAAGTTCCTTTGTATACAGCCTCCTTGCAAAACGTACATTCATTTATAGGGATGTTATGGTGAAGCAAAGTTTGAATTACACTTTCATAGTAATTTGCTGCAGTATCAACCATTGGGGCTAAATGTGGTTGAAATAACTCAGTTTTATGCAAATAACCTTGAAGCATTTGGTGAGTTTTCGCCAAAGTGTATGACACATTCACAAAATTACCGTTGGAGCGAACAATATCTTTGAAGTAAGAGTGCTTACTCTCGAAGCAGAGTGTCCACATGTGAATAAGTGGACCAAACTGAAGAAGCAGCCAAGGAAAATGCATCACGTAGTGGTGCTTTGGCCTTAATCGGATGTGTGAAAATATAGTTGACCTTAAACCCATGTACTCGTCAATGTACAGGGTGTCTCAAAAAGGTGTACTCACTCTTAGAATGACGAGAAAACCTTTATTTATGAACATAGAGTGAAATGAAATAGCATCGAATACATGAGACAAATGTAATTGAAGAATCATGTTCGCAAATGTTCAAACTGATGACCATTATTGTCCAGACATCGCTGATAACGCGCACCAAGGGATTCACAAACGTCACAAAACATGTCATTAGGAATATCACGACATTGTCTTTCAATTTCCAATTTCAATGCATCAATTGTCCTTGGTTTGTTGCCATAAACGTTGTCTTTTAAGTATCCCCACAAAAAAAAGTCGATGGGTGTGAGGTCTGAGGAACGCGCAGGGTATTCAGTGGGGCCCCTTCCATGTGTCTGGAAACACTGCATCGAGGTAAGCTCGTACATCGCGATGGTAGTGAGGAGGTGTTCCATCTTGCTGAAAGTAAATATCGTCGTCATCACCCAACATCTCTGTAATTTCTGGACCAACAAATTCCTGAAGCAAGTTGAGGTAGCTCTTACCATTGATAGTTTCGTTGAAAAAGAAAGGTCCTATGATGCCCAATGCGGATATCCCACACCACACTGTTACTCCTGGTAAGTTTACATGGTGTTCAATTGTTACATGAGGATTTGCAGTACACCAGTATGTGCAATTATGGCGGTTAATGGTACCATTTAATTTGAAGGTTGCTTCATCGCTCCACACAATTTTGTGTGCAAACTCAACATTTTCTGCACATTTTGCCAGGTACCATTCACAAAATTCGACTCTCCGGTCAGGATCGTCTTCGTTGAGAGCATGACATAGCCTTGGAATGTAGCATTTCCAATGCAGACGCTTCATGATGCGGTTGACGCTATCTTTTGAGATGTGGGTTTCCCGAGCAGTTTGGCGAAGTGATTTCTGTGGTGATCGAAGGAGTGTTTCCTGCACCTGCAGTTCTTTTCCAGGGGACGTAGATGTCCGTGGCCATCCTGAACGTTTATTGTTGATATTCTGTACGGTTCCATCTGCTTCAAATTTGTCTCTGATGCGCGCAATGGTTCGGCGTGTGGATGGCGGTTTTGCGAATTCCCTTGTGAACAGGCATTGCACTTAAGTGGCGTTTTCGGTCTTCCAATAGCATTTCAGGACAAACTTTCTTTCTTCAAAACTAAGTTGATTTCCTGCCATGGCTTCAGTAATTCAGTATATCTGCAACAAAAAAAAAAGAGTGAGTACATTTATAATGGTCATCAATTTGAATATTTGCGAACATGATTCTTCAATTACATTTGTCTCATGTATTTGAAGCTATTTCATTTCGCTCTATGTTCATAAATTAAGGTTTTCTCGTCATTCTAAGAGTGAGTACATTTTTTTGAGACACCCTGTATTCAGATAAACAGGATATGTTTACATAAGTAATTTGTGGAGCGCACAATATTTAAACAATTAAACATAAAAGCAGTACCATTTGCCAAACATCATCACAATGACTTTTGACCTTGTCATGAACAAGCAATGGAAAAAATCTGATAAAGCACCAAATCTGACTGGCATTTTCACTTACCTTATCAGAATGCTTGTTGATTGGTATGCATTTGGATTTTCTGCTTATGGGGTCATAAGAAAATTGTAAAATAGCATGATTTAAATAAGCTTCCGTAAACCACTTTTTTTGATGAAATATTTTAAGCATAACTTTAAGTCATATTTGGCAATTCCTTCAAATATATCATGTCCTATGCAAGGGGGAAGCCCAGTGTTACAAACGTGAAAATAAGTTAGTGTGTTGAAAGGGGATGAAAACTTGATGCATTCATGATGGAGTTGATTGCTGCTTTCAACAGTTGCAACTGCAGCAGCATATGAAGCAACTGTTCTTAAAGGTTTTGTAGCATGCATCTCAGTACCAAAGTCACAAGTTTGAGCTAAGCAATATCTACAACTATATCCTGACGTACTAAAATTAGTCAAAAAGCCACCGATCCAGTGGCTGCCCAAGTTGTCATCAGCTATGGCAAATACGCTTCCACGTATGCATTCACCAAGTCCAATATCTAAACCTTCAGTTTCTAGCAAATCTTTTAAAAGTGGCTGAAAGAAAGATTCCATATTATCAACATTAAGGTATTTCTCTACACAACAACACTAACTGAATGGGATTAATGCAAGATCTAGCATAGGAATGCAAATTTCCCAGTGAGTAATACATCGCGAAAAGCTTGTGAGTCGTTTTGGCAGAGCCCACAACATTACATATCTCAAAAAGCATCTTAATATAGGATAAGCTGTATTGTTGGCTTACCAGAATTGAACAGTCTATTAGTTCGATAAACTTAGCCATCTGTAAAGTCATTTAAAACTGAACCATTAAAAGCTGGTCTAGGAGTTAAAAACTGTTCACAAACAGCAGAATGTGACAACAGCACTTTCAGTGACTGCAAAATAGGAACATACTAATATGATTCCACCAAACTTTGATCGGAAAAAAGGAAGGTTGTAAGCAACAGGAGCAACATACGGTATCGCACTTTCAAAAAATTGATTTCTCATATAATCAGAACGTAATTCGCCTTCAAAATAATGGCTTGTACCAAATGATGATGACACAGAATCAACAACTTCTTTCTTTTTCAAAAACAGCTGTAATACTTCGTAGAACATTTTGTTTTTGGGTATCCAGTAAACCAGTGATGTTCTTAGTTATTTTTTCAACTGTTAAAGCTGGTATTAGATGCTGGTATCGCATAGATAAGAGCAGCATTGCATAACCAATTAGAGGTGTTTCTGGGTTAGTGTTGGCAACAATACTTTGACTGGTGTCTAACATTTCATCTTCTAGATTGTTCATATCTTCATCAGCAAAGATATGATCTGCTTCAGAATCAACAGCTAATGTATAATAATAATAATAATGTAGTCATTTGTATAGCGCCGTTTCCTGCAAGGTAGCAGATCAAAGGCGCTTTACAGAACAATACAGTTCAACAACATGAAAGAGTAGCACACTAAGTCACAGGCAACCAAAATTTTGGTACACTATAGTTTGCATATCGTACACTTGTGTGAAGAAGAATACTAAGAGGGAGACAAAAGTGAAAAAAACAATACTATTTGGCATGCAAAGTGTGCACAGTGAGAAACTAATCATCTCGAATATGCTTGTTTAAAGAAATAAGTTTTTAGCAAAACTTTAAATAGATTAGTAGATTCAGCGTCTTTTATGTGTGGTGGTAATGCATTTCAAAGACGTGGCCCGCATACACTAAAGCAGCGATCACCGAAAGCAGAGAAAGTACGCGGCACAAATAGCAAATTAGAGTCAGTTGATCGCAGTGAGCGAGAAGGGACAGGCTGATGGGTGATCAACTCAGTCAAGTATGTTGGAGAAAGATTATTTATCACTTTGAAAACATGCAGAAGAATCTTAAATTTCAGACGATATTCAATAGGCAACCAGTGCAATAGGGGTGTTCAGATTTTGGACTTTTTTAAAAAGTTCATGTTTTCGAAGCTTATATGGTGCACTGGACCTAAAAAACAACTACTGTGCAAAAAAAAATTCGAAAATTTTATCTCTTAGCTATCGCTCATGGAGGTTAAAAAAGTCTTCCATAATTGCTCCAAGGGGAATCCCCTTATGACGTCATATTATCTAAAAACTAACGTAACTTTAGTTCTAGAGCAGATAGAAGTGCAAACTCAAGTAATTTCTCTTCCATTAAATGGTTGCTTTATTTTGAGCATAAAAAAGATGACGTCACTTAAGTGATGACGTCATAATTGCAAAACACACAATTTAAAGTAAGTAGGTCTAAACAAATGTGGTAAACAAGATAATTTGCTACATTGAATTATTTAGATAGGCTACTGCTGCAATGATACTTCAAAATGATTGTGGAAATTTTAAACCCAGTAGCCTACGTCACTTAAGTTTGATGACGTCATAATTAATTTTGAGGTATTTCTAGGAACTGATTCGCTTGCAAATCATTAATTAGTGTTTACATGTATTACTTGTGGTGACATATTTTTGCATCAGATTACCAGTAATAACGTTGCAACGTATAGTGAGTTACGATTCAAATATTGGTTATTGTGATTGGGACAAGAATCATGGTGTTGTGTGGTATCGATGAAACTGTTAAGAATGTTAGCCTAATACACGTGGAAGTACAGTGCAATCAATGAATGGAATCATATTGAACTAAAAGCTGCCTGCCCATTTTAAAAGCGCACAGTAGCACGACATTACAAAGGCTCTTTAAGCGAAACGAATTATATGCAAACACATTTTAGGTGAAGTTTTACTATTGAACGAAAGCCCCAAACTACCAATGTTCTGCCCGAGTGCATTGTGAATACCACAACTCGCACCGGTATTGCAAGTTACAAGGAGGAGGAAGAATGAGCTAAAGTCGATTTTTTAAAGTCAGCAAATTGTTTTCGGTGTTTTTCTACCACTTGCAAAAGACTTTCTCATTGTACTTCATTATCAGTTAATATGGCAGCATAATCTGAATACAATTTGACTCCTCTTTCTGCTACATCGTTTACAACTTTAACATTAGCTGCAAACTTTTGACCTTTTACGAAAGAATCATAAGTGGGCCATAACTCGGGTAAATCATAAAGCCAAGCTGTGTCTAATTTTAGGGTCTCGAAAATAAACCAGGTCTCTGGGCCAATAAAGTCTAAAAGTTGAGAATGCTTGTCGATGTTTCTTTTGAAAAGTGGAACACCTCGGCGATACTTTTGTGGCAGTACTATTGAAAGGAATCGCAATGCCATAGACTCTCTAATTTCATTTGTTAACGAAGAATGCTGGCTAAAAAACGAGAATGCCACTATTTCTTCCGTCAAATACCATTGATGGGAAGAAAGCTTGTTGAAAGCAGCGTCAGCTACAGCCGGGTCTTCCTCTTTATAGATGATCATATCTTGCAAAAAAGTTAAATTGTTCATTGGAACATCCAAACCAATACTGCATTTCAGCCATGCAGGTACATAAAAGAGCGCTATAAAAAGATTAATTCGATGAAGTTTTGCCAAAAAATCGCTGTCGTAAGACAATTGATCGGCCCACATAAACATTTTTTGACAATACAAAACTTGGCCCATCCATCGTGCGCTTGAAGTTGGTCCAGGCTTATGATAAAAAAAATTGCCGGAAGCAGCTCCTAGCAGTGCCAGGGCATTTTCTGCACATTGCTTGTAGTCACCTCTTATGAAGACTTCTTTGGTAGTTTTCTTTTTACTAATAATCTCTTGCAATTCACATATTACAAGTTTTGAACGATCTTTCAGCCAATCTGATGATATGTTTAAAGTTTGATAATTTTGAGTCCTGTCAATGTTAGGCCGATTAATTTTAAAAGATTTGAAATGGGCATCTTCTGGAGCAGATGAATCGCCAAACAAGCAAGTGTACACAGATCCAATAACAAGTTCATAAATGTGATGACGACATGCATTATAGAAGAGTTTGCGATTTAAACGATTTTCCAAAATTTTGGCGGCTCCATTTTTCCAACCAGAATTGCTTGCTGTAGTGTCAAAAACTAAAGATTTCACTTCTTGCTTCAAATTTAGTTGCTCGAGAAAATCATAACTTGCCTTCGCTTGAGCTTTTCCACTTCCACTGTCTAGCTTCTGCACTCCCAAAAGTTTGCCTTCTTTATAATTAGAAATCCCTGAAACCAGCACAGAAAGTACTTCGTGCTTATCACCGTAACGGTTCTTAGTTAATTTTGCATCCCAATGAAGTGCCCGAAAATCTGAAGGAGCTTCCGTTATGTCGGTAGTAATCTCATTGGAAATTTGCAGTTTGTTTGCTACGCGAGCTCTGTGGGTAGATGAGCGTGAGAGACAAAAGTCGTCAATATTTCCCTGGCAAGCTTTGCATAAATTAATATCTCGTTCACTTTCATCACTGCTGGAAACTGGGGCAACAGTTAAGTGAGCTCTTCTTTCTTGGCGTTTGCGAAGGCTTTTCTGGAATAATGCATCTTTCCTCCGATGACGCCTTTTCTTGCATTTCGCTGGTCTTCATAGAAGTATATATCTTCTTCTTTTTTTTCCGAAGACAACATTTTGTTTTTTTGTATGGTTTCAACAGCATCTGGAGCCCCAATATCCCATAGAATAGATAGAGCTTGAGCAAACTTTTCTCGTTTTTTCCCAGGATCAGATGCACGCGTTTTATTTTTGCAAAGCTGTAGCCAATTATCATAGTCTTCAGTTAACCTTTTTAATGCATTAATTTTTGTCATTGTTTTGATTCCAGCTCTGGACCAAATCAATAAAACTTCATCAATAGCATCAGATAAATGCTTTCTCACTGGGGTAGTGATAGATGATACTTCCATCAAATGCAAAACATATCGAAGGATTTGCCCTAATAAGGGCAGTTTGTTTCCACTAATGTGGTCTTCACTTCGTCCAATTAAGAAGTATTCAGCTGAAGCACGGGTTTTGATTTTCTTTCGAGCAGGCTCTGACATTGCACTAATACTGCTTCATAAACTATTATAGTAGCCTAAATATTGTATCTGCGAAAATTCGTTTAAAAATTAAATACAGTCATCCGAAATTAGGTTACTTATGTTATCTAACAATTATGTTGCAATTATGACGTCATCACTTAAGTGACGTCATCTTTTTTAAGCTCAAAATAAAGCAACCGTTTAATGGAAGAGAAATTACTTGAGTTTGCACTTCTATCTGCTCTAGAACTAAAGTTACGTTAGTTTTTAGATAATATGACGTCATAAGGGGATTCCCCTTGGAGCAATTATGGAAGACTTTTTTAACCTCCATGAGCGATAGCTAAGAGATAAAATTTTCGAATTTTTTTTGCACAGTAGTTGTTTTTTAGGTCCAGTGCACCATATAAGCTTCGAAAACATGAACTTTTTAAAAAAGTCCAAAATCTGAACACCCCTACAGTGCAACTCAATGAGTACAGGAGTGATGTGATCATATTTGTGGCTACATGAGATTAATCTGGCAGCGATATTTTGAATATATTGCAAGCGTAAGATTAGGTAACTTGGCAGGCCATAGTATATTGAATTGCAGTAGTCAAGTTGAGAGATTACCAGACTATTTACAAGTATTTTGCAAGATTCTACAGTTAAAAACTTTCTGATCTTTCCTATGTTGCAAATGTGAAAAAAGCATTTTTTTACTACATGTTTAATTTGGTGTTCAATTGTGAGGTTGCTGTCCAGAAAAAATCCCAAGTTCTTTACTGAATCTAAAAAGTCCAAGTGAGAATCTTGATTGACAGCTTTTGAAAAAGCAATAGCAGATTTGGATGATTTGCGACTAAAAATAATGCATTGGGTTTTGTTGGAGTTGAGCTTTAAGTTATTGATTGCAAGCCATTCTTCAGCAGCAGTTAAGCATTCGCTGATCACATTTTCATCATAATTATTGTCCTTATCAACTGAAAGGTAAAATTGCACATCGTCTGCGTAGAAATGATAGCTAAAACCGAAATTAGTGATGATATCAGCGAGAGGTTTCAAGTAAAGACTGAATAAAAGTGGTGCAAGTACCGATCCTTGAGGGACCCCAGATGTTAACATGAAGGAATCAGAGACAAAGTTATCTATGTGAACAGTCTGATGCCTGTCTTTGAGAAAAGAGTCGAACCAATTTAGAACTGAGCCCTTTATGCCATATAGTTTGGATAGTCTGCTTAATAGAATTTGGTGGCTTATTGTATCAAAAGCAGTAGACATATCAATCATGATAAGTGCTGTAAAACTGTTTTTGTCTAAAGCCATTAGTATGTCGTTTGTAATTTTTATTAATGCAGTCTCGGTGCAAAAGCCAGGTCTGTAGGCTGATTGAAATTTGTCCAGTAAACTATGTAGAGTAAGATGTTCAAGAAGTTGCCCAGCTACAATCTTTTTCAAAATTTTCGATAGGAAAGACAAGTGAGATATGGGTCTGTAGTTGCTGAGGGAGTTAGTATCCTGATTTTGATTTTTGAATAAAGGAGAAACAATGGCTTTTTTTAATTCTAAGGGGACTACTGCATTTCGCAAGGAAGAGTTCATAATAGCAGTGATAGCAGCAATAATACCAGGAGAACATTTTTTCAAAACAGTTGTTGGAATAGGGTCTAAATTGCATGTGGTGGTGTTTAAAGAACAGATAATATTGTTCACTTGCGTTTGTGTAGTTGGGGTAAAGTTTTCAAAAGATGTGCCTTCAAAGTGTTTCAAACCAGTTTCAAATTTGTTGGAGCAATAAATAGCGTCTAAAGAATTTTGAATTTTAGCAATTTTGCTTTGAAAGAAGTTTGTAAATATATTTGGAAGTTTTGCAGGAGACTCATTTTGTGGCAATTTCTTTGATGATTTAGGTTTTAATAATTTGTTCATCACTTTGTAGAGTTTCGAGATGTCCTTTTTGCTGTCTGCAATTGAAGATAGTATGTAACTTTTCTTTGATTTCAGCAGCAGTTTATTGAAGATGGCACACTGTTCTTCAAATGCTAGTTTATGTACTATTAATTTTGATTTTTTCCAGAGCCTTTCAAGTTTTCTGCACAATCTCTTACTTGTTCGTAGGTTGCTGTTGTACCATGGCTGTGATTCTCGAAAGTAAATCGATTTTGTTATCAGTGGAGCTATGCTGTCTAAGGCATTTTGCAAGGAGCTATTATACAGTTCAATTTGTCTATCAATGTTTTGTATTGAGGGCAAATGTTCTAAATGTATTGATAAAGTTTCGGTTAATTCTTATATATTCAACTTTTTTAGGTTTCTGTAGCTTGTATTTTTGTCCCGAGTTTAATTTAGGAAAAGCTGAATATGAAAAATAACAGCAAAGTGGTCCAGTAATTTTCCAGATTTTGAATCAGTGATGAGGGTGTTTAAGACTTTGGGTCTTTCAAGTAGAATGGGAGAGTTCTCAAGGGTTACAACAAAGTCTAAGGTGTGGCTGCAAATATGAGTTGGTGCGTCTACATGCTGGGAGAAATTACACGAGTCCAGGGTTGAAAGAAATTGTTTGGTACTGCTAGATGTTTTGCAGTCTAAATGAAAGTTAATGTCGTCAGTTAGAAGAATTTCATGTTTCAACAGCATGAGATTATTGAGGTAGTCTTCCCATTCATTGAAAAAAGCAGTGTTGCTGAAGCCATTCGCATTCGTAGGAGGAGGACGATATATGATGCCAATTATAACACTTTTGTTTTTGACAGTTGCTATACAATTTAAACATTCAAAACTTACAGTAGCAGATTTTCCAATGGTAATTTTTTTAATGTTTATGCAATCTTTGAATATAATTCCAAGCCCACCACCTCTTCTTTTGGCTCGAGGGTGATGAATAAATTCATAATCACGCAGAGTAAGTTCATTTAATAGTGATGCAGGACTGGATTGAGTGAGCCAAGTGTCAGTTATTGCACAGATATCAATTTTGTTGCTCAAGACAAATTGAGAAATAGCTAGCGATTTGTTAGAAATAGAACGAGCATTAATGCAACAGAACTTTATTGCAGAGTTATTCACAATTTCTGGTTTTGGTAAGTTTTTGTGTAGGATGGAGAAATCAGTTTTGATGTTGACTGCTCTATTACAATTTGTTTTTTTTTAATCTGCTTGTGATTAGAACAGGGATGGGCATAGAGGCAGCATAACTTTCTTGCTTTCTTTTTCGCGTTTTTCCTCCTCTTCTTCCTCTTTTGGTTTTTTTATTTCGGTTTATTTTCAGTTCAGTCAAAATATTCCAAAGTGACACTGTTAAGTATTTTGGGGCAGAGTTCTTTAATTGTACCAATGTATTTCTTAAATGTCTTTCTTGAATCATGCCAGTGCTGCCAGGAAAAGATCAGCGCATCCAGCAATCTTCATTTCGTCACAAATTTCAATTGTAGTAGATGTTTTTTTTTTGCGAGCATACATTTTCAGTTTTATTTTTGTAGGCTAACTAGCCCCTAGATGCTAGTCCATTCGACTAGACTAGCCTAGTCTTATTCAACTACTAGCCTAGCCTTATTCAAATAGAATATAAGCATTTTGTTGTCTGTGGTATCTGCTGAGGTGAGACGTAAATGAAGAAATCACATTGTAAGTTTTATCGCATTCTGATATTGGACACTGGACAGTAAAACCCTCAACAATATGATCTTTCAGATGCTTAATCAGACAACGAGAATTATAAAAATTCTCATGGCAGTTACAAACATTACAATATGAATTAAATGGCATATCATGTATGTAAACTATTATGCAAGATGAATGAAATAAACCTATGAAGTAAAACAATAAGTGACAAGAGTACAGCACAAACATGCATAGACAGACACCATATTTTTATCACCGCAGAGATTTTGTAATAATTAACATACAATAAAAAAAATCTCGTGGCAATGAAGACTGCAAGTGGACCTTTTAATCTTCCAAGTCAAGCAGACCCCCTAGTAATCCAAAGAATTTTAATTTAGTATAATATGTGTGATATGAATGATGCCAAACATATCGGCAATCACAAGTCAGAGAAGATAATCAACGCCATACAGTGATAATGAAAAAGGCAGAAAAGAAAACAGAAAAGCTACTGAATAGATAGTGAAATGCCAAGGCCCAACGGTTTCAACCTTAGCGATAGCAACAACTTAACTTCTCATGAAGTATGTGATTCACTGATACTAAGTGACAGCTACTAGAAAAAACACTGCTCCCTGTCTGAGGCAACTCGGCAATTCAGGAATTGCCACTGGGTTTGAGAAAACAGGCTGTAATCTATCACAGCTTAACAGATAAGCTGATCAGTTTATTGCAACTGCTATCACGTTTCGTCTGGTTTCGGTAAAGGCAGCAGCTATGTTTCTGTTTGAACTTATTCACAAAGGCCCAACAAACCGACCACCTTTTACATCATGTACTCTACAGATAACAAACTGCAACCAGACTAAAATCATGGCAACTACTATGACCATATGTGGAGCAACTTGATCGAGATGCAATCACCTTGCAATCAGTCCCTACACCACTAAAATCGTATATTTAGGAACTGACTTCAAAACCAGAAAGATGTCACTTCCAGTACCCCAGAAAATCATGTGGAATATCTTTCCACACATCTATCCAGATATAATGAAATTTTTTCCCCTCTTTCAGAACCAATAAAATTTTGAAAATATTCATTGGGATATTTTCATCTGGTATTATGGTTATGACATCACAGAGCCTATGAGTCCACACAATCACCATAAAAGCTCATGCAGACTGAACCAGTTTATGGGTTATTTTGTAGAACAGACACTATCTGACTGCTCACGCTTCCTTCGAAGATCAAGACATATAAAATATATCAGAAAAACACAACCTCTATATCGGTAGTCTATATTTACTCCTACCAGAACGATTCCAAACAGTGCTGCCACGGCAATTTTTCAAACATCACAAGATTTCTCCTAAAAAAAATCACCAGATTTGCTTCAAACATCAAGATCCTAAATCGATTAGTTCTAACAAAATCTGGACTAGGGATGTCCATTTCAGAATAACTACGTATTCTTGAATAATTCTAAATCTTTTTTTCCGAATCCTTAACCGAATTTTAAATCTATGAAACGGCTGTCAGTACCATTTTGATATCAATTCAGCAGCTACCAGCTCAACTACTGCAAAACAACAAAAGTCCAACATCTTGTTTCATTTTCAATGAATGTATAGCCCTTACAAGGATTACAGCAATGTGAATCACATGATTATTGGATATTCTCATTCTGCAATGCTTTATCAGTTTCCTGAATTTTTAGTTTTCAATTTAACTGCCATTTCTAGCAGTTTTCAGGGAAAAACAGGCCTGCAACCAGGGGGGCTTAGCCCTCCTAGAGATAATCAATTTATAATATGTGTATATAGTGTATTAATTTGCTCCCACTCTTAAAACATTTTTGCCCCTTTAAGCATTTACTTCTAGTTGCAGGCCTGAAAAGAAACCAAAACATGTACAGGCAGTGGCATTTCAGAAGGCTAAAAGGAGGCATGCCCCACTTAAATTTTACAAGCACAGAAAACAATCAGCTCCAAAATATGTACAGGAAGTGCATTCTGCACTCATGGCCAGTTTGGCCACCCTCAATTTTTTGCTTGCTACTGGTATGGCAGTGTTTACAGGAAGTTCAATAAAGCCTTATTGCAGTGCAGAATATTCAAGGCTCCAACATGGGAGCTCGTTAAGCGAGACCACAAGGCAGACACACTTAAACCTGCACTAGAAAATTGATGCGCAGTGTGCATACACGCTGTTGCGCAATTTATCACTTGCAGTGTTTCTTCACAACTAAATCTAATCCTAAAACTGGAACCGGTTCAAAATAGGAGCCGGTTTTGTAGAATTCTGTATTCTGAAATGGACATCCCTACTCTAGACCAATTCAAGATAGGATACAGTGCCGGCGCCAGAGCTGTCAATGTGAGGGGGCCAAATTTTTCATTTGGGGGGCCAAATTATTACGACCAATTTTAGCGCTACTTAGTTTTCATACTGTTAGTAATCATGTCATTAGTATATAAGCTATAACGAAATGCTGTATTAAAGCAATGCGATCGGCAATTATAACGACAAATCTCGCAATGCGATTGGCAATTAGCCTATAATCCTGCACTGTAAAAGTCAGTAAATATACTGCAAAGAAAAATTAAATGAAACCAAAAACGCGATTCCAGTACAATAGATCAGAACTACAGGCTAGGTACCAGGGGCCACGTGTTGCATTTGCAACTGCATAAATCCTGCCCTAAATATAGTGTAATACTGAAATCAAGACCAAAAGACAAGCTTGCCAACAGTTTGAAATTATTGCTTATTCAATACCACGGTTAGGGCTTATTGTTATCTTCGTTTTAAAACAGTTGCAATCTTCGGCTGCTATTATGAAATTTTCTTTGAACTGCTTCTTTCAAAGCGCCAGAAAGTCGTTTTGTTATATCGGCTTCAAACGCCAAATGGACAAGATGGCATCTGCGCTTATGAGCCATCGACAGACGGTGATATGAAAAAACATTCTTCAAAACAGAGAGCGAATTTTCACACATTGCCGTCGAAGTCCCAACAGTAACAGCCAGTTTAAATGCAAGTAATACGGAAGGCATGGTTTTGAAGATGTCATGATATTTGCTAGATAACAATTCACCGATAGAAATAGAGCCTCCAGTCTCTTTTTTTAGGTTTTCAACATATTGCTTAGCGACTAGGAACTCCGATTCCACAATGGGTAAATTTGTAAGTTGCATTAAAGGCTTTATTGCAGCAACATTCAAGAAATTGCAGTTGTTAGGATCTACAGCTTGTACAGCAAGTGCAAGTTCCGTCTGTCTTTCACCAAACCTGTGCTCCATCTCTCCAACAACTTGATCGATTACGCTAAAATACAATCTCCGCAGAACAGCTTCATTTCTTGCACTGCGCTGGTCAGTAGTTTCTTCAATAACGTAGTCTTGGTGATGAATTGGTTGTGTTCTAGGACGTTTTTCAGGAACAGTAGAAATCGATGTTGATAAGCAGCTACTTCAAAGCTCTTTGAATTTATCTTCAGCACGAAGGTCTCTAACACATTGCATTGATGTTTGAATAAGATGACCGCCCACTGAGCTAATCGCTATGTCGAACTGTGTGCATCTTGCACAATCAGATACCAACCAACTCTATGATGAAGACAAGTGTCTCATGACGTAGCAAGCCACGCATGGTTACTTCAGTCTTACGTTCAGACAGGGCCGAGTCAATTAAATTCAGGGGCAAAAATCTACCACAGTTCTGTTCCAGTGACTTTTGCAGTTCGACGTCTGACATGTCTTTTTTTTTTATTCAACCTACTCCGTTTTAGCTTTCCCTGCAACAGGTCCTATGCTGAGGCAACAAAACACTCGTCAGAAGTAGGGTTGCCAAGCTATCAAAGTAGGGGGGCCTAGCTATCGAAGTAGGAGGGCCTAGCCCCCCTTTAGCGCCGGCTCTGATAGGATACAAGCTAGCACAAAAATCAGTTTTCAGTAAAATGAACTAGCTTACCAATCACAGCATTTGCTTTTTCTTCAGTTTCTCAATTTCTCTTGACTTTGTATGATAAAGCTTACCAGTACGCTATACTATATACTAACTCTGAACTAAGCACCTATAACTTATTATTTCAGATTTACATTTAAACCAAATTTTAACATAAAACCAAGGATGGCAGTACGGTACCCTTAAGGGGGCAACTCACCATTTGGGCTAGTTTTGTCATGTGCAAGACCCTGGAGTAACTTTTATCACCAAAGACAGACCTTATATTACTGACCCCAAAAACAAAAAAAATTTGCATAATTTATGCAAATTAGGCAAAAATAGGTCAAATTAAAACACATTATTAGGTAATTTTTTAATCTAAATATCTTGGCCTATACTACCACTAGGCACTCAATTTTTTTTTTAAATGAAAGATTACAGCCAGTAGGAGGGATTGTAGTCAGGATTTTTTTCTGCTGACACTCCTTTAAGTTCAAGAACTGATTAAAAACAGAATACAAAAAATCAATACATTATCGCTGTATTGCATGATATTACACTGAATAAATAAAAAAGTACCCCAATTATCAAAATTCTGTGACTACAGTTTCAGCAATATGTTACAACAAGCAGAATAAAAAAAAAATTATGCAAATCGGTTCACAGTTGGCCTCAAAAAATGAGTTTGAAGTTATGCGTTTGCATAAAATTGCGATTAATGAGAAAATCGCATTTAAAAATTGCATTAACCAGATTTGCTCATTCTGCATGCAAATCAAAAGTCACTGCCAACCACAATGCATGGAGAACTCTTAACTTAACTAATGAGCTCCTGGTTCATACACATTGCCTTCCTCTTCATTTTTTTTATCCTGAAATCCTTTTCTTTCTGCACGACGCCTCTTTCTATTGCATTTGTATGCGTCACTGGACTTTCGCTTTGCATGATTAAAGTCTTCCAAAATCACTGTTTTTAGTGATTTTACCGGTAAAATGCCCAGTTTGAAGACCTAGTTGTTTAAAAAGTTCAAGAAAAGCATTGTTACCCTCATTAAATATAGCCACTGCAAAAAATGCAGCATCAGTCACTGCCCATCGAGATACAAATATTTCTTTTGGGCAATACCTCCACACTAAACTATTGAGTGACTCATTGTTGTTTTGGGTTTTTCCATGAAGACACTTTCCTAGTAAGCTACAGTCTGACAAATCCACAAAAATTGGTTCAATTTCATCTTTTATAGCCGAGGGTAAACCATGCTTGTGAGTGTATGTTTGATCATTGACGTTGTACTTACACCAAGAATCTGGGCCAGTGGGACAAAAACTATGGTTTGGGTCATCGTCTGTGCTTTCTACGTGGTACAGGGTAGCTAGTACAGACTTTTGCATTCCCAATAAGTCGTCCTTGTGTTGACGTATAGCAAGTCCAAACTAATTTTGCATAGTATCAATTTTTCTGTTAGTGAGCCGACCAGCACCAGACAGCAGTTTGCCATCGGATAATTTTTTACCTTTCTTTTGAGTGCAAAGCTTTCTCAATCTTGAGCCTAGTCTTTTCTGAACATGCCCAACACATTCCAACTTGTTAGTTTCGATGTCTCCGTATGGTTGGGAATTTGCCACAGTCTTGAATGATGCTGAATCTCTGTCACCCAAGTAGTTTACATACTTCAAATCATGCTTAGAAATGGAGCGCCCAAATATCTTTTTAGCTCCTTCAGGCTCCATGCTTCCAGCACTTCCAGAATGGTTGATAGCACACCTGCTTTGATGGCTGGCCTTCCAATCAATATATTCTGGGGTGCCTTCTTTCTTCTTCCATATCAAGCACTCTTTGCAGGTATTGCTCATTATTTCAACATCAAGGCACTTTCCAGTGTCAATTGAAACTGCTGTAACAATGCCATTTTGACTAGCATGCCCACGTCGTTGCCATGAGCCATCTACAGAAACTCCAATGTCAGTTCCAAAGTTCGCTTTTACTTCCTCTCCAGCTTTTCGCATGCTTTCAGTAGCTACTTTTACAGCAGCTTTGTGATGATGCTCCATAAGAGATTCATAAGCTTTCCAATGAAGAGCTTCTGGCATATTCAAACATTTACAAAATGTATCTAAACATGACTGCTCTCTTCCAATTGCCTTAGCAAAACAAATCATTCTTACATTCACTTCATTTGGGGTTTTTGTTTTTATCCCACTTAGAATACCATCCTTTTTACACATACTGGAAGTGTTGAACAACACAGTATCATTGTCACATACATGGCAATGACCAACAAAAGGCATAGCAAACCCTTGTTGCTTAGCATATGATGGCTTTGTATCTAAAGTGCCATTGCAATTTTTACATTTGCTTACAGTGTCCAAATATGCACACAGCAATTCCACATCTATCAATACGAAGCCTTCACGGTAGATAACTTGGTCAGTACTTCTAAACACTGAAAATTGGGATGCAGCTGTTCCAAATTTAGTTTCAGATGCAGAAGTATTTTTAGCTGAAAAGTTGTTTGCCATACTGCTCTCACTAAGTTCTGATGGAATTGAAATAGAAGCATGCTCATTTGATTTATCACCATCGTCACACTGAGTTTTAGCCAACTTTTCAGCTTCATTTCTTGCCAAAGCAATTCCTCTTAGTTTCTTCTTTTTTGGTGCTTTTTTGTTCTTTTTAGAACCCATGATTGCAGCACACTACTAAAACAATTTTCAAGCATTGTATATTAGCTTTATAAAAACACTTAGCAAAAAAATTGGTTGATAAAATTGCTAAAAAAATAACAAAAGCTTTAGACAATCCGAAACCGGATTGCAGTAAACTTTAGGCGATTGCAGTACGCTACAATTCTGGTAGACCTGTAGGTACAGGTAAATACCTACCGGTATGGTATAGGCCTAATCTGGTGCATACCTGATACCAGCAGTTATCAGCTTATCTAACTCACAAGAACATTTGATTTCTGTAACGTTGCCAAACTTACTGGCTACTGCCGAACTGTACAAAAACTTTTGCACCCTGTCTGCCCTGTAACTGCTATCAACCTCCTGCTTCTTGCTTTGGACAAGACCTATTCATAAAGGCAATAGAAAAACTTCACTAAAAACCTGTTTATTTTCACACTGATTGGAACTTTTTTTTTCGATTAGAAAGAAGAACTCAATTTGTTGGGAAAATGAAACCTATTTGAGAGAGCTGTAAAATTGCTCTTGGGAGGTTGAATGAGTGCTAAGGTGGCTCGCGTTAAAAGAAGATTACAGTCAATTGAGACAAGTTAAAACATTTTTTTTCACAAATACACGTTCTGCAATGAATATTAATTCATTTTCAACCAAAAAATTTTTTTCCAATTTTTTTCGATTTTTTTTCCATTTAAAAGGTGAGTCGCCCCTTAAAGTTTTGCTGAAAAGTATGGTATGCTTGTACGGTACACACTTTTTGTGAAGGTATGGATACAGTACGTTGGTACGCTGTTTGAATGTGCATACTAAACGTACTAACATACCATACCATGCAAGTACAGTACGTAACAAAAGTTTGCAACTCGCTGACAACGCTCCATACTATAGGCTACTTGTGTTAGTATGATGCATTGTTATGCGTCTGTAAATTATTTATAACCAGTGTTCTGACTTCCCACTATTTGTTATCTTTCCCTTTCTTCCCCAAGAATTAAAGCCAAAACGTGTCACATGAGTTGTAGAGTGGAGCGGAGTGGCTAATTTTTACCCTCCGGCTCCACTCCGATATTTTTTTAACTGACTCCGGCTCCCGAAATTTTACAACAACACTCCGCTCCGAAATACTCCAAAACAAAAATACGCTTCGATGAAACATTCGAACCAATTTTCTTGTGCGCTCGAGTTCTCCTAAACCATAAAACATAGAAATCTAATTTTTGTGTGAAGTTGTTGAGCTACATAACAGTTTTGTCTCCTGAAATTTTTGGGGGGCAACTCCCCCAAATGGACCCCCCAAAAATCAATTTTTTTAACGGTTTAACCTAGGGTGCCAGTTTTTTTTGATATCAGTAGATATTTAAGAGATAAATATTTTGACATGGTTTGGGGGTACCACCCCCCCAAATGGCCCCCCCAAAAATCAATTTTTTTTTACGGTTTAACATAGGTTTAACGTAGGGTGCCAGTTTTTTTTTTTGATATCAGTAGATATTTAACAGACAAATATTTTGACATGGTTTAAGAGGTACCACTCTCCCCCCGAATACCCCTCAAAAATTAAATTTTTTAACGGTTTAACCTAGGGTGCCAGTTTTTTTTGATATCAGTAAATATTTAAGAGAAAAATATTTTGACATAGTTTGGGGGTACCACCCTCCCGGGGACCCCCCAAATGGCCCCCCAATCAATTTTTTTAACAGTTTAACGTAGGGTGCCAGTTTTTTTTTGATATCAGTAGATATTTAACTGACAAATATTTTGACATGGTTTGGGGGGTACCACCCCCCGGGGATCCCCCAAAATTAAATATTTAATATGCGTCGGTCGTTCAATGAGCTTGCTTCTAATAAGCTCCCATCTAGTTACGTCAAAAAGTACGTCAAAAATTTTCAATGCATTGATATCGTTTAAACAAACATTATACTTTGTTAATGCGTAATGAGTGGCAGCAAAAAGTTTTTGCAAAATTTGTTTCAATAAGGCATACAGTTGCACTTGTACTATTTATTTATCAAGTTGCCTCTCGACCAGAAGACAGAAAAAAGAGTAATGATCTAATACGTTCTTCGATTTGCTGCCACCTGCTTAAGTATATACCACGCCAATGAAGCTTTACGCTATCCTTTCAATGCTGAGCGCCAAACAGGAAAGCAGTGAATATCATTTTAAAGTCTTTATTTGGTACATTCTGTCTTTTCTGCAGGTATAATTCAACCATACACCACGCGGCGTAACTTTGTAGTGGTTAGAGCGTTCGCCTTGCTGTCGGTAGACTTGGGTTTATTCCCTTGTCGAGTCATGCCAAAAGACTCTAAAAATGGTATTTACAGCTTCCCTGCTCGGCGCTATATAAGTAAGAAAGGGATGGAGAACAAGCCGGCAAGTTCGCATGTTGTGCCCTTGGGCGAGCCAATTAACTGAACGCGTTATGTGTGGTCTTGTCTTGTTCGTGCAAACAGCGATTCGGTGTAATGCTGGGCCTACAAAAATGGCCTAAATACCATGTTAGGCACCACTGTTTAATAGAATACAAAAATTCAGCCATCAATTTGATCAAATCAAATCTTTTATTATACTCGCTGTAATCTGCCGAAGCGTGTAACGAGTTGGCGGGGCCCATCTCCGTGTCATTGCACGCGGCAACACAGCTCTTTTCGAAGAATGTCGCAGCGGTGGCAAGTCGTTGGTAACACTGTGTTCGATTTGACCGGTCCGAGATTTGAATCTCAGACCTCCCACTCCAGAGACGAACGCGTTACCGCTCGACCAACTGGCCGGTGCCATCAATTTGAAACATACAGCTAATTTAGAAAAGCACTGCAAACGGCGCACTTTGAAATCTTTGATATATATTTTTTGCATTGAACAGCTGGTACATTTTGATATAATGTATTTTGGACAATTGTGAATTTGTTCTATATCATAGTATTTCAAGCAGCAAATTTGCTTAATAAAGTTTGTACAATAACATGTTTTGTGCATAATTAGTTCACAATTTTTAATATGTGATTGCTTTACATTTCGTTTGTTAGAAAATTTACTTGAAATGCTGTAAATGCTTTACAAATTGTTTAAGTAAACAGAAAACTATTTATCTGTTCGTGAAATTGCAAAAATGTTGTACAATTACAATGAATTTGTTGTTAACACAAAAACTGCTATTTGTTGTAGCATTTTACGTACATTTTCTACGTAATTTTACAAATTTTTTTAAGAGTGCATTGGGCCGCTAACTCTCCCCCTACAATTTAGGTGCTGGATAAGCGGTAGGCTACCGGTACCTAAAACGCCGAGAAATTGTAGCTAGCCTGCAGTTAATACTAGCATCAGACTTATGTTGTGGAACTGCATTTCACAATAAGCGGCTATTGCTTGCTTGGGCCCAGCGTTGGCGCGTAGCAATGTTTTCTAACTAGAGCGTTCTGCTTCTGTTACAAATTATACAATTAAAAAGTAAAAAAAAATTCATTGCAAAGATACAGGCAGTAAGATAAACGCAAGAAAAACTACAGGCGTAAAATTTGCCAACTAAAAATTCCGAACAGATTCTCGTGCAATGTGGGGAGTGTGGCGCGATGACAGCTTGGGAGGTTGCTGGAACTGTACAAAAATATTTTAATTAAAACGAATATCATACGTAATAAGTATAGAATAGCTTAAAAGTAAAATTTCTGCAAATTAATGTAAACATTTCTGTTAGTCATCTTTTTACAGGGACTCTGTAGTCTATAACAATGGTGCATATGAAAGTTTCTCTGGTAATACTAGTTTTATTGACGAAACACAGCTGAGGATAAAAAAAAAAGCAAAACAGAGCCGTTGGTATTTGCTTTCAATAAAAAAAATTGTTCAGAACTGCTTTGGTGCTCAGTGCTCTCGAAAGTTTTCAATAATATTGAGATTTCAAGATACTGCATAAAATTCACTATTTCGTTAGATTGGATTTAAAGCTAACTGATTATTTAAACTGAATATTTATCAAACTTATAGCCTTAACAACTGCCATAATATTTCTCAGCTGCCGGAGCAAAAATCGATTGGTTACTATTTTACATATACCACATAACCGCAGTTTCTCCCAAATCGATAATGCAAAAATACTCCGTCTCCAATTGTGACAAAGAGTCTGGTTTATGATGTGACACATCCTGGGGCGACCGACCTGATGTGAGACAACTCATCAAGGGGCTCTAATGCAAAGTGAAATTTTGGGGGCAGTTGCTCCTCCTGGCTACGTCACTGACGTGCGCATCTACAATTAAACTAGGTAAAATTCGTGTCTTTTCGAATAAAGGACATTTTCTAAAAAAAGACAAATGCATTTTCGCATTAATGCGTTAAATTGAGGTTTGACTGTATCTTGAATCAACGTTTGCAAGTTTAGACTAATTTCAAGCAAAATTAACATCAGGCGGCACAGTTAACTACCATATAATGATGACACTCCATTATTGAAAAAATACGAAACTACCTGTAGACTGAGCAGCATTGCGCGGATGTGGTTCTGTCGCAAAACGATCACTGGTGACTGAGTCTGATACCCGAAAGGTCGTCTTTGTATTGAAGTAGAAACCTACATAACACAGTTAAATTGACACAAACTGCGAAAATATAATTAACCGATTCAAAAACTTTGCTTATTGAACTTCTTGCTGTAGCAACGTTTTTTCAGAAAGACACTGTCTATAATAGCGTTGCCTAATATGCGGCCCCATGATTATTTCGTCAAAAGTAGCAAATTTGCGTTTCGTTGGCCACTACATAAGCTACGCTCCAACTTTTTTGTTTTAGTGTTTATATTTTTATCTCCGCGCAGTTTGCATTCCAAAACGCATGTCACAGCAGATCTATACTTCACAGTTTGTAAAAGGTGTGTTCAGTAGTACAACTATTGGGAAATAAGCGTTGCTTGGGAGGAAGGGGTTGAAGCCTCCATCTTAGCCAAGTAATTCAAAAAGTTTCAACCAAATAACGTAAAAATCAAATCTTTTATTATACTCGCTGTACTACGCTGAAGCGTGTAACGAGTTACCGGGGCCCATCTCCACGTCATTGCACCCGGGCAACACAGCTCCTTTCGAAGAAATGTCGCAGCGGTGGCAAGTCGTTGGTAACACTGTGTTCGATTTGACCGGTCCGAGATTTGAACCTCAGACCTCCCACTCCAGAGACGAACGCGTTACCGCCGACCAACTGGCCGGTTCAAATAACGTAAAATAAAATAAAAAAAGTTAAATTTTTTTAAAGGTTAACTCTGCGGTTTAACAATGATTTGATATGATACGGCAATTCAAACTTACATGAGCATTAAGCAGTATTTGGAATAAAAATTATCCAATCATTTTATGAGAATTTTGCAGATCACTAAAGCTCAGAAAAAAAGGTCATGCAGTCAGCTTTTCAACAAGTTTGAGCACCCCTGGTCTATAGCATAATTTTTAATCTACAAGCTTTATGCAACTGATTCCCTAATCTCGTCTATATATACAGTAGCAGAGGTGGAGTCCTCGAGGACACATTTTCAAGTTCTTGACCTTGGCCTCGAAGCCTCAAGTCCTCGAAAATTGCCCTGTCCTCGGCTCGAGGACAGGACTATTTTTGAACCGTTGAAATTTCGTTGGAAAACGCCAGAAACCTTGCGGAAAATATGCCAAGACCTTTTTTTGGTTTCCTCGAGTACAGATCGCCTGAAAGACCTTTTTCGCCTGAAAAAAATTTTTGAAGACCTTTTTTTTCGGAGAACCATTGCGTCTGTGTCCTTGGCCTTGGCCTCGAAATGTTTTGTGTCCTTGGCCTTGGCCTCAAGCCTTGTTTCCTCGACTCCACCTCTGACTTTTAATTTAATACTGGATAAACTTTTTTTCGTTAAAAAAACCTTAACCAAGGTTTGTGTTTGACCAATTAAGGTACTTTTGCCTTGCTAAGATATGTAATTTAACTTTATTTGACAATATTAATTAACTATAGGTTTGCTTTTTTAGCACCCCTGAGATACGTTTAGCTTGCTAAGATACTTATAATTTAAAACTGAACGAACCTTTTTTTGTGAAAAAAAACCTTAACTGAAGGTTCGTTTTTGAAAAATTAAGATTCGTTTTTACTGAAACTGAACGAACCTTTTTTTAAAAAAAACTCAACTGAAGGTTCGTTTTTGAAAAATTAAGGTACTTTTAACTTCAAAGAACCTTTTTTGGTCAAAAAAACCTTCTTTAAGGTTTTTTTGCGCCATGAAAACCTTTATCGAACCTCATTCGAACCTTTACGAATGACATTGTAGTACTTAAATTGTATGGGCGATGCGTGCCCCCACCGAGATTTGATCGCTGGATGACCAGACGAAAAAGGGTGTGTCAGCACGAATAAATCCCTCAAATTCCGGCCGAATATAGTCCCAAATTGCGATAAAGATCTTTTTTTTTTTTTTGGTCTTCACTCGATTTCGTGGACAGAATTACATAATTTCCACTTAAGTACTTTCGCATTCTGAATGCGTTTAGTCAAGGCTGCAAAAGCGTCCCCCATGCAAAATTTTACAGTTTAAGTACTGGGTATTAGGGATGTACCGATACCAAAATTTTTGCCGATGCCGATTCTTGTTGAAATGCCGATTCCGATTCTTTAATTAGTATGTAACTTATATATATGTATGCTGGACAAAGTTATTTTAAGAGGAGTCGTGTTTAAAGCAACGCTTTACAAACAAGCAGGTGTTAACTCTGAACGCAAAATCAAGCGCAAAACTATTGGCTACACCATTAAAAAATGACCAACTGCATATCGCTGACATCATTCGACCGACGCGGTAATATTCTTTAATGGCATATGGTAGCTTAGTGTCACACCAATTCTACTTAGTTAGAGCTTTGCAACATCCGTGGCTTATCACTGCGACTGACTAGCGATCTCGCAAACACAACATACGATTAGAAGAATGATCAACAGAACGTTGCGATTTTAATATTCGAAATGAAACACTCGCAAATTCAAATGCAGCAACGTTGTTTATAGACTGTTAATCGCGTAGCAGCATAGGTGGGCACAAGTCCGTTAATCGTTAATAACGAAGCTAACTTTTTCATTAACTCGTTAATCCGTTAAAAAGTTTTTTCATGTTAACGGACTAAATTAACTTCCGTTAAGTGCTGTTAACGAACTAAAGTAACTTCCGTTAAGTTCTGTTAACTTCCGTTAAGGTTTTTATCCTATTATCTTGCAGCTTCGTTGTGCATTTGAACTTGTTTTTATCTTGAAATTAGATTAGACTGTAAAATGTAACTTTCAAAACACAAAAAGACCACCATAGCAATGAATATTTCTTTACAATCAGCTCAACTGCGTCAATACGTGTTCTGGAAGCGAGTGAATAAAGCGAAATGTAAATTACGCGCAAAATGTTGACGGATTAACGGACTGTAAATTACGCGCAAAATGTTAACGGATTAACGGACTTTATTAACTTCCGTTAATTAAAGCTGAAAATAACGGATTAACGTTAACGGAGGTGTGAAGCATAGGCGTAGCCAGGGGGCCCGGCCCCCCCCCCAATCAAAATACCACTAACGACAAGTTATGAAACATAGCCTGGCGATGTTTAGTTGCAGTTTTTTTTTTCAGTAATTACGCACATAACAGTAATTAACAATAATATTAATGACAACAAGTGAGTCCCGGGTTCCCCAACTAACAACCAGGGGGCCCTAGAATCCTTAACCGACAACCAGGGAGTCCGGGACCTCTAACTGAAAACCAGGGGGCCCATAACTGAAGACTAGGGGCCTCAGGGCCCCTAACTAACAACCAAAGGACCCTTAAGCAACAACCAGGGGGCCCCTTAACTGACAACCAGGGGGCCCCAGGCCCCTAACCGACAACCAGGGGGCCCCTAAACGACAACCAGGGGGCCCCAGGGCCCCAAACCAACAACCAGGGCCCCGGAGTGCCTAACTGACGACCAGGGGGCCCCGGGGCCCCTAACTCACAACCAGGGAGCCACAGGGCCCTTATCTAACAACCAGGGGGCCCCAGGGCCCTTATCTAACAACCAGGGGGCTAGGAGCCCCCTAACCGACAACGAGGGACCCCGGGGCCCTCCTAACTAACGATCAGCGGGCCCCAGGGCCCCTAACCAACAACCAAGGGGTCCTGGAGTCCCTAACTGACAACCAGGGGGCCCCGGGGCCCCTAACTCACGACCAGGGAGCCCCAGGGCCCCTAATTAACAACCATGGGACCTGGGCTTCTAACCGACAAGCAAGGGGCTACGGGGCCTCTAACTGGCAACCAGGGAGCCCAAGGGTCCCTGACTGACGACCAAGGTTCCCGGGCCAAGGGTCCCTTAATGCAAATTTTTAACAATTTATATGCAAAACCTGTGAGAAATCTAAGAGTTTTGACCTAAAGGTTGCCACCCCAGGACCTCGTTTAACGTTATTATGAACTTAATTATTTATTGCTAAAGTATTGCAGGAGGCAATGTTCGTTACTTCCCCCTGTAGACCAAATCACTTACAGTTAAAATTTTACACCATAATTCAAGATTCTAAGCGTGTTTTGGGATTTAATTGCAAAAAGAGTATTGAACAACTAAAGTTTTTCGATTGTCTTTGAAATGTTAAAAATCTAGTTCTTTGAAATAACTCTGAACTCGTGCGAAATGTGATCCAATGGGATTTAAATAGCTTTTTTTTTCCAAAAACTTACAAAAATTGCCCAGCGGCTGGGGGCTTTGCCCCCAGACCCCCATAGCCACTGACGGCTGGGGGCTCTGCCCCCAGACCCCCGTCTCTGATACGTTTAAGTACACTAGCTTACTCAACACGTCTTTCAAGTTAGACTTTTACACTTTTCAACAATTAGTTTTCGCCCTCTCCCTTTACCAAAATCCTGGCAAAGTGCCATCAGGCTACGGCTTCAGATCTTCCGTTCTACGATGTCTTTGCCCCACAAAAAATTACTTTTTCGAAAATTTCTGATGACGTCATTGCGTGTGATTTGTGGTTTGGGGCCCCCCCCAATCAAAAATCCTGGCTACGCCTATGGTGTGAAGTTTGTTAACGGATTTGCCCACCTATGCGTAGCAGCATCGTTGTTTATGTACTGTTAACTTTTTTTACAGCAGCTTTAGAGTTCAAACTTACACGTGTTTCATTTTCAAGCTTTCTGTTCGCTGCATTCAAAACCACAGCAATTGTTTTGTAATCAATAGCTTTGTTCAAACAATCCTGTGATGCAATAAACTGTTTTTACCATCGTGTTGTGCAATATGCAACTGCGCGAAATAATAAGCAATGCGCTCGCTAAAAACCTTCTTTGTTTCATTTTTTCTTCAACGATTTGTAGTTTTTCTTTTCGTAACATGTGTAAACGCTTTCATAAAAATAAAAATATTTTTGTCTGGTAAGAAATACCGATGTAAAACGATCTGATCGGAAAAAAATTAGCAATGTTATTATGTTCAAAGAATCGGCAAGTATCGGCCATATTTTACCGATTCCGATGCCGATTCCCCCCAAAATTGCCGATACTTGCCGATGCCGATTAATCGGCACATCCTTACTGGGTATGTATATAAGTTTGGTTTGTTGCTTCTGGTTTTTTAAGGGTTATGTTAGGTCCAAAATTAGGCCATGGGCCAAACTTTTCTTGGCTTTGGAATTAAACTTACTATAACAAAACCTGAAACGAGCAATAGAGTATCTGATTGTAAACTTGCTTCATCCTAATTTCATACATCTTTTTAAAAACAACCTTTTATTTTCTAAAATTCTGTTACGAATTGTAAAAAAGTTGTTGTCCTTGGTGGTGTTCGATCCTCGAGACCCAAACCAGAACAAAAGCAACGTGGATGCACAATAATTTAACCACTCGTCCATTCGCCCTATGTCTTGCATGTGAACAATCGCATGTTTTAAATGTTTGCAACAACAAAGGATATTTACAAACGCAATGAGAGCATTCTGTTATGAATTGTGGTTGATTTGTTTGTGGTTCGCTCAACAACTCGTAAAACTTGGAAATGCCTAGTTTGCGGTTTGCCGTGAGAGCAACTACCTTATCTGAAAAATCAAAGCAAAGCATGGACTGCGTTGCTTCTATAAGATTCAGTTTGATTTGCTCGCAAAAACACTGTAGGCTAGCAGTAGGCTACTGGTAACCTTTCATTGCCAACAGGGGTGCCAAAACCCGGGGGAGATGGGGGGATATATCTCCCCCAGTAGTTTGAGTACCGTATGGTGTACATGTGCATCCCCCCCAATAGTTTGACTCTGGTGTGCATCTGAGCATAGGCGTCCACTTGAATTCGGGGGAAAAAAGTGTTCCATTTTTGGTGAAGACCTTTTTTTATGTTCTTCACTTAATTTGCTCACCTGTACAAAATCGTGGTCGAGGTTCATCCCCCCAATGTTGAAAATTGGGGTAAAATTGCAAATTATCCCCCCCAATGCTCAACAGAGATCGGCACCCTTGATTGCCAAATAAATGGGCCCGCCAACTCGTTACACGCTTCGGCGTATTATAACGAGAACGAAAAAAGCACCCGATTCCGTAGAGAAAGGATGCTATTATCGTGCTTAAAAAGATACGATTTTCCGCTTTTAGCGTTGCCAGAGCATATCTTCGTGCTCTGGAGCATATTTTGAGCACGTTAAAAGCGGCATAAAAGAACAAACCAAAATAAGGAAGAAAAGGTCGGCGCTAGCTCATAGTGGTTGCCAGAAAGAAAGGCGGTTAGTTCAGCACGGCGGGAGGAGGAAAGATCGCCGGCATTCCATTGCAGAATTCTGAGATTGTGTGAGAGGCGTGGATTTGTTTGAGGGTGGGATGGCAAGTTGTGGATTGGTTGTGAACTTGTGGGTGGTAGTGGTGAGGCAGGAAGGGTGAAGGCGGAAGGAGGGGAGGATGTGAGGGGAGAGGTAGAGATGAATCCATGAGATCTGAGCAAGTAAGTGGAGGGGGTGTGGGTGTGGGAGGAGCTGGAGAGACGGGGCGGGGGGATGCTGGCTGGTTGGTGGGAGAGGCAAGGTCCCCATTGATACAAGCAGGGCAATTCCAACCCATGGGGGAGCTGGCCGCGCAGATTTTGCGAAAGTCAGCCCGGGTCAGAGAGGAGCGGGAGAAGTGCACCCACTTGGAGCAGGTGGAGCACTTTAAAGAATCCTTACCTACCTCGAGAGAGCAAATGGAGCAAGGGTAACGTGGGGGGCCCCGAGGTGGACGTGATTGATAAAAGCCAGGCGGTAGTGGGGGGAACCCTGGGGGAGGGGGTGGACGGGACGCAGGCGGCTTAACAAGGAGACGGGTCTGAGTGGGGGAGCCAGTTTTCCCTTAGGGATGGCACGCTGGGCAGTGCCAGTTGCACAGATTGTGCGAAAGTCAGCACGGGTAAGAGAGGAGCAAAGGAAATGCACCCACTTGAGGCAAGCAGAGCATTTAAGAGAATCTCTGCCCACATCCAGATGGCAGGTGGAGCAGGGGTACCTGGGGTGAGGATGGTTGCTGATGGGGCCTGGGTTAGGATGGACATTGCCACTAATAAGGAGCAATGCCAGGATAAGGAGACGCCGAAAAGGGGTCCGGTCGATAAGAAGAAGAGGAGCCGCCCAGTTGTGACCGGTCAACGGGCGGCCCAGCGAAAAAACAGTCCGAGACAATGGGAGCGACCTTTCGGTCGAGCCCCTTGGGAGATCTGTCCTGCCATTTCGACCCATCCTCATTGGGGAGGGGACTGCACCACCACGTTGAGGTGGCAGGACGTTGGTGCAGTAGGCGCATAGGCGTAGGCAGGGGGCCCGTCTCTTCCCCCAATTAAAAATTTTACCAACCAATTTAAATGAATAGCGCGTGAGAAAAAGAGTTTTTATCCTAAAATTTGCAACCTCAAAGGCCCAATTTAAACTTTATGAATTTAATGCAATAAGAAGATTTGTCGTGACCATCTATACCCTTTTTTTATATTTTGATCTTTTTAGTAGGATGAGCAAGAAGGAGTTTAATATTTCCTTTTGCCTCTAGGCAATCTACCTGTTTAAATTTGCAATCATGAACAAGCAATGTCTCCTATGCAAAAATTTTAACAAAAACAGTCCTAAAATCGAACTATGTTTCTTAAAATATCATAAAAATCTTGAAGCTCGGGGCTCTGCCCCCAGGCCCCCCGGCTTTTGGTCGTCATCCTTCAATATCTTTTGGCCAATCTCTCTTTTCTGCCAACATCATCAATGGCCCAAACAGGGGGGATAAAAGATCTAAAGCCCCCTTAGCCAAGCCAATCAGAAAATTTAAGCAAAATATGCATGCTTTTAAACATGTGCTGGACTTGACCTGTAAGGGAAAGGGTTGAGTAATTTAATTCTGCCAAAGGGCTTTCAAATCTTAATTAACTATTATAGTTATTTCATGCGGCTGCACAAACATGCGAAATTTAATTCAACTGGCTATAAATGGTTATTTTTTTCAGAAAAATTGCCCAGCGGCTGGGGGCTCCTCCCCAACTCCCCTGTCTGTGAGGTGCAGATAAACTTTATGTGAATTTTTGCAACAAAAAAGACCCCTTAGCAAAATTCTGGTTGTACGACTGAAACTTCAATGCAATGTGATTTGCAGTGGTGTAAAGTAACGAAATACTTTTACTTGAGTAGATTACTTAAGTAGTTTTTTTCGGTAACGAGTACTTTTTGAGTAGTTTTTTTTAACTACTTTTACTTCAGTAGTTTTAGTCTGAAGTAACGCTACTTAAGTACTTATTATTTGATAAAAGTACGAAGTAGTTTTAAAATTTGAGCCGCAGTGTTGACTGCACTTTAACTGAGGGCATCTGCAGTCAATCATTTGTAAACGCGCAGTCAGGTTATTCTCCCTTGGTTTTTTCTTTTTTTAAATTCCACGCTTGACTGCGTTTATGAGCTTTTGAAAACGATTGCATTTTTTCTAATCAAGTAATCAAGCACCCGCAGTCCGGCAAACATCAACTTCTTAATCAGGACTAGGAACCAAAGCTGTTTTGAATAGTTAGCCTGCAACATCATAGGTCAACCTAGAACCATTTTAACACCAATAAAATGCAAACGAATCGTCAGTTTTCCTGAAGTCATGAGTAGAGTTAGTAGGTTAGGGTGCATTTACAATCGAGCTGTGAAAGGTCCATTTGCGTTTTGCTGTTTTGTAGGACTGGAGGATTAGGCAATTGCAGAAATTTATTGATAAGTGGAGATATGAGATCCTGGCAGGCGCATAGCCAGGAATCTGCAATAGGGGGCTAATTCAGAGGCTGGAAACAACATCAAACGATCTTATCCCAGATTTTGATCGGTTTTCACGCAGATTGAGTCGGTTTTACAGTCCAAATTTAGGCGATCTCCAAAAAAAACGTCTTCAAATTTTTTTTCTGGCGAACTACAAAATTTTAACAATTCAAAAAATACTGCTGTCCTTGAGCCGAGGACAGGCATTTTTTGAGAACTTGAGGCTTCAAGGCCAAGGACTTCTAAATGTGTCCTCGAGACCAAGAATGTCCTCAAGGACTCCACCTCTGCTGAGTAGCACTGTAGCAGTAAAACTTCATCATTGAGTAATAAACTGATGAAATGTTTCTTTGTTCTTGAGAACTGTGTCTTGCAATTCGAGAGCCTGGGGTTGAACTGATAAATATGCCGACAAGATGGTATAGCCTAGTGGTTAGAGCATCTGCATATCGAGCTGAATATTTGGGTTCAAATTTGGTCCAGTAAAGCCAAAGACTTAAAAATATGTAGCCTATAGCAAACTGTATTCACATCTTCCTGCTTGACAATCTGCATTGAAGGTGATAATGTGCTGCTCAGTGCTTACACCTTTGTATGGTAGAGAGGTGGCAGCTTGCCTCAACGACCCTAATATCACTTTGCGGTTTCGTGGTCATGGCAACACGGTGAATAAATCAGTAAAACTGAAAACAAACATGGTGGAATTCAGGAATTGCATGATAAACTTTGTCTAGGCAGGCAGCAGGTTTTCTAAAGTGCAGCAAGTAAATTGAATTGGAATTAAATTAAGCTGCAGTCTAACCTACTATTGCTGTCACAGGACACTGGTATCAATCAATGAATGACTGTGCTTCACTCACAGTTTCAGTTATGTTTTTACCGGTTTCTATCTGCCTTTACATGTCGTGAAATTAAATCATTAAAAAAAAATTCACGACAATTTTTTCTTCTTTAATCCAAAAAAAGTTTATCGCAGACTATAATTTTGGCTGTGGTGCGTGACTTTTGGCGGACCCTGTGGACACAGTAGGCTTGATTGATTGATATATCTTTACCCTCCTTTCACGAGAAAGCGACGATGGTGCTATTCTTTGGATGAATTCGCACTCGCTTAGGAGTTGACCATTTTCCAAGTTTTCCGGTTGACCGATGACTTCTTCCCACATAAATTTGCTGCTTGTTCAAAGCCACCAAGCAGAGGTAATCATCGTAAAACGTCTCATTCAAGGACGCAACAACGTGACCAGGGTGCGGGTTGAACCCATGATCATGCGATCAGGGTCGTCAAAAAAACGATGCCTTTACTCTCTTGGCCACGCTGCCGACACTCTAATAAGCCACTTCCATGGTGTTGTTGGTTTTTAGCATATAAATTTAACAAACAATGGCAGTGAACATTAGCGTAGCCAGGGGGGGCTCGAGCCCCCTCATTGGCTCGTGAAGTATGCAAAATCGCATGTTTTTTGTGCTTTTGAGGCCGATTTTTTGTGAAAAATTGAAAATAGCCCCCCCCCCCCCCATACGAAAACAGCCCCCCCTCAAACGTCTGAACTTGCTAAATTGGACGAAAAATCAGTCTCAATTTCGGTGAAGACCTTTTTTTTTTTGGAGAACACCTGATTTTGGGCGGAAAAAACCTTTGAATTTCTGATTTCGGCCGAAAAATCACTCTCAATTTCAGTGAAGACCTTTTTTTTTTTAGGAGAACACCTGATTTTGAGTGGAGAAAATCTTTGAATTTCGGATTTTCGGCCGAAAAATCACTCTCAATTTCAGTGAAGACCTTTTTTTTTTTAGGAGAACACCTGATTTTGAGCGGAAAAAATCTTTGAATTTCGGATTTTCGGCCGAAAAATCACTCTCAATTTCAGTGAAGACCTTTTTTATTTTTTTGGAGAACACCTGATTTTGGGCGGTAAAAACCTTTGAATTTCGGACTTCGGCCGAAAAATCACTCTCAATTTCAGTGAAGACCTTTTTTTTTTTGGAGAACACCTGATTTTCGGCGGAAAAAACCTTTGAATTTCCGAGCTTTCCGAGAAATTTCGTCTTAATTTTCGGACAAACCGTCTGAAACTGATTCAAGTTCAATGAAAATTCGAGTCAAGGTCGTATGCACAATTCTCACTCTTTCAAAATAGCCCCCCCCCTTTTCCAAATCCTGGCTACGCGCCTGGCAGTGAATGAGTATTTGAGCAAATATTTCATGAATTGATTCCTTGAATATAGTAACAAAAAACCTGCACAATTAATATTTCATGACTTTTTAAGATAGTGAGGGGTTAGAAAATCAAGCGCTTGTGGCAGTGATGTAAAGTAGGCAACCAGTTGTCATATGTCAATTGAATAGTTTACTTATTTTGCGTGAATACTTTCAGAAATACTTCTACTTGAGTAGTTTTAAAATGACTACTTTTTTACTTTTACTCAAGTACTTTTTTTGGTCAGTACTTTGTACTTTACTTCAAGTAGTTTTTTTGTCGGTAACGAAACTTTTACTTGAGTACAATTTTTGAGTACTTTTTACACCACTGGTGATTTGCAGCTTGAGCATCCCATTCAAAAATCCTGGCTACATCTGTGTTTGAGCGGACCCCTCCTGCAAAACTTTCTGGATCTGCCCCTGCATCCACCGCTAAATCGTTTTGCTAAACTCACTGCCTTCAAAATTTTGAGATGACATTTTTTGATTTCGGTTTTTTTGCCGATTTTGATAATAACTTTTTCAATCTTTGATATAAGTTATATTAGCAAATACCAACACAGTTTTTGCAACTTTTTGATTCACAATTTTTGGTAAGCATAGTGGAAGCGGAAGCGATTGGCAAAGAGGCGCTTCCACATCCCTGGTTTACACAGGCTGTTTCTAAAACCGATCTTACACTGAGAGGGGGGAACAAGGGGCAAATCAATTTTACACGAGGCACACTGCATGTTCGACTAAGTGACTCTTGAAGGAGAGCGCGTAGAGAAAAAATTACGGGGAAGTCGTTTTTCACGTTTTAAAATTTTTTTTAAGATGAAAATTGTCAGGTTTTGACGTCATTATTGACCAATGGCAGCCCCAACATATGAGTTTATTCAATTATTTTCACATTTAGAGCCTTAATTTCACCTTATGATTTATTTTATCAGTACCGGATGACAATGGATTGCGAGCATTAATTGCAGTAGTCAGTTCATTTCATTTAGGGTCTGTCTGTGAAAGACGTCCGCAGCTAGAGGGAGATTAGTCCACTGCTAACAAAAGGAAATCCTGGCATTGTATTGTTAGCGGTGCCAGCTGTGTATATCGTTTGCCACATATTAAAAAACATAGCTTTTCGTATTATGTGTTTTAGACAAACAATGAAGGACATCAACATTTAAGAAAAAATTTAATAAAAAATAAAGTGGCGACAGATAAACGACTTCAATTCAATCACAAAATTAATGACGGTACAGATCATAATATTTTATCAAGTCATAACTTGTATCACAATTGTTTCTTCCCCACCCGTAGGAACACTATCTTCTGCATTCAAACAGGAATCTCTAGTAAATAAACACATAAACATATTACACACCAAAGCAAGCAGTACGTAATTACAGTTACAGTAATAGAATTCAGCGAAACTTATGACAAAGTTTAAATTAAAACCTCTCGCAGAAATAAGCTTTAGCGATAAAACGCGACGGTCTCGTTTGTTATTGGCCTACAACACTAACTAGACCGTGTATAATTGGCAAGTTCTATGATCTTGGCAACCTTTTCCTTTTAATTCAATCCATACTCTCTGCAGAGCAGAGTGCAGATTCGACAACGCAGTGTTCGATGAGAGTAAATCACGTTTATACCCGACTGTGTTGTACTTGCTTTCACTGTGCACGATTCCGTACCAGGGTGTACAATTTTTCAACATATCTTTTAGTTCTTCAGCAGACGAAAATACACAGTTACGATAAGTAGTAAGTATACTTTGATAAGAGCAAATGTAAAAGCATGACTGCATTTAGGAAACAAACGTAATTTGAATCACAAACGGCTCCTTGTAGGCAGTTGTTACAAACTTTATCGATGATTGACAAAAGAACTGATGCCTGAAGTTAGTGCAACTTAATCTCACGAATACAATACGATTGGTTTTTGACTTGTTGAAAGTTGCCTAGTTAATAATGGCTGAAAAAATGAACGCACTTGGTATGCGCAGCAACTGCTAAGGCCGAAACACAGCAGCACTGTTCTTCCCACTGTGTGCTAAACTTGAGTTCACATAACTTTGTGTTGGATTTGGTTACTGTGCTACAGTAGCAGATTTTTATTGTGGTTAAGTGCTGCATCGGCAACATTGCAATTTGCAATGAACATATCACCTTTCGTTTGCATATTCGAGCTTTAAAATTCCTTTGCACCGTAATATTGATTCACAGGTTTCTTTGCCATAATGTGACGGATTTTTTAAGCTGATGTTTTGAGGCATACCGACCATCTCGAACATATCCAAGTTTTTGTACGGCAACTTTCCTGTAGTGCCCGTTAAAAGTTCTGTAAAACAATCAGCTGTCATTATTCTAAATTAATTAAATAAATAAATAAATTACCAGAGGATGTAAGCGGTATTGAAGGGAAAGCGTAGGAAGATTAAAATAAAATTATTGCTTTGTGCACTGGGCAGGGTTCAAGTAATTGAAGGCAGCACGTTGCAAAACCGGCACATCTTAGTAACTGCAAGCATGATTGGATGATAAACTTAATGGATACGAGTTTGATAATATTGAAGTTTAAATCTTCCCAACACACCAAAACCTTAAACTTGATTAAAGATTGACTGAGGCTCAACGAAAATTTTGAGCAGGTTGAATTTTTAATAAATACTACTGATCACGGCTTATGCGACAACAAAATAAATGAATAAATGGCACCTTACAAGTCATTTTATTGATTTATTTATATTATTTACTTTTTTGTATACCAATACCAAACATCATATTTTGTACTATCACCTACAATTCACAATTTTTTAAAACTTTACAGATTTTAACAAATTGTGATTGTAAACAATATTATTGCTTTGCTTCATTCATCAAGCACTCTGCTGAAGAATCAACAACCACAAATTTATTTATATCTTGTTCTATAAGTAAAAAAATTACCAGAACTTTAAATTTACTTTCTCACCTGTATTCTTTAGGGATGAACAGAACAGGTTGTATCCAGACATCTTTCTTGATCCAACTTTTTTCTATAATATCAAGAATAACTTCCAGATACGAAGAAGCAGATCGCAGCCGTAACAAGTATATAACAAGTACTGTTCGGTACTAAATTAAACAACAAACATCAACTCAAGCACAATAATTAAAGGCTGCTGATATTGCTTTTAGATGTTGGATGAAAATAAAGATGTTTCGATGTACTCATACACTAAAATACTGTAGACAGAGGGAACCAAGCCTGACAAGAAGCATAACAAGAGAATAGGCAATATCGCAAAGCATAACAAGAGAAGAAACCCAGCAAAGCATGAAGTTTGAAGTAGTAGCTCATCAAATGCGATACACATACAACTTGCCAGATCCCAATGTGAAACCAGTGAATATAAAATTATTGTTCAGTTCGTAGCAGCACCGTCAATGATTAATGGTATATATTACTGGCGAGTGAATATAAAATATTAATAACATCAGCCGCAGTGGGTCCATTACAAGATTGATTTCATTTATTTAAAATGTCATTTTTGAATAAGATTTTGATTTTAACCTACAGTATTTACAAGTGACAGTGTTTCAAATAAACGAAACCGATCTTGTAATGGCTCCACTGCGGCTGATTTTATTAATAGTTTATATTCACTCGACAGTTTTCGATAGCGATATAAAATCATCGTAGTTCTCGCTGTCCCAGGGTCGATTCTCGCAAAAGAAACAAACAATATCTGGTAGAAATTAGTGACGATATGTTGCTCATTGATCAAGAAATGCAACTTATAAGAAAAAGAACAAATTAAGCTGGAAATCAATGTCAAGTGCTGATTTTTGTACTTCAAATTAGTGAGCCCAAACCTCTAAAGCTGCTTCAAAAATCATTATGATAAATAGGAAAGTGCCAGGAAAAAATTTACCGGATACACAGATACAGGAATTGGTGAAAAACGAAAATCGGATATGCCAGATACAGAAAATTTCTGCTGCGGCACATCTCTTAGCGTTTATTGAGTTACATCAATTGTTGAGGTGGGAGTGCTTAAAAACATCGTTTTTATGATAACCTCAATCGAAAGAACAAAGGGTCAACTAACACTTTCGTTACATTGTTTCGTCCTGAGACAAGACGCTTTGCGTCACTGATATCTATTTGGTAGAATCTGACAAGCAGCATTATTTCGATCGACAACAATTTATGAAATTTAGCTTAAAATGGAAACAGCAGAACTCCTAAGTGGGCGAGAATTCGTCTAACATAATGTGCCACTCTTGGTTTTCCATGAGAAGATAAAAATGGAACCAACCAATCCTACAAGACTGTTAATCTCAAATTTAAAGATAGCTTACAAAAGTGTTCCGGCAAAATACCATACTTAACTTTCACCATGCTTCATGTTAATGAAGTATTTAGGAAACTCATGACGACAACAACTTCCAAAAACACCCTTCTTGTCTAATTTTGAATTTCGAGATTTGGATCGAATTTGTGAACCAGCTCTAAAATCGCTGCAGTTCTGAAAAAAATATTGAAATAAAATACATTTCAAATATAAAATAAAATACATTTCAAATATAAAATATATAAATAAAATATTAAAAAAACTCCCTACTTTTGATTTCCTGCTTGAGTCGCGATGACTCTGCAAATAATCTTCAACATGTTCTTCATTCAAAAAGAATTTATTTTGATGATAAGGTTCACCGCTCTTTTTTCCTGCAGATAATTTTCAAACTAGACCAAAGTTTCCATCCAGACAAAAAGCATCCTCACAAGTGGGGTCCTGTAAATAGTACCAATAGTTACTAGGCAGAAAAAACAATCTGTAAATGCATGTTGTAAATAATCGCAAAATGTTCAAACTGAAGATATTGGGACAAGTAACGTAAGAATAATGCACCCATTTTTAAAATAAAGTAGGTAAAAAACTGTTTACTCCTGAACAAGCTGGACAAGCAGTTCCATCTTCCGGTGTATCGATAAGCTTGGGTAACCTGTGTTGTAATTGATACATATGATGCCTGTAAGCTTTTTGCGTTTCATTTAACAAAATTTTGGAAAGGTTTTTGATCTAAAGTAAAAAAAAACATTAGCTAACACGTTTCCACTCCAGCAATGTGCTACATCAATGTTATCAGTTTTTTGTCTCCTTTCAATCGTAAAACTAGAGGACCAGAAAAGCTGAGAATCTTCTGTCCAATCGACATTGATTCTTGCTTGCTCGGATAGCAAAACATGAAATCTGTAGTTCTCTTCTGATCTCAAATCGCGCAGTTTCTAAGAAATTATATTTTACAGCTGTGCCATAATTTCTGCTTCTTCTGAATATTAAATGCACTGTATATAAAAAATCTTTCTCTGTTTTGCTTTTTAGTGACTGAAATCTCTGTCAATAAATACTGTACAAATATACGAGGCAGAAACTGTTACAACTAGGTTATCTGGTGGGCAATGAAGCAATTTTCGAAAACGGTGTACAATGTTTAATACACTTAACTTGAACAGCATTTCGAGATTGGCATCGAGATAATCCGGAACCGATTCCTTATCTGACTATCATTATATGCCATGAAAGTATTGCATAATGACGTAAGCGCATGAACACATTCAGAGGCAATTACATGCATACTAGAATAATCTGCTGTTCGAACCTGCATACAAGCAGTCGTACAAACATCCCACACTTGAGATGATCACAGCTTCTCAAATCATGAATGAAATAAAGAAAGCAAACCGGATCAGCCTTAGGATGTGCCAGCAAAAACCGGCCACGTATATGCCATCATAGTCATAAATAATCACTATAGGTCTACACTATAGTGAGATATAATTAATGAAGTAACCAAACGTTGATTATTGATATTCATTTCCTGCATCTGCAAAGGGGGTACCCAGAATATAATATGCTCAATTAAAGTCTGGATTTGCATTGTTGTTAAGAAAGTCAAATGATCACATGGCTGCTACAATTGCTACTTATGTATGAAAATTCACAAAGTGGTTGTGCTCATAAGTTCTTGAAAAGTGCTTGATAACCAAGCATTGGTGCAGATTGCATCATACTAATATCAAATTTAGGTTATCAAAAAGAATAAATTCCGGACCAACTTCATCTTTAGTACCCAGTAATGTTAAAATTACTCGGTTTTTCTGTACTGCAATTATGATATCAAGAATACTTGTTATAGATCTCTTATATGTAAGGTTTTTACCCAAGTATCTTTTGGATTTACAAAGTTATAACGCAGAGACAATGCACTGCAAAAACCTTCCACAGAAACTTGTTGGTCCAACAAAAGAACTCGAAGCAATTCCTTAAATTCTATGCTAACTGCAGTTTGAGGAATGCTTGGAGAGCATGGCCATAAACCATGATGAAAAAGAGTAACACATTCTGCCTCACATCTGCAGAACTGAACATTGACGCGATGCTGGTACCCTACATTATAAAAAATACTGTATTACAGAGTTTCAAACCATAATAACGTTTATGCCACAATATGCATGTGTAGGGTTATATTACCAGTTTGAACAAACACACTAAAAATCTAAGCCATAGAACATAATTAGCTACCGGTACTCAGCAAGCTTGCTTCAACCTGTAACAAAATTTGGGATGCTTTTCCTACACTTGAATCTAAACAATTTAAGTATCTTCTTATTCAGAATAAAATAAGAAAAACCTTAATGACCCCAATTCGGGTGAAACAGACTGTTGGGCTTATTTAAATAATCACACATTTTATTACAATGTTACACTAGTACTGTACTATACAAGATTTCCCAAACTACAGCAGTAAGAATATGATATAACTAATGTCATTTTATTACAATAATGGTACTGGTAAAGTATCATAGCATACTGGCATCATACCTTTCAAGCCAATAATTGTAAAAACTTTACAATACAAAGTTGAGCACAATCCGGAATGATTATCTTTTCTTGTCAGAGTTTTGATACCTTGATCCCATCTTGAGAATGCTCCCAAATCATTCTGAAAGGTTGCATGGTGTTAGAGGTACCACTTCTGATAAACTTGCCAAAATATCAGTATTACATTTATGAAATGCAAGGTGTCGGACTATCTATGGCTTAACATACAAACACAGCAAAATGTCGGCATCCCAGTAATCTGTACATGACTGTTTCTGTATCATGAAATACAAATAAAACATTTCTATTTCAAACGATTTTGCAACAGATGAAGCATACATTATAGAAAAAATTATGGATGGATGATTGCAAGTCCCAGAATATTAATACTCATATACTGCTATTGTAGTTACTGTGCTTGTTTCCGCTCCAGCTTTGTGATTACTGCAGTTTTCAAAATGCCAGTCCCTTAACACACTTAATTAGGAAATTTCACAGATATATTACAATTTGATAGTAGAGTGTTTCATCTGAGTGTTGTTATTGCAAAATATAAAAAATTGTTTAACATTACAACAGCAAATCTGGTATGAAAAATAATAATTCATAGCATATTTTGGATGAAATTGTCAAAACAGTACGGTAAATCAATATAGTGCCTCCTTTCTCTGGTTTGGTGTTGTACTTTTCAATTCATAACTATTGGCTGAAATGGAAAAAGTAAGCACAGTGATGAGAGTTATGCAACATTTGGTAGTCATGAAACATGACCAATCAAACAATGCAAAACTTTAGTGTTCAAAGCTATCTTTGTCCCAATACTTACGTATGGTCATGCGAGTCATAGGCAAAGACAGAAAGAGCACAATCTCAACTGCAATCATTGGAAATGAGAAGGTTATGACGAATTATAAGAGTTTATTTATTTTGGTACCGAAAGAACAGCAGGTAGCCTATATTGATACAAATTAAAAATAGTGCAGCCTTAATTGTAATATATATTTATTTACTATTTAACAAACCGCGCTGCTTTGTGATCTGTAATTTGAAAAGCTACGTTGGTAAGCTAAATTGGAATTAACCAATGATTATTATTGAAGGTATTACATATCTGGGTGCAACCTACCTTCCAAGTATCTGGCTTGTGAAAAAATTAATTTTCATGACTTGATTCAAAGCAATCTAGACAAAATATACAATTGAATGCACAATCATTGCATCGAATAATGCCATCATCTTGCAATGGCAACTGACATTTATTGCAAAAATTTTGCATAGGCTTGGACGAATCAACTGCAGCATGAAGTAAAGAATCAAGCAATTCTCTCCAACAAGCTGTTAATTTGGCACGTTCTTCTTGGTAGCTTGGTCGCACATAGAAATGGGTACCGGTACCAATAGTGATGTCAAAGTTTTCTGAATTACAATTTCCAAAAGTTGGATTTGCATTTGAACTATGGGGCAAATTTTGACTTGGCGTAGGTGAATCTGAATTGCTATCACGCAATGATGCAAAAGCTTCCTGAAATGTTGGTCGTTGGTTTCTTCTGTTCACTTTGTATGAAAACAAAGTACTTGATTTTCGAAAAAGATGACGCTGAAATTAAAGTGACAAAAAGTTGAGTTGAAAATACTGTAGTACTATAAACAACAGATTAATTACTACATGAAGCAAAATTTTCCTACGAGTAGCAAATCACCAGAACTATTAAAATATGAAGGTACTTAATGACGTAACTATCCAATATCCATTGCATCTACAAATTTTTTCTTTAAAAACGCAGGTTGTTTGAAGTGTTCACAATAAAGATTAAAAGTTTAACTTCGGTAATTGGAATGCAGTAACATCCTACTTAATTGAACTGCTATAGTGATTGGATTTTGGCAACATTTCCGAAAATCATAGGGCAGCCAAGTCGCGCAAAGATTTGCTATTTATGGATGACAACCACTGCAACTTTTCTTTAAAGGAAATTTTTCATTGGCCAGGCACAATGCCGCAAAGATGGCCCTGCCAATTTATTATGCACACTGGCAAAATACAACGAGAATAATATAAGTTTGATATTTCTATTTCAGTACAAATTATACAGGTATATTCTGAAATTCGAAATTCTATCCACTTGATACTCACTAGTAGTAATTCAAATCAAATGGCAAAACAACCAAATTATGTACTTCAGCAATGACTTCCAACACTAGCCATGCATAAAAACAAGATGCATTGCAGCACTACAAGAACAGTAAAATCACTTAACCAGTCAGTTTTGAGAGGTAACTATTACTGCGCGTAGGGATGTGCCAGGTCACAATCTGGCAGCATGCAGATACTTCCCCCCCCCTCCCCAGATAATACTCAGAGCCCAATATTGCAGAAAATTTAAAATCAGAGCATTGAAATTGCATTTGAGAGTGAAAATATGCTATTCTCAAGTCATAATTTTATTTTCTTTATTGAAATAAGCCATTTTTTAAGTCCACAAATGCCAAATTTTGGTTTGAGAAATCAAATTAATTTTTGAACAAAGTTTAGCCTATTTGAAAAATAGAGCACATTTGTAAAAGTGCAAGCATGGTTGCATTGCTTTGAGAACTATTCCTTATCCCTGAGTACATTTTGAGAGACATACCGTATTGGTGGCATTGCCAATTGCATACAACAACATGCAAATACAAAATTGGGCATTTAATCTGTTTCTCAGTATCGAAGTAAAGTGACCACCAAAGTTTTAATCTTCATACTGTACCAGTTGACCAGTTTTTTCTATGGAATTATGGCACAGGCTGCTTACTACCTTGTGACCAAGAGGCCCTGGGTTTGATTTTTGGCAGCCCTGCTAATTTTTGTAAGGCAATTAAGATTGAAGTCAGTTTGTTTTTCTACGCTTTGGCTGCTTTAGTTAAGGCATTAGGTCACCGTCCTCTTATGGTTGGGATTGATTTAGTTCTCGTACTTAAGCACAAAACTTTGATAAAGCTAGTTATGTAAAAAAAAAAATCAGTACTGGTACCAATAGTTTCTTGCTATGGAACATTTCACTTACTCGTTTTCTTGTCATGACTGGAACTCGACTTCAGCAGTTCAAATTGTTAGAAAGTTGTACTGGTACAGTATATCTTTTTCTTATTGTATATAGCCTGTATAGCCTACCAATACAATTATTATGTGATAAACTTTTTGTACATTGCAGTAGATCTGTTATGACAAGAGCAAAATTGCTTGATTGTAGGTATAGATTTAAACAAAAGATTTCAGTACCGGTACCAGTATTATGAAATCTGTACTGGTAGATGCTGTAGTTTGCAATATTGAGTAAGTAATCATGCTCAATAATCTCTGCCTGCACCAGCACACTCTGATACCAGTAGTAACATGTTCGTCTCTGGAGGAGGAGGTCTGGGGTTCAATCTCCGGGCTGGTCAAATTGAATACGGAGTTGCCAACAACTCACCACCACTGTAACTTTACTTCGAAAGGAGCTGTGCTGCCCCAGCGCAATGCTGCAGTGATGGGCCCCCCAAACTCAAAAAACGAGTATCATGAGAATTTGATTTTTTTTAATCTCTGCCTGCTGCAAGCATTAAGCTGATTTTTTTTACAAACAGTGACTTTTATGAGAAATACCAATATGCAAATAGCTCTCTCATTCAAAGAACGAGAACTTTTTTTGGGAAAATTATTATCAGTTATGACTATGAGACGGTGGTGTTCAAAGCAACAAGACTTGAAAAGTTTTAGAAAGAGCTGGGTAATTGCAATAGTGCTGAAATTAGGAATGGTCAAATTGTGTTAAATCTAATGCAAAACATTAAAAAAGGGTAATGTAAAGGATCATTCATCCGGATTCAGTTTAGTAGCTTTAACCTAACACAATGCACCCAAAGCTAGATGCAAAACAGCCCAAAGCTATGCCAAACAACCTGAAGCTACACCACACAGAACAGCCTAAATGTACGCCTGAACAGCGATTTCATGAGTGAAAAGAAGATGTGTATGAAACTACAAAAGAAGATGTGCATAAAAGTTTGAATCAAATAACTGGTAATAATTTGTATGTGTTTCTAGTAAATATACCATGGATTAGGCATTTATTGGCAGTGTGTGCCAAATTAATATACCTGATAAATTATGTGAAAAATTCGAGTACTACCCATGTCAGATGCGACTCGAAAAAATCTCCAAGAACCAAAGTACACCCATGTGATTTAAAGTCCAGAGCTCTAAGCACAAGGGACGTTCATATAGTTGAATACCAAGTAATTCAGAATCAAATCCAAATAAAAAATTTTGAATTATCTTATACCCAAGCATAAAGTATCCTGATAGAGGTAATGAAAAAATTTCATTCAAAGAGTAATAACAACAAAATATACGGGTACATGACAATAATGCATCACAAAACATGTCAGATGAGTGTGAGATGGCATGATGCATGCATGTAAAGAGAACAAATAAAACCTCAAACCACCTGGATCTCGCCCTTACCTCAGCTACCTGTGCCAGTAGGCTAACTGGTAAGTGGTGTACCAGCAACAACCTAAATAACTGTTTCCCCACCCTTACCAGTACATGCCATGCTCAGCGCTAGCCTCCTACAGTCATTTTCCTACCTTATAGCCTTATTCTCAATATTTCCTCTCAATTACCGCCTACCTAGCCTTCACCCCTAACAGCTACCGGCAGTCACCTTCTAAACCTGCCAGTAGCGCTCGCTCTGAGCTAACGCCGACCTTTTTTCCCTATTTTAGTTTGTTCTTTCATGCCGCTTTTAGCATGCTCAAGATATGCTCCAGAGCACGAAGATATGCTCTGGCAATGCTAAAAGCGGAAAATCGTATCTTATTAAGCACGATAATAGCGTCCTTTCTCTACGGGATCGGGTGAAAAAAGATAGGCTAGGATTTGATGGTAACTAAACATTTAAAGAAAAACTTTGATTAATTAAGTACTTTAGGCCTAGTTTTAGAAACTTTCTAAAAATATCGAAACTAAAGATCCCAAAAATGATTACAAAAAAAAGGTCTAATACGTTCGTGTAAAAATAAAAATTTTGATTTCGGTGAGAACCGAACCCAGGTTGAAAGTTTCAAAGGCAAGTACCATAACCACTACACTAAGCAACCTAGTGACGTCACACCGCAAAAAAAATTCTTTATAAATGCCTGAAAAATATGCATATCGTGTCCGTATTTTATTCTTTGTCAAGCGTAAAAAAAAAACGCATGCGTACATACGCTTGTTCGGTAAAAGACAATATAGAACAAAACAAACCAACGAGACTAAGAATTTTATGAGCATATGCGTAATTTTTATACGCATATCCGTATTTTTTTGCGCATATGCGTAAATACGGACTTTCAGTAAAAGCCGCTTTAGGCTGTTAATTAAAAATTTGATTGTTTCTTTAAGACTCTGTATACTGTCTATAGCTTATTGTTAATTTTCGTGGTACATTGTTTTTAACAATAAGAGTTTGTTGTACAATTATTGACTGAATTTACCTACTTTGCCCAGTGTACATACTGGTTGGTCTTGTGTGATGTCCAGTTGTTCACAATTCAATTTTGCACAAGTTGAAATCATTATATTCAAGAAGTGATTTTGTAACATTACAAGTGCCAAGCACATCATCTTTTAGTTTGTTTAAAACTCTGTTAGCAAACATAAATGCAAACTAGTTTGGCTTTGAAAAACTTGTTAAAACACGCAAATTTTTGCTAGTACCGTAGTTATCGTATTAATTTTTTTTAATTGACTTGAAACCTGAAAATTTTGAAAATGGCATAAATGAATCAACACAATTTTGAAAGTTCAATGTTAGGGTTAGTTTAGAGATAGCGGTAATGATAAAAAAAAGATGTGCTTCTACTTAAAAATAACTAGATCCAATTTTCTGTTGAAATAAAGTTTGCTAAAACAACATTAGTACTGGTAAACAGTGAATTTCAAAGCATGCAGAATCAAATGCTTAACTCACCATTAATTTGAGATGCTAATTATCCAAATCTTCTGGTTTAATGCAAGGCTCAATTTTTTACAATAGTTTTAATAAGACTCCTTTAACATTTTCTTTCATTTTTGCTTAATTAAACTGTGGTCTACAAACTGTGCATAAAATCTGCATATACGAGCGTATCCTTAGTTTGTTTCAACCAACAGACAGCATGTATGCTGATTAAAATGTATGCCGGCATACCCAATTTTTGTTCAAAATGAACTAAAAACAAGCTCACGATATTATGCACTGTGTAAACCGGGTATATACTGTATATTGAGAAAACAATCACGCTTGATATTTTTTAAATGGTGTTTCAAAGATGTCCTTTTATTTTTATCAAAAACAGTGTGGAAATTTATAACCGTATTTTTCGGACGATAAAGCAAACTAAATCAAACAGAACTTACAAATCTTTAAAAACTATGATAAAGCTCTGAATAATTCTAAATCAAATTGTTAAAGAGAAAGACAGCATAACTTTATTTATAAGGACCACCTTTAATTTTTTTTAATTTTTAGCTTTTAAGTGCGCCTTATGGTCTGAAAAATATGGTAATGCTTTTCTGCATTTGGAAAGTGGTTTGGTGTGTAGCAAAAATCGAAAAATTATTTAAACTTAATGACATCATCAGAGTGACGTCACGACTGATATTAGCAAAAATGACATCATAAGCTTCTCAATTTTTGCACATAGGTTTTTTAAATACATGTCTAAATTAAACGAATTACGTCTGAAAGACTTATAAGCTAAATATGGGTCAAGAAATGATCAGACTTCAGTGAAGTGGCCTCTACAAATCTCAAAATTGAGAAATCTCCCCTCACTCCCGCAACTACAATTTTTCAGGGGTTATTTGTGAATAATTTTGACTCAAAAGTTAGTTACTTCCAAGTAATGGCGTTTCTTTGAAGAAATTTTAAAAACAAGAAAAAGCATTTTTGCCCCCTTTTTCCTGGAGTAAAGTTATAAAGTTAACAGCAAGGCTGAAAAGTTGCGTTACTTTTTACAAAGCTTTGCATAGCAATGCTTAAAAAACCCTCGCTTTTCTGTTTTAGTAAAAAAAACGGTTGTTTGTTGAATACATGGTATTGCTTGATATGACTGTTTGATATCGCATTATTCGTGCAAAAGAAAAAATGTGCAATTTTCTTCTTGGAATTCAGCTGGTTGGTTGACCGTCTCTAGCAGTCCTATTTTATTTATTTTTCAAAACAAAAATGGCGATAGTTGGTTTTTCTAAACAATTCGTGTGTCACAAGATACACTATAACGCTGTGTAGATTAGAGGCTGTTTTCTTCCCAGATCACCTCGAAAGTTGATGATTCAAGTTATGATATCCATTCTCCAAATGAACGTTACTCTTATAGGACAGTACTACTCAATTTTTCCTGAGTGTGTACTGTAGCAGCTACACACGGTTTCATTGGACGGTTTAGTCATGCATTTCAAACCGAAAACAGACTATAGCAAGTCTAATTCTAGTTTGAGAACAACTAGACAATGAATAAAGTCACTAATCCGATCTTGTTCAAAGTATGGGCCTGTTCTTTTGTATCTGCTTTTCCCATTGTGGTTCAATGGAAGATAATGCCAAGTTCAATGAAGATGAGCATCATTGAATTCCGAGTGTATTTGTAACTTGTAGTAAAGATTGCCATGTCAGTGAATATGACTGGATCGCTTGTAGTCATGAAAGCTCAAAATAATCTGACCACTGCGAAAAACATGCTGCGATTATTGTGAAATAATACTCAGTATTATTTTTCCACTGACCATAAACCAGAACAATGCTGCTACAATACTTGTACCACAGTTTGAGTAGAGCACTGCTTTAGGACACCCTGAACACAAAAATTTCAAGAGTTCGACTTATTTCCGTCGAGGCTCTTCAACCATATCGCGAATTCCAGACAAAAATGAACACTGCTTTACTATAATGAAAATTAGCGTTTATTAAAAAGTGAGGACAAAGCCAACACCCTATCTAAAAATGTAACCATGAGAAGAAGTTCATAGATCTGATCCTTATGGCAAGAATTGTCTCACGTGAACCATTCTGGAAGCTAACTGGCTTAAATTTTTGAGAAAATGAAAAAAAAGGCACAAAATTATGACTCCATACGTCAGAGCTGATAATTACCACGCAGCACAACTGCTATGAAGAACTCTGCAAACCATGTATAAGCAATTTTCTTACTCATTCTGATTCAAATAAACTTTCTTAATTCAATCGGCCATGCTTTCCTGAAAAGTTTGTGTCTATGGTTGTAGATTGCATTGTACATGTGTTTTGGGATTTCTGCGTTTACACCGTTTAGGTCGTTTAGGCTGTGTTTACTCTGGACACGACGCAACGCGAACTTAAGGTCAGCAACTTCTGCAAAGATTGCGACCCGTTGCAACTTTTTGCAAGTTGTCAATGATGTCACATTTTGGTTGCTTCGCGTTGCGTCGCATTCTGTGTAAACGCATCTTTCAAGATGACGTAAGTGTGGTTGAAATATTTCTTTATGTTGGTTTGTTGTAATGTTTAAAAGAATCTGTGTAATGAGCCTTTAAAAATTGTCTTATATCAACGTCAGATTCAAGAGAATAATGATGGTTTGCATTTTTATGTTCTTTTTCTGCCTAAAACCACGTCTACTCGGTGCACAAAGTTTTTGCGTGTTTTTCGTGCTTTTGCATGACCACGAGTTCAAACTTTTTCGCCACTAGATTCAAACCACACGCTGAGATTGGACATTTTCGTCTTTAAATTCAACGTGAGCCAAGGCGTAGTTAAGCGCAAGCGCATCTAATTGCTCTCAAGCGTAACAATTCGTGAGCTCAAGCAGGTTCCAGCCAAGCTGAGCGACTGCGCCTGGCCGAACTTGGTGAAACGTCAAATAGCATGAAACACACAAAAGGCGAACCTGCGCAAACTCAATATTGAAACGCAGTGTAGGCCTAAGGCTTGATTCACACTGAGCGTAAAACCGTGAGTATATCAGCGCATCGTTTGTTCTTTTCAGCCTATGCTGGCTATTAAGTTACGCTTTAGAATGCACCAACTTTTCAAATAAACAAAGGATATTTTCGCTTGCTCACGATTTACGCCCAGTGCAGACCAGGCCGCGCCTGAGTAGCTATGCTATCGCAATATTGTGTACTTTTATTTTTTGTTTCTAATTTTTTTGACACAAAGTTTTTAGATTTTCGTTTTCAGTTTTTTCAAAAATTGTAATTTAATTAAAATGCTTTGCTTTGTTTGTTCAATTGACAAGCTTACCACATTTGTTCGAATTGTATGTTAACGTTCACATGTTTGTTTTTAGAAACGAAAATTCTCGTCTCTGTGCTTTGCAAGGGTTTTTGATCTTTCTGGAAAACTTTACTCTGACCGAAGTTACATCATTGAGTCAAATATCAAGTCAATCCTCACAATCAATTTTTTCGTCTGCGAGCATAGTCAGTTTTTAAGTTAAAAATTCTATCTAGTCATACTGTAATTTTCTAAAATCTAGATAACAAGCAGTTGCTGAGTGGATACAGCGTCTGCCACTGAAACCGTAGACTCGAATTCGATTCCTGATCGGGTCGAACCAAAGTCAAAAAAAATTGGTTTTCTCAGCTTTTCTGCTTCTAGCAAAAAAGCAAAAAAAAAAAGGGGGGTTGTGTGAACACGTGAAGCCTCCACTGCGTGTGGTAGACAAGTGAGCGGCTGCCAGCTTGCCTCGAAAACCGAGAGTTCCGTTTTTTTCTGGCCAAAGCAACTTGGTGAAAAAATGTAGTAACAATCGCTTCGTTTGCCGCATTAGAAATTCAGAAAACAAAAAGGTAGTGGTCATTTTCAAATCATTTTAAAAATGCACGGGGCCATTATGCGTACTTGCTAAATTCCAACTGCCTTCCAAAAGAAGGTTGCTCCTAATGTATGGTAAACTATCTAAAAAGCGAATGGTAGCCTTGCCTTGAATCATTTTCTTATGAAGGTGATTGCAGTGTGTGATATTGCTTTCGAAATTGTTGGAAATAATTTTAAAATTAAAGTTTAAAATACTGTAATCTTTAGCAAGCTAGCACACAACACTCATTGCCTGGAGCTGCTCACAATCGTATGCTGTGTATGGAAATCGTGCAGGCTATCAGGAGGTGCTTGGTACAGCAGCATGCTGTGAGGGCGCAGTTATACTGTGGAATTCTAAATGTTGTAACAAATAATCAAAGACTTTCACCCAATGTGATTGAAGCTCTTTTGGATCACTTGCAGTAAGTAAACTGATTCATAATCCGATCATTTTGAGCTCAGCTAGTTTAGTTAACTTCATTATCACTGCTAAAGTTTAGGTTCATTTGTGCCTTAACTGACGCAACGATTTTCTTTTCGAGCTATTCAGAAAGTTTGTCCTGCCATTTCGTCTCACGTACATTCGAATAAGGGACCATATCACCACGTTGAGGTGGCGTGACGTTGGTGCAGAAAAAAGACTAATCTCCACACCCCCATCTCTCGTGGTAGCATCACCACGTCAGGGTTTTTGCACAGTCATAAAGTCGTTATCAGCGTGATTATCCTAATCAGTGATCTCGTAGACTAAACGTCTGCTACCGAAACGGTAAGCCCCGGTTTGATTCCTAGTCAGGTTAAACTAAAGAAAAAAAATGCATTTGCAGCTTTCCTGCTTGACGTTTAGTAAAAAACAGAAACACTGTGAACTTGTGAAGCCTTTACAGTGTGTAGTAGACAGGTTGCAGCTTGACTCGAAGACCCAAGTGAACTTTATTGTCTCCTGCCATGGCGAGTTCGTAAAGAAATTGCAATGACTATTTCATCTTTCAACAAAGTGAAGCCTTTAATACTTACGTGAAAATGAGCTGTTGCTACTGTATTCAGATTGTTTTACGAAGATGATAATGACATCATTCCTCCGGTTTCAATAGCATTATGTTTATCGAAAGTAGATGGGTGTATTCAAGAACCACTGCCGTTGCTGCTTGCTACTATTAGTTCTGTTGTTGAACAAGCTAAGGTAGGTGTGGTTTGACAACGCATGAAGGCTTTGCGGCTACGTTAAGAAAATCATGACCAAAAATTTAAAGCAATTGGAAAAATGTTCTCATCCCCGTTGAGAGTTTGAAATTTTGTTTATCTGCATTGTAGAAAATATTGCTTCTGGTGACCTTCAATTTTTTGCGTGCATTTAAAGATTTTACGATTGCATAGAGAATTTGAAACTTTTGAGGGGGTTGAAAAGATTTTTCAATAGCTTCAAAATTTCGCCAGATATTCTCTCTAAATTAGGGTTTTCAGACAATTAATTGGAGCAATTAATTGTAACAATTAATTGCTTCAAAAGTTGCTCTTACCAGTTACAGTTAATTGTTAAAATTGGGCAATTAATTGCACTTTTACGTTTTGGAATCATGGCGTGTTTACACCAAGTGCGAGGCAAAGTAAAATGTTATATTTGTGTTTTTTATTATACCTTTTACACTTACTTTGCACGCGAAGCAAAATACTACCATGCGAATATTTTGTTTGCAAAACGAATATAGCCTACACATGACTCACAATTGAGCAATTGGTGAGTCATATTCAAAGTGAGTCATATTCCGTTTCAGCCGAAATCCGTGTATTTGAATTAACTTTTATATGATTTCATTGTATTTTTAATTTTATTATTATCTCGTAATGAGTTTAGTGTTGTAGCTAGAAAATATTGCAAACCCATCAATCTACAAAATTTTGTCTGTAGGCTTTTTCTCTGCACCTTGATGATGATGATGTTATTGATGATGACATGGTCAATCGTGTCAACAGCATATTTGAATCTATATCGACTAGGCTGTGCAAATGTGACGCTGAAGATTTTAATATTGTATGTGCATGTAACCACTCAAGTTACTTCCTGATATTTCACTTATTTTTTATTAAAATTGTATTATTCTCTGAAATGCTGCAGCCAAATCTTTGGCCGGATTTCGCATGGTTATTTGCTTCACCACGCTACGCCGTTTCGTTCGATTAATGCATCCCCTTTCACCAGTCCATTTTTCTTCATTTCACCCTCTACTTGTTTTTTTTACGTTTGTTTCGGTCGTCTTCTTCCTCTGCTACCTTGCATTTCAAATTTCAATGCCTTTACCGTAACGTTGTCATCTTTTTTTCTCAAAACATAACCGTACTACCACCGCATATTACTTGATTTAGCCATTCTATCCAAAGGTTCCTCCATATCCAATTGTCCTTAAACTTTCGGTGCTTCTTCGATCTATTAGCTTCTCACCGCACATCGCTCTTTCCGTTCTTATTTAAATAAATTTTTGACCCTCGAAGCAGCCGTTTCCAGCGAAACAGGCGCTGTTGTTGTAGTTTTACATTTTTGATGCGTTATCGATTCGAACTAATGTTTTCGAGCACTTCGCAAGATTTCGTTGCAACCGAATTTTTCTGCAATACTTTGTATTTTATTTGGTCACAATAAGCAGTACAGTAAAGAACTAAATCAAATAAATTATAAATAGCTTTTGGGACCCTTGTGAAGCCGAACGATGAGCTCTGGC